>CM067168.1:129172820-129418007 GCA_034093135.1 Erigeron breviscapus | reverse complement strand
ATTCTCCACTGAAGAGAAAACCTACTGAGGCACCTTCTGGTTCAAGGCCTGCCAAAAAGTAGTTTCTTTTCAGTTTATCATGTACTTGTAATATATTTACATTTGTAACAAACATTTCAGTTTGTATATATATGTTGCAAATTGTAACCAATAAGTAGATGGTAGGTTTAAGTAAGAAAACCACAAGTAAAATTCTGAGACATCAATGATCTATAAGATGTACTTAGAAAATCTTTACAACTTAAACAAAAACTTGCATTTCAGACTTACAAACATGTATAGATAGAAGTCTGAGATGCATGCACTATTTAGAACAAATAGGGGGAATTTGTTAGGTCGGAAATCGACCAAGTATAATTTGTTCAGAAATCGCTTGAAGTTTAGTGAAGACGTTTGTACAGAATTCTGAGGTATCAGAATTCCTTCACTGAAGCTTCACTTCAGTTCAGATCAAGGCAAATCTGAAGCATTCATTCTGAAGTCAAAGACTGAAGTATGAAGAAGTGAATCATCTCAGAAGCGAGCAAAGAGTGATTCTACCAGATCGAAGACTGAAGCATCTCAGTATAAAGTATTAACAATACTTTACACTGATTACGAGGAAGACTTTTTACTTTACATACCTTTACCCAGTTAATAGATTTATCTATTAATAAAAGGTACAAGGTAAAAGTATGGGTTTGGAACATAGTACTATAAGTCACATCAACTGACTTATATACTCTTCCTAGTATGGGCATGCAAGGAATTAGGTTTAATTCCTTAAATGCTCACAACCACATTTGTACGATCTTGTCCACATCATCATGGACTTGGTCTATAAATACAAAGTCTTCTTACAACTTGCAAATGGCTTGAAACTTTAGCATTGCAACTTGTGAGATATACTCTAAGTAAACTTACGAGTATTTCCAAGTTATTTAGATCACTTGTTTTTCAGGATTGTTTAGATATTTACACTTGGGTGTTTATCTTTGTTCCGCAACAATCCTTGTATTTGTTTATATATCAATAAAACAAATACATTAGAAAGGAAACAACGTGTCTCAATGCTACATACTTGATTATACATATATATATCTTATATAGTTTCAGCCATTTAGTTCTTGTTATTTACTTTAAGTCAATTGCTTCTTGTTATCCATATCTGGATCGTAAACTTAACTTGTCTATCAAGATTAGTTGTACTTGCCAGTCGGGTTTAGTTAATCATATATATTTGGGACTCACAAAAACTTTGAGATTGACGAGTTAGAATTTGAATCTGGCTCTCTAACCTGGACAAAATATTTTCTTCAGATGACACCTTCCTTAGCCTTTCCAGTCCTAGGCATAGGTAGGGGATTGGTCTGAGGCAAAGGTTTATTCCGATAAACCTCTTTAACTGGAGCAGTCATCTGGAATGCTCCAGTCTTGACCTCTGAGGATTGAACTGGGTAAAAATTGGTTTTAGGAGTTTCAGGCTCATCATAGACAGTAGTGGGCCTGAACTCCTCTGGTAATCGATCGATTACTGGTATTAATGATGCTACATGAGTATTTCCATCTAAGTATGCACGTTTTTGAGCAGGAAATTGTTTTACTCCAGCATCATATGGCTTTTTGGTTTCTAGCCATGATTTAATCACCAGTTTTTCTTTCTTTAAAATGATCTCAAGATCTTGTTTTTCTTGAATCAATTGTTCAGTTACCAGAACCTGGGCTTGAAATGCCAGTTCAATGTCTTGAAGTTCTTTTAACTTTGATTTTAATGCAGTTATTTCAGAAGAATCTGTTTCTAGACCATTTACACAATCAGATCTAACTTTTTATATTTCAGTTTCTACAAAAATCAAATCAGAATTAAGAGCTTCAGCTATGTCTAGTTTTAGTTCTTGGTCAGTTGCACAATCATAATCACTAACCTTCTTAATAACAATGTCTACCCATCGTCCAGATGTGACATCTTCCTTCACCAGGTGCTCATCGTCTTCCAGAGCCATGTAACAACAATCTCTTTCTTCTTCTTCATCAGCAGATGATTCATCAGAAGGAACCCACTTCTCTTCAGTTGTTGCAATCATGCACTTATTATTTTTTCAATTTGTTGTGCCATGAGAGCAATCTGGCCTTAAGCTTTTTATATTTCAGTTTATAGCTATCATCAGGCTTATTATTTGAAGAGTATGGACCAGGCTTGGATACAAACTGGTTGGACCTGCACTCTTTCATGAAATGACCCTTTTTGCCACACTTAAAGCATGTCAAATTGGTCTTATCAGTGGAAGAACTAGATGCAAATTGTCCAGATGGCCTATTTGCTCTTGCTTTGAAACGGTTAAACGTTTTAGCAATCATTGCAATAAGGTCATCATCTTCAGTTTCATCACAATAGTCTGGAGAGATATGACTGGACTCTCCAGAATCCATGAGTTCAGACACCATCTTCTTCATAGAAAATACATTCTCAGAAGATATTAGTGCTGTACCTTGTGGTTCAGTTTGACTAACCACATTAGGACTACTGGAGGCATGGTTAAAAGCATCTTGTTCTGCCACCACTCTCTGGGCTTGATTTTCTTCAGTGTACCTGAAAGCTCTATATAAAGTTGAGAGAGTGTGTGTGTGCAGAGTTTTACCTTGTCGTAAGACCAGGATCATGTGAGACCATTTGGTGGGTAGAATATCACAAAATTTCTCCAGAAGTATATCCTTGTCCTTCTCAACCCTAAGACCTCTCAATTGGTTTATGATACTCATAAATCTGGTGTAAGTACCAGTGAGAGACTCGTTAGGTTGAGCAAAAAATGACTCATACCTCTTGTTTAAGGAGACCTTTCTGGTGACAATGGTGTCATCTCCTCCTTCATGTTGGTTTAAAAGTTCATCCTACATGGTTTTAGCACTAGGAAAAAGAACTAGTGTGGGAATTAGGGTTTCTGGAACGGCCCGAGGATCATGTTTTTGAGAAGGGTGTCTAGATTCACCAATCTCCTCTCCTCTTCAGACCAATGTTCCTCCCTCTTTTCCCTTCCTCTTCTAGATCCAGAAGGATCAAGATGGGGATTGAGAGGTGATGTTGGTACATAAGGACCTTCGTTTAAAATTTTCATCATGTTCCTCTCAATACCAGTGACATGCAAAACCATCCTAGCCTTCCACGTACCAAATTCATCACTGTTCCACTGAATTTAGGAACAGGATTATTTGAGTAGTGCACATGCACGTGTGGAGAAGCAGGAGTAGGAGGAGGAGGTGGATTAGTGTTTTTAACAATTGGTGGTTCATTTTGATCATTAATATTTGCATTAGGATCGGGACCAAGACTAAAACCTTGTGTATTTTCTTGGTTAGCCATCAAGAAACAGATCTAGGCAATGTTTAGCCTTCTGCTCTGATACCAAATGTGAGTCCCTTAAGTTCGATGGTTAACCAGGAAAGTGTAAAATACAACAAGTCTAATAAGCACTAGATTGGACTAGTATTACTTGTAAATAAATGCAAGAGTATATAAACAAAGTAATACAAGACTTAAAGCAATAAACAAGTAAAGTGGACCATTATTTATTTTTCAATGGTGTATTTTATTTATGATGTTAAATAAAACACAAGGTTGTTGCGGAATCAAGATAATACAAATAAGTATGTATCCTAACAACCTATGAGTTACAAATGATCTATATTTGTCAAATAACTCTTTTGGATCGAGATACTTAAAGTTGTGAAGTATCCCTGTTCAAGATCGAGAGTATTTAGACAAATTCACTTTCATGCAAAGTGTATGCTTAAAAGTATTTATGTCAAGGAAATGACTTTGTATTTATAGGCAACAAAATTCACCAGTGAATTTTGTGCCGTACAAATATGGCTGCATACATTTAATGATCCGACAAGAACATTAAATGTATTGGATAAGGAATAAGGATAAAGTCACATCAAATGACTTTGTGTCCTTTTATCCAACCATCTTTACACACACACAAACTTTGGTAAAGAACAAGTGGATTGTTCTTAAGAAAGTGTGTAAAGGGAAAAGTCAATCCTCGATATCAGTGTTCAGACTTGTAGGGTCTAGAACACTGACAATCCTCCAGTGTACAGATTTGTTAGACTTGTAGGGTCTAGAACACTGACAATCCTCCAGTGGACTCCGCCATTTGTCAGTCTTCTTTCTTCAGACTTCAGTCTTTGACTTCAGTCATAATGTCTTCAGTAGAGTTGATCTGGACTGGGGTGAAGTCCAGTGAGCAAATCTGGAGAATACTCCAGATTTCCTATACAAGTATTTGCTCACTGGTCTTCCATTATTTCTGGCAAATCTTCAGAGGGACTCCAGATTCCAAGTCTGGAGTAGGTCCAGTAGAACACGTTTCTGGACAGATCTTCAGTAAGGCTCCAGTAGTCGAGTCTGGAGCGAGTCTAGTAAATCTGGACCTAACAAATTCCCCCTATTTGTTTAGAAATAATGCAAGTGTTTTCAAGCTTGAATCTATACATTTTGTATGCTTGAAAAACACAGGTTTCGATTTGTCTAAAAAATCTAAGTTACTGGAAAACACTTTATAGATCATGAGTGTTTTCAGTTTCATCTTTTAAGTTCTAACTTAGACTAAATCTGATCATTTACTTATAAGAATAAAAAATTGCAACTATTATTACATACATCAACTGATAAATAGTATACAATTTTCATAAGACAATAATTTACAATAAGTAAATGATAAGAGCACCAACAATTAACAGTACATCACAAGTAATGAGGCTGAGTGCCCCATTAATTCTCTATATGACAGGCCATATAGAGTTAAACACAAGCTAACCTAGCCTTACAAAAATCAAAATACCAAAACATCAAAACCCAAGGCTATTACAACGACAACCATTTGAGTGAGACAGGCAACCTCAAACATGCACATCAACTAATACCAAGACAAGTGAGAGGGACACATTTACAAGGCAACCGAAATTACCCCAAACATGCACGTAAACCTATCCAAGTACCAGTGACAGGGACACATTTACAAGGTACCTATAACACTACAAATAACAAAAAGAACACTAATAACTCGCATCATGCATGAGTAAATCCTTTGAAAGATTCTAAGTAGCCAGCAAGTGAGCAGTCCTTGCATTCTTCTTGAACCTCAGCTTGACCAGTCTATAACGAACAGTCTCCATAATAATATCTCTGATCTTCTCAGGTGGTCTTGCATGGTTGCTAAACATACGATTATTACGTTCCTGCCATACAAAATAGACAGCAGCCGCTAGCACAAGTCGAGCAATAACACTCTTAACTGAATTCTTCTTGAGAGAACATAAGAAGTCAGCAACAATATCATCCCATTTGCATGAAGAACGGTCCATGTATGCCATATCTTTAATCAAGTCCCATACTTTCGCAGAATATGGACATTCAAAGAACAAGTGATCATGAGAGTCCAGACCTGTTTTACACAAAGAACAACAAACAAGGTTAAGATTGACAGCCCCACCCACATCCCATGGTTTCAATTTGTCGTGGGTTTTCAACTTTTTTCTCATCACCAACCAAAGCAAGAAAGCATGTCTAGGGATCGATTTGGAATTCCATACAATATTAGCCCAATCCATCCTTTCACCTTTATTACGAATTGCCTCCCAAACATTGGAAGCCGAGTAATGCTTCTCCTCCTCATTCCCATCCCGCCAAATAATACAGTCAGTTTTAGTGCTATCAGTTGTTGGAACAGGCAAGTCAATTAAAACCGGATACAAATCCCTCCAAGCCTCCGGCCATTTCCACACCCCATTATCAATAACAACCGAAATCTTATCCATGAGAGAGAAGCCCTCTCGCAATATTTTCCTCATCAACAAAACACTACTTAACGGACCATTGCTATCCCATTTATCAAACCAAGCAAATGTTGAGTTACCATCACCTATTCTTGACCATAAAAAAGGCCTAATAGATGATCTTAACTGAATAAGTTTTCGCCATCCCCAACTCATGCTATTAGTACTTGGTACGTCCCAAAAACTCCTACCTTTTAGTTTATAAGCATGTACCCATTGTACCCACAAGGAATTTTGGTTGTTAAGAATTTTCCACACACGGGTAGTCATAAGAGCCTTATTTATATCAGAAATTCTCCTTATGCAAAAATCACATGTAGCATTCTTGGTCCAAGGCTTCTATTCTAGGTTTTTTTGATTGGGTAGCCACTCGTTTCTGTTTCTTCGTCAAAACCCTAGGTGTATTTTTGCTTCCGTGATCGGTTACCTTGTTCTGATCGCGGCTACCTCTGTGTAGTTTAGCTAGATCGTTGAACTTGTTTACAGGTTAAGGAGACTGATTTACGTTTTAGGGTTTTCTTTAGGGTTTTAGGGTTTTATTTCGAGTTTTTCTATTTCAAAATTATTGTTTGCTGTGATGTGTGTTTGTGATGCATGAAGAGAGTGTTATCTAGTCCTGCCTTTGATCTTGATAGTTTATGTTTGCGTTTTGATAAGATTCATTCTATGGCTGAATTTGGAATAAAGAAACCGATTAGGGTTTTGAGTAATGAAAACCCTAATATTGCATCTGCTAATATGGGTTCTGGTTCGGGGGTTGATCTACCTAATATGCTCAATCCTCCTTCTTTTGGTGATCTACCTAATATGCCCGATCCTCCTTCTTTTTCTCATGGCCCATCAAATTCTTCCATTCTTGCTAGGGATATGGGAAAGAATGGTCAAAGTAACAAGGATGATAAGGCAGTGAATAGTAGCAATGAAGAGCCTAAGAAAGCACCAGCTTCATATGCTTCCACATTGAAAAAGGATATTCCAAACCGGAAAGCTAACTTTAGATTTTTGAATTCTGATGTGGAGGCTGAGGGAGTTGACTTGTTGATTCCCATGCAATCGGTGATTGAGGTAAATAGTCGTTTGTCTAATTCGCTTTATGGCTATTTTCTTGGAGATAGACTTGCTTTTCCTGTTGTGGAAATGTATGTAAAAAACACTTGGGCTAAATTTGGGCTGAAAAAAGTAATGTTGAATACTGCTGGTTTCTTTTTCTTTCAATTCGATTCAAAGGATGGCATGAACCAAGTGTTGGAAAAGGGACCATGGATGATCAGGTCCACTCCTATTTTTCTGAATGAATGGACACCAAATGTCTCATTGGTAAAGAGAGACATGACAAATTTTCCTGTTTGGGTAAAACTTTATGACTTCCCTCTTGTGGCTTATACTGAGGATGGATTAAGTATGTTGGCCTCTAAACTAGGAAGACCAGTTTTGTTAGACTCTTATACGAGTCATATGTGCCTTCAATCATGGGGGCGGCACTCTTTTGCTCGGGCTTTGATTGAATTGGATGCTACTAAAGATCTTAAGGACAATTTGATAGTTGGAATCCCCAATGTTAATGGGGAGGGATTCTCCAAGCAAGAGGTTTCCATTGAGTATGAATGGTGTCCTCCTCATTGCAAACATTGCAAGGTTTTTGGCCATGAAGACACTTTATGCCCTTTGCAAGCCAAACCGGTCCCTGAAAAGGCTACTTAGCCAAATCAGGATGGTTTTACTACTGTTGTGCGCAAAAAGAAGAAAAATAAGGGTAAACAGGTTGAGGGTGTCAAACTTTCTAAACCAAAACCAAACAGATCTAACAAATAAAATAAGTGTGATTTACTTCTTTGTAATCGCTATCCAATAGATCTAACAAATCTAACAAATAAAATAAGATAAATAAATAAAATAAGATAAATAAACGTCTACATGATCACATTGATCCAAACAAGTATTCAGCCTACTAGCCTGACATTATTAAAGGATTCAAAATCTGAAAAGATGAAAGACATTGTTTACCAACAGAAAGTAAATAAACATGAAAGATTTAGGTTGAAGATGAAGATCGACAGGTCTTAGAAGCTTCAAAACCTCCTTGGAATCTGCAAAATTCGACCTAGGGGTGATAGGTGTCGACTAGGGCTGCTGGATCTGCTCTCTCTTAGGGTTTGAGGGTTTCTTGTTCTATTTATAAGGCAAAAGTCGTAACTGGACATGGGTAGTCCAGAGGCGCTTGTAGCTGCTCCGTCTTCTCGTATTGCTTCGTTCGACTCTCGGCTTGCCTCCTTGTGTCTTGTAACTTCATTGGCCTCCATGTTGAGTTGATAGATGTTATTTACCCTCGCTCTCATTTTCCGTAAACCTGCATTTATATCAAATCCATTAAGTACCAATAGTTCACGAATATTAAGTCATTTATACATTAAAATGTGGCAAACAAACGTTATCCCAAGAAACCTTTGCCTGACCACGTTTTAAAGTTCCTTGACTCCACATGAAGCCCCTCATAATCTGCTCAATTTCTTATATAACACGGTCAGGTAGAATAAAAACAGAAGACCAATAAACATGCAATGAAGAGATAACTGAATTGATCAGCTGTAAACGCCCAGCAAAAAGAAAGAAATTTATTCTTCCAATCAGACACCCTTTGCTTAATCTTTTCAACCAATACTTTGCAATCACGCAACATGAGTCTGGACGAAATCAGAGGAACACCCAAATATTTCACCGGTAGAGTACCTTCTTCAAATGGTAACACATTTAGAATAGAAATCTTCACATGATTAAGAACATTACAAAAGAAAGCTGGCAACTGCTCCATCTTCTCGTATTGCTTCGTTCGACTCCCGGCTTGCCTCCTTGTGTCTTGTAACTTCATTGGCCTCCATGTTGAGTTGATAGATGTCATTTACCCTCGCTCGCATCTTCCGTAAACCTGCATTTATATCGAATCCATTAAGTACCAAAAGTTCACGAATATTAACTCATTTAGACATTAAAATGTGGCCTAACGATGGGGGAAATTATCACAAAATGAACGCTCATCATATACCCCCACACTCATTTAATAGCTCTTTGAACTCTTTTATTAATCTACCGACTGTCTTTCTTAAGATTTACTACATTATTCATGCATAAACATTATCAGAGACCCCAGATGACTCATACACTTACTTAGTATGCAAGTAGTTTATAATAAATAGTGTAAGAATTAAGGATGAACCATACATCTAAAATAGTTCCTACACAAGCACTTAAATCATTAAAGTTCAATTAATGTACCTATACTAATGACTAGATAGTTCCAGTTGCTAGGCATATTAAAGTCCGGTTAAGTGTGCTATGGCAAACATAATCGCATACAGTTTCAGTCTAAGCTCTAATCCATTTTGAAAAATGAACAGCCACAAATCTATAGTTAAACTAACAGTTCTAACTAACTGTTCATCTACCAAAGCTAATATTGCTTAATCATCGTCATCTTTTTTTCGGTAAAGCCGTCACCCCTGATGATATATTAATAAAATCACTGTTTAGGTACAAATAATGTGACTGAACGTCACATTCAATAATATATGTACCATATATTTGAACAAATTAACTAGATAAACAAGATATCAAACTACAATCAATAATGAATCACTCAAAATCTTTTGTCATCTTGCAAAGCTTTTGATCTCAAAATGTTTTTGACACAAGAAAGGTTTAAATTTTTGCATGAATTAAGTAGTAGAAAACTTAAATATTCAAACAATAAAACACCGGGTTTTTCTTATTCCATCCCCCGACACTTACATTGTACAACGTCCTCGTTGTACTAATACTAAACAGAAAGGGAAATAGGAAAAGCTAAAAAGATAAAGGATTAACGAATATTCCCGGGTTTCGATTACATGAAATGTTGAAGATGGCATATGTGGAGTGACTGCGAATCGTAATAATCTTCAAAGGTTGAGTCGACTCCATTTGATGGCGATCCATTGCTGCTTCTCCATCTTCTTTTCTTTTTGGTATTTTCTGATATTTTTTTTTGGATTTTTGGGTTTTTCTGATTTTTTTTGGATTTTTCGCGATCTGGTGTGCGGGCTGGAGCTAGGAGCGGCGCTGGTGACAGTAGGAGTGGCGCTGGACTGCTTGCGTAGCAGGTCCAGTGGCGCTGATCCTTCAGGTGAGCGGCGCTGGTTGTCCAGATGAGCGACGCTGGTGCTTCCTGCACTTGTTTCGACGTTTGACTTTCCTCACGGCTCGGTGCCGATACGCCCCCACACTTAGCTTTTGACCAAGTGTATAGCTTATCCTTCAGACTAGAAAACAAAATACTCCTGCACACTTCAATCAAAATATCAAAATGGAAAATAATAAGCTAAAACATAAATAAAATGAAAATAAACACGATTGCAATAAAGTTACTTGTTTCTTCAATCCATTCAAAGTTTGCATCTGTGAATCTAAAGATAAAACTCATACAAAACAGTTCACAAATGATAAAATTCAAAACAGTAAGCTTAATTACAATTAGTCACAAATTCCTAAAAAGATAAAGATAAAAATATAAATAAAAATAAAAACTAAACAAAACTTGGGTTGCCTCCCAAGAAGCGCTAAATTTAACGAGTCTTCAGCCGGACTCGGCCTAGGAACTAGGTTGAGGAGAAGATGGAGTCGGCGGAGGGCCGGTTCCCGTTGGGTCATATCGAATATAGATGTCGGATGTGTCTTTTAAATGTGATTCGATTCTCTTTTTCTTAAATTCCCATGCAAAACTCCTAGCCTTGCATCTAGTCCCGAAGGGGTTTGTCTTACTAATGTCCTCCCTAGTCAAGACAACTTGATTGAACCCCATGCTTAAAGTCACCATCTTTGCTTTTAAATTAACTGATGAGCTTACTGACAGCAGAAATGGTTGTCCTAAAATCACATGATCCCTCATAATTGAATTAGCTTCAACTATGAAGAAATCAGTGGGGATATCTAATCCCTCTATCCTAATGACCAAGTTACTAATAAACCCTTTAGTCAAAACCTTGGCTCCTCCTACTAACCTAGTCTCTAATGTTGGTATTTTTGGGTTTTTATCAAAGTAATATTATCCTTATAATATTAAAACGCAGCGGAAAAATGAACCAATTCAATTTGTTATATGTGGTTAAAACCAAAGTTTAACCTTTTAAAAGAAAACCCAAACAATAAGGATCCATGTATATGAATAGCATACATACAAAACAACAACCATAGGGTGTTTAGAAGACTACCTTCTTCCAAGCTTATGAGAAGGTGGAATGAAGGAGATGATGATCTTGAAGTGGCAAGTCTTCAACCTAGAAGAACCTCAAGCTTGTATACCCCAAACTATCAACAAACACCCAAACTATGCTAGGATTTGACCTTGAAAACCCTTCCCTTTAATCCTCCTTGATGCCGAAATTACCAAGAGAAAAAGAAGAGTGTTTTGCTCTTGAGAAGTTGAGAGAAATCTTCTTACAAGAATTGTAAGAGTGGTGATGCACTCTATGTTGTGTATTGTGTCTTGTGTCTTGTGAAACATGCAAGACAACAAGTGTTGAATTGCATGTATCACCACATGGGGGAGGGGGGCCGGCCACATGGGTGGTCACAAACCAATTTGTGTCCAAATTTTATAAACCATTTATTTGTACATTTTGTATATAAAATGTAACATAACTTGTTACATATCTTATGTAACATATTACATATTATATACAACACACATAAATGTTTATTTTACCAAATAAACATATTCACATCTCTCTCAAAATAAATCATCCATATAATTTATTTACATAGCTCAAGTGCAAGTATTTAGAAAACCACTTTCTAAATGTTTCAAGTATTGATATTTATTTAAAGATCAAATCGTATAAATAAATATCATAAGTGTTTGTCTAGCTTGTTATTGGGTATGACCCGACTTGGATCATCACGTACTAGCCACGTCAATTTAATATGTGTCTTGGGCAGACGAATTCCAACATCTAAATCTTCCCATTTCACTTCCTTCCCATTTTTCTTCAAATTATGGCGATAAATACTTATGGGCAAGATATTAGAAGTTGCTCTAAGGTCTATGTAGGTGTTCTCAAAACAGTTGGAGCTAATGTAGCAAGGAATCTGAAAAATACTATGGTCACCATAAAATTTACCATTTGGCTCGCTAGCTATTATTTCATTCATCTTATCTCTTTCTTGGTCGGCTACACGCTCTTCCCACTTAATGTTTCTTAGGATCTTTCTAACACTATTTGCGACCTCTCTACCATTTCTTAGCTGTTCTTCTACCTTTTCCTTCAACTCTTTTAATTCAACAAAACTTTCATAACAACATTTTCTCCTAGGTTTGGTTTCAACAGTCTCAATATCTAGTGACATATTTAATGGTTCATTAAGGTTTGGTCACTATCTATCACTTACATCCTAAGACATTCTTCTTTAACTAGGTTGCTATCCTCATCTAAATCAGACACCTTAATCCTATTTTGACCATTTGACAAGGATATTTCTTTTTTAAGGACATGGATGATAGCATCTGCAACATGCAAAAATGGTCGGCCTAATATTAGGGGTGTCACTATTTCATCTACCAAATCAAGCACAACAAGCTCAGTCCAAAATTCTAATTCCTAAACCCTAACACGGACTCGTTCGACAATCCCCTTGGGATGTCTGTAAGTCTGGTCGGCTAACCGAATGCTCATGTTAACGGATTTTAGTAAACAAAAGTGTATGTTTCTCAAAAATCACAGTAGGCATAACATTAATACTTGACCCTAAATAAGCTAATGCACATGAAAAATATTCATTATTAATAGTACAAGGAATAAAAAAACTTCATGGATCTTCAGATGCTTTCGGTAGCTGTGCCTTGAGATCTTGAACTTCATCCTTACTGTCCGAGTCGTCCCCATATTTGATTTTGCACTTTGAAACGAATTGGATCTCGATATCGCCTCGAAAAGCAGTTGAAAGCGAAGTTTAACGAAAATCTGGGCTGTCGGAGCTACCAGCGGCGCTGCACTTGGGCTCCCAACGATGCCGGTCCTCTCTAGGTGTGACCTGGAGGCTTCCTGTGGTGCTGGATCTGGGCACCAGCGGCGCTGGTGGAGTATGGAAAGAATCCAGTTTTGTGTTTTCGCCTGTTTCTTCTCCGTTTGGCTTCCGTATGACATGTACCTGATTTGACACTTAACATAAATCATTAGAAAGCTCAGTTGAGTCATTACCTTCAGTGAATATTGCATTCACATTCTCGTTTCGCGCGGATGGTGGTTGGTACTTTTGACTCGTTCCTTGACTTGAGCTTGAACCGCCTTGGATGTTGGGCTTTGGATTTGTTTAATTTTCCTTCTTTCCATTATGCTCAATCCATCTATTTATCTTCCTTTCCAAGTCCTTGATTGGGGTTGTTGATTTCTTGCTCCTTTGTCCACCTTTTGATTGAGATTGCTTATTTTCTCATTGAGCAACTTCGTATAGCTTCCTAAGGAGTCGTGCCTTTTGTCATTCATTTCCATGCACTTCTCCATCATGGTAGTGAGCTTGGCAATCGGGTCCTCCTTAGATTCTCTCTCGGCTCTCGGTTGCTCGTGGTCAACATTACTCCGTTGCCACCTATTTTGAAATGAACCAAAATTATTTCTAGAATAATTTTGAATTCAAGTTAGAATTACCGGGGTTTCTTTGGAATAGTCCTCTTTGATAGCCTCCTCGGTATTGGTTCTGAACATATTTGACTTCCTCGGTAGCTTTCTCCTCACAATCCTCGGTAATCTCCACAATTGTTGCACCCGTGTGCAATCACTTTGAGGTCCTTGTCCATAACTTCCAACCTATCTTCAAAAATAGAAAAATGGTTAGATAAAGCTTTAAGTTCATGAATTACCTCATTGTCGGAGCTGCTTTCAATACTAGCCACGGTTCCCCTCGTCCTCCTTTCTCGATCCTTATCATCCGTGTTACGAGCTAAGCTAGCTTGCACCATAAACTCCATCATTTAGTACGCATCATTGGTAGACTTGTACAAAAAGTTACCACCGCCGGCTAGGTCTAGATCCTTTTGGGAGTTCTTAGTCAAACCATAGAAGAAGATTTCTATGATTTTATCCTTTTCAAGTCCGTTCCCATGGCAATTCCTAATCATTTCCCTAAGCCTTTTCCATGCATCAACTAGTGATTAACTCTCGTCTTGCTTGAAAGCTTGAATATCCCGAAGCATTTTCCTTGCTAAACTAGGGGGAAAGAATCGTGAGACAAACTTTTCGCGAAGTTGATTCCATGTAGTGATGGTACCTTCATCGAGCTCATCAAACCAAGACGCGCCTCTCCCGTGAGAGACGAAGGAAATAAGCTAAGTTTCACATCGTCATCGGTGACGTCTCCTCCATATTTGAACATTTTGCACAAACTAGTGAACCTGCTTACATGCTTATGTGGTCGGATTTGGCTCGGCCGTCAAATAGGTTGTCTTGGATTAACTTAAGGTGGTGTCCTTTGACTGAGAACGAGTCTCCTAGGTTTGGGGGTAAAATGGCCGATCCCGATGTAGGTGGGACGGTCTCGTTCTCTCGATCATTGGTCGGTCAAATGCATCCTAGGTGAGTCTCGTTCAGAAGAAGTGTCGGATGAGGTGTCGGATGATCCTAAAGGTGGGTCTTTGTCAAAAATGGTTGCTAAGCTAAATACGGGTGGTGGAATCAGTGTATTGTCTCTCCTGTTTCTTCTAGGTGTACCTAAGCTTGATGATGCACTATCTACTATCGTTCCTGATCTCAATCGCATCAACTACCTAAATAACCTGCAAAACTAAAAAGAAAAGATCAAACGCACCAATATAAAAATGAAATGAAAAACTAAACTACACTACTTAAACTAGAAATTAAAAAGAAAATATTTTTGGATTTTTAAATTTTAAAGAAAATGAAATTTCTAGCTAACCTAAACTAGACTAAAAGAAAATAAACCTATAATGATTAAACCTAAAACTGAAAATTAACTACCTCGTGCCGAAACACAAGATAGGGTCGAACTACACTTTGGGTAAAAGGGATACCCTGTTTAAACTTTTATACCAACAACAATTACAGTACATCGCAAGTAATGAAGCTGAATGCCACATTAGTTACCTATATGACATGCCATATAGGTTGAACAAGCTATCCTAGCCATACAAAAAGCAAAACCAAGCAACAACAAAACCCAAAGGCCATAACAATGACACCATTTGAGTGAAATAGGCACCTCAAACATGCAGATCAACTACTACACAGACAAGTGAGAGGGACATATTTACAAGGAAACCAAAGTTGCCTTAAACATGCACATCAACCTATCCGAGTACCAGTGAGAGGGACACATTTACAAGGTACCCATAACACTACAAACAATAACAACTACACAATATAAGAAGGATCATCCCCATCTAATAGCAAGCATTTAGGTAATTTCCAGTCTTCCATCAGCCACATTGTTTGAGGATTGTTTCTGAATCTGATAGTAGCCAGCCGCATTCTTATTGTGTTCATGATGACTTCTTTCAGCTGTTCTGGTGACCGATTGTTGTTGGAAAACATTCGGTTGTTCCTTTCTTGCCAAACATAATAAGTAGTAGCAGCCAATACGAGTCTTCCAATAACACCCCTCGCTGAGTTGCCCTTCGAGAGTGGGATCAAATGTGCGACAATGTCATCAAACAGGGCTGGAACATTTCCCATTCGCGCAACACCACGAACAAGTGACCATACACGTGTAGAATATGAGCATTCAAAGAAAAGATGTTCATGAGAGTCCGGACCTGTTTGACACAAAGAACAACAAACCTATGATCCGACGCGTCCCCAGCAGCAGCGCCAAAAACCTATGATGCGTGTTTTTAGTGTGAAAAGAAAAACAGAAATGATTTTTACTTATGGTTTTAAATTTATAAAAGTCGTACAAGTAAAAATCTCAAACTAAATACACAATTACGGGCAGAGAACCCGGTTAGGTGTAGTATAGTAAGTGATAAGATACAGGATCGTTCGTAGGGACGCTTGCACTACCTAGTCTAATATATGTGTAATTCTAGCGGTTGGGGGTTGTCACGATTTCCTATTTAAACTACTGAAATGAAAGTAAAATAGAAGCCGCAACCGCTTGGTATAGCGAGAAGCTTCTTTTAATCTAGTAAATGAATTTGAAAAGCAAATAACATTAATGAAATTAACTTGTTTGGCATCTCCGATCTTATGGTACGACCGAATACTATCCTATTTACTCGCTAGTCTGTTGGAAAACTAATTCATGGCTCAGATTCTCGTTAGATTCACTTTGCCTATGTAAACAGTGTTGTCGCTAGACTCACACTACTCTTTAAACAAATTCTCGTTAGATTCATTGTTTAAGCATTATTAACCTAAGTTTGTGTTACTGATTCATCTTTTAGTATACCCGGCTCTTAAGCCATGACCAGATAATAATTCCCTCCGGTGACCATAGTGCACGTTTCCATGTCACTAGATCGTGTCTGACATTGTTAAGCATCATGTTCAACTTATTCTAATTATTATGGTTCTGTATCCGTCCGTTAGAACTGAATCACCTTTTACATCTAATTAAAGATCGATTAGTGTTTTCCATCTTTATGTATTAATCATAGTGTATGATTATAGACCGATCATCAGAATTAAATCAATACATGCAGATATAGAACCTATAACAATATGAAGAACTCATTAACCATGGATCTACGATAAACAGTAATCACTTTCCAACAGATCTAACAAATAAAATAAGATAAATAAATGTCTACATGATCACATTGATCCAAACAAGTATTCAGCCTACTAGCCTGATATTATTAAAGGAATAACAAAGTCTGAAAAGATGAAAGACATTGTTTACCAACAGAAAGTAAATAAAGATGAAAGATCTAGGTTGAATATGAAGATCGAGAGGTGTTAGAAGCTCCAAAACCTACTTGGAATCTGCAAAATTCGACCTAAGGTTGATAGGTGTCGACTAGGGCTGTTGGATCTGCTCTCTCTTAGGGTTTGAGGGTTTCTTGTTCTATTTATACGACAAAAGTCGTAACTGGACCTGGGCCGGCCAGCGGCGCTGGAGATGGGCTCCAACGGCGCTGGGGCCTTCAGATGGGATGCCAGAGGCGCTGGCAGCTGCTCCGTCTTCTCGTATTGCTTCGTTCGACTCCCGGATTGCCTCCTTATGTCATGTAACTTCATTGGCCTCCATGTTGAGTTGATAGCTGCCATTTACCCTCGCTCGCATCTTCCGTGAACCTGCATTTATATCAAATCCATTAAGTACCAATAGTTCACGAATAATAACTCATTTATACATTAAAATGTGGCAAACAAACGTTATCCCAAGAAACCTTTGCCTAACCACGTTTCAAAGTTCCTTGACTCCACATGAAGCCCCTCATAATCTGCTCAATTTCTAATATAAAACGGTCAGGTAGAATAAAAACAGAAGACCAATAAACATGCAATGAAGAGATAACTGAATTGATCAGCTGTAAACGCCCAACAAAAGAAAGAAATTTATTCTTCCAATTAGACACCCTTTGCTTAATCTTTTCAACCAATACTTTGCAATCACGCAACATGAGTCTGGACGAAATCAGAGGAACACCCAAATATTTCACCGGTAGAGTACCTTCTTCAAATGGTAACACATTTAGAATAGAAATCTTCACATGATTAAGAACATTACAAAAGAAAGCTGTACTCTTCGGGAGACTAGGAGCAAGACCAGATACAGATTTAAATTCCTCAAGAGAATCCCTAATAATCATTGCTAAAGCAACATCACCCCTCAAGAAAATGAAAAGATCGTCAGCAAAGCATAAATTAACCACATCAATCCGATCACAATGAGGATGAAACCTAAAATAATGAGACCTCCTTACATTACGATTAATAATAAGAGTAAGAATCTCCATTACTAATGTAAATAAATAGGGAGATAATGGATCACCTTGCCGTAAGCCACGCCTACCATGAAAAAAACCATGTAAGTTACCATTGATGCTAAGAGATAAAGAGGTAGTAAACCATGTTTGCTAATCATGCCCGACCACCTGACATTTTATCCAATCTCATTAAAGATACTGTTCGTTCAAGATTATGGAGATTGAAGTTTAAGAAGACAGCTCGAGTAGTTTCTACACTTGAAGCTTGGAAGATTCGGGCCGACTATTTGTTACATGATGGCTGCTGATGTAGTATATGTTTAGCTTTAATGCCTATCTCTAGATATTTTGATGTTTAGAATAGGCTTGTTTGTTATTTCTTGTTAACATATATAGGGCATGTCCTATATATGAACTAGTACGATAACTCAGTCGTACTACTTGTTTTGTAATGTTTTTGGGTGATATAAAAGTTAATGGGGACTACCCCATTTACCCAAAAAAAAAGAGGTAGTAGAAACACACTCCATAATCCAATGAATCATAAGCGCAGGAAAGCCAAACCCCCAAGAATAACTCTTAGAAAGCCCCAGTCCACCGTATCATAGGCCTTTTGAATGTCCACTTTAAAAGCAGCACGAGGGACACCTCTATCCAAATGATAGTTGTGCATAAGCTCCTGAGTGAGTAGGATATTATCAGAAATCCTTCTACCTGGAACAAATGCAGATTGATTGATGCTAACCAGATCATCCAAACAACCTTTAATCCTGTTCGACAAAATCTTCGTAATACATTTAAAAATAATATTACAAAGAGATATGGGTCGGTAGTCATTAATGCGAGATGGAGAAGAAACCTTAGGAATGAGAGAAATAATAGTGTGATTTACTTCTTTAAGAAGTCGACCACACACAAAGAAATCTTTAACAGCCTTTATAACATCCGAACCCACAACATCCCATGCCCCTTTGAAAAAAGCCGCTGACTAACCATCCGGACCTGGTGATTTGTCATCACGCATAGAAAAAATCGCCTCTTTAACCTCCTGATCAAAAGCAGCTACCATAGTTTCGGCCTTCTCTAAAGAAAGCCTATTAGTAAAAAGATCAACGATACTTAAATCCAAAACAATACCAAGCTGACCAAGAAACCCGAGATAGTGTGCTTCAAATGCCTTCGCAACATCTTCACCATCAAGTTGAGTTCCATCGGAATCAATAAGGGAGTCAATTCTATTTCTAGCTTTACAAGATTTCACCACTCTATGAAAGTACGCAGAATTTGAATCTCCCACATTAAGGCACTCTACTTTTGCCTTTTGTTTAAGAAACCGCTCCTCATCAAGATAACGAAGAAAAGAAAAACTCTAAACTGATTATAAGCATTTAAGTAAGCCACATGTTCCTTAACAATAGAAGAGTTATTCGGCTCCTTATCCAATGCCAAATGAACTTCATCTAACTCCTTTCGTAACTTGAGAACTTTTTGATAAGTATTACCATAAGAACAAAGTAAATTACGAAGATGTTTTTTTTGCAGCTTTTAGCTTTTGCACCAAACAATACATAGCATGGCCAGTAACATTGATTTCCCAAGCCTCATTGACAACATCTTTAAACCCTTTATTATGAATAAGAACATTTGAAAATTTGAAAGGTTTCGGCCTAAACTTGACAAGGGCAGGAATACGTAGAACTGCAGGGGCATGATCGTATATCCTGTAAGGTTGAAACACAACAGAAGCACCTACAAACGTATCAAAGAACTCCAAATTTGCCATAACTCTATCAATTTTCTTCATTTGGCCAGCCATACCTCGAGGTTTTTGAATCCAAGTATATTGAATGCCAAGCATCTTTACATCAATAACATTAAGCTCATTAACACAATCCTTGAATTCACGCATAGCAATATCAATAGAAGACGATCCCGCTGCCTTATCTTCCAAATTAAGAGCAACATTAAAATCACCAAGAAGAACCCAAGGACAGCTTTTCATAAACAACTTGTGTCTAAGAAGATCATCCCAAAGAGGACGCCTATTTATGTAATAATTATGAGCATAAATAAACGAGCACATTACAACTTTTTTTGACTCTTTAAAGACAACTTGAGCATGAATAACCTGATCTGATTGAGCCAAAACCATGACATTTACCACATCAGGATTCTTGCCCAAAATAATTCTCGAACCTTTAGAACACAAACTACTATTTGAAACCCAATGCCACTTCCAAAAAACTTTAGCACAAAGAGCATGAAGCTTATCCGAAGAAACATGTGATTCCAAAACTGCACAAACACACAATTGATTATCAGAAATAACCTGCCGAACCTCTTTTTGTTTAGGGGACTGGTTCAAACCCCTTACATTCCAAGAGGCGATATTAAATATTAGGAACAGGTCCAGCAGGAGTGCTTGCCCCTGTTATTCCATTCTTTTTTAAATGCAGATCATATTCATCATAGACCTCATCCACATCATCCTATAATTTGGATGGATTATAGGTGGTTTAACGTTAATAAGTACAGGAAACAAGACATACCAAGAAATAGGCCAATTCCAGCTACCGTTATTCACCAGCTCGCGTGTGTTCATTTGGAAACCAGCTCGTGCAATCTCTTTATTCGAAATATACTTGCACAAAGGGCCAATATCTAACCAAGAATCAAACCAAGCTGAAGTATAATTCCCATTCCCAATTCGGTATGTGATATGTGTTGTGATGGATTCTCGCACAATAAAATTTTCCTCCATCCCCAAGCACTTTCAGCACGTAAAGGTATATCCCAAAAATTTCGTCCTTTGAGTTTATTGGAATAAATCCAATTCACACATAAAGAGCGTCTTTTATTTATGATACTCCAAATAGGTGACGCCATTAAGGCTTTATTAACATCAAGAAAACATTGAATACCCAAACCCCCCCACCCCCTGATGCATAAAACACGCGACAAACGACAGCGGAAGACTATTTTTGGTATTTTCTGAATTTTATGAAAACAAAACCAACAAACAAGACAATGAAGGTAAAGATAGATAAAGAATCCACCACCAAGATTCGTAAAGGACGAACCACCGGAATCAAGGATAAAGGAAACACTCCAATCCACCACTATGTTTGATAAAGGTCTAGCCACCACAAACACAGATAAAGGAATCGAAGATTTTATGATCTCACCACTATATTTGATAAAGGACGAACCACCACAAATATAGATAAAGGGATCACTTCATACCACCAAGATCAAAGATCCATAAAGGTAAATGAAGATTTTTTGGATAAGAAATAGTGGTTGCTCTATTAATTTCATTCAATCAATCAAGTCTACCTTTACAATGAGAAATGAGCCCTATTTATAGCCACACATGCTATTTTCTAAAATAAAGAAAATACAATAATAATATTAAATAACTAAAGGCTGTCATGTGCTAAGGACAGCCACTAATTTATCAACCAATAGGAAATAGACAAGCAAAGCTTCTAGAAAAATTCCTTCTACCCAAGGACCCACAAACCGTTAGGATAAACGTTGTCACACGCTTCTCTCTTATCCCCATCAACAGCTGTCAAGCACATTCCTTTATTGGACCCACAAACATGTGACTGAAACATACTTTATTCATTGGAAACTAGAGACTTAAATCTGGAGCATCCAACTGGCTACTAGACTGGAGCTGGAGCAAAACTAGATCACCTGGAGGAAAACTGGACTGTTTTCGATGCTTGTTTTCTTTTGCCTTGTAACCTGCGTTAGTCTTTTCAATTCTGGCCTTTACTTGCTGGTGAATTTTCTTGATTTCTTTCGCTCTGGCCTCAGCTTCAATACTTGCCGTTGGTTCAATCGAAAATGGAATCAAGTCAATCGGAGTTAAAGGATTGACACCATAGCAGATAGAAAATGGTGATTTACTGGTGGAATAGTTAGGAGCTCTGTTGAAGGCAAATTCAGCATGAGCAAGCTTCAGATCTTAATCCTTCAGTGTCTTTTTCACCAGTGTTCTTAAAAGCATCCCAATTGTACGATTGGTGACTTCAGTTTGTCCATCAGTTTGAGGATGATGAGACGTACTGAACATCAATCTGGTACCCATCAGTCTCCATAAGGTCTTCCAGAAATAACTCAGAAACTTGACATCTCTATCTGAAACAATTGTCTTTGGAATCCCATGTAAACGAACAATCTCCTTGAAAAATAAATTTGCTACGGCTGAAGCATCACTTGTGGTGTTGCAAGGAATGAAATGCGCCATTTTTGAAAAACGATCAACAACCACCATTATTGAATCTTTTCCCCTCTGAGTTCTGGGCAGTGCAATAATGAAATCCATACTGAGATCTTCCCATGGCTGGCTAGGAACTGGAAGAGGAGTATACAGTCCTTTATGAAAAGTTGCCTTTGCCTGGTGACAAGTTGGACAACGACTGATAATATTCTGGACATCTTTCAGTAAACTTGGCCAGTAGAAATGTTCAGTGAGGATCTCTCCAGTTTTAGTAATGCCAAAATGGCCAGCTAAACCCCCTCCATGTGCTTCCCCTATCAGTAAATCTCTTATGGAACCCTTTGGAATACATAACTTCCCATTTTTAAATAAGAAACCATCCTGAACAACATATGGTCCTTTCTAGTTAGCTTCAGTAAGACGATCAGAAAAATCCGGGTCAGCGGCATATAATTCCTTGATAAAAGAAAAACCAATAACTCTTGATTCCATAATTGATAACAACGAATATCTTCTAGAAAGTGCATCAGCAACAACATTAGCTATCCCAACTTTGTGCTTAGAAACAAAAGAATAAGACTGCAAAAATTCCACCCATTTTGCATGTCTGGCATTAAGTTTGTGTTGACCATTAATTAACTTCAGTGCTTCATGTTCAGAAAATAAGACAAACTGCTTCGGCTTCAGATAATGTGACCAGTGATTGATAGCATGAATAATTGCATAGAATTCTTTGTCATATGTGCTATATTTCAGTTTTGAACCATTAAGTTTTTCACTGAAATAAGCCACTGGACGCCCTGCTTGTACTAAAACTGCACCAATACCTACTCCACTGGCGTCACATTCTAACTCAAACAACATATCAAAATCTGGCAAAGATAGTACTGGAGCTGAACTGAGCTTTTTCTTCAGTGACTCGAAGGCCAACTGGGCTGAATTAGGCCAGTCAAATACACCTTTCTTCAGACAATCAGTGATTGGAGCCACAACTGTAGAGAAATTCTTGATAAACCTTCTATAAAAAGATTCCAGCCCAGGAAAACTTCTTACTTCAGTGATTGTAGTTGGAACTGGCCATGATTGGATGGTTTCCACCTTTGAAGGATCCATGGAAATCCCTTCTTTTGACATTACATAGCCAAGAAATATCACACTTTCTACCATAAAATCACATTTCTCCAGTTTACCATACAACTGGTGTTTCCTCAGTAATTCAAATACACTCCTTAGATGATTAACATGTTCAGCTTCAGTTTTTGAATATACAAGAATATCATCAAAGTAAACAACAACAAACTGACCAATAAGTGGTCTGGGGACTTCGTTCATCAGTCTCATAAAAATACTAGGAGCATTAGATAAGCCAAATGGCATCACTAACCATTCATAAAGGCCTCCTTTAATTTTGAAAGCAGTCTTCCATTCATCTCCATCTCTCATTCGAATCTGGTGATAACCACTTCTGAGATCAACTTTAGAAAACACACTAGAGCCATGTAACTCATCAAGCATATCATCCAATCTGGGAATAGGATATCTATACTTAATAGTTATATTATTTATGGCCCTGCTATCAACACACATTCTCATCGAACCATCTTTCTTTGGAACCAGGAGAGCTGGGATTGAACAAGGACTCATACTTGCTCTCACATAACCTTTAGAAACCAATTCATCTACCTGCCTTTGCAACTCCTTTGCCTCAGTAGGTGAACATCTATAAGCAGCTTTGTTTGGAAGAACTGAACCTGGAACCAGGTCAATCTGGTGTTCAATACCCCTTACTGGTGGCAAACCTTCAGTAGGTCTTCAGGAAAAACATTAGTGAATTCCTTTAGTAGAGACTTCAGGAAACTGGGGACTCCAGTGAACTCCTTGTCTTCAGTAAGTTCAAGCACCAGTAACATCATGACTGAAGTACCTTCAGTGAGTTCTTTTTCAACTTCGGTTTGTGACATAAATAAAGACTTGCTGGGCTGGTCTTTCTTATTAACTTTCAGCAACTCATTAGGTTTCAGAGAAGTCAAAGTGACTTTCTTCCCACTCACAAATAATGAATAAGAATTCATACGACCATTATGAAATACATAATTATCAAATAACCAAGGTCTACCCAGTAATATATGACAAGCATCCATAGGAACAACATCACAAACAATTTTATCTTGATAAACAGATCCAATGGAAAAAGGAAGCGTAACTTGTCGATGAACTTTTACCTCAGATCTTTCACTGAGCCATTGCAACTTGTAAGGACGAGGATGCTTTACTGTAGGTAGTTCCCGTTTCTCTACCATGTAAGTTGAAGTAGCATTAGCACAACTTCAATCATCAATGATCAAAATACACACCTTGCCTTTAACAGTACATCTAGAATGAAAAATGTTATCTCGCTGGGCAGTATCAGTTACAACTTCATCAGCATGCATCACTCTTCTTACGACCAGCATTTCTCCAACATCTGCACCTACATATGCCTCTTCACTTTCATCTTCATCATACACTGGTTCACCTTTTTCAGTTTCAACGTTTGGTAAGCTCTCGATCTCCTTAGCAGTGAGTGCTCGCTGGTTAGGACACTGTGCCTGGAAGTGACCAAAACCATGACACTTGAAGCATTTTCTTCCAAGTGGTTCTTTTGATCCTCCAGTTTCCTTTTCTTTTCCTCTGAAGGACTTTTGACCAGTTTCACTGGGCTTCAGAACTGGTTGACTGGAACTGGAAGAAACCTTAGTGAAAGGTTTGTACTGGACCTTCTTCTTCAGTTGCTTTTCAATCTGGAGAGCCAGTTTGCAAGCACCTTCATAAGTCCAGATGGGCTGCAGTTCTATCTTCTCAGTAATGGTAGCATTCAATCCACCAAGGAATCTGGCGATAGTATGCTCTTCAGTTTCTTTCACACTAGTTCGAGTCTTCAGTTGCTCGAATTTTCTAATATACTCCACAACCTCTTTAGTACCTTGCTTCAGATTATTCATCAGAAGATACTGGTCTTGTTTGTATGACTGAGGAACAAACCTTTTATGCATAACTTCTTTCAGCTTAGACCATGTCTTAATTTTACTTTTACCCTTGTACTCTCTTTCAGCTTTCATGTTGTCATACCAGGATGAAGCATACTTTTTCAACCTAATAATGGCAACCTTAAAACTTTTCTTATCATCATAACCTTTTATTTCCACTATCCTATCCATAACCTGAACCCATTCAAAAAAATCTTCAGGGTTTGAAGAACCAACAAAATCTGGTGGATCTATCTTAATATCTTTAGTATCATCAACCTTATGTCTCCTTCGCCTTCTTCTCGACTGATTAGACTCATCAGATTCACTAGAAGATCTGGGTGTACTATCAGATCGCTCACTAGGACCTTGAGATTCATAATCTCTTTCACCTACAGCAACATGTTCTTTATTAAACCTTAAACCACCATCTTCTAACAAGTTAACAATTCTACCCAGTGTTTCTTGTAGATCTTCAATATGCCTATCCCTTCTAGCATTATGAGCTTCTTCTAATGTCATATTTCTTATAAAAGCCATTAATATTCAACAATAACTAAACTCACAATAACAGATCTAAACAAACTTTAACAGATTAAAAAGATTAAGATAGCCCTTTTGAATCTGACCCAACAAACAAACAACAAAACCCAAGGACTAAAAGATTGAGAAACCTTTTGGGAACCTGGCTCTGATACCAAATTTGATGCGTAAAACACGCGACAAACGACAGCGGAAGACTATTTTTGGTATTTTCTGAATTTTATGAAAACAAAACCAACAAACAAGATAATGAAAGTAAAGATAGATAAAGAATCCACCACCAAGATTCGTAAAGGACGAACCACCGGAATCAAGGATAAAGGAAACACTCCAACCCACCACTATGTTTGATAAAGGTCTAGCCACCACAAACACAGATAAAGGAATCGAAGATTTTAAGATCTCACCACTATATTTGATAAAGGACGAACCACCACAAATATAGATAAAGGGATCACTTCAAACCACCAAGATTCAAAGATCCATAAGGTAAATGAAGATTTTTGGATAAGAAATAGAGGCTGCTCTATTAATTTCATTCAATCAATCAAGTCTACCTTTACAATGAGAAATGAGCCCCTATTTATAGCCACACATGCTATTTTCTAAAATAAAGAAAATACAATAATAATATTAAATAACTAAAGGTTGTGTAAACCCTACGCTCTCTCCCTAGGCGATTATGGTGATTTTGATCTTCTCTTCCCCTTAATTCGATCTGTTCTCTTGTTTCTCCTTGTTTCGGGTATAATCTGATCATCCTTGATCTGGTTATTTTCGTTGCTAGGGTTACACTTGGACGACTGACTTAGGGTTTCTTTTTCGTTTTATCACTTGAGATCCTCTTCTAGATTAATTTTCCTGATTGTTTAGTGTTGTGGGTCGATTGGTCATGCGGGAATATACCTAGTATCTACCTGCAATCCTACTCGATTAAGGTTAATTATTTGATTAGGGTTTCACCTAGGGTTAGGGTTTTTGTTTTGTTTTCAAGTTTTGATGTACGGTACATGATTATGGGGTGAATGAAGGGAGCTGGTTATAATATTGATTTAAAAAGTATTCGTCATAGATTAGATAGATTGAATAAAGGGCAAGCAAATTCTTCGACAACCATGAAGAAACCTAAGAGAGGGAAAGGCAATTCGCCTTCTCCTTCTAAACCTGATGTGGAAGCTGGTTCGATTAAACATGGGGTGAATTCAGGTGGTGGTATTGATTCCGCTCATAAAACTCCTGAAGAACCTTCCAATGTGGAAGCTGGTTCGATTAAACATGGGGTGAATTCAGGTGGTGGTATTGATTCCGCTCATAAAACTCCTGAAGAACCTTCCAATGTGGAAGCTGGTTCGATTAAACATGGGATGAATTCAGGTGGTGGTATTGATTCCGCTCATAAAACTCCTGAAGAACCTTCCAATGTGGATCGTGTTGATGATGTTGCTGATGTCCATGATGATGTAAAGGATGCTACGTCGACTGGTGAGGATACTATCTTCTCAGCAATCAGTAAACAAGCTAATTTGGATGATGATATTGGTAGTAATTTCAATATGCAATCAGAACCTAAGGTAGTGGATGGAAAAAAGGAAAAGGTGGTCAATTTAGGTTCTGGTAATGTCAATGAAGACAATATCAAGAAACCTCATGTTTCTTATGCTTCAGCCCTTAAAACTGAGGTACAACAACCACGAAAAGCAAATTTTCGATTACTGGATGTGACTGATGAGGTAGATGGGGTAGATTTGTTGATTCCATTGGCTTCTGTTATTGAGGTTAATAGTAGATTTGCCAATTCTCTATATGGGTATTTCTTGGGGGATAGGTTAGCCTATCCAGTTGTTGAAAATTATGTTAAGAATACATGGTCGAAATTTGGATTGAAGAAGGTAATGATGAATTCTTCGGGTTTTTTCTTTTTTCAGTTTGAATCAAAGAAAGAGATGATGGATGTTTTGGAAAAGGGTCCATGGATGATCAGATCAACTCCTATTTTCTTAAATGAATGGAATCCAAATGTTTCTTTGTCTAAACGGGATATGACTAATGTCCCGGTATGGGTGAAACTTTATGATGTTCCCTTAGCTGCATACACGGAGGATAGATTGAGTATGTTAGCATCTACGCTTTTCAAAGATTGTGTTGAAGTCTTAGAGGTATCTGATGTGAACAAAACTGGGCTTCACTTTACTTGGAACCAAAAGCCACAAGGTATGCATGGGGTGCTGAAGAAGATAGATAGAGTGATGGTGAATTCTGAATTTTTTGATATGTTTATTAGTGCTTCTGCGGTGTTTCAACCGTATAGAATATCGGATCATTCTCCTGCTATACTCAAACTTCCTTCGGCTGTGAAATTCAAGCCAAAACCTTTTAAGTTTTCTAATATTCTTATTCCTAATTCAGGTGGTGGTATTGATTCCGCTCATAAAACTCCTGAAGAACCTTCCAATGTGGATCGTGTTGATGATGTTGCTGATGTCCATGATGATGTAAAGGATGCTACGTCGACTGGTGAGGATACTATCTTCTCAGCAATCAGTAAACAAGCTAATTTGGATGATGATATTGGTAGTAATTTCAATATGCAATCAGAACCTAAGGTAGTGGATGGAAAAAAGGAAAAGGTGGTCAATTTAGGTTCTGGTAATGTCAATGAAGACAATATCAAGAAACCTCATGTTTCTTATGCTTCAGCCCTTAAAACTGAGGTACAACAACCACGAAAAGCAAATTTTCGATTACTGGATGTGACTGATGAGGTAGATGGGGTAGATTTGTTGATTCCATTGGCTTCTGTTATTGAGGTTAATAGTAGATTTGCCAATTCTCTATATGGGTATTTCTTGGGGGATAGGTTAGCCTATCCAGTTGTTGAAAATTATGTTAAGAATACATGGTCGAAATTTGGATTGAAGAAGGTAATGATGAATTCTTCGGGTTTTTTCTTTTTTCAGTTTGAATCAAAGAAAGAGATGATGGATGTTTTGGAAAAGGGTCCATGGATGATCAGATCAACTCCTATTTTCTTAAATGAATGGAATCCAAATGTTTCTTTGTCTAAACGGGATATGACTAATGTCCCGGTATGGGTGAAACTTTATGATGTTCCCTTAGCTGCATACACGGAGGATAGATTGAGTATGTTAGCATCTACGCTTGGCAAGCCACTTTTGTTGGATTCTTATACTTGTCATATGTGTCTCCAATCTTGGGGGCGTCATTCTTTTGCCAGGGCATTGATTGAGTTGGATGCAACTCGGGGATTTAAAGATAACTTGATTGTGGGGATTCCAAATGTTAATGGCGAGGGTTTTTCTAAAGAAACTGTTACTATTGCGTATGAATGGAAACCGCCACATTGTACGCATTGTAAGTTATTTGGTCACCAGGATAACAATTTTCCGTTACAAATTAAAGTGGATTCAAAACCTGTGCAAGAAGATGGGTTTACTGTTGTTGGACGTAATAAAAAGAAGAATAAAAGGAAGCAGGTTGAGGGTATTAGATTTACTAAGCCTAAACCGAAGTTTGTGTATCGTGAGAAGCAACAAGGACCTTCAACTCAAAAGAGTGCTGATCAACAGCAAATTCAGAAAGATAAGCCGACGACATCGAAAACCAATGAATTTAAAACTAGTAATCCATACTCAGTCTTGAGTGAGGGGGCTGATGAGTTTGGTTCTAATGTGGGTGGTAAACATATAGATAGTAAAGGGGTGAGTTCGTTTAAAGGTCCTCTGGACAAAGCTGCTACGAACTTTTTGGATGTTGAAAGTGATGATGATGAGGTTATCTTTGATGAGTATGCTGAATTTGTAAAGAATAATTCAGGGGCAAGCACTCCTGCTCAAAAGGTTTCCAATGTATAATTTAGCAGCTTGGAATATCAGGGGAATGAACCAAACCCCTAAACAGAAAGAGGTTCGTCACGTTGTTATGGAAAATCAACTAAGTGTGTGTTCTGTTTTGGAGTCGCATGTTACTTCTGGTCGACTTCAAAATTTGTGTAATAAAGTGTTTTTTGATTGGTGTTGGACTTCTAATAGTCATGTATGTGTTAAGGGATCGCGAATCATTATCCTCAGGTGGTTGATCTTATGGTTTTAAATCAAACAGATCAAGTCATTCATACTCAAGTTTGTTTCAAAGCGGTTAACAAGGTTGCTTTCTGTTCTTTTATTTATGCACATAATAAATATATTCAGCGACATGAACTATGGAGAGATCTCCAAATGCACAAGCTGTTTGTCAATAATAAACCATGGTGTCTTATGGGTGACTTTAATGTTGCTTTAAACCTTGTGGATTTTTCGACGGGAGGTTCTAATGTTGATATTGCTATGAGAGAATTCAAAGATTGTGTTGAAGTCTTAGAGGTATCTGATGTGAACAAAACTGGGCTTCACTTTACTTGGAACCAAAAGCCACAAGGTATGCATGGGGTGCTGAAGAAGATAGATAGAGTGATGGTGAATTCTGATTTTTTGATATGTTTATTAGTGCTTCTGCGGTGTTTCAACCGTATAGAATATCGGATCATTCTCCTGCTATACTCAAACTTCCTTCGGCTGTGAAATTCAAGCCAAAACCTTTTAAGTTTTCTAATGTTCTTATTCATAATTCAGGTTTTAAACAGGAGGTGGCGAAGCAGTGGCAAATGAATGTGGAGGGTTATCCTATGTATCGTGTTGTAAAGAAGCTTAAAGGTCTTAAAAAACCGTTGCGCAAAATGTTATTTGACAAGGGAAATTTACATCACAATGTTACTCTTTTGCGACATGAATTGGATAATGTTCAGAGTAATTTAGACAAGGACCCTCACAATTCGTTTCTTAAAGAGGAGGAAGCTAAGTATCTGAAAGCGTTTAACCTTGCAGTTTTGGATGAAGAAAGATTCCTTAAACAAAAGGCGAAGGTTTTTTGGTTGAAAGAAGGTGATTCTAATTCAGCCTATTTCCATAAAGCTGTTAAGGGTTTTTTAAAGCGGCGTGGGACGTTATTGGTGGTGATGTTACATTAGCTGTTAAAGATTTTTTTCAAAGTGGAAATTTGCTGAAGGAACTTGAACCATACGGTAATTGCTTTAATTCCAAAGGTTGCATCTCCTTCACGAGTTACTGACTTTCGCCCTATTTCGTTATGCAATGTTCTGTTCAAATGTATAAGTAAAATCATTGCTAATCGAATGAAGGGTTGTTTGGCTGAGTTGATTAGTGTCAACCAATCTGCCTTTATTCCTGGTAGAAGGATTGCTGATAATATCCTTCTAACCCAGGAATTAATGCATAACTATCATCTAGATAGGGGTCCAGCAAGATGTGCTTTCAAAGTGGACATTCAGAAAGCATATGATACTGTGGATTGGGGTTTCTTAAAAACGATTCTGCTTGGGTTTGGTTTCATGAGAAAATGGTGGGTTGGATCATGCAATGTGTGACGACTACTACTTTCTCGCTCAGTATTCATGGTTCTATACACGGCTATTTTAAGGGCAAGAGAGGTCTTCGTCAGGGTGATCCTCTGTCACCATATTTGTTTACTCTTGTTATGGAAGTCCTTACACTTATTTTCAGGAGGAGAGTTTTACAGGATGGTCGCTTTCAATTTCATAAGCAGTGTGATGGACTTGACATTATTAATCTGTGTTTTGCGGATGATCTTTTCATTTTCCTGCATGGTGATGTGTATTCTGCTACGGTGATAATGGAAGGACTTAATGAGTTTAAATCTGCCTCTGGTCTTGCTCCAAGCTTACCTAAGAGCGCCGCTTACTTTTGTAATGTGCTTAATCATGTGAAAACAGCTATTTTAGGTGTTTTGCCTTTTGAGGAAGGTTAGTTTCCAGTTAAATATCTTGGTGTGCCTTTGGTTTCATCCAGATTGGTGTACAGAGATTGTAGAGAGTTAATTGAACGAGTACAAAATCGTGTACAAGATTGGAAAAACAAGTTTCTATCCTTTGCGGGACGATTGCAGCTAGTTAATTCTGTTATAGCGTCTTTGCATGTTTACTGGTCGTCAGTTTTTATTCTTCCTAGTAGGGTTATTCATGAAATTGAACAAATGATGAGGGTTTTTTTATGGTGCCAAGGAGAATTAAAACATGGAAAGGCAGGATGATGTTTGTTTACCCAAGGTTGAAGGGGGTTTGGATATTAGGCGACTTGAACCTTTTAATGTGGCGCTTTTTTCTGCTCTTATTTGGAGGCTTCTGTCGTTTAAGGATTCTCTGTGGGTAAGATGGATTCATACATACAAACTTCGTGGGAAATCTTTTTGGGATGTACCAATGCGGGGTTGTGTCACTTGGGGCTGGCGTAAGCTACTACAAGTTAGACAACAGGTTCGTCAATTTTTCCGGTTTCAAGTGGGAGATGGTTCCTTGAATTCTGCTTGGTTTGATAATTGGTGTGTTTTAAGTCCTATTGCTGATCGAATCACGCCTAGAGATATTGCAAGGGCTGGTTTCCAAATGAATGATAAAGTGAAAGACATAATTCAAAATGGTATGTGGAGTTGGCCCTTGGAATGGAATGCGGTTCTTCCAAATGTTGTTGTTCCTGATTTGAATGCTAATAAACCTGATATTCTCTTGTGGAGAGATCGAAATGGAGTTCATAAAGAATTTTTTGTTAGTAACGCTTGGGAGGACTTGAGACCATGGTCTTCTATTGTTTCCTGGTACTCCTTGTTTTGGTTCTCTCAATGCATTCCTAAACATGCCTTTATCTTATGGTTGGTTATGAAAAGAAAGCTCAAGACACAGGATCGATTACGAGCATGGGATATTCATGGTTCTATACACGGCTATTTTAAGGGCAAGAGAGGCCTTCGTCAGGGTGATCCTCTGTCACCATATTTGTTTACTCTTGTTATGGAAGTCCTTACACTTATTTTCAGGAGGAGAGTTTTACAGGATGGTCGCTTTCAATTTCATAAGCAGTGTGATGGACTTGACATTATTAATCTGTGTTTTGCGGATGATCTTTTCATTTTCCTGCATGGTGATGTGTATTCTGCTACGGTGATAATGGAAGGACTTAATGAGTTTAAATCTGCCTCTGGTCTTGCTCCAAGCTTACCTAAGAGCGCCGCTTACTTTTGTAATGTGCTTAATCATGTGAAAACAGCTATTTTAGGTGTTTTGCCTTTTGAGGAAGGTTAGTTTCCAGTTAAATATCTTGGTGTGCCTTTGGTTTCATCCAGATTGGTGTACAGAGATTGTTTGCTAAAAGGAAGAGAAGAAAGGAGCAGCTTATTGATGCAATTATTAACACAACGAGACTGAAGCTACTCACTTGTCGATACAAGAAAACTAGAAGAGTGGAACGATTCCTTACTGCATGGGATCTCCCATTTTCATTACTTTCTAATATGTAATTTTCTTATCTTATTTTATTTTGCATTAGTTTGTTTGGGGATTTGTGACCCCTGCTGATTTGGGACATTGCACTTTTTGTGCGTGTTTTGTAAAAGTCGGCCTGGTATTCTACCAGGTCGCCTGTTCTTCATTGTTTTATAATATATAACCAGGGGTGGCGGCCTTTTACCGAAAAAAAAATCCTCCTGATTTTCTTTCAGATAGTGATGATGATGAAGTGATTTTTGAAGAACCACAGGAATTGAACAAAACAGGGGCAAGCACTCCTGCTCAGTCGGTTCCCAATGTATAACATCGCATCCTGGAATATAAGGGGGATGAACCAACCCCCAAAACAAAAGGAGGTTCGGCAAATTGTGTCTGAAAATAAATTATGTGTTTGTGCGATCTTGGAATCTCATGTGAGTTCTGCTCGACTTCAAGATTTGTGCTCTAAAGTGTTTGTTAGATGGTGTTGGATTTCGAATGCTAGCTTATGTTCAAAAGGTTCCCGGATTATCTTGGGGTGGGATCCAAATGTTGTTGATTTAATGCTTTTGTCGCAGACGGATCAAGTGATGCACACTCAGATCATACATAAAGATGAAAAGAAAGTTGTTATGTGTTCGTTTGTTTATGCTCATAACTGGTATGCTCAGAGACGTGTTCTTTGGAATAATTTGGAGGTACATAAAGCCTTTGTTCATAGTCAGCCTTGGTGTATCTTAGGGGACTTTAATGCAGCTCTTAATTTGGAAGATAGCTCTGTGGGAAGCTCGAAAATGGATATTGCCATGAGAGAATTCAAAGAATGTGTGGAGAATTTAGAAGTTTCGGACGTTAATAAAGTTGGGTTACACTTTACTTGGAATCAAAAACCTAGAGGTGATCAAGGGTTGTTGAAGAAAATTGATCGTATTATGGCCAATACCGATTTCATGGACATGTTTGTAGGTGCTGTAGCGGTTTTTCAACCCTACAGAATTTCTGATCACTCGCCTGCTGTCTTACGTCTTCCTAGGAGGTCTAAGTTCACACCAAAGCCTTTTAAATTCTCAAATGTGTTAATTCATTCTGCAGATTTTAAACAGGTGGTCTCATCAACTTGGGAACAAGACATTGCTGGTTATTCTATGTTTCGTGTGGTTCAGAAGCTTAAAAGCTTGAAGAAACCCCTTCGCAAACTCCTTTTTGATAAAGGTAACTTGTATAATAATGTCACTGTTCTTAGAAGTGAATTGGATGAAGTTCAACGTGCTTTAGATTTGGATCCTTTCAATTTCTTTTTAAGAGAGGAACAGGCTGCTTATCTTAAAGCTTACAATGATGCACTTCTAGATGAGGAACGTTTTCTTAAACAAAAAGCAAAAATCGAATGGCTAAGAGTTGGGGATTCTAATTCAGCCTATTTTCATAATTCTTGTGAAGAGTAGAGTGGCCCAAAGAAGAATTGATGTGATTGCGGATTCCGATGGAAATTTGATTAATGGCGAGAATGTTACTCATGCTTTTATTGGGCACTACACTCACTTTCTTGGCCAAGCTGCTCCTGTGGCTAATTTGAACACTATTGATCTATTTTGTAATCGACTATCACAGGATAAAGCTATTGAAATGATTGCTGAGATTTCTGATGAGGAAGTTCGAGAATCTTTGTTTTCTATGGGAGATGATAATTCTCCAGTTCCGGATGGGTTTTTGGCTGCTTTTTTCAAAGCCTCATGGGATATTATTAGTGTTGATGTTTTGAATGCTGTGAAAGAGTTTTTTAGCACAGGTAATTTGGTTAAGGAGCTCAATCATACTATTATTGCATTAATACCGAAGGTACAATCCCTGACTAGAGTAACAGATTTTCGTCCAATTTCTTTATGTAATGTACTTTTTAAGTGTATTACTAAAATATTGTTGAATAGAATGAAGGATTGTTTGCATGATTTGGTGAGTGATAATCAATCGGCCTTTGTACCGGGCAGAAGAATTACTGATAACATTCTTTTGACTCAAGAACTTATGCACAATTATCAACTTGATAGAGGTGTTCCAATATGTGCTTTTAAAGTGGATATTCAAAAAGCATATGATACGGTCGACTAGAATTTTCTCAGAAAGATTCTGCTTGGGTTTGGTTTTCATCGGCGCATGGTCTCTTGGATTATGGAGTGTGTTTCGACCACTACTTTTTCGCTGAGCATAAATGGTTCTTCACATGGATATTTTCAGGGTAAAAGAGGGCTTCGACAAGGTGATCCTTTATCCCCGTATCTTTTTACTTTGGTTATGGAAGTGTTATCTTTAATCCTTAAAAAACAGGTTCGAAATTTGGGTCAATTTTCTTATCATAAGCAATGTCATGAACAGAAGATCATTAACCTTTGCTTTGCTGATGACCTCTTTCTTTTCATACATGGTGATGTTGAATCGGCCAGGGTGGTATCTAGGGCGTTGGATGAATTTAAGCTTGTTTCGGGGTTAATTCCTAGCTTGCCTAAAAGTACCGCATATTTCTGTAATGTTTTAAACCATATCAAATTGGATATACTTAATGTATTACCGTTTGAGGAGGGTACACTTCTTGTTAAGTATTTGGGAGTCCCTTTGGTTTCCTCTAGACTTAGATATCGTGATTGTAAGGAGCTGCTAGAACGTGTTCATAAGCGCATTCAAAGTTGGAAAAACAGGTTTTTATCCTTCGCAGGGCGTTTGCAACTGATTAACTCTGTTATCTCATCATTACATGTTTATTGGTCCTTGGTCCTCTGCTTTCATTTTACCTATGCAAGTTATACAAGAGATTGAAAGATTGATGAGGAATTTTTTGTGGAACTCGGGAGATCAAGGTCGTGGCAAATCCAAGTTTGCTTGGGAAGATGTATGCTTGCCTAAAAGTACCGCATATTTCTGTAATGTTTTAAACCATATCAAATTGGATATACTTAATGTATTACCGTTTGAGGAGGGTACACTTCTTGTTAAGTATTTGGGAGTCCCTTTGGTTTCCTCTAGACTTAGATATCGTGATTGTAAGGAGCTGCTAGAACGTGTTCATAAGCGCATTCAAAGTTGGAAAAACAGGTTTTTATCCTTCGCAGGGCGTTTGCAACTGATTAACTCTGTTATCTCATCATTACATGTTTATTGGTCCTTGGTCCTCTGCTTTCATTTTACCTATGCAAGTTATACAAGAGATTGAAAGATTGATGAGGAATTTTTTGTGGAACTCGGGAGATCAAGGTCGTGGCAAATCCAAGTTTGCTTGGGAAGATGTATGCTTGCCTAAAGAAGAAGGAGGGTTGGGTATTCGTCGGATTGAACCATTTAATGTTGCCCTCATTTCTAACCATATCTGGAATATTGTTGCTAAAAAGGATTCTCTTTGGGTTCGATGGATTCACTCCTACAAGTTAAAGGATAAGACATTATGGGAGGTTCCACTTCGGGGATCTTTATCTTGGAGTTGGCGCAAGATTCTTCAGGTTAGATCTTTGGTTCGTAAGCATTTGTGGTTTGTTATTGGTAATGGCTTTACGGCTTCAGCTTGGTATGACTCGTGGTGCCTTAATGGACCAATTGCTGAATCTTTATCTGCAAGAACAATCACGAATTTGGGGTTCTTATTAAAAGATAAGGTTACTGATCTTATTATTAATGGTAATTGGAGATGGCCTTCGCATTGGAATCCTATTTTCCATAATATACCTGTTCCGATCTTGAATAGTAGAACCAAGGATAAGCTCTTATGGAAGGATAGAAATAATATCCTTCAGCAATTTTCAGTACACACTGCTTGGGAGGATTTGCGGCCGAGAGACGCTTGTGTTCCTTGGTTTCACCTTGTTTGGTTTACTCAGAGTATTCCTAAGCATTCTTTTATTTTGTGGCTTATTTTTAAACGCAGGTTAAAAACACAAGATTTATTGTCGCAATGGGATGTGAGAGAATCCTCTATTGGTTTATGCTGTCCCCTATGCGAGTTACAGCCGGATTCGCATGAGCATCTCTTCTTTGAATGCCCATACTCGTCTCAGGTGTGGAACTCTATCAAGACGAAAGCTGAATTAGCTAATGTATCTACTACATGGGATTCTGTGGTTGATGGAATGACTCCTATGGCAAAGCAGAAATCTATTAAGAGTTTTGTGGCGAAACTCAGCCTTGGAGCTACCAATTATTTCATTTGGCAAGAAAGAAATTCAAGATTGTTTCGGCAACAAAAAAGGAATGCGGATCGGCTTTTTGGTGTGATTACTCACACGATTCGTCTTAAGCTACTCACTTGCAGATTCAAGAAAACGAGACGGGTTGAAAGATTCCTTACCTCTTGGGATTTGCCTTTCTCACTTATTCGGCATCAGTCTCTTTCTTAATTTCCTAGTTGTTTCGAGGTTGTAAACCTAGGTAGTTTTTTTGAGAGTGTTGCATCAATCTGTTTCTTTCTATGTTTTGCTTTATTAGCATGGACGTTGTAAGCCAACTGGCATTTCAGCCATGTTGCCTGTTATTATTGTGATTATTTATACAAGTTTACAAGGGTGACGACCTTTTACCCGAAAAAAAATTCTCCTTATGCGGAGACCACCTTCATCCTTTGGGGTACAAACTAATTTCCAAGCAACCTTTGCCTTCCCCTTAGCAATAGCACTTTGTGACCACAAAAAATTTCTCATTTTCTGTTCCAATTCCTTAATAATACGAGATGGGAGGATGAACACAGATGCCCAATAAATATGCATAGAAGAGAGGACAGACTGAATCAATTGTAGCCTACCCGCAAAAGAGAGAGTCTTATTCATCCAGCTATTAATCCTATTTTGCATTTTTTCAACAAGAACGGCGCAATCCTGATAAACAAGCCTAGATGAAATTAAAGGAACCCCTAAGTAACGAACCGGAAGCTGGCCTTCTTCAAACTGCGTGAAAGTTAATATATCATTCTTCACCGAAGCAGGAACATTACAAAAGAAAGCAAGACTTTTAGGTAACACACATTAACAATTTGATTCTGATCACAACCCTTATGAAATTTGAACCTCTGCTTAGTCACCACAGCATGTTGCAGAATCAAAGAGAGCACCTCTATAACAAGTGTAAAAAGATAAGGTGACCTAGGATCACCCTGTCTGAGCCCCCTCTTCCCATCAAAGAATCCATAAAGATTCACGTTGATGCTAATAGAGTATGCAGGGGAAGTAACACAAGCCATAATCCAAACTACCAATTTTGGAGGAAAACCAAATCGGAGCAGAATACGTCTTAAAAAACTCCAATCAACAGTATCATAGGCTTTCTGAATATCCACTTTAAAAGCACACCGAGGTGGGCCTCTATTTAAGTGATACCCATGCATAAGCTCCTGAGTCAGCAAAATATTATCTGAAATGCTACGACCCGGGATAAAAGCCGACTGATTAGTACTCACCACATCATCCAAACCCTCTTTCAATCTATTAGTAAGGATCGTACTGATACACTTATATAACACATTGCAACACGAAATAGGCCGGTAGTCAGTAACCATAGAAGGAGAGGACACCTTTGGAATTAACGCAATAATAGTGTGGTTTAATCCTCTGAGCAAATTTCCATTCTTGAAAAAATGTTTTATAGCAAGGCAAACATCTTTACCCACAATCTCCCAAGCATCCTTAAAGAAAGCAAAAGTGTATCCATCGGGGCCTGGAGCTTTGTTTTCACCAATAGACAACATAACAGCCTTAATTTCTTCATCCCTAACAATTCTTATCATATTAGTAGCCTTAGCTGTGTCCACCTTCTTAACAAACAAATGATCAGGTGGGATCCTATTAATCGACCCTTCAACCCCCAAAAACTGCTCATAATGATGTACAAAAGCCTCATGAACAGCCCCACCCTCGTGCACCACACCATTACTATCCTTAACAATCTCAATTCTATTCCTATGATTTTGGCATTTAAGAGACTTGTGGAAGTAAGCAGTGTTAGAGTCACCAACTTGTAACCAATTCACCTTTGCTTTTTGTTTCAGAAACTTCTCCTCATCAAGTGATGCTTCTTGAAAATTACGAAGGCATTCACCCTCCTTCTCACGAAGAACCACATTCGCAGGATCAATATCAATTGCTTTCTGAACACTATCAAGTTCCTTTCGAAGTAAGTCAACCCGAGCATGAAGATTACCTTGTTTAAACAATAAACTACGTAAAGGGGACTTCAAGGCCCGAAGCCTTGAAACCACTTTGTACATATTATGACCCTCAATCTCCATTGCCCAAGTGTTAGCCACCAGCTCCTTATATCCATCCTTGTTAACCAGAAAATTTGCAAATTTAAACACCTTTGGCCTAGACCGTGCAACATTTGGTAGTTTAAGGACACATGGTGAATGATCAGAAACCCTATAAGGTTGAAAAATGGCATGTGCTCCCTGAAATTCAGCCATAAATTCGATATTAGCCATAACTCTATCAATCTTCTTCATGATTCCCAAACCCTTCTTTGGCTTTTGATTCCAAGTAAAGTGCAATCCAGACCTGTTTACATCCAGAACTTCAACCCTATCCACACATTCCTTAAACTCTCTCATACCAATGCTAATAGATGATGAACCAGAAAAAATTATCTTCCAAGTTGAGGGACGAGTTGAAATCACCTAAGATACACCAAGGTTTGTCTTTCGTAAACAGTTTATGCATACATAAGTCATTCCATAGCTCCCTACGTTCCTTATATTGATTTTTAGCATAAACAAACGAACAAAACAAAGCCTTGTTGTCAACTTTAAACACAATCTGTGTATGAATGACCTGATAGGTTTATGAAATAATCATAACATCCACAAGATCAGGATTCCATCCAAGAATGATACGAGTACCCTTATCACACAAATTCCCATTTGAAGTCCAATCCCAAGTACCACAAATCTTCTTACATACATTAAACAACTTTCCAATGTCCATATGTGATTCCATAATGATACAAACTTGCAACTTATTATCATCAATGACTTTCTTGACCTCGTTTTGTTTCAGGGGACGATTTAAACCCCTTATGTTTCAAGCTGCCAAACTACCCATTGACATTATCTAACCCGGGAGTGCTTGCCCCCTCAGAACCATTCAATTTATCCAACTTTGCTCCCATAAATGTGCCTGTTTCATCCTCAACCTCTATACATTCATCAACCTCAGAATCATAATCAACCCCTTTAGTAGCATCATCTGGAGCAACAGCAAAAGCAATATCAATGGCATCTTTCCTATGTTTCTTCTTGAGTTCATCACGCTCCTCAATAGGAACTTCTTGGATAACTGGATCACTTTCCCCTTTCCCATAATCTGACAACAACTCATACGAGTTTTTTGTGTGCACCATTGCCTAAAATTATTTAGGAACCGAACCTGAGTACTAGCAATATTGGACACATCTTTCGATTTATTCACAGGTCTGTACTCAAATTTTGGCTTTTGTTTTGTGATCGGGATCCTTTGCTTGAAATTTGCTTTCTTTTTTCCTTTTACCTTCGTGAACCCATCAGTATGCTCTCTCTAGTATGGCGATTTCCTCCTCTTTCTTTCCCTCGATTCGTACCTAATTCTCCTGGTTCACGTGATTATGGATGTGATTCATTCACTTTGTGGATCGAATTAGATCTGTGTATTGCATTTTCTAGGGTTTTGGTTCGTTTTAAGGGGTTTCTTTTATTTCGTCTAACCTGTGAGATCGAGTGGCTGTTATCCTAGTTTATTACTGATCGGAATCTGCCGGTCTATGGTTTGGTCGACCATCTACCTAGTACTAATTCTGGTTATTAATCGATCAAGGGTCCAGTTTTTCGGTTTTTAGGGTTTCTAGAGTCTAGGGTTTATTTACTGCTTTTTTGTTTTTTCTTTCTCCTAGTTTTCATTTTCGGTTTGGTTAGTGATGAATGAAGAGAGCTTGTTCTAGTCCTGAGTTTAATTTTGATTCCTTACGTGTACGTTTTCAAAAGCTTCGTAGTATGACCGAATCTGGAACAAAGAAACCTGTTAGGGTTTTGAGTCGTGATGATAATCCTAATATATTTGCTGAGAATATAGTTTCTGGTTCAATGGATAATAAAGGATTTCAAGGAATGAATAAGGATGATATGTTTTCAACTGACGTTCATGATGACGAGTTGAATAAAAAGCATGAGTTGCCTCCTATGCCTGATCCTCCTACGTATGAGAATAATACTCCTACTGATCAGAATAAAAGGGCTGCTGATGGATTAAACTCGAGTAATAGTTCTTATGCTTCGGCGTTGAAGAAAGATAATGTGCAGAAAAAAGTTAATTTTAGGTACATTAGTACTGAAGCAGGTAAAGATGGTATAGATTTGGTGATTCCTCTTGAGTCGGTAAAGGAGGTAAACAATAGGTTTTTGAATTCATTGTATGGTTATTTCCTAGGGACTCGTTTGGCATATCCTGTGGTGGAGAATTACGTAAAGAATGCATGGGCCAAATTCGGATTGAAGAAAGTGATGATGAATAGTGTTGGGTTCTTTTTCTTCCAGTTTGAATCGGCAAATGGGATGAAACAGGTTCTAGAAAAGGGTCCATGGATGATTCATTCAACTCCTTTATTTTTGAATGAATGGACTCCTAATACTTGCTTGACTAAACATGAGTTGAATAAAAGTTCTTGTATGGGTGAAATTATATGATGTTCCTTTGGCGGCATATACGGAGGATGGATTGAGTATGTTAGCTTCAAAATTGGGAAGACCGATTCTTCTTGATTCTTATACTAGTCAAATGTGTTTGAGTTCGTGGGGGAGGCATAGTTATGCTAGGGCACTAATTGAGTTGGATGCTTCTATCGAATGGAAGGATGAATTGGTAATTGGAATTCCTAATTTGAATGGGGATGGTATAACAAAGGAAGTAGTAGGAGTAGAATGTGAATGGGAGCCACCTCATTGTCAACAATGCAAAAATTTTGGTCATGATGATCTTGGATTTCCATTACAGGTGAAGAAACCAAAGGAAGCAAAGGGTAAGGAAGATCAGAATGATGATGGTTTCATTACAGTTAATCGGAAAAAAGGAAAGGGAAAGGCTGCTGGTGAGACACGGATTGAGGGTATTAAGCTTAATAAGCCTAAACCTAATTGGAAGTATGAAAGGAAACAAGCAAGAGCACCATATCCTAAGAAGCCTCCTCCTACTAGTCAGGATGAAAAGCAACATGATCCATCTAGCGAAAATAGAAAGAGTAATTCAGTAAAAAATGTTGCTAGTACGTCTAATGTGAAAATTCATAACTCGTATTCTGTTCTAGGGGAGGAGGGAGTTGATGATGTTCCTGAAGGTTTACATCGTATGGATGACATGTCAAAAACCCGTAGGCCTGATTTCTTGAATGAAGACAGTGATGATGATCAAGTTGAGAATATTTTTGACGAGTCCGTGCACTTCAAAGATAAACCAGTGGGTTCTACAGGGGCAAGCACTCCTGCTTCAGTGGAGCCTAATGTATAACATCGCAACATGGAATATACGGGGGATGAACCTACCCCCTAAGTAAAAAGAGGTTCAACAGGTACTTACTGATAATCAATTGTCAGTTTGTGCTATTTTAGAGTCTCATGTGTCTTCTGTTAAATTGGAAAAGTTGTGCAATAATGTTTTTAGAAATTGGAATTGGACCTCGAATGGATGTATGTGTGCCAAAAGCCCTCGTATTATCCTTGGCTGGAATCCAAATGTCGTGGACCTTATGGTGATTAGTCAGTCAGATCAAGTAATTCATGCTCAGCTTATACTGAAGGCTGTTAAGAGAGTTTTGATGTGCTCGTTTATCTATGCACATAATAGATATACGTTATGTAGAGATTTGTGGAAAGATTTGTCCTTCCATAAACTGTTTGTTGGTAATCATCCTTGGTGTTTATTTGGTGATTTTAATGCAACGTTGAGCTTGGATGATCATGCTAGTGGCAGCTCAAATATGGATATTTCAATGAGAGAATTCAATGAAGCTGTTACAGATATAGAGGTTTCTGATGTTAATCGAGTTGGTTTACAATTTACTTGGAACCAGAAGCCTCGTGGTGATCATGGTGTGTTAAAAAAGTTGGATAGGATTATGGGTAATGCTAATTTTGATAGTTTGTTTTCAGGTGCGATTGCTATGTTTCAACCTTATCGTTTTTCAGATCATGCTCCTGCTATTCTCCGTCTTCCCATGATTTCAAAGTTTCGACCAATGCCTTTTAAATTTGCAAATCTTCTAGTTATTAATGCTAATTTTCCGAAAGTAGTCAAAGATGCTTAGTCTCACGATGTCACTGGTTTTTTCAAGAATGCGTGGGATGTGGTGGGAGTTGATATTGTAAAAGCTGTTCAGGATTTCTTTAATAGTGGTAAGTTGTTGAAAGAAGTGAATCACACGGTTATTGCACTTCTGCCTAAGGTTGCGACTCCATCTCGAGTTACAGATTACCGGCCAATTTCATTGTGTAATATTCTGTTTAAATGTATTTCCAAAATTATTGCTAACAGGATCAAAGGGGTTCTTGTTCACTTGGTAAGTTGTAATCAATCTGCTTTTGTTCCTGATAGAAGTATTTCAGATAATATCCTATTGACCCAGGATTTGATGCATAACTATCATTTGGATCGAGGCCCACCTAAATGTGCTCTTAAGGTGGACATCCAAAAGGCTTATGACACAGTGACTTGGGATTTTTTGAGAACTATTCTCATTGGTTTTGGTTTTCCTGATCGAATGATTTGTTGGATAATGGAATGTGTCACTTCTGCGTCTTTCTCGTTGAATATCAATGGCAACTTGCAGGGGTTTTTCAAGGGTAAAAGAGGGCTTAGACAGGGTGATTCGCTTTCTCCATATTTGTTTACTTTGGTGATGGAGATTCTCACGTTAATTCTGCGAAGGAAAGTTAGGGATTCTGACGCCTTTTCTTTTCATCATAATTATAGTGAGCATGAGATTATAAATCTGTGTTTCGCGGATGACTTGTTTATTTTTATGTGTGGTGATGTTAGTTCAGCTAGAGTGATTATGGATGCAAATGGAGATTTGCATGATGGTGAGCAAGTGGTTTCAACTTTTCTTGAACATTATTTGCACATTCTTGGTCAAGCGGATCCGGTTAGTGATCTAAACTCTGTTGATTTATTTCGGTCTTCATTAACTCAGGATCAGGTTGCTTCTATGATTTTGTCGGTCTCTAGTGATGAAGTTAAAGAAGCAATGTTCTCGATGGGTGATTATAAATCGCCGGGTCCAGATGGATATTCAGCTTGTTTTTTCAAGAATGCGTGGGATGTGGTGGGAGTTGATATTGTAAAAGCTGTTCAGGATTTCTTTAATAGTGGTAAGTTGTTGAAAGAAGTGAATCACACGGTTATTGCACTTCTGCCTAAGGTTGCGACTCCATCTCGAGTTACAGATTACCGGCCAATTTCATTGTGTAATATTCTGTTTAAATGTATTTCCAAAATTATTGCTAACAGGATCAAAGGGGTTCTTGTTCACTTGGTAAGTTGTAATCAATCTGCTTTTGTTCCTGATAGAAGTATTTCAGATAATATCCTATTGACCCAGGATTTGATGCATAACTATCATTTGGATCGAGGCCCACCTAAATGTGCTCTTAAGGTGGACATCCAAAAGGCTTATGACACAGTGACTTGGGATTTTTTGAGAACTATTCTCATTGGTTTTGGTTTTCCTGATCGAATGATTTGTTGGATAATGGAATGTGTCACTTCTGCGTCTTTCTCGTTGAATATCAATGGCAACTTGCAGGGGTTTTTCAAGGGTAAAAGAGGGCTTAGACAGGGTGATTCGCTTTCTCCATATTTGTTTACTTTGGTGATGGAGATTCTCACGTTAATTCTGCGAAGGAAAGTTAGGGATTCTGACGCCTTTTCTTTTCATCATAATTATAGTGAGCATGAGATTATAAATCTGTGTTTCGCGGATGACTTGTTTATTTTTATGTGTGGTGATGTTAGTTCAGCTAGAGTGATTATGGATGCTTTGGAAGAGTTTAAACAGGTTTCTGGTCTTACTCCTAGCTTGCCAAAGAGTACTGCGCTTTTTTGCAATGTTCTGAATCATGTTAAGCTGGAAATTCTCTCTGTTCTTCCTTTTGAAGAAGGTAATCTTCCTGTTAAATATCTTGGTGTACCTCTCATCTCGTCCCGTTTAATGATTCGTGATTGTAAAGTACTTGTTGATAAGGTAATTTCCTGTTAAATATCTTGGTGTACCTCTCATCTCGTCCCGTTTAATGATTCGTGATTGTAAAGTACTTGTTGAGAAGGTTAAGAAACGGGTAAATGATTGGAAGAATAGATTTTTATTGTTTGCGGGTCGACTTCAGTTGATATCTTCTGTCGTTTCATCTTTTCATATCTACTGGTCGTCGGTTTTTATGCTTCCTTCGAGTATTCTTCTTGATATTGAGCAGATTTTACGGGGTTTCCTTTGGTGCCAAGGGGAGCTACAAAAAGGCAAAGCGAAGGTGGCATGGGATGTTGTTTGCTTGCCAAAGGAAGAAGGTGGCCTTGGCCTTCGTCGTCTTGAGGAGTTTAATATTGCACTTCTTGCTAAACATGTGCACAATCTCATCGTTCATAAAGACTCACTTTGGGTTAAGTGGATGCATACTTACAGGTTACGAAGGAAGGAGTTTTTGGGAAGTTCCGTGCCAAGGCAATTTGACATGGAGTTGGCGAAAGCTGTTACAGGTTCGTCCTCTTCTCAAGAAGTTCTTTTGGTTCGAGATTGGAGATGGGAAAACGACATCAGCTTGGTTTGATAATTGGGGAGCTTACGGTTCCTTAGGCTCATTCTTAACCCCAGGATTAATTACAGGTGCCGGTTTGAATTTATATGACAAGGTTTGTGAGATCATTGTGAATGGATCTTGGAAATGGCCTCCTTCTTGGAAACGACAGGTTTCCTAATTTGGCTATCCCTCACTTGGCTAATGGCGTGAAGGATAAGTTGCTTTGGAAAGATCGAAATAATAATGTTAATGAAGTTTCTGTGACCCGTGTTTGGGACTCTATCCAACATTCTGCTCCCATTGTTGAGTGGCATTCTCTTGTGTGGTATTCTCATTATATCCCTAAGCATTATTTTATTCTTTGGCTAGTCTTCATGAAGAAATTGAAAACACAGGATGTTTTGTGCTCGTGGGATGTTAATGCGCAGTCAACAACTCCTTTGTTGTGTTCGTTGTGTGACGTGCAAGCTGATTCTCATAATCATCTATTTTTTGAATGCTCCTTTTCCAAGCAGGTTTGGCAGCGTGCTTGCTGAAAGGCTGATGTGTCTGATCATTCTGGTAATTGGGACGCTATTACTAATAACTATTTATTGTTAGCCAAGAAGAAGACTATCAAGAGTGCTGTTGCAAAGCTTATTCTTGCAGCGTCAGTGTATTACATTTGGCAAGAAAGGAATGCTAGGCTATTTCAGAAGAAAAAGCGTGGAGTGCATCAAGTGTATGAAGCTATTATATCCACGGTTAGATTCAAGCTGGCGACTTGTAGATTCAAGAAAACAAGAAGGCTAGAACAGTTTTTGACGGCATGGGATTTACCAATTTTATTATCTAATGTAGTTTAATTCTATTTTCTTTGTTTTATTTGTAATTGGTGGATGGAGTGGTATATCACTCGTTCATGGATGTCGCACTTGTGTGCATGATTTGTAAAGTCAGTCTAGTACACAACTAGATTGCCTGCTTTGTTTTGATTAATAAAATTATAACCAGGGGTGACGGCCTTTTACCGAAAAAAACCCCATCAGCATCAGTTTGGGCAACTGCTTTCGCATACACTCTAACTTGCTTGGGACAAGTATCATATTTATGCCCAAAAACGTAGCAAGATGAACATCTTGGCGGTTTCCATTCATATTCCACTTGCAAAGTTTCCTTAGTATAACCATCCCCATCCAAATCCGGGATTGCAATCGACAACTTATCCTGAAAATCCGACATAGCTGAAATCTCTATTAAAGCTCGGGCATAAATACTTCGACCCCAAGACTCCGTGCACATAGAACTAGTATAAGAATCAAGTGACTTTGGGTTGCCAAGTTTCGAAAAAAGTAGACTGAAACCATCATCAGTATAAGCTGCAATAGGTACGTTGTGAATCTTAATCCACACCGTGATCTCCTTTAGATCTTCCTTTTACAACTTAGTGGTTGGTGACCACACATTAAGAAAAATAGGCATATTACGAATCACCCATGGTCCCCCTTCCAACACACTATCCATACCCTTCTTATCAGCAAACTTGAAAAAGAAAAAACCATTAGTGTTCATCATCACTTTTTGCAAACCAAATTTCGTCCACTTGGTTCTTACAAAGTACTCAACCACCGGATAAGCCAATCTATCACCCAAAAGGTATCCGAATAGAGTATTGGCATACTTATCTTGAACAATACGAACAGATTCTTTCGGTAAAAACACATCAACATCATCATGAACTATTAGGTTCTCAATTTTCCGAAAGTTTACCACCTTCTTAATTGATCCAGCTTTCAACTTTGCAGCATAGGAAGGTTGCACATGCACATCCGAAGTAGCTTGAGTATCCTCCTGTGAAACCCTACTCTTTCCATCGCCCTCATTACATACAGGAGGTGTCATTTTCTCATTAAAATTCAGCTTAAATTCTAAACTTTCCTCTTTTTCGTCAACATTTGAAGGCTCATCTCCTCCGAATGCAGCAGTTACATTATGTTGTGAATAAATAGGATTCACAAAAGTAGTTGTCGATGGTGTTGAAACCTTTTTCTCAGCACTATTCTTAGGCTGCCCATCCGTAGCAATTTGTGAAGCAACATCATCCCTAGAAGACGACTCAGGAGTCTCAAAAGCACCTCCTGTTGAATCTGAAATAGGAGACGACAATGGTGGATTTGACCCAGCAAGAGTTTCAGTCGTGGCAGTACCACCACCTTCTAGCACACCATCAACACACCCATCATCATCACCTTTCATCGCGGTTTTGCCCACATCAGCCCTACCAGTAACATCCATATGTGACTCAAGAATTGCACACACATTAAGCTGATTTTCCCGCACTACCTGTTGAACCTCTTTTTGTTTCAGAGGGCGGTTCAACCCCCTTATATTCCAAGAGGCTATACTACCCATTAGATACCTTAGTAGCAGGAGTGCTTGCCCCTGTAGAAGTATCCTTTGGAGTTGTACCCGATGCCATGAATGCTGCTGTCTCATTGTCATTTATAATAATATTTTCATCCACCTCCGAATCAGAATCATCATCCAAGTCAGACGACTTATGAGCAGCAGCAACTTTCTTACCAATATCATCCTTAGACAAAGCTGAGAACGGATTACTAGTTTTAACTGGAGTGGGTCCAGTACTAGAAGTACTCGGCTTTTCTTTCAAGTTCTTCTGATTCGCCACAGGTCTATATTCTACCCTTGTTTTCTGCTTATTAACCGGAAAACCTGTTTTCTTCTTTTTTCCAACCACCTCAGTGAAGCCCTCATCATCAACTTTCGCCTTTTGCTTAATGTTTTTCACATTCTTACTACATTCATTTGAGTGATGACTAAAGACACAATAATGGACACATCATGGTGGTTTCCATTCATATTCAACCTGCATAGTTTCTTTTGTATATCCATCTCCCTCCAAAACCGGAATAGCAATGGACACATTATTCTGAAAATCCGATACAGCTGAAATCTTTATTAATGCTCTTGCATAACTACTTCGACCCCAAGACTCCATACACATAGCACTCGTGTATGAATCCAGCGCCTTTGGGTTGCCAAGCTTCGAAAACAACAAGCTCAATCCATCATCCGTGTAAGCTGCAATGGGAACATTGTGAATCTTTACCCACACCATGACCTCCTTAATATCCTCTTTCTTCAATTTTGCATTAGGTGACCAAACATTGAGGAATATCGGCATATTACGGATTAACGAAGGTCCCCCTTCTAAAACATTAGTCATACCCTTCTTATCCGCAAACTTAAAAAAGAAAAACCCATTGGCATTCATCATCACTTTCTGCAACCCAAATTTCGACCAATTGGATTTCACAAAATATTCAACAACCGGATAAGCCAACCTATCACCTAAAAAGTAACCAAAAGTATTTGCATACTTATCTTGAACAATGCGAACAGATTCTTTCGGCAATACTACATCAACATCTTCATACACAAGCAAATTCTCCATTTTCTGAAAGTTTACCACTTTTTTAATAGTACCTTCTTTTAACTTAGCAGCATATGAATGTTGTACCTGATTATCATTATGAATTTCACGTACATCAACTTCAGGTGCAAAATCAACTTTTTTCTTATCAGCTTGTTGCGTTTGTTGTGATTTTATCTCCTCAAGATCAATCTCTTCACACAAAGGTGGTGGCTGAGAATCGGATGCAAACAGCCTCTCATAAGGATTCTGATTTGTAGCTTCTACTTCAGGTGCTAAGTCAACTTTTTTGGGCTGATTCGTAGCTGCTTCATTTGCATGCTTAGTCTCAAACATTCGATCCACCAAACCAGGGTCTATGCCACTTGAATTCCCAACACAATCAGAATTTTCCACATCTCTGCTGCCCATCGAGGAAAATGATGGCATGTTTGGCATAGGAGATGCCACACTTTCCTTTTGATTCCCACCACCACCTGATGTAGAGTTGTTTGGCGATGGAGAACCATTCTTATGTTTTTTATTCTTTGTCATATCAGTTTTATTATCAGATTGTTCAAGCGATTTCTTCAGAATCTCCAACTTGGCACGAAAGCTATTAATATCAGAATTTTCAGAAGAATTCTTCATACACCTCTTCCTACTTCGATCATCAACAATAAACGGAACAAAAAGCAATCAAGAACAGCAAAAAGAGTGACTATATTAAGAACATGAAATTCCGAAACCCTAACCCTAGAAAACCAAGCAGATTGAGTACCCTTAATCCGTTAGAGATACACCAGCGATCTAGCTCAACTACACAAGTTACCGCGATCAGGTATACCGCTAAAAGACTAGAAGTAAACAAAACGCAAGACCAGGGGGGAAGGAAAACAAAAAAAGAAGCAGAAAAAACCCTAATCTAATGTGGACGACAAAAAGAGAAACCCTAATTGATCAGAAAAACAAGAATCCTTCAAACATAATCATGCACAGATGAATCCATAGTAAAATCATGAAGAAAAGATCCAAGGAGATCGATCAGATTAGGTTAGAATTGAGAAGGAAAAATCGCCCATACTAGAGAGAGAGTTTAGAGTTTTTTTTTTCTTCCTTATTTTGTTTATGTGGGTACCTAAAACCATGCTTTCTCTATTTTGGTACATCATGTTCTCCTTTTTATCTGAATCTTTAGCTCTTTTCATTATGAGTAGCTAAATCTCTATACATCTATGAAGATGAAGTGAAACAATTAGTTATGGTTGCATAATATTTTGAATTCAAGTTGGTTTTACTTAACATTTTGTCAAGTTCTTAATGAAGTGATCTTTTTTACTTAATCTTGCGTGCTTGGTAATATTTGTGTTCTTCGTTAGTGGTACTAGTTGAATACAAGAATCAATTTTGTTGTTTGTCTATGAATAACTCTTGCTAGGTCATGGTATGATAGTAAATGATACAAGTTTAATAGAAATTGCTTTATTAAGTGGATTTAACGGTTGGTGGTACCACGTTTCTTTCACAAAGATAAAATTGTTATTTAAAGAAATCTAACAAACTAGTTGGTTCAAGGAATTGTAATAGGGTTGGTGGTACCACTTGTTGCAAGAAATTGGATTGATTAGGTGATTGAGTCGATTTTACAAACGTAGGTGGTACCCGTTTGTGTTTTGTCTTGCCACGATTATTATTACCAACATTAATGAATTTTGAGCTTAACCTATATGCAACCTAGACTTTTTGTGGAGCGGATTCGACATAGATGGCTTTTTAATTATTGTTTACAACTTAAACTATTTCCTCGTGCTCTCGCTAATACCGGTTGAGTACTTTTACTTACTTATTAATTAATTGGCTTTCAAAATGTAAAGTGACAACTCGGTCACACCAAACCTTTAACTTGTTTCACATTTTTACAACCTTAAGTGCACAAATTCAGTCCTTGTTATCGATCCTGGTCTTGCCAGTTAGCTATATTACATACGAACGGGTACACTGCCCGTAAGTGTGTTGTAGTCAGTTAGCGGTAGATCTTGTTATAAAATTTTAAACTAGATTTCACACATCAAGTTTTTGGCACCGCTGCCGGGGATTGATTTTAAGTACTTTTGGTTGAGAATCTGTGAATCGATCTAATGCAGAAATTCCCAGGTTCACTGAACTGACTGACACCAGTGAACTGGAAAAACCAAGTGAACTGAAGAAGCTAACAGTCCCGATAATGCCATCTGAACAAGACATGTTGATTCTGCCAGTAGTGGCCCATTTCAGGCAAGTATTTACTTAATCATTCCAGTCGCCAGTAGTAACACTTCTCCAGTGGTAAGTTTCTCCAGTTACGGCTAGTAGTGATCCACCAGTGAAGTTTACCACTGAAGCACTCCAGTGACCAGCTCCAGTCTAGTCTCCAGATGGATGCTCCAGATTTAAGTCTCCAGTGGAAGTTCCAGATTTACGTTCCAGTTTTCATTAATAAAGTTTGTCTCAGTCACATGTTGTGGACCCAATAAAGAAGGAATGACAGCTGTCAAAGACGATAAGGGAGGGGCATGTGACAATGTTAATCCTAACGGTTTGTGGGCCCTTGTGTAACATCCGTGAGTTTTGACCGTTTGACTTTACATGTAATTTGACTAACAATCTTGTTTAATGAAATAATTGGGTTCATTTTGGTGATTATATGACTATGTGGTATGTTTGTAGGGTTGTTGTTATGACTTATTTGATGATTAAATGTAAAACGGTGTGTAAACTAGCTTGAAAATGGAAACGGGTCGACCCATACCCGTACCCGACCCATCAGCCCTATAGGATTTACCCTTCTTCCCCCTTATCCCATTCTTCATCACAAAATATCTCTTAAGTAAATATCAAAGAAAGATCAAACTTCTTCTTCTTCTTTTCTCTCTAAAATTCTGCCAAATTAGTGTTATTGAAACTGATACAAATCTAGAATCATCATATTTACCATCTCTTAATCCTCATTGAATCATAAGCTTGAAGTTCTAGTGCAAGATTTCTATCTATTTGGGTCAAATTCGGGTTTTGACTTTTGAAGCTAGATTGGTAAGTCAAATTCATCCCAAATTCATCTATTTATGTTTACTTATATGCTTTTAGTCATTACAAAGTAATTTCAGGTTTTAAATTGGTCAAAAGCGGATTTCTAGCCAATTAGGGTTTTGATTAGGGTTAGAATGATTTGGAAGTAATTTTGATGTTGTTGGTCGAATTTGTGAATTGGGTTATGTGTATTTATGTTTATTGGTGCTTAGTTAAGCTTCAAAATGAGTTTCAAACTTCTGCAAATCGTTTTGGTATGGTTTGGGTCGAGTTTGGGGGTAATTGGCTCGTTTTCTGCACTTAAGAACTGCTGTTGCAGGTGCTGGAATTTGTCCCACTGCGCGCAGTGGCAAGACCTTGCCTCACTGCAGCGCAGTGTCTATATTCTGACCTCTTTCATTGTTTAGCCTCACTGCGGGGCAGTGGCAAGGCAATGCCTTGACTGCGGCGCAGTGAGATACTTCTGGGAGATACGCGCGTCAGTTTTCAAACGTTAATAACTTTTGATCCGTAAGTCCAAATTAGTCATATGACATATCATTGGAATCATGAGAGAGTCTAGTTTCTTGTAGTAACCTTCATTTTGTATGAATCTTCCTCCATTTCTAAAAATGTCGAGTCAAAGTGTTATGTTTCACACTCAGTAATGTTAAAGAAGTAATTGTATGTTCATGACTCGACTTAAACTTAAGGAACCAACTTATTTATGATTATAGAGTTGACATTATGTTATATTATATGCTTTGATAGGTTGTGGACGCGTGCGGCCCAATACTCGCTATTAATCTTTCATTTACTCGACTTAAACTTCTTTGCCGATCAAGGTGAGTTCCGTAGCTCCCTACTCAATTGAGATTCGGGCTGAAAAGTGTACACATACGTGTTTGTTTGATTGTTTAGTTGATTTGATTGATGGCTTAATGATTGTTTTATTGATTGTTGATTGGTGGATGGTTTTAATTGATTCCACGATTGTTTGATGGATTTACGCATATGATTGTGATATTGTGATTATTTAGGATAGTCGTACATACATGGAAGTTGGTTATGCCTTCAAAGGGTTTTAGTTGTGTTGGGAAGGCTGCGGGTGACTCTATATATAAGCATCTAGGACTCATTGAAAGTAGAATCCTCGTAAGTGTATGTACGTATAGTTTGGTTGGATTGATGGTTTTGATGATTGATGGACTCGTGATTGAGACAACACGCATGCATAATGATATGGTTATTGATGAGACGCACACACCCCCCCAATCTATGGGAAACGTGAGCGATAACGTACGCACCCCTTTTGTATGGGAAACGTGTGCGAGGCAGTTCGCTCCCCGGGGAACTGGTGCACTTTTGATGATTGTTGAGAGACACATGATATACACTCATGCATTGCTTGATCATGCCGCATGCACAATATACTTTATGCATCCTTATTGCATTGCATACTCATCGATGTTGGTATTACTTATGCATAATCATGACACGCATCCCTCATTCTTGTTGATACACTATTGGCTTGTTATGTGACGAGGTTTACTATCGGTTTACCTATTTGCTTAACTTTGTGCCTTATAAAGGCTACTTGTAAGACATTACTTACTCTTCCTTATACATATTGTGATTGCTGACGATGGTTCCTTGTGATCCATTACTACGAACTCACCAACCTTGTGTTGACTATGCTTAGTACACTTTTCAGGTAACCAGGTTAATCCAGGGCATGGAGTTTGATTGTTAGCTTGCTGTTGAACCCGGACTTGGACTTATATGGATCAAGGATCCATTTGCCTTCTTTTGCATTGTACTTAGAACCGTTAGCCATCTTATGATGTTCTGTTGTAATCTTTGATGATGACATGCTCTTTATGTATTTTGATGATTATTTATCTTACTGTATGGATTCACTGAATCCTTTATTTGCATTTAGTTCATGTTCTACATTAATCCCACCCTGTGCGATATGATTTCCATGATATTCTGAGCCTTGGCTTGGGGTGTTACAGAATGGTGGCCCATGCGTTGTCATAGAGAATTAGGCGGTTTGACCTAGACTACGGCTTAAGTTAAAACTCTTCATATAGCATGCATGGTTAGGAAATTGTGTGCAATGTGAATTATGTGAACCCTAGAAAGTGTATATTGTGAGTTCGTAGTTAAAACCACTTATGTGATGACTTGAGTTTAATGTGATGAATGTGAATTGAGTACAATGTGGTTAATGTGTGCATTGATTGAAGTGATTGTCGTTGATATGGATTGTTACTATTGATTGGTGCTAATTGGATGATTTAGAGCAAAATGAAGTTATGTTATTAACTTAGTATAATATTGTGGCAACCCTAAAAGAACCCGATCAACTCTTTTATGGTCACCCAATATTATAACAAGTTAATAACATCATGGATTGCGCATGCATGGCTTAGAGTATAATAAGGAACCGATATGCTTAATGGAAGTTGATTGGGTGGAGGGTTAGCCGTTGGTACACCCTGTATACATACCCGGTCAATAACTAGAGAGCATATCGAATTTGAATTATACTTTAAACCACTCGTGTTAGTTGACTTGTTTTAGTTGCTTGTAATGAGATGTGTTGAATACGAGTATTTGGTTTTGATGGTAGACAATTGTTGTGAACTTGGCACGAGAACATGATAGATAACAATTACTTGAGAACTTTGATATGTTGTCCTTAGCGTAGTGATATGAAACACGTATGATATGTTGGTATGATAGCACAATATATGACAATTACTTGACAACATTTATGTGCTGGTCTTAGTGTAAAGACATTAAACATGTGTAGTGTGTTGGCATGAAAGTACTAATTACTAGTGCGGCTAACATGAGAGCAATTGTGAAGCTAACCCCCGGGTCATAAACTCTAGAACTATTACTATTATTGGATTTGGTAGTGGAATGACATGTTGACTAGCATGATTTAGTAACATATATGTTATGCATGTGTGATGTGTATGTATGTAAGGCCCGTAGTGGTCAAGTTGACGTTGTAAATGCTTTTGTTGTGATTCGACTTAAACGTATTGATAAACGGTTAGAATACAATGCGATAAATATGTTGATATGCACCCTGAGAGAATGTCAAGGTTGTAAGCATCCTAACTCTCACGTATTATAAACGGTTGATATTCCAACACTAATGATGTTAATAGTAATCGGTGAACAATAAGGATATGTTTCTTAATAGTATGTGAAATTGGACATGTATGAGACATTGTCAAACTTGGTTGTAAGCATGATATAACGTAGTTGGTAATGCACGTGTAAAATGTACTAGTGGATGGACGATAATATGAATGAATTTAACATGCTAATTTTTATTGCATGATTTTGGGAAAACTATATCATTAAACTTGGTTTTTAGGCGTGATAGAACGGAAATAGGTAATGCATGTGCAGGTGTGTTAATCAAGGAACACTTTCATGAAAAGATTGGTATTCTAGTTTGATAGTTTTAGCATGTATAAATCATGTTGTTAAGCTAAATTGTATGCATGAGATAAGCGAATATGGTGATGCATGTATAAATATTTACTCAATGTACGATTATATGAATAAGAACGGTAGACATGTTTGACAATTTGAGTATGCCCAAAATGCTAATTCTTAACCTGGTTATAAGAACGAATTAGTAATGATTGAAAACTTATGCATAGTTATACCCAACGTATGAGAGATTGTATGTACGACTTGGTATTGCGAGATTAGTTGATAGTCCTACAAAATCTTACCTTCTAACTTGGTTATGTGAATAAATTGTTAGGATATGCGGTGGAGCAAGTAGGGTTACCATGATATCCTAATTGTCGAATGTGCTTGAATTTCGTTGCCTAACTAATTTGGTGAAATGAATCGTTAGGACTTGGTAATACATGCGTAAAGTAAATTGGAGTCTTGGGAAATTGTGTGTATAGGTTGTGTGTATAGGTTGCCATGCCAGCCAAATTGCTTTAATATATCAACATCTTGTTGCCTAACTTGCTTATTGAATACATAGTTAGGAATTGAAGATGCATGCGTAGATGTAAATGGTATAGCTGGTACGACCATTATAAACTACTTGACTAAGTTATTTCCCCTTGTTTAATGTATGATTTAGTCAGTAACATAGAGATTATAAGTATAGTTATATTATGAAGATGAGAACTTCGTTGTATTATACGCCCCTAAGATGGAACCTTAGGACAATACTTGAGCTAACTAAAGTGGCATGACAATAGATGAATAACGATGGAAACAACCGCGATGCCATTGTGAGGATGACAGCGAGTACATAACGATTTATTTTGAGCATCTATGCAACTATAAACTTACTATGGGTGAGAAGGAACGACCTTGGTTAGGCTAACCATTGATTGAACAAATAAAATAAAAATTTAAAAGTCTACCCAACATGTAAAATATGCGCAAGCACGAGCGTCGCGGGAATGGAGTTGAGGTCTAAACGATATTGGGTGGTATATAAACACGTACACGATTGGTAAAGGTTGATTTAATCGAACACCTAACTTAATGCGCAACTGAGAGCTCATAAAGATGGGAACGATGAGCCAATTGAGTGCCGTAATGAGAGTCACAAGTGAGATGTGAGAAGCTTGAGCCCTTATAGTGTACGATTCTCAAATCTTTTAGGCCTAAACGGATCCCTAGATCGTTGTCCATCACACAAAGGTGGTGCCGTCAAGATTGGATGTCGTGGACACGAGCCCTGCCATTGCCAGAATGGAAGACCAGAGGTGAAAGCAAACGTTTGACTTCAGTGATTGAGCCGCCGACCAGTGGGTGAAACATGTCACTAGTGCGCTAACTATAAGTCAAATCGTCATAATAAGTGTTACCTGTTTACAACTAATTGCACTTAATGTTAACCGCGATATGTATATATATATATATAACAATAATAAATAATAAATTCCTGGACACTGACAATAAACTCGTTTGAGAAAATGGAATTATAACCCGGAGATCGATGAATCATGGCGAAAGGTTCTAACACTTGGTATGAAGGATGCGTGCGACGTCACCCGGTTCTAAATAACCTAACGAGTTATAAACTAAAAACTTGTTACCTAATACGGCTCCTTTAATCGAATGAATTTTTGCTAATATAATAGTAAGATGTTTTTGAGATAGACGCGATGATTCTAAACGAAAAGACAAATGAATCCTTGGTAAACATCCCTAGAGATTTTCAAAAATTAAATTGCGTAACAAATTGTAACTTATGAAAGAGTTCTTTTAATGAGGGAATCAACCATGGCGTGTACGAGATGGAATGATCAGAATGGGAATGGCATGTGAGTGGAAACCCGAGCTGTCCTATAGTACTAAACAGAGCCACGTGCTACAAGTGATGAGAGCGGATAACATTAGCGAGATTTGAATCTTTTGAGAGCGAGAGTCGTTGTAATTTCGAGGAACCGGTAGGAATCTTAGGTAGCGAGGTCAAGAAGCTAAGGAACCAACGCTACACGAATTTCAGAGGTTGGACGATACACTAGACGCGGAAACGAGTTCACTTGGGAGCGAGGGGACCGTGTAAGGGTTGGATACCTAAAACTGTTTAACAACTAGGGTTTTGTTGAATTTCGGGACGAAATTCTTTTGACGGGGGAATAATGTAACATCCGTGAGTTTTGACCGTTTGACTTTACATGTAATTTGACTAACAATCTTGTTTAATGAAATAATTGGGTTCATTTTGGTGATTATATGACTATGTGGTATGTTTGTAGGGTTGTTGTTATGACTTATTTGATGATTAAATGTAAAACGGTGTGTAAACTAGCTTGAAAATGGAAACGGGTCGACCCATACCCGTACCCGACCCATCAGCCCTATAGGATCCACCCTTCTTCCCCCTTATCCCATTCTTCATCACAAAATATCTCTTAAGTAAATATCAAAGAAAGATCAAACTTCTTCTTCTTCTTTTCTCTCTAAAATTCTGCCAAATTAGTGTTATTGAAACTGATACAAATCTAGAATCATCATATTTACCATCTCTTAATCCTCATTGAATCATAAGCTTGAAGTTCTAGTGCAAGATTTCTATCTGTTTGGGTCAAATTCGGGTTTTGACTTTTGAAGCTAGATTGGTAAGTCAAATTCATCCCAAATTCATCTATTTATGTTTACTTATATGCTTTTAGTCATTACAAAGTAATTTCAGGTTTTAAATTGGTCAAAAGCGGATTTCTAGCCAATTAGGGTTTTGATTAGGGTTAGAATGATTTGGAAGTAATTTTGATGTTGTTGGTCAAATTTGTGAATTGGGTTATGTGTATTTATGTTTATTGGTGCTTAGTTAAGCTTCAAAATGAGTTTCAAACTTCTGCAAATCATTTTGGTATGGTTTGGGTCGAGTTTGGGGGTAATTGGCTCGTTTTCTACACTTAAGAACTGTTGTTGCAGGTGCTGGAATTTGTCCCACTGCGGCGTAGTGGCAAGACCTTGCCTCACTGCGGCGCAGTGTCTATATTCTAACCTCTTTCATTGTTTAGCCTCACTGCGGCGCAGTGGCAAGGCAATGCCTTGACTGCGGTGCAGTGAGATACTTCTGGGAGATACGCGCGTCAGTTTTCAAACGTTAATAACTTTTGATCCGTAAGTCCAAATCAGTCATATGACCTATCGTTGGAATCATGAGAGAGTCTAGTTTCTTGTAGTAACCTTCATTTTGTATGAATCTTCCTCCATTTCTAAAAATGTCGAGTCAAAGTGTTATGTTTCACACTCGGTAATGTTAAAGAAGTAATTGTGGGTTCGTGACTCGACTTAAACTTAAGGAACCAACTTATTTATGATTATAGAGTTGACATTATGTTATATTATATGCTTTGATAGGTTGTGGATGCGTGGGGCCCAATACTCGCTTTTAATCTTTCATTTACTCGACTTAAACTTCTTTGCCGATCAAGGTGAGTTCCGTAGCTCCCTACTCAATTAAGATTTGGGGTGAAAAGTGTACACATACGTGTTTGTTTGATTGATTAGTTGATTTGATTGATGGCTTAATGATTGTTTTATTGATTGTTGATTGATGGATGGTTTTAATTGATTCCACGATTGTTTGATGGATTTACGCATATGATTATGATATTGTGATTATTTAGGATAGTCGTACATACATGGAAGTCGGTTATGCCTTAAAAGGGTTTTAGATGTGGTGGGAAGGCTACGGGTGACTCTATATATAAGCATCTAGGACTCGTTGAAAGTAGAATCCTCATAAGTGTATGTACGTATAGTTTGGTTGGGAAACGTTAGCGATAACGTACGCACCCCTTTTGTATGGGAAACGTGTGCGAGGCCGTTCGCTCCCCGGGGAACTTAAACACGCATATGTATTGATGAGACGCACGCACCCCCAAGCTATGGGAAACGTGAGCGGGAACGTACGCACCCCTTTTGTATGGGAAACGTGTGCGAGGCCGTTCGCTCCCCGGGGAACTGGTGCACTTTTGATGATTGTTGAGAGACACATGATATACACTCACGCATTGCTTGATCATGCCGCATGCACAATATACTTTATGCATCCTTATTGCTTCGCATACTCATCGATGTTTGTTTTACTTATGCATAATCGTGACACGCATCCCTCATTCTTGTTGATACACTATTGGCTTGTTATGTGACGAGGTTTACTATTTGTTTACCTATTTGCTTGACTTTGTGCCTTATAAAGGCTACTTGTAAGACATTACTTACTCTTCCTTATACATATTGTGATTGCTGACGATGGTTCCTTGTGATCCATTACTACGAACTAACCAACCTTGTGTTGACTATGCTTAGTACACTTTTCAGGTAACCAGGTTAATCCAGGGCGTGGAGTTTGATTGTTAGCTTGCTGTTGAACCCGGACTTGGACTTATATGGATCAAGGATCCATTTGCCTTCTTTTGCATTGTACTTAGAACCGTTAGCCATCTTATGATGTTCTGTTGTAATCTTTGATGATGACATGCTCTTTATGTATTTTGATGATTGTTTATCTTACTGTATGAATTCACTGAATCCTTTATTTGCATTTAGTTCATGTTCTACATTAATCCCACCCTGTGCTATATGATTTCCGTGATATTCTGAGCCTTGGCTTGGGGTGTTACACCTTGTGCAGAAGGAATCTTTCTAGAAGCTTTGTCTGTCCATTTTCCTATTGGTGGATAAATTAGTGGTTGTCCTTAGCACATGACAGCCTTTTATTTATTTAATATTTGTATTTCTTTATTCCTAGAAAATAACATGAGTGGCTATAAATAGGGGCTTATTTTCTCATTGTAGTTAGACTTGATTGATTGAATAAAATTAATAGAGCAACCTCTATTTCTTATCCAAAATCTTCATTTACCTTTATGGATCTTTGATCTTGGTGGTTTGAAGTGATCCCTTTATCTATATTTGTGGTGGTTCGTCCTTTATCAAATATAGTGGTGAGTTCCGTAGCTCCCTACTCAATTAAGATTTGGGGTGAAAAGTGTACACATACGTGTTTGTTTGATTGATTAGTTGATTTGATTGATGGCTTAATGATTGTTTTATTGATTGTTGATTGATGGATGGTTTTAATTGATTCCACGATTGTTTGATGGATTTACGCATATGATTATGATATTGTGATTATTTAGGATAGTCGTACATACATGGAAGTCGGTTATGCCTTAAAAGGGTTTTAGATGTGGTGGGAAGGCTACGGGTGACTCTATATATAAGCATCTAGGACTCGTTGAAAGTAGAATCCTCATAAGTGTATGTACGTATAGTTTGGTTGGGAAACGTTAGCGATAACGTACGCACCCCTTTTGTATGGGAAACGTGTGCGAGGCCGTTCGCTCCCCGGGGAACTTAAACACGCATATGTATTGATGAGACGCACGCACCCCCAAGCTATGGGAAACATGAGCGGGAACGTACGCACCCCTTTTGTATGGGAAACGTGTGCGAGGCCGTTCGCTCCCCGGGGAACTGGTGCACTTTTGATGATTGTTGAGAGACACATGATATACACTCACGCATTGCTTGATCATGCCGCATGCACAATATACTTTATGCATCCTTATTGCTTCGCATACTCATCGATGTTTGTTTTACTTATGCATAATCGTGACACGCATCCCTCATTCTTGTTGATACACTATTGGCTTGTTATGTGACGAGGTTTACTATTTGTTTACCTATTTGCTTGACTTTGTGCCTTATAAAGGCTACTTGTAAGACATTACTTACTCTTCCTTATACATATTGTGATTGCTGACGATGGTTCCTTGTGATCCATTACTACGAACTAACCAACCTTGTGTTGACTATGCTTAGTACACTTTTCAGGTAACCAGGTTAATCCAGGGCGTGGAGTTTGATTGTTAGCTTGCTGTTGAACCCGGACTTGGACTTATATGGATCAAGGATCCATTTGCCTTCTTTTGCATTGTACTTAGAACCGTTAGCCATCTTATGATGTTCTGTTGTAATCTTTGATGATGACATGCTCTTTATGTATTTTGATGATTGTTTATCTTACTGTATGAATTCACTGAATCCTTTATTTGCATTTAGTTCATGTTCTACATTAATCCCACCCTGTGCTATATGATTTCCGTGATATTCTGAGCCTTGGCTTGGGGTGTTACACCTTGTGCAGAAGGAATCTTTCTAGAAGCTTTGTCTGTCCATTTTCCTATTGGTGGATAAATTAGTGGTTGTCCTTAGCACATGACAGCCTTTTATTTATTTAATATTTGTATTTCTTTATTCCTAGAAAATAGCATGAGTGGCTATAAATAGGGGCTTATTTTCTCATTGTAGTTAGACTTGATTGATTGAATAAAATTAATAGAGCAACCTCTATTTCTTATCCAAAATCTTCATTTACCTTTATGGATCTTTGATCTTGGTGGTTTGAAGTGATCCTTTTATCTATATTTGTGGTGGTTCGTCCTTTATCAAATATAGTGGTGAGATCTTAAATCTTCAATTCCTTTATCTGTGTATGTGGTGGCTAGAACTTTATCAAACATAGTGGTGGGTTGGAGTGTTTCCTTTATCCTTGATTCCGGTGGCTAGTCCTTTACGAATCTTGGTGGTGGATTCTTTCATCTATTCTTTTTATTTTATTGTCTTGTTTTGTTGTTTGTTTCATAAAATCAGAAAAATACCAAAAATAGTCTTCCGCTGTCGTTTGTCTCGTGATTTACGCATCACGATCCTTTTTCGTGCTTTGCACGGAGAAGTTACTTGTTTTGTTTTATTTTTTTAGTTTGCTTAAATTGTACCTCCGGTGCTATTAACGTGTTTGTTTATTGTGTTGTGTTCGCAGATTATTTCTAGGTTATGGATGAGCACTCGAGCTTCTGAGAGACCATTAGTGAAGGCCACATATAACCCCGAAAAACTCAAAAAGCGCACCAAAACACAATTATCACAACCGTCATCATCCACACCATTTTACATAGACACCACTCCTAGACTCAAACCCAACCACATACTTCACGAGACTTATTACGAGTCGGGAAGTAACGAGTGGGGTTACCATTCCGAAAAAGAAGAACCACTTTCTGATAAAACACCTACTCCACCTGAATCACCAAAACCGGACATCAACATGGCCGGACAACAAAATCCACCCGATCTTTTTCATACCAAGATCGAGGACCTTCCTCGAACTATACCAACATCTCGCCAATCAGCCATCCGAGCTCCCGAAATTGACACTTTCACGGTGAAAGGTAACCATTTGCAAATGGTTAAGGATTTATGCTTTGACGGAAGACATAAAAGGGATCCTCATGAGCATCTTGACAAGTTTGAGATGATTTGCAACTTATTCAACTATGGGGAAAATCAAGGAGACAATGTCAAAATGAAGCTTTTTCCTATGTCTCTCACGGGAGAGGCTTGCAAATGGTTAAGGATTTATGCTTTGACGGAAGACATAAAAGGGATCCTCATGAGCATCTTGACAAGTTTGAGATGATTTGCAACTTATTCAACTATGGGGAAAATCAAGGAGACAATGTCAAAATGAAGCTTTTTCCTATGTCTCTCACGGGAGAGGCTTACAAATGGTTAAAGGGGTGAGCACCGGATAGTTTGATTACTTGGGGGGCGGTTAGGGAAGCTTTAGAGTTTCTTTCCGGCTAATCGGGAAAGAGAACTTAGACTTGTCATTCATTCTTTTAGGCAAGATAAGGATGAAACAATAGTTGAAGCATGGTTAAGGACTTGTGCTTTGACGGAAGACATAAAAGGGATCCTCATGAGCATCTTGACAAGTTTGAGATGATTTGCAACTTATTCAACTATGGGGAAAATCAAGGAGACAATGTCAAAATGAAGCTTTTTCCTATGTCTCTCACGGGAGAGGCTTACAAATGGTTAAAGGGGTTAGCACCGGATAGTTTGATTACTTGGGGGGCGGTTAGGGAAGCTTTAGAGTTTCTTTCCGGCTAATCGGGAAAGAGAACTTAGACTTGTCATTCATTCTTTTAGGCAAGATAAGGATGAAACCATAGTTGAAGCATGGTTAAGAATGAAAGATCTTTTGTGGGAATGTCCCGGGCATGGGGTAAGTGACACCAAAATTGTGGGTATATTCTTAGATGGGATGAATAGGGAAAGTTATGAGAAGATGGTGATGACTTGTGGGGGTATTACTAGTTACAAGACCTCAAATGAACATTGGAAAATGTTTGAGGATATGGCGAAGACTCAAGTCTCTAGGTCTTCGAATAGAGATAGGAGGTCACGTAGGGTAGTAGCTAGAGTTGATGAGGGTGAAAGTTCCGAGGTAATTTCTGAAATTAGGGCACTTTCAAACCGAATGGATGAAAGGTTCTCTATGGTGGAGAACAACTTTGGTGGACTAGAGCGTGATGTGAAGATTATGGCCGGGGGATGTACTCATTGTGGCGGACCACACCATCCCGATGAGTGTGATTCGGTAGTTAAAGAAGATGTGAATTTTGTTCAAAATCAACGACCGGGTCAATATCAACCTCTTTTTCCAACGTGGTGGCAATTATCATGGCCGACACCAAGTTAACTCTTCTAACTCTTCTAATTCTTGTTCTAACAATCATGGTGGCAATTTTCAATATAGGTGGCAAAAAGATGATAATCATAGCGCACCTCAACAACAAAAACCACCATCACCTCCCAAGAAAGATGACAATGGGGAGGAAGGCTCACCACTCGTGGCCATGATGTCCAAGTTTATTGACAAACAAGACAAGAGAGAAGAAGCTCAAGAGAAACGAAATGCTTCGATGGAGAACTATTCTAAGCTTTTGAATGATAAAATTGGAGGCTTGCATGACAAGATAGACATAAGCAATCACAACAATCAAGCTTTGATCTCTAACTTGGAAAAGAGAATTGATAGGATGGGAAATCAACAAAGGCAACCGGGTACTCTTCCAAGCAACACCCAACAAAACCCGAATCAAGGTCAAGGATCATGGAGGAATGGGGATGACAAGTACAAAGGACCTCGACACCGGAATGAAACCGTTAATGCCATCACTACACGGTCCGGGAAGGTAATTACTCCTCCTAGTAATAATTCTTGTGTTTCTAATGTTCACCACAGGTTGGGCGATTTGATGAAGAATTTGATGAAGAATGAAGAGGTAGAGATGGAGTCACCGCCGGTGGTGACTACTTCGGTTCCTAAAGCCACACCAATCAAGGAACCCGAAGTGAAGCCTTATATGGCGAAGACTCAAGTCTCTAGGTCTTCGAATAGAGATAGGAGGTCACGTAGGGTAGTAGCTAGAGTTGATGAGGGTGAAAGTTCCGAGGTAATTTCTGAAATTAGGGCACTTTCAAACCGAATGGATGAAAGGTTCTCTATGGTGGAGAACAACTTTGGTGGACTAGAGCGTGATGTGAAGATTATGGCCGGGGGATGTACTCATTGTGGCGGACCACACCATCCCGATGAGTGTGATTCGGTAGTTAAAGAAGATGTGAATTTTGTTCAAAATCAACGACCGGGTCAATATCAACCTCTTTTTCCAACGTGGTGGCAATTATCATGGCCGACACCAAGTTAACTCTTCTAACTCTTCTAATTCTTGTTCTAACAATCATGGTGGCAATTTTCAATATAGGTGGCAAAAAGATGATAATCATAGCGCACCTCAACAACAAAAACCACCATCACCTCCCAAGAAAGATGACAATGGGGAGGAAGGCTCACCACTCGTGGCCATGATGTCCAAGTTTATTGACAAACAAGACAAGAGAGAAGAAGCTCAAGAGAAACGAAATGCTTCGATGGAGAACTATTCTAAGCTTTTGAATGATAAAATTGGAGGCTTGCATGACAAGATAGACATAAGCAATCACAACAATCAAGCTTTGATCTCTAACTTGGAAAAGAGAATTGATAGGATGGGAAATCAACAAAGGCAACCGGGTACTCTTCCAAGCAACACCCAACAAAACCCGAATCAAGGTCAAGGATCATGGAGGAATGGGGATGACAAGTACAAAGGACCTCGACACCGGAATGAAACCGTTAATGCCATCACTACACGGTCCGGGAAGGTAATTACTCCTCCTAGTAATAATTCTTGTGTTTCTAATGTTCACCACAGGTTGGGCGATTTGATGAAGAATTTGATGAAGAGGTAGAGATGGAGTCACCGCCGGTGGTGACTACTTCGGTTCCTAAAGCCACACCAATCAAGGAACCCGAAGTGAAGCCTTATAAGCCGAAGATTCCTTTTCCTCAACGCTTGAGGAAGGAAAAGATTCAAGAACAATATAACAAGTTCTTTGACATGATCAAGACGGTGACAATCAATGTGCCATTAGTTGATCTCATTTCGGGCATGCCTAATTATGCCAAGTTCATCAAAGAACTAGTGATGGAAAAGAAGAAACTTGATGAAGCAAAGGCAACCCTTCTCAATGAAGAATGCTCGGCGGTCATCCGTAACAAGCTTCCACCTAAGCTTTCGGATCCAGGGAGTTTCCTTATTACTTGTTCTTTTGGTAGAAAATTGTCTTGTAAGGCATTGGCCGACCTTGGGGCGAGCATCAATTTGATGCCATAATTCGTTTTTACTAAGCTTTCTTTGGGACAATTGAAGCCCACCAAAATGAGCATCCGTCTTGCGGATCATTCTTTTCAATACCCAATGGGGGTGGCCGAAAACTTGCAAGTGCAAGTAGGCCAATTTGTTCTTTCTGGTCGATTTTGTAATTTTGGAAATGGAGGAGGACACCAAGGTGCCTCTCATTTTGGGCCGACCATTCTTATATACCGCGGATGCTATCATTCGGGTAAAGGACAAGGAAATTTCCTTGGGTGTCGGGAAAGACCGGATTGTGTTTAAATTTGAAAAAGCTTTGCAACATTCTTATTCTTCCGATGACACTTGTTTTAAGATTGATGTTATAGATGATGCCGTTGAATTGGAGATGTTGGAGCTTGTAGGTGTTGATGGTGAAGCAAGTGATGATAGCTTGGCTAGCATTGGAGAGGGAGATGTCACTAGTGACCAAATTGAGGAAGGAAAAGATTCAAGAACAATATAACAAGTTCTTTGACATGATCAAGACGGTGACAATCAATGTGCCATTAGTTGATCTCATTTCGGGCATGCCTAATTATGCCAAGTTCATCAAAGAACTAGTGATGGAAAAGAAGAAACTTGATGAAGCAAAGGCAACCCTTCTCAATGAAGAATGCTCGGCGGTCATCCGTAACAAGCTTCCACCTAAGCTTTCGGATCCAGGGAGTTTCCTTATTACTTGTTTTTTTGGTAGAAAATTGTCTTGTAAGGCATTGGCCGACCTTGGGGCGAGCATCAATTTGATGCCATAATTCGTTTTTACTAAGCTTTCTTTGGGACAATTGAAGCCCACCAAAATGAGCATCCGTCTTGCGGATCATTCTTTTCAATACCCAATGGGGGTGGCCGAAAACTTGCAAGTGCAAGTAGGCCAATTTGTCTTTCTGGTCGATTTTGTAATTTTGGAAATGGAGGAGGACACCAAGGTGCCTCTCATTTTGGGCCGACCATTCTTATATACCGCGGATGCTATCATTCGGGTAAAGGACAAGGAAATTTCCTTGGGTGTCGGGAAAGACCGGATTGTGTTTAAATTTGAAAAAGCTTTGCAACATTCTTATTCTTCCGATGACACTTGTTTTAAGATTGATGTTATAGATGATGCCGTTGAATTGGAGATGTTGGAGCTTGTAGGTGTGGATGGTGAAGCAAGTGATTATAGCTTGGCTAGCATTGGAGAGGGAGATGTCACTAGTGACCAAATTGAGGAAATTGAAGAAATTTTGGCACTAAGCATGGATGACACTCCATTAGAGGAGGAAGGTTTTGAAGAAATTGAGGTAATTCAAAACAACAAATTGCCTACTTCTCTTGAGAATCCTCCAACGGATTTAGAGCTCAAGCAATTGCCCGATCATTTAGAATATGCATTCTTGGAAGGTACGTCACTTCTACCCGTTGTCATCTCCTCATCACTTTCAGGTGAGGAGAAAGCTAAGCTCATGACCATCCTTAAGGCCCATAAAAAGGCTTTTGCATGGAAGACATCCGATATACCCGGGATAAGCCTCGATTTTTGCAAACACAAAATCAATTTAATTGAAAATGTGAAACCGGTAATTCAAAGGCAAAGAAGACTTAATCCTAACATGAAAGATGTTGTGAAAAAAGAGATTGTTAAATTACTTGATGCGGGTATAATTTTTCCAATATCGGATAGTCCATGGGTTAGCCCGGTACATTGTGTGCCAAAGAAGGGTGGAATGACCGTTTTCACAAATGAAAAGAATGAATTTGTTCCAACTAGAACGGTGACCGGGTGGAGAGTTTATATTGACTACCATAAGTTAAATGAGGCCACCAAAAAGGACCATTTTCCTTTACCCTTCATGGACCAAATGCTTGAAAGATTGGCCGGGAATAAGTTCTTTTGTTTTCTAGATGGTTTTTTCAGGTACTTCCAAATACCCATTGATCCTAACGACCAAGAGAAAACAACTTTTACTTGCCCTTTTGGAACTTATGCTTATAGTCGCATGCCTTTTGGTTTATGCAATGCACCGGGAACTTTTCAAAGATGCATGTTGGCCATTTTTCAAGATATGATTGAAACTTCCTTGGAAGTTTTCATGGATTATTTTTCGGTATTTGGTAACTCTTTTGATAGTTGTTTGGCAAATTTATATAAATGCTTGAAAGATTGGCCGGGAATAAGTTCTTTTGTTTTCTAGATGGTTTTTTCAGGTACTTCCAAATACCCATTGATCCTAACGACCAAGAGAAAACAACTTTTACTTGCCCTTTTGGAACTTATGCTTATAGTCGCATGCCTTTTGGTTTATGCAATGCACCGGGAACTTTTCAAAGATGCATGTTGGCCATTTTTCAAGATATGATTGAAACTTCCTTGGAAGTTTTCATGGATTATTTTTCGGTATTTGGTAACTCTTTTGATAGTTGTTTGGCAAATTTATATAAAATGCTTGAAAGATTGGCCGGGAATAAGTTCTTTTGTTTTCTAGATGGTTTTTTCAGGTACTTCCAAATACCCATTGATCCTAATGACCAAGAGAAAACAACTTTTACTTGCCCTTTTGGAACTTATGCTTATAGTCGCATGCCTTTTGGTTTATGCAATGCACCGGGAACTTTTCAAAGATGCATGTTGGCCATTTTTCAAGATATGATTGAAACTTCCTTGGAAGTTTTCATGGATTATTTTTCGGTATTTGGTAACTCTTTTGATAGTTGTTTGGCAAATTTATATAAATGCTTGAAAGATTGGCCGGGAATAAGTTCTTTTGTTTTCTAGATGGTTTTTTCAGGTACTTCCAAATACCCATTGATCCTAACGACCAAGAGAAAACAACTTTTACTTGCCCTTTTGGAACTTATGCTTATAGTCGCATGCCTTTTGGTTTATGCAATGCACCGGGAACTTTTCAAAGATGCATGTTGGCCATTTTTCAAGATATGATTGAAACTTCCATGGAAGTTTTCATGGATGATTTTTTGGTATTTGGTAACTCTTTTGATAGTTGTTTGGTAAATTTATATGGACCAAATGCTTGAAAGATTGGCCGGGAATAAGTTCTTTTGTTTTCTAGATGGTTTTTTCAGGTACTTCCAAATACCCATTGATCCTAATGACCAAGAGAAAACAACTTTTACTTGCCCTTTTGGAACTTATGCTTATAGTCGCATGCCTTTTGGTTTATGCAATGCACCGGGAACTTTTCAAAGATGCATGTTGGCCATTTTTCAAGATATGATTGAAACTTCCTTGGAAGTTTTCATGGATTATTTTTCGGTATTTGGTAACTCTTTTGATAGTTGTTTGGCAAATTTATATAAAATGCTTGAAAGGTGTGAAAAAGCACATTTGGTGCTTAATTGGGAAAAATATGATTTTATGGTTAAAGAGGGTATTGTGTTGGGTCATAAAGTGTCTCAGGCGGGTCTTGAGGTTGACAAGGCTAAGATTGATGTCATGACTAAACTACCTCCACCCACCAATGTAAAATCGGTAAGAAGTTTTCTAGGTCATGCCGGGTTTTACCGGCGGTCTATTAAAGATTTTTCTACGATCACTAGACCCATGACTAGATTGTTGGAGAAAGATGTCCCGTTTGATTTTAATGATGAGTGTCTTAATGCTTTTTCTATTTTGAAAGACAAATTGACAAATGCTCCAATCATGACTTCACCCAATTGGTCTTTACCCTTTGAACTTATGTGTGATGCTAGTGACTTTGCTTTGGGGGTCGTTCTTGGCCAAAGGGATGGACTTCTCAACAAAGAAAGAAATTCTTTTCCGAAATCAAGCATTATTTTTGGGAGGAACCATATTTGTTCAAAGTATGTGCGGATGGCATGATAAGAAGGTGCATTTCGGGTGGTGAGACCCGAAAGATATTGGATGAATGCCACTATGGACCAACCGGTGGGCATTATGGACCATCGGTAACGGGCAAAAAGGTGTTTGATGCGGGTTTCTATTGGCCTACAATTTTCAAGGAAGCTCAAACACTAGTTGAGACATGTGATTCATGTCAAAGGCAAGGAACTATCACAAAAAGAGATGAAATACCCCAACAATCCATTCAAGTTCGTGAAGTCTTCGATGTGTGGGGTATTGACTTCATGGGTCCATTTCCGCCATGCAACAAATGTCTCTATATTTTGGTTGCGGTTGGTTATGTCTCAAAATGGGCCGAAGCAAAAGCTTTGCCAACAAATGATGGCAAGGTGGTGATTGATTTCTTGAAGGCTTTGTTTGGTATGCCAAGAGCTTTGATTAGTGACCGGGGAACTCATTTTGCCAACCATTAATTGGAGAAAGTTAGATATGGGGTCACTCATCGTTTCTCAACTTCCTATTACCCACAAACTAGTGGGCAAGTTGAGAACACCAACCGGACGTTGAAGAGAAATTGGAGAAGACCGTTGATGGGAACCCCAAGTCATGGTCCAAGAAGTTAGATGATGCTCTATGGGCATTTCGTATCGCTTTCAAGACTTCCATCGGTACTACCCCATACCGGCTTCTCTATGGCAAGACTTGCCATTTACCGGTAGAGATTGAACATAAGGCATATTGGGCCTTAAAGCATTGCAACATGGATTTGATAGAAGCCGGTGAAACGAGAATGTTGCAACTTCATGAGCTTGATGAGCTTAGACATTGTGCCTATGACAACTCATTGTTGTACAAAGAAAGGACAAAAGTGTGGCACGACAAGAAGCTCAAGAGTAAGGTCTTCAAAGCGGGAGATAAGGTATTGTTGTTTCTCTCAAAGTTCAAAATCCACCAACCAAAGCTTACATCTAGGTGGAATGGACCATTTGTTGTCAAGCATGTGTATTGTGACATCCGTCAAAATTCCTTTCAACGGGATTCTCAATTGAAATCAATTAAGATGTTCTTCGCTTAACTTCCAAAATAATTTAAGCTATTTAAGGCATGATTAGGTGAGCAAGTGCATGTTTAAACTTTCTAATTGATTATATGATTAATCAATCTATTATATGGACTATTGTAGCAAGGTTAAGAATCTTGATGACGAGCAACTAAGAAAATAAAAATGTTATATTCCGTGAAAAATCAAAAAACATTTATTTATCGCGTGAGACTTTCTCGTATGGACTTGAGACTTAGGGAAACATAATTTCTAGTATTTCGACACTCGATTATGATTTTTATTTCATAAAATAACACACTCGAAAAATCGGAAAATTTAATAAATCCCGTGAATAGTAAGGAGGTTAAAAACTATGTAATTAATCCTTTTACTAGATATTTACTTACACCACCATATTTTGAACACATCACTATCTTTACTAGCTTTATGATTCTTTTATAAACATTAGATTTAAGTTATAAAAGTGCTAGTATTTGTGAAAATACTTACACTTTTTATATAAACATTATAAGTTAGATATTTAGCTTTTTAACATAATATGGTTATCTAAGTTACACATCCTCATTTTCTACATACTTTCACCACATTATGAACACATCAACACATTAGTAAAAACTTGATGAATCACCCCAAATTACCACCACCTACGGCCCTCCCCCCCTCATTTTACCATTCATTTTCTAAACTTTTTACTATAAATACAACCTTATGTCTTCATTCCAATTTACCAATTCACATTCTCAATACTTCTCTTCTTAAATCCCTAGCATTCTAAGATCATTAATTGTTCAAAGTCAAGCATATATCTCATAATCTCAAGAACTCTTTAAAGGTTCAAAGTAAAGTAAGGTTACTTTGCAAAGAAAATCGTCTAGTAAAGTTGTTATCGGGAATTCTTTCAAGATCATCAAAATACCTAGTTATAATGGCCAAATGTAGTTAGGATTTATTCATATTCTTCAAGTAAACATGACCAAGCTATAGTAGATTCTATCAAGATCTTCTTCGGTGTTCATTCCTATATCGTTACTTTGATCTTAGAATTTTATAAATTCTCCAAACTAAGTAAGTGTTTCAATAAAACCTTACTATACTTTGATCAATGATTTTAGAACTATATGTTATGTATTGAAATGCTTGTCAACTTATTTATATACTCAATTAATACATACTTGCATTTAAATACGTTAAATATCTCTTTTATACGCATAATAAATTGTTGGCACTTTTGTAGAAATACATGAGTAAAACACTTTTAACAAATACTTTTATATACTAATTATGGTGTATAAATAAATGTATAGTTATATATATAACTATCCTAATTCATATAATTACTATTCACCATCTGTGAATTGTTTCGTATTTTCGATTTGTTTGGTTTATGGATAGAATATATCCTTGATACGCTTTTAACCATACTATATTTCTAAACGTGATTGCCATTGACCTTGGGCATCTCTGGGGTATACCAACGGAGCGGATTGTAGTTCGCAAACGGTTTGCTATTCGCATTCTAAACGCAACTTGGTTCACCGTATGGATACTACACGACCCAACGTCAACCCTAACACAACTTGAAATATAATGCTGGTTTTTCCTACCATTCAAGGTATCTCTTCATTTTATAATTAATACATTTTTGTATTGATTATAATCCTACTATTTAAAGTATCTCTCTTTTATATATTAAATATATATACACAAACGTATTCGTCTCCAAATACATTCCGTATCAATTCAAAGGAATACTGTCAAGTATCTCTTTATTCTAATTCATATCTTAAGATAATTGGTAGCTTATTATTTACATTTAAACAAAAGCTTTTTAAGGATTTCTATAAAGATAAATGAGATATCATTTATAAATATTTCAAGAATAAATTACAAAGGTTATTGAAAGAACCCGAAACCAGTTACGTTGACAAGCGTATTAATAAATAAACATTATAAGTTAGATATTTAGCTTTTTAACATAATATGGTTATCTAAGTTACACATCCTCATTTTCTACATACTTTCACCACATTATGAACACATCAACACATTAGTAAAAACTTGATGAATCACCCCAAATTACCACCACCTACGGCCCTCCCCCCCTCATTTTACCATTCATTTTCTAAACTTTTTACTATAAATACAACCTTATGTCTTCATTCCAATTTACCAATTCACATTCTCAATACTTCTCTTCTTAAATCCCTAGCATTCTAAGATCATTAATTGTTCAAAGTCAAGCATATATCTCATAATCTCAAGAACTCTTTAAAGGTTCAAAGTAAAGTAAGGTTACTTTGCAAAGAAAATCGTCTAGTAAAGTTGTTATCGGGAATTCTTTCAAGATCATCAAAATACCTAGTTATAATGGCCAAATGTAGTTAGGATTTATTCATATTCTTCAAGTAAACATGACCAAGCTATAGTAGATTCTATCAAGATCTTCTTCGGTGTTCATTCCTATATCGTTACTTTGATCTTAGAATTTTATAAATTCTCCAAACAAGTAAGTGTTTCAATAAAACCTTACTATACTTTGATCAATGATTTTAGAACTATATGTTATGTATTGAAATGCTTGTCAACTTATTTATATACTCAATTAATACATACTTGCACTTAAATACGTTAAATATCTCTTTTATACGCATAATAAATTGTTGGCACTTTTGTAGAAATACATGAGTAAAACACTTTTAACAAATACTTTTATATACTAATTATGGTGTATAAATAAATGTATAGTTATATATATAACTATCCTAATTCATATAATTACTATTCACCATCTGTGAATTGTTTCGTATTTTCGATTTGTTTGGTTTATGGATAGAATATATCCTTGATACGCTTTTAACCATACTATATTTCTAAACGTGATTGCCATTGACCTTGGGCATCTCTGGGGTATACCAACGGAGCGGATTGTAGTTCGCAAACGGTTTGCTATTCGCATTCTAAACGCAACTTGGTTCACCCGTATGGATACTACACGACCCAACGTCAACCCTAACACAACTTGAAATATAATGCTGGTTTTTCCTACCATTCAAGGTATCTCTTCATTTTATAATTAATACATTTTTGTATTGATTATAATCCTACTATTTAAAGTATCTCTCTTTTATATATTAAATATATATACACAAACGTATTCGTCTCCAAATACATTCCGTATCAATTCAAAGGAATACTGTCAAGTATCTCTTTATTCTAATTCATATCTTAAGATAATTGGTAGCTTATTATTTACATTTAAACAAAAGCTTTTTAAGGATTTCTATAAAGATAAATGAGATATCATTTATAAATATTTCAAGAATAAATTACAAAGGTTATTGAAAGAACCCGAAACCAGTTACGTTGACAAGCGTATTAATAAATAACATTATAAGATAATTTAAGTCTAAACCGAGAAGTAAATCAATCACATTATGTTTAGGGATACATACTTTTGCTAGTTGACTTGCTCGTCATCATTATCATCATCAACATTTTTACGTTACTAAGCAATCACCGAGCTAAGGTGAGTTTCATGGATCCCTATTTATTATTTTGGGACTAAGAATACACAACTGTTTTGTTTTTTATGGATACAATTGCTTAAATGATCCATGCTTATATTTTTATTACAATGCTCTGGCTCGAAATCCCCTATATGGAACTTGGACCGATAAAGTTTACAACGCGAATATTATAAATAGTACTATTGGGTTGACACCCCTATCCTGGTTAGTCGCACTAACACATGCAAGGGATAATTAATATTTGAAATTTTATACGTGATTGCGTTGAGCATTAGCATCACATGAGGGGTAATGTACACATATGGCACGGTTAAGGTATTCGGTTTCCAAGGTATAAGCATGTGATATACGAATTAATAGGTTGAAATAAACTACGTATACTTGATAGTCGTAATGCATGCGATATCATATTCAAATTTTGTGATCCAAAGGTAAATCCTTATTATAACACTGTGAACTCACCAACTTTATGTTGACGAAATTTAAACGTGTATTCTCAGGTACTTGAGCTAGATGACGCATAAGATAGATGCATACTTTTGGAGTCACAATTGCATACCAATGGAAAATATATGGAGATTTCTTAGTTTATATTATCATGTTTAAAGAATCTCATTTGTACTAGTTGTAAACTCAGTTATCACTTTGTGATCAATAAAGAAAATCTTTCGGATATATTCTAAAAACGTCTCATTCTAGAGGTCGTTTGTTATAATGTGTGATTTGTTTACGAATATTGTTCACACCTTCGATTCCGCATTTTGGGGGTGTGACAGATTGGTATCAGAGCCACAGGTTATAGCGAACTAGGTTGCATTAGTGGCCCTAATAAATGAACTATTAGGTTGCATTAGTGAACTTAGACTATAACTGTATTCTTGGCAAATTTCTTACTTGCACATACTTGCTCACATTCATGCTTAGACATGCCTTACGTAGAAAAATGCTTAAATTTAAGGTTGCTTAAATTTAACGGGTAGATGCTAACTAGATCATAGTGATGCTTATAGAACTAAGTGCTTGATCGTGGAAAATAACCGCATCAGTATTTTAAACACCAAATATACAAACGAATTGGAAAATCATTATAGTGCTTCGGAGAATGTCCACACTACATTATTTTATCATGGTGTTTCGGAAAGGTCCACACCACTTGGAATGTCCTTACATTTTTATGAAATACACGAGTTTAAATCTGAACTATAATACTATAAATTACTATGTTCAGATTCGAGAATACAGAATAAACTATTATCATACACTCATCTTCTAATGAGATACCTAACTTACTATAATCTCTGAATCCGTAAATTCTCTTGAGTTACTCTTGCACTCACAAATATCATCGAGGAACCCACCTAAGAATACCAACAAAGATCAAGAAAGGTTGAACCGCTAGAGAAAAATTCATCCGGAAGATGACCTATCTAAAGACGACCTCAAAGACTCGATTCTCTCGTTACTTCATTAAATCCAGACAAACGAGTCCCGTTACGCTGAGCAAGTTGAACTTAACAATAATGACTTTGATAAAAACACATAATATGATATTATCTTAAAAACGGTGTACAACGTTTTTACGATTGCATAATACTATGTGGAAATATCAAAATCTCCCATTAGTTTGAAGTGGTTAGTTTAGGTATTGGTATGCCATCAATGTGCTAACGGTGTGGTGGGTTAGCCGATGGTACACCCTATATTGCCCATTTAACACATTGGAGGTAGCATCAATGAGGGCCGAAAACTAACCATGAATAACCAATGATAATAATCTTACCTTTTTATGTTAGCCATCAAATAATACTAGGAATCTTCTCGTAATCCCTTTCTCGAAACAAATAAAAGGAATAAACGTCTTAACAATAATGACTTTGATAAAAACACATAATATGATATTATCTTAAAAACGGTGTACAACGTTTTTACGATTGCATAATACTATGTGGAAATATCAAAATCTCCCATTAGTTTGAAGTGGTTAGTTTAGGTATTGGTATGCCATCAATGTGCTAACGGTGTGGTGGGTTAGCCGATGGTACACCCTATATTGCCCATTTAACACATTGGAGGTAGCATCAATGAGGGCCGAAAACTAACCATGAATAACCAATGATAATAATCTTACCTTTTTATGTTAGCCATCAAATAATACTAGGAATCTTCTCGTAATCCCTTTCTCGAAACAAATAAAAGGAATAAACGTCTTAACAATAATCCAGACGCTAAGTGCACGATGAAGACGACAGACGATAGCAGAAATGGTGGTAATGGAGAACACAACAAGGGAACATTGATATATAATTTAAAGGCTAGAAAAGATGGAAACAGTGAAATTATACAAAGGAGCATGGAGTAAAGGAGGCTTTATGTTCATTAATCAGAAGGATAATGATATGATAGAACACTCAAGGAAAATCTGGAAGTAGAACAAACAGCGCGGATGGCAAATCACAGTAATGAAGAGGCTTGTGGTTAAAGTTGGACCATGAGAAATTTCTATTTCATATAGTTCCATTAGATGTTAACCTACCAAGACAAGTAATGCTCGGCTAATTTCTAAAATACTTGTGGTTTCAAGGATATCTCTCCTTCACTTGTTTCATAAACAATGTATCAAGTATTTTATGCATATTACGTCGTGTTGGTACCCATCTTACTATTTTGTGATGATGTTATAAGATCTACATCTCATTAAGTTATTATTACGATATAGGAAAATCATGGCACCTCCTAAGAAAGGGGATACACTGAAAAGAACAAAGCGAGTAAATTCTAAGGCAACTAGGAAAACAAAACGAGTAAATCTTAAACCCATGGATGAAGAGGAAGAAACTATAACAATGACACAAGGTGAATTAGATACACTCATAGCTGAACGAGTCGCTGAAATTCTTGCCATGGAAGCAAGCAAGGATACTAGCAAAAAGACGGAAGGAAACTCTAGTAGAACAGGTTCTTACAAGGATTTCATGTATTGCAAGCCGATATTCTTCAATGGTACTAAAGGAGCAGTAGGTTTGTTGCAATGGTTTGAGAAAACGGAATCTGTATTTCGATTATGTGAATGCACTGACGGCAACCGAGTCAAATATGCCACCAACACACTTCTTAGTGGTGCTCTTTCATGGTGGAGCGAATATGTTAATGTTATAGGAATAGACGCAGCTAATGCAACACCGTGGGAGGAAGTCAAGGAAATGATGAGGGAAGAGTATTGCCCAAGGAACGAGATTCAAAAGCTAGAGATAGAGTTCTGGTATCTGGTAGTAAAAGGGAATAATGTGGCTGAATATACTAGGAGATTTTATGAGTTATCAGTATTGTGCCCAACAATGGTCACTCCTGAGTACAAACGACTCGAGAGGTACATTTGGGGACTTCCACAGTCTATCCAAGGGAATGTGACTGCATCAAGGCCAGTTACACTTTCAAGTGCCATTGGCTTAGCTCATGATCTCATAGATCAAGTGATTCGTCACAGTGGAGCGACAAAGACTGCAGAGACAAGAAGCAATGATAATAAGAGGAAGTTGGACGAAAATCAAGAGAGAAGTTATGAACAACACCCATACAAGGAACCAAATGTCATCAAAGCATACTATGTCGGACAAAGTAGTAACACATCCTATCTTGGAACCAAGCCTTTCTGCAACATATGCAAACGTCATCATACCAGGGAGTGTAGAGAAGTGGCTTGGGGCAACAATAGTAGTTGTTTTAATTGTGGAGAAAAAGGACATTTCAGAAGGAATTGTCCAATGTTTTTAAACCAGGAGAATGAACAACAACACGAGGAAATGTATCAAGATACTGAACCGGAACACGAGGAAGTGTTAATGATAACCGATGGTGATGACTATGAGGACCCTATCTTCGATATGGGTACGTCTCTTCTAAATAATCCAAAATTCACTTAATAACGAAAATCTCACATCTAAGGAATTATGACTTAGATACTAAATACTTCATAGATATATCCAATTAAAAAGGATTTGTGAAGGATAAAGAATAAAAAAAAGGTTATGATAGTTAGAATTGGTAACAAGAGTGGTTACATTGAGGTTTATAATGAACAAAAGAATTCGAAATATGAGTTACAATAAAAATAGTGGCAGAGGTAACAAGTACATGACCAATGATAATAGTAACAATGATTATGATTCAAAGTGCTAGAATGTTAAGTCTATAGAACTTAGTCTTTAACGGATTGATATCATAAATCTAAAGAATATATGGTTAACTTAGCAAGAACTACTTGCTGGCTATAATCTTAATGTATATTGAGATAGGAAATATTGATTACAATAAAGTATATATGCATACTGATGATATACCAATAATATACCATTGGTACAGTGGGTTAGCCGTAGGTACACCCTATACATAAGGACCGATAGAATATTAGAGGTAGATCGTCACTAAATGTATATACTTTTGTTAATTGAGGTTGAACTTACGAGGACAGAATGTAGTTAGTAACTCATAAGCTTTTATCGAAAATCTCAAAAGAACGTATGGCAACTACATTTGAATATCTTACTTGGAGGCACAATCTAAATTTCGGGACGAAATTTCATTTAACGGGTAGATACTGTGACATCCGTCAAAATTCCTTTCAACGGGATTCTTAATTGAAATCAATTAAGATGTTCTTCGCTTAACTTCCAAAATAATTTAAGCTATTTAAGGCATGATTAGGTGAGCAAGTGCATGTTTAAACTTTCTAATTGATTATATGAATAATTAATCTATTATATGAACTATTGTAGCAAAGGTTAAGAATCTTGATGACGAGCAACTAAGAAAATAAAAATGTTATATTCCGTGAAAAATCAAAAAACATTTATTTATCGCGTGAGACTTTCTCGTATGGACTTGAGACTTAGGGAAACATAATTTCTAGTATTTCGACACTCGATTATGATTTTTATTTCATAAAATAACACACACGAAAAATCAGAAAATTTAATAAATCCCGTGAATAGTAAGGAGGTTAAAATTATTTCATAATTATTTCAAAATTATTTCATAATTTCTATGTAATTAATCCTTTACTAGATATTTACTTACACCACGATATTTTGAACACATCACTATCTTTACTAGCTTTATGATTCTTTTATAAACATTAGATTTAAGTTATAAAAGTGCTAGTATTTGTGAAAATACTTACACTTTTTATATAAACATTTATAAGTTAGATATTTAGTTTTTAACATAATATGGTTATCTAAGTTACACATCCTCATTTTCTACATACTTTCACCACATTATGAACACATCAACACATTAGTAAAAACTTGATGAATCACCCCAAATTACCACCACCTACGGCCCTCCCCCCCTCATTTTACCATTCATTTTCTAAACTTTTTACTATAAATACAACCTTATGTCTTCATTCCAATTTACCAATTCACATTCTCAATACTTCTCTTCTTAAATCCCTAGCATTCTAAGATCATTAATTGTTCAAAGTCAAGCATATATCTCATAATCTCAAGAACTCTTTAAAGGTTCAAAGTAAAGTAAGGTTACTTTGCAAAGAAAATCGTCTAGTAAAGTTGTTATCGGGAATTCTTTCAAGATCATCAAAAAGCCTAGTAATAATGGCCAAATGTAGTTAGGATTTATTCATATTCTTCAAGTAAACACGTCCAAGCTATAGTCGATTCTATCAAGATCTTCTTCGGTGTTCATTGCTATATCGTTACTTTGATCTTAGAATTTTATAAATTCTCCAAACTAGTAAGTGTTCAATAAAACCTTACTATACTTTGATCAATGATTTTAGAACTATATGTTATGTATTGAAATGCTTGTCAACTTATTTATATACTCAATTAATACATACTTGCATTTAAATACGTTAAATATCTCTTTTATACGCATAATAAATTGTTGGCACTTTTGTAGAAATACATGAGTAAAACACTTTTAACAAATACTTTTATATACTAATTATGGTGTATAAATAAATGTATAGTTATATATATGATGCGTAAATCACGCGACAAACGACAGCGGAAGACTATTTTTGGTATTTTCTGGATTTTATGAAATAAAATAAACAAACACGAGACAACAAAGTAAAAAAGATAGATAAAAGAATCCACCACCAAGATTCGTAAAGGCCAAGCCACCGGAATCAAGGATAAAGGAAACACTCCTCCCCACCACTATAATCGATAAAGGTCTATCCATCACGATTACAGAAAACGGAAACTGAAGATTTAGACCTCACCACAATATTTGATAAAGGACGAACCACCACAAATATTGATAAAGGGGTCACTCCTAACCACCAAGATCAAAGATCTCTAAAGGTAAAAGAAGATTTTAAGAAATAGAGGCTGCTCTATTAATTTCATTCAATTCAACATAACATACCTTTACAATGAGAAAATAAACCCCTATTTATAGCCACTAATGCCATTTCCTAGAATAAAAGAAATACAATAATAAAAGAAATAAAAAGGCTGTCATAGACAATAAAGACCACCACTACTTTTAGACAACCAATAGAAAAAGGGCATGTGCAGTTTCTAGAATTATTCCTTTAGATATGGTCCCCACAATTGGTACATGCAAACCGTTAGAAAAGGTGTCACATCCACATGTCTATTCTTATCCATAAGCTTCTAGAACATTCTGATGTGTCCGCTTCTTATTGGATGAAAGTAACTAAGTGACAAAATACTGAAGTGGATCTGGTGGCTTACTACTGGAGCACCTTGACTGGAGTAGCTCAATGGTAAGCGTCACTGGAGCCTGGATCTGGAGGATCTTCACTGGAGAATGCATCTGGAGGATCTTCACTGGAGAATGCATCTGGAGGATCTTCACTAGAGAATGCATCTGGAGGATCTTCACTGGAGAATGCATCTGGAGGATCTTCACTAGAGAATGCATCTGGAGGATCTTCACTGGAGAATGCATCTGGAGGATCTTCACTGGAGAATGCATCTGGAGAATCTTCACTGGAAAAGTGATCTGGAGAATCTTCAACTGGAACATGGATCTGGAATTGCTGCACTGGAGTCTGGACCTGGAGAACCTTCACTGGAGTATTCCATTTGGAGCATTTCGACTGAAGCAACTTACTGGCGTTATTCACTGAAGCTGTCCAGTGGTTAACTTCACTGGTGGACTGATAACTAGTTGAAATGGTCCACTGAAGTGTAACTGAGATGGGTCTGGTAAACTTCATCACTGGTGAACGCTCACTGAAGTATAACTTAAGTAAAGTACTGAACACCCATCTCTGGCCAGTGTCACTGATGAATACTTGCTGAGGAAAGACTTGCTGATGTACTGAAGTGTTACTTGCTGTTCTGGACACTTGCTGGTTGCGTCTGGTGCTGACCAGTTCACTGGTCGTGATCAGTTGAAGTTGTTTCAGCGAGACTTGTTGCTGATCAGGACTTGTTTTGTCACTGATGAACTTTAAGACCAGCAACACTTGATTTGGTTGCATAACTTCAGTGCTCAACTTAGCATTAAGATCAATATACACCAGTAGTGTAATGCTAACAAAGGATAACCAAGGGTAATTGGTTGCTTGCTGAACTTCAATTAGCAAATATACGAGCCAAGCCTTTTTGTGGAAATGACTCTGGGTCATTTCTGCATCAATCTCTCCCTCTTTTTTGGGACTTTCCCTCAAGTCCTTAAAGTAAGGTCTTAAGTTTTCATTTCTGAACATCTTCAGGTCATAAATGAATTCTGATAATCCCCACCCGGTAACAAATCTTGAATTTTCAGATTTCTTGAATAAAAGAAATTCCAGCACATCAACTTCCAAGATTGCTGATAGAGAGTGAGAAATTTCGAGATCCATTACGGATTCAAGAACCAACAGGTATGAAACTCGATCAAACTTGGGAACCTCAACAAAGACCAGATTATTCTCTTCAATACTTGTTGTAACGATGGGCACGTTTACCATGAGATTACACTTCTCTAACCACACATACAAATCACGTTTCTTCAAAGTAACAAGGATTAGAGCTGGAAAGACCAAGTATCGCCCAATACACATACCAACCAGATTGCTTTTAATTTCGACTCCTGGGCTACTAAGCAACTCATGAGTCTCGAAAGTGACAAAGACCTTCCTTGATAGATCAGAACACGCTTTCAATGGTACTATAATTTGATTCCTTTTTTTCTTACAAACCATCTTACAATCAGTTCTAATTTTATTCTCGACTTGTTGTTCACTTCTTATAAGACCAGGCACATATAACTTCACTTTCATCTTACATCTAATCTCCCGATCAGCTACAAAATCAAATACGAAGTGTTGCTGATTGATTTTAGGATCAGCCAACGAATCAGATTTAGCCTTAATCATTTCATCAGACCGTAAACGATTAAGAGTGACTTGCCTCTTTCGAACACACAATGAACTAGTGTTCAAGTGGCCATCATGACAATCATTATCAAACATCAAAATTCAAGCATTTATAGGAATAACACAAAAACCCATACCATAATAATTGAATCTGAAATTAAACACAAGTGCTCGGTTAGTAGTTGTTACCCCTATGCCTTCCTTAAGCCATTGAGTTGTGACTGGAAGTGACTGATTAGGTATAGAGTTCTTCATCAGGCTTATAGACATTTCTTGTTGAATTTCAACTGATGGATCTCCAGTTGGATCGTGATCTCAGTTGGATCTTCAGTTGGATCTTCAGTTTGATCTTCAGTTGGATCTTCATCAGTAAAAGCTTCACTGGAGTACACTTTTCGCTGGACTTCATCAATGAGAGTTCCAATCGAATGTACTGCTTGCTAGGCTTCTTGGATCAGCGATGATTTATCACCAGCAGCTCTTATGGACTCTTTTTCGCTAGTAACATAACAAAAACAAGTCTGGCTAACACTTCCTTGCTGGGATTCATCAACACTAACTTAACAAGAATGATTAGCATTCCGATTCAGCAAGAAATCATCAAGGTCAGCTTCAATTACTTCTTCACCATCGTCATCATAAACACATGGCTGAAAAACATCATCTTCTTGCTGAACTTCATCCATTTCAAGTGAATGACCAGTTCTGATGCGGAAATGTCCAGATTCACTGAACTGGAGGAATCCAGTGAACTGAAGAAGTCAACTGAACTGATCATGCAATCTGAACAAGCCATGTTGATCCTTCCAGCAGTAGCCCATTTCAGACAAGTCTTTTCTGAACCAGTCCAGTCACCAGTGGTAACACTTCTCCAGATGACTGCTCCAGATGGATGCTCCAGTGACCACTACTGAAGGTCCTCCAGTTGCAAGCTCCAGATGACTGCTCCAGATGGATGCTCCAGTGACCACTACTGAAGGTCCTCCAGTGAAGTGCTCCAGATTTTATCTCTAGTGGTGGTCCAGATCTATGTTCCAGTTGCCAAATAATAAAGTCCCCCCCTGAAGTCGTTTGTGGGCCCAATAAAGAAGAATGTCAGTTGTTAAGGAAGGCGCGTGTGACGTTTCTAACAATATTATGGGACCACTTGCAGGGGAATGTTTCTAGAAGCTTACGTGTCCATGTCTTATTGGTCTAAACTAGTTAGTGGCTTGCACATGACAGCTTTTATTGTAATATTTTAATTTTGTCGATGATTCCTAGGTCGAGCATGTGGCTATAAATAGAGGTTTTATCTCTCATTGTAAGTAAGTTGATGTTGAATGAAAATTAATAGAGCAGCCTCTATTTCTTACAAATCCTCTTTTACCTTTATAGATCTTTGATCTTGGTGGTTAGGAGTGACCCCTTTATCAATATTTGTGGTGACTTGTTCTTTATCAAATATTGTGGTGAGGTCTTTTAAATCTTCGGTTTCCTTTATCTATAATCGTGGTGGCTAGACCTTTATCGGTTGTAGTGGTGGGGCGGAGTGTTTCCTTTATCCTTGATTCCGGTGGCTTAGCCTTTACGAGTCTTGGTGATGGATTCTTTATCTATCATTTTTATTTTATTGTCTTGTTTGATGGTTTATTTCATATAAAATCCAGAAAATACCAAAAATAGTCTTCCGCTGTCGTTTGTCGCGTGATTTACGCATCAAATTTGGTATCAGAGCCAGGTTTGAAAAAGGTTTCTTAATCTTTTTGTCCGTTGGGGTGTTGTTTGTTTAGATCTGTTGAGGTTTTGTTTAGGTCTGTTGATTGATTGTTTAGATCTATTAGTTATTTGCTTAGATCTATTGATTGTGAGTTATTTGTTGGTTATAAATGGCGTTTAGAAGAAATATGACTTTAGACGAAGCTAATAATGCTAGAAGAGATAAGCAGATTGAAGATCTACAAGAGGCACTTGGTAGAGTTGTTCATATGTTAGAAGATGGTGGTTTAAGATTTAATCGAGAAAATATTGTTACTAGTGAAAGAGATTCTGAATCTCAAGGTCCTAGTATAAGATCTGATAGTACACCTAGAAACTCTAGTGATTCTGATGAACCGCATCCTAGAGAAAGGCATAGGAGGCATAAGGGTGATGATACTAGGGATATTAAGATAGATCCACCAGATTTTATTGGGTCTTCTAACACAGAAGAGTATTTTGAATGGGTCCAGGTGATGGACAGGATTATGGAGATAAAAGGTTATGATGATAGAAAAAGCTTCAAAGTTGCCATTATTAAACTGAAGAAATATGCTTCATCTTGTTATGATAATATGAAATCTGAAAGAGAGTACAAGGGCAAGAGTAAGATCAAGACCTGGTCCAAACTGAAGGAGGTTACGCAGAAAAGGTTTGTTCCCCAATCGTACAAGCAAGATCAGTATCTACTGATGAACAATCTGAAGCAAGGAGCCAAGGAAGTTATGGAATACATTAGAGAGTTTGAGCATCTGAAGACCAGAACTGGTGTGAATGAGACTGAAGAGCACACCATTGCCAGATTTCTTGGTGGTCTAAACGCTGCCATTACTGAGAAGATTGAGTTGCAGCCTATCTAGACATATGAAGGTGCATGCAAGATGGCTATCCAGATTGAGAGACAACTGAAGAAGAAGGTTCCGTACAAGTCATTCAGTAAGGTTCCTGCCAGTACAAGTCAACCAGTTCCCAGATTCACTGAAACTGTCCAGAAATCCTTCAGAGGCAAAGAAAAGGAAACTGGAGGATCGAAAGAACCAGTTGGAAGAAAATGTTTCAAGTGCCATGGCTTTGGTCACTTCCAAGCCCAGTGTCCCAATCAAAGAGCCTTAACTGCCAGAGAAATTGAATGTTTACCAGATGTCGACACTGAAGAAGGTGAGCCAGTGTATGATGAAGATGAAGAAGGACATGAAGAGTCTTATGTTGGTGCAGATGTTGGAGAAATGTTGGTTGTCAGAAGAGTGATGCATGTTGATGAAGTTACCACTGATGCTGCCCAGAGGGAGAACATTTTTCACTCCAGATGCACAGTCAAAGGAAAAGTTTGTGATCTGATCATTGATGGTGGGAGTTGTGCAAATGCTGCTTCAACTTACATGGTAGAGAAACTGGCGCTACCTACAGTTAAGCACCCTAGACCTTACAAGTTGCAATGGCTCAGTGAAGGGTCAGAGGTAAAAGTTAATCGTCAAGTTACTATCCCGTTTTCAATTGGGTCAGTTTATCAAGACAAAATTGTTTGTAATGTTGTTGCTGATGCATTGTCACGAAGATACTCACTGTTATCTATTCTGGAAGCAAGAGTTCTTGGATTTTCTTTCATTAAGGAATTGTACGCCACTGATCCAGACTTTGCTGATCACCTCACTGAAGCTAACCAGAAAGGACCATTTACTATACAAGATGGTTTCTTATTTAAGAATGGAAAGTTGTGCATTCCCCGAGGTTCAATCAGAGATTTGCTGATAAGAGAAGCACATGGAGGAGGTTTAGTTGGCCATTTTGGCATTAACAAGACTGGAGAGATCCTCACTGAACACTTCTTCTGGCCAAGTCTACTGAAGAATGTCCAGAGTCTTATCAGTCGCTGTCTAACTTGTCACCAGGCGAAGACTACTTTTCACAAGGGTTTGTATACTCCTCTTCCAGTTCCAAACCAGCCATGGGAAGATCTCAGTATGGATTTCATTGTTGCACTGCCCAGAACCCAGAGGGGAAAAGATTCGATAATGGTGGTTGTTGATAGGTTTTCAAAAATGGCACATTTTATTGCTTTTAACACAACCAATGATGCTTCAGCAGTAGCAAATTTATTCTTTAAGGAGATTGTCAGGTTGCATGGAATCCCCAAGACGATTGTGTCAGATCGAGATGTGAAGTTCTTGAGTTATTTCTGGAAGACCCTATGGAGGTTAATAGGTACCAGATTGTTGTTCAGTACGTCTCACCATCCCCAGACTGATGGACAGACTGAAGTTACCAACAGAACAATCGGTATGCTGTTAAGAACACTGGTGAAGAAGACATTGAAGGATTGGGATCTGAAGCTTGCTCATGCTGTATTCGCTTTCAACAGAGCTCCTAACTATTCTACCAGTAAATCTCCGTTTGAAATATGCTATGGTGTCAATCCACTGACTCCCATTGATTTAATTCCCTTTTCGATTGAACCAAAAGCAAGCATTGAAGCCGAAACCAGAGCAAAAGAAATAAAGAAAATTCATGGAGAAGTAAAGGCCAGAATAGAGAAGGCAAATGCCAGTTACAAGACCAGAGCAAACAAGAATAGAAAGCAGCCCAGTTTTTCACCAGGTGATCTTGTGTGGGTGCATCAGAGAAAAGAAAGGTTTCCAGCGAAGAGAAAGAGTAAACTGATGCCCAGAGCTGAAGGTCCGTTCAAGATTCTGGAAAGATATGGCGATAATGCTTACAAGGTTGAGTTACCTGGAGACATGGCAGTTTCAAGTACTTTTAATGTGGGAGATCTGATGCCATATCTGGAGGATGAGTACCTCGAAGACTTGAGGACAAGTCTCTTTTCAGAGGGGGAGAATGATGCGGAAATGTCCAGATTCACTGAACTGGAGGAATCCAGTGAACTGAAGAAGTCAACTGAACTGATCATGCAATCTGAACAAGCCATGTTGATCCTTCCAGCAGTAGCCCATTTCAGACAAGTCTTTTCTGAACCAGTCCAGTCACCAGTGGTAACACTTCTCCAGATGACTGCTCCAGATGGATGCTCCAGTGACCACTACTGAAGGTCCTCCAGTTGCAAGCTCCAGATGACTGCTCCAGATGGATGCTCCAGTGACCACTACTGAAGGTCCTCCAGTGAAGTGCTCCAGATTTTATCTCTAGTGGTGGTCCAGATCTATGTTCCAGTTGCCAAATAATAAAGTCCCCACTGAAGTCATTTGTGGGCCCAATAAAGAAGAATGTCAGTTGTTAAGGAAGGCGCGTGTGACGTTTCTAACAATATTATGGGACCACTTGCAGGGGAATGTTTCTAGAAGCTTACGTGTCCATGTCTTATTGGTCCAAACTAGTTAGTGGCTTGCACATGACAGCTTTTATTGTAATATTTTAATTTTGTCGATGATTCCTAGGTCGAGCATGTGGCTATAAATAGAGGTTTTATCTCTCATTGTAAGTAAGTTGATGTTGAATGAAAATTAATAGAGCAGCCTCTATTTCTTACAAATCTTCTTTTACCTTTATAGATCTTTGATCTTGGTGGTAGGAGTGACCCCTTTATCAATATTTGTGGTGACTTGTTCTTTATCAAATATTGTGGTGAGGTCTTTTAAATCTTCGGTTTTCTTTATCTATAATCGTGGTGGCTAGACCTTTATCGGTTGTAGTGGTGGGGCAGAGTGTTTCCTTTATCCTTGATTCCGGTGGCTTAGCCTTTACGAGTCTTGGTGATGGATTCTTTATCTATCATTTTTATTTTATTGTCTTGTTTGATTGTTTATTTCATATAAAATCCAGAAAATACCAAAAATAGTCTTCCGCTGTCGTTTGTCGCGTGATTTACGCATCAAGTTCTCTTGAAGAGCAAAAGGTCATCAGCAACATCACACATTTCTTCTTCATCATAAATAGGCTCTTGTTCAACATCGACTTCAACTTTTATCTTTTTGAAAGAATTAGGGACTGATCTAATCTCCATGAGATTTAAATTGCAATCAGTGAGTTTCTTACGAGAATTTTTCTTTTTTGTTTCTCTCACATGATTTTCTAGCACATCTAAGATTATCCCCATTTGTTTTTCAAGAGATTTAAGCTGTCTATCTCTTCGAAAATTCTCTAAAGCAAGATTTCTATTATAACCCATTTCTATTATCTAAATGAAAAAAAAAATCAAAAATAGATCTAGACAAGAGAGATCAGATCTGAAATTGGAAACCACAATTTCATGAATAAACACATTCAGATCTAAACAATAATATTCAAATAACGATCAGATCTATGAAGATTTGAGACAACTTATCCAAACAAATTTTTGACAAAGAAACAAACACCAACAGGATAAAAAGATTAAGACAACCCTTTTGAACCTGACCCGACAATCAAAAATAACAAAAACCCAAGGACTAAAAGATTAAGAAACCTTTTGGTAACCTGGCTCTGATACCAAATTTGATGCGTAAATCACGCGACAAACGACAGCGGAAGACTATTTTTGGTATTTTCTGGATTTTATGAAAATAAATTAAACAAACACTAGACAACAAAGAAAAAAAGATAGATAAAAGAATCCACTACTTTTAGACAACCAATAGAAAAAGGGCATGTGCAGCTTCTAGAATTATTCCTTTAGATATGGTCCCCACAATTGGCACATGCAAACCGTTAGAAAAGGTGTCACATCCACATGTCTATTCTTATCCATAAGCTTCTAGAACATTCTGATGTGTCCGCTTCTTATTGGATGAAAGTAACTAAGTGACAAAATACTGAAGTGGATCTGGTGGCTTACTACTGGAGCACCTTGACTGGAGTAGCTCAATGGTAAGCGTCACTGGAGCCTGGATCTGGAGGATCTTCACTGGAGAATGCATCTGGAGGATCTTTACTGGAGAATGCATCTGGAGGATCTTCACTGGAGAATGCATCTGGAGGATCTTCACTGGAGAATGCATCTGGAGGATCTTCACTGAAAAATGCATCCGGAGGATCTTTACTGGAGAATGCATCTGGAGGATCTTCACTGGAGAATGTATCTGGAGGATCTTCAATGGAGAATGCATCTAGAGGATCTTCACTGGATAAGTGATCTGGAGAATCTTCAACTGGAACATGGATCTGGAATTGCTTCACTGGAGTCTGGACCTAGAGAACCTTCCACTGGAGTATTCCATCTGGAGCATTTCGACTGAAGCAACTTACTGGCGTTATTCACTGAAGCTGTCCAGTGGTTAACTTCACTGGTGGACTGAGAACTAGTTGAAACGGGCCACTGAAGTGTAACTGAGATGGGTCTGGTAAACTTCATCACTGGTGAACGCTCACTCAAGTATAACTTAAGTAAAGTACTGAACACCCATCTCTGGCCAATGTCACTGATGAATACATGCTAAGGAAAGACTTGTTGATGTACTGAAGTGTTACTTGCTGGTTGCATCTGGTGCTGACCAGTTCACTGGTCGTGATCAGTTGAAGTTGTTTCAGCGAGACTTGTTGCTGATCAGGACTTGTTTTGTCACTGATGAACTTTAAGACCAGCAACACTTGATTTGGTTGCATAACTTCAGTGCTCGACTTAGCATTAAGATCAACATACACCAGTAGTGTAATGCTAACAAAGGATAACCAAGGGTAATTGGTTGCTTGCTGAACTTCAATTAGCAAATATACGAGCCAAGCCTTTTTATGGAAATGACTCGGGGTCATTTCTGCATCAATATATAACTATCCTAACTCATATAATTACTATTCACCATCTGTGAATTGTTTCGTATTTTCGATTTGTTTAGTTTATGGATAGAATATATCCTTGATACGCTTTTAACCATACTATATTTCTAAACATGATTGCCATTGACCTTGGGCATCTCTGGGGTATACCAACGGAGCGGATTTTAGTTCGCAAACGGTTTGCTATTCGCATTCTAAACGCAACTTGGTTCACCGTATGGATACTACACGACCCAACGTCAACCCTAACACAACTTGAAATATAATGCTGGTTTTTCCTACCATTCAAGGTATCTCTTCATTTTATAATTAATACATTTTTGTATTGATTATAATCCTACTATTTAAAGTATCTCTCTTTTATATATTAAATATATATACACAAACGTATTCGTCTCCAAATACATTCCGTATCAATTCAAAGGAATACTGTCAAGTATCTCTTTATTCTAATTCATATCTTAAGATAATTGGTAGCTTATTATTTACATTTAAACAAAAGCTTTTTAAGGATTTCTATAAAGATAAATGAGATATCATTTATAAATATTTCAAGAATAAATTACAAAGGTTATTGAAAGAACCCGAAACCAGTTACGTTGACAAGCGTATTAATAAATAACATTATAAGATAATTTAAGTCTAAACCGAGAAGTAAATCAATCACATTATGTTTAGGGATACATACTTTTGCTAGTTGACTTGCTCGTCATCATTATCATCATCAACATTTTTACGTTACTAAGCAATCACCGAGCTAAGGTGAGTTTCATGGATCCCTATTTATTATTTTGGGACTGAGAATACACAACTATTTTGATTTTTATGGACACAATTGCTTAAATGATCCATGCTTAAATTTTTGTTACAATGCTCTGGCTCGAAATCCCCTATATGGAACTTGGACCGATAAAGTTTACAACGAGAATATTATAAATAGTACTATTGGGTTGACACCCCTATCCTGGTTAGTCGCACTAACACATGCAAGGGATAATTAATATTTGAAATTTTATACGTGATTGCGTTGAGCATTAGCATCACATGAGGGGTAATGTACACATATGGTACGGTTAAGGTATTCGGTTTCCAAGGTATAAGCATGTGATATACGAATTAATAGGTTGAAATAAACCACGTATACTTGATAGTCGTAATGCATGCGATATCATATTCAAATTTTGTGATCCAAAGGTAAATCCTTATTATAACACTGTGAACTCACCAACTTTATGTTGACGAAATTTAAACGTGTATTCTCAGGTACTTGAGCTAGATGACGCATAAGATAGATGCATACTTTTGGAGTCACAATTGCATACTAATGGAAAATATATGGAGATTTCTTAGTTTATATTATCATGTTTAAAGAATCTCATTTGTACTAGTTGTAAACTCAGTTATCACTTTGTGATCAATAAAGAAAATCTTTCGGATATATTCTAAAAACGTCTCATTCTAGAGGTCGTTTGTTATAATGTGTGATTTGTTTACGAATATTGTTCACACCTTCGATTCCGCATTTTGGGGGTGTGACATGTATCCCTCGGGATATGTCGAGTTGTTTAGAGAAAATTGAAGCTCATTCATTGTGAATGGACATCGAGTCTAGCTAATGACTCGTTAATAAACTAAGCGCTTCTCGGGAGGCAACCCGTGAGTTTTTATCGTATTTATTTATTTTCAGTAGTTTTGTTATATTTTTATGTTTTTTGTTGAGAATTACAGGTGAGAAATGATTTTGGGTGAACCGGTATGTGCAAAAGTGTGTAAAAAGACCAAAAATCTGACTGGATGCAGCATATCGCGGCGCGATCATGGATTATCGCGGCGCGAAAATTGGAGATTTTGCAAGCTTGGAAGTCAGGGATTTTTCTCACGGCGTGAAAGGTAAGAATCGCGGCGCGATGGGGTTTTTCAACTGAATCGCGGCGCGTGGACCCACTCTCGCGGCGCGAGTGGGCGCAGGTAAGTTTATTTTTCCCCTTTTAATTAAAATCTGAAAATAAAAGGGGAGACTTAAATTAAACCACAAGGGGCCGATCCATCTCTCTCTCTCACTCTGTTTTCTTTTTCTTTTCTTGACTTCTCTTCTCCAAAATCACATACACACACACGGTTACACACACACACATTAAGGATTAGATTCTCTCATCTTCTTCCTCTCTTCAAAATCTTTATCTTCTTCTTCTCCCTTCCATCATCATGTCAAGAGGGGTATGTTTCTCATCTCTTCCTTTTTAATTTTAATTTAAATTAAATTTTGGTTTTATATATTTTCCTTAATTTTCTTTTAAATAATGCTTGTTTATTGCATAGTTGTGTTAGTATTATTGTTTATTGCATTAGGAATTGACTAATTTTGCAATAATCTTGGGAAAACCTAATTAGGGTTTATAACTTTGAATTTGGGGCTTTTTAAGATTTAGTCATCCTTTATTTAATTTAATTCAAATTAGTTAAAGCATTGTTGTTTAGAGTTATATTCCATCCAGAAAATCAAAAAAAAAAAAAAAAAAAATCTGAAAAATTACACTGAATCGCGGCGCGAGTGGGGTACCTCGCGGCACGATTTTTATGTCTGTTCGGGTAGTTTGACCGTTTGTCTGTTTTAGCCTTTCGTTGTTGCTTCCTTTTTCTCCCTTTTACTTATTTAGTTATCATTTGAATGTTTTTACAGAAACAACAGGTTGGACAAAGGTACGAGGGATGGGTTTAGCCAGACAACTATCAGTTTGACTACGTCCAAGAGAGTTACAGACCACCAACTGCCCCACCAAGTAAGAAAATCGGGGAACTCAAACCACCAACACATCCTTGGCTGCAATTCAAGGATGTTCGAAAAGCGGAACGCCAAGTGTTCTTGAACCGGTTGGTGGAGATTCAGGATTACGCCTTAATTTCCCCTCGCACCATGAACTGGAAATTAATTTCCGACGCGCTCCTTACCGAGTACTTTGAGGCTAGGTTTAGGAGAGAGTATGTTGATGAGGAGTCAGGTTGGATGGCGTTTATCAACATGTGGAAAAGAGTTTTTGAGTTGAACAAACAGGTCAAAAAGGAATGGTGCCAAGAATTCTACTCAACTCTCAGAGTGGCACTTCTACCCATTGAGAACATTAGTGAGGATCGAGTGATCCATTTTAGACTAGGTGGCAAGCAGCGCCACTGCACGATTCTAGAGTTCGGGTATTTATGTGGTATGTTCGAGAAGAATGAGTTTAACGACGGATTGGTACAATCTTTTTTGGAACAGAGCATACTGGACACCTCATATTTTGAGGATGGGATGAGCTTTAATGACTATTGGCATAGCATCTCGAGGAAGAGCACTTTCAGCACGGGGGTAAGCAAAGTGTCGGACATTAGGTCCAAGAGGCTGAGGATTCTGCACAAGATGATAACATATTCTTTCATTCATCGAGGAAATATGAATGATAAGGTGTGTAGTGATGACTTGTGGTTGCTGAGGCAGTTTTAGGAGTTTACTCCTACTAGATACGGTTGTGGTCCCTATATTCTAGCCCGTCACATGTAGAAGCACCGGGAGCATAGGTACTTGTGTGGTCACTTCGTGACCTCGATCATGGAAAGGCTCGGAATGGGGAATACACCTGAGGGGAGAAGAGTTACTGGTGTTGAGCCTACTAGTATCATTGATGCCACCGAGTTGCGGAAGGCAAGGTTGATGTCGACTGAGGCGTGCACTTTGAGGTCTGATTCAGAGGATGAGGAGGAGCCGCCAGCCCAGAGACAGAGGTTGGACTCGCCGCCCCAGGAGCAGCAGCCACCTCCTAACCCTTATCCTTCTTATGATTTTGCAGGTTGGGGGTCCAGGCTTGATGAGATCCTGGTTAATCAGCGGGAGCTCAGGGACAAACAGGATATGATCATTGATAGTCAGGGGACTATTGGCAGCCAGGTTACCCGCTTGGGGTACCAAAACGAGTATTGGTACCCGTACATCAACCATTGGATCCAGCCGAAGTCTCCACCACCACCACCGCCTACACACTCATTTAATCCTCCTCCCATCTTTCTTCCTGCCAGCACCACTTATGGGTTTATGTGGCCACCCCAAGATCAGCAACCACCTCATCAGTAGCCCTTTTGGACAGGCCCTAGTTCGAGCACAGCAGGTGCTAGTGGGAGCGTTGGGGGCGCTCAGGAGATGCCCCAGTTTGGTACTTACCGACATACGTGTGGGGAGCGTTATTCGGGGCATGCTTATGATTTTTACAGGGGGGTCTTTGGAGATCCGGTTGATCCTGATGCTGGTGATGGTGTTCCATCAGTTCACCCCATGGATGAGAACTAATTCACTCTTTCTTCTATCTATTTTCTAGTACTTACGAGACATTTTTGATGCGTAAATCACGCGACAAACGACAGCGGAAGACTATTTTTGGTATTTTCTGGATTTTATATGAAACAAACAACAAAACAAGAATAAAATAAAAATGATAGATAAAAGAATCCACCACCAAGATTCGTAAAGGCCAAGCCACCGGAATTAAGGATAATGGAAACACTCCAACCCACCACTATGTTTAATAAAGGTCTAGCCACCATAAACACAGATAAAGGAATCGAAGATTTAAAGACCTCACCATTATAATTGATAAAGAACGAGTCACCACAATTATAGATAAAGGGGTCACTTCAAACCACCAAGATCTTAGATCTATAAAGGTAAATGAAGATTTTGTAAGAAATAGAGGCTGCTCTATTAATTTCATTCAACATCAAAAACTGACTTAAAATGAGAAATGAGCCTCTATTTATAGCCACTAATGCTATTTTCTAGAATAAAGAAATACAATAATAAAAGAAATAAAAAGGCTGTCACAAACCTTGGAGTTCCTTTAGTTTCTACAAGGTTGGTTCATAGAGATTGTAAGGAGCTGATTGAGAAAGTAAAGAATAGGGTTGCAGATTGGAAGAATAAATTTCTTTCTTTCGCTGGTCGTTTGCAATTAATCCAATCAGTTCTTTCAAGTATGCATGTGTATTGGTCCACTATGTTTATGTTACCAGCGAATGTCATAGCTGAACTTGAGCAGATTATGAGAGGTTTCTTGTGGTCTCAGGGTAGTCTCCAGAAAGGTAAATCCAAAGTGGCTTGGGAAGTCGTATGCTTACCAAAAAATGAAGGGGGTTTAGGTATTAAACGACTCCAAATGGTTAATGTGGCTCTAATGTCAGTTCATATTTGGAATCTGCTGGTTAGAAAAGAGTCACTTTGGGTACAATGGATCCATATGTATAGGATAAAAGGAAAGAGTTTTTGGGAAATTCCGTATAGAGGGAATTTTCCATGGAGTTGGAGAAAGATTCTCCAAATTCGACCGGTCGTGAGGCAATTCTTTTGGTTTAATATTGGTAATGGTACTAATATTTCTCCTTGGTTTGATAATTGGTGTGATATTAGTCCACTTTCTAATAGAGTATCAGCTAGGTCCATTGTGAATGCGGGTTTTCAGCTTAATTCTACGCTTGATCAGATTATTCACGATGGCGCTTGGTCATGGCCAACTGATTGGCATAATACAATGGATAATTTAGCTGCACCAGTATTGCTAGAGAATCAATCTGATCGGCTTATGTGGAAGAATGGTAATGGTGTGGTTTGAGATTTTTCGGTGGCTAATGTGTGGGATACGATTCGGCCAAGGGATTCTGTGGTTGAGTGGTATTCTTTAGTATGGTTTGCTTGCTGTATTCCTAAACATGCGTTTCATCTTTGGCTGGTTATGAAGAGAAAATTGAGAACTCATGATATGCTTAGACCTTGGGATATACACTCAACATCGAATACTCAGCTTGTTTGTTCCTTATGTGGGTTGCAAATGGACTCACACGAGCATTTGTTTTTTGATTGTGCTTATTCTTCGCAGGTTTGGAACGAGATTTGTGTGAAAGCAGGAATTGATCTCTCGTCTTCCAATTGGGATGCTATTGTGGCTGATTTAACGCTGTCTCAAAGAAAAAGATGATTGATATGATTGCTATTAAGCTTGTGCTAGCTGCGTCTTCTTATTTCATTTGGAAAGAACGGAATAATAGGCTCTTCAATGATAAACGGAGGTCGGGGCAGCAACTTGTGGAACTTATTTGGTCTACTGTGCGCTTGAAGTTGATGTCACTCAAGTTTAAGCGGAATGGACGTTCTGAAACAATTGTGAGAAGGTGGAAGCTGCCGGATTCTTTAATTAATCCATTGTAATGGCTTCTAGGATTTTACTAGTTGTTGCTAGTTTATTTTATTTGTAAAGCATGTGTGTATGTTATGAACACACTGTGCTAGTTCTTGTGGTAGTATTCTGATTCCTCAGAGTCTGTAATTGTCGAATTAGCACTCAGCTAATTTCGCCAGAACTTTTATTTGATTCTATAAAGTTAACAAGGGGTGACGGCCTTTTACCGAAAAAAGGCTGTCACAAACAACAAGGACCACCACTACTTTTAGACAACCAATAGAAAAAGGGCATGTGAAGCTTCTAGAATTATTCCCTTAAAAATGGTCCCCACAATTCGCACATGCAAACCGTTAGGAAAGGTGTCACATCTAGTTGTCCATCCTTATCCATTTCCATAGCTGCCTAGCATAAACTTGGTATATTCCTTCTTTATTGGGTCCACTTCCATGTCACCGAAATAAACTGAACTGAACAAAACTGGTGACATTATTCAGGTACATCTGGACTGGAGTCGTTCACTGGTAAGCTTCATTGAATGGTCTTGACTGGAGACTGGAGACCGGAGCCTGGAGACTGGAGGATCTTTACTGGAGAAGTAATCTGGAGAATCTTCACTGGAGAAGTGATCTGGAGGATCTTTACTGGAGAAGTAATCTGGAGAATCTTCACTGGAGAAGTGATCTGGAGGATCTTTACTAAGGAAGTAATCTGGAGAATCTTCACTGGAGAATGGATCTGGAGGATCTTTACTGGAGAAGTGATCTGGAGAATCTTCACTGGAGAAGTGATCTGGAGAATCTTCACTGGAGAAGTGATCTGGAGGATCTTTACTGGAGAAGTAATCTGGAGAATCTTCACTGGAGAAGTGATCTGGAGGATCTTTACTGGAGAAGTGATCTGGAGAATCTTCTGAAGAAGTGATCTGGAGAATCTTCACTGGAGCCTGGCAAGTTCTCTGGTGGATGCTCGCTGGAGTATAACTTAAATAAGGCACTGTTCACCCATCTTTGGCTAGTGTCACTGATGAACTTCAAGACCAGCAACACTTGATTTGGTTGCATAACTTTAGTGCTTGACTTTGCATTAACATCAATATACACTAGTGGCTTAATTCCAATAAAGGATATCCAAGGGTAATTTGTTACTTGCTGATCCTCGATCAACAAATACACGAACCAACCTTTTTTGTGGAAATGGTTCGGGGTCATTTCCGCATCATTCTCTCCCTCTTTTTTGGGACTTGCCCTCAAGTCTTTAAAGTAAGGTCTTGAGTTTTCTTCCTTAAACATTTCAAGCACATGAACGCCTTTTGCCAACACCCATCTGGTGGTGATACTTGAATCTTCAGATTGTAACAACACAATGACACTTTCAATCTTCGAAACATCAGCAGAGACCAGATATAAATCAGCATGGACCATAATATTTGCTTCAGTAATTCCAAGAACTATAAGCTCATGTATCATGAGATTATATTTCTCAAACCACACATACAAATCACGTTCTTTCAACTCAAGAAGGACCAGAATTTCAAAGCTCAAATATGTTTCAATACACATATCGACCAGATTGTATTTCATCATACAATTGATCTTACAATGAAGTCTATACTCTTTCTCGACTTGCTGCTCATTAGCTCTTATAAGATCAGACACATATAACTTCATTTTCACCTTGCATTTAACCTCCTGATCAGTTCTAAGATCAAGTAAGTGTTGCTTTCTGACTTTAGGATCAGCCAACAAATCAGATTTCTGATGCATTAATGAGTATAATATTTCAGCAAACCTTCTCATAAAATGAGAATAAACAAAAGTATCATCTTCTAAACCTGCTCTATATCCCACTAGACTAACAAATATTTCATCTTCGACCTTCGTCTTCATTTTTATCTTGCACTTAACTTTCCGATCAGCCTTAAGATCATACAAGAAGTGTTGTTGATTGGCTTTAAAACAGCTAACAAATCAGCTCTCAAGTAGGAACTTTCAGCATTCTTTCTACCCTCAAAATGAATTAACACATAAACATCTTTTTTTACACCTTTTCTAACTATATGCATCGGTTCAGCTCTAAATTCCAATCTGAACTGTTGCTGAAAATCAGCCTTGAAGAGTGCATCAGTTTCATGCAATTCATTACTTAGAGTAACAAAACTAGGCATTTCAACATACTTCCTCAATTCACAAAGTGAAAAAATATAAGCAACTGTTTGTAAACCTTCTTTAAACTCACATTTCAGTTCAGCTCGGGACTTCACAAGATTAGATTTTACCAGTGCATAGTCATCATGGGCTTCACCAGTTAGAGTATATAGACCAGCTTTCTGAAGTTTTAACAAACTGGACACTTCAGCCCATACGATGGCCTTATCATACTTAAACGTATCAGCATGAACAAATAATTTAGTAACTTCAGCCTTAATCATTTCATTAGGACATAAACGATTAAGAGTGACTTGCCTCTTTCGAACACACAATGAACTTGTGAGTCCCTTAAGTTCGATGGTTAACCAGGAAAGTGTAAAATACAACAAGTCTAATAATCACTAGAATGGACTAGTATTACATGTAAATAAATGCAAGAATATATAAACAAAGTAATACAAGACTTAAAGCAATAAACAAGTAAAGTGGACCATTATGTATTTTTCAATTGTGTATTTATTTATGATGTTAAATAAACTACAAGGTTGTGCGGAATCAAGATAATACAAATAAGTATGTATCCTAACAACCTATGAATTACAAATGATCTATATTTGTCAAATAACTCTTTTGGATCGAGATACTTAAAGTTGTGAAGTATCCTGTTTAAGATCGAGAGTATTTGGACAAATTCACTTTCATGCAAAGTGTATGCTTAAAAGTATTTATGTCAAGGAAATGACTTTGTATTTATAGGCAACAAAATTCACCAGTGAATTTTGTGCCGTACAAATATGGTTGCATACATTTAATGATCCGACAAGAACATTAAATGTATTGGATAATGAATAAGGATAAAGTCACATCAAATGACTTTGTATCCTTTTATCCAACCACCTTTACACACACAAACTTTGGTAAAGAACAAGTGGATTGTTCTTTGGAAAGTGTGTAAAGGGAAAAGTCAATCCTCGATATCAGTGTTCAGACTTGTAGGGTCTAGAACACTAACAATCCTCCAGTGTACAGATCTGGTAAGACTTTCCAGTGGACTCCGCCATTTGTCAGTCTTCTTTCTTCAGACTTCAGTCTTTGACTTCAGTCAGAATGTCTTCAGTAGAGTTGATCTGGACTGGGGGTGAAGTCCAGTGAGCTCATCTGGAGATACTCCAGATTTCCTATACAAGTATTTGCTCACTGGTCTTCCATTATTTCTGGACAAATCTTCAAAGGGACTCCAGATTCCAAGTCTGGAGTAGGTCCAGTAGAACACGTTTCTGGACAGATCTTCAGTAAGGCTCCAGTAGTCGAGTCTGGAGCGAGTCCAGTAAATCTGGACTAAATCTGGACCTAACAAATTCCCCCTATTTGTTTAGAAATAATGCAAGTGTTTTCAAGCTTGAATCTATACATTTTGTATGCTTGAAAAACACAAGTTTCGATTTGTCTAAAAAATCTAAGTTACTGGAAAACACTTTATAGATCATGAGTGTTTTCAGTTTCATCTTTTAAGTTCTAACTTAGACTAAATCTGATCATTTACTTATAAGAATAAAAAATTGCAACTATTATTACATACATCAACTGATAAATAGTATACAATTTTCATAAGACAATAATTTACAATAAGTAAATGATAAGAGTCAGGCCCTTCTTTTGATGTCTGTCCTGGAGCATCTTCAGTAGCCTTTCTCTTTGGTGATGGAGAAGATGGTATTGATTCTGGCGTTCTTATGCCCATTACAACTTCCATCTGTTGCTTTCTTCTCCATACCTTTTCAATCCTTTTCAGAAATGCTTTAACATCAGTCGACACATCTGTCTTCCCCCTGAACGTTAAAGCGATTTCCTTCAGTTCACTCCATCCAAAAGCTTGGACTGAAGTACTTTTCCTTTCGTCAGTAAAGTTACCCTCCCTGGTCAACTTTACTTCAAACTTAGACATGCCTTCATTATTTTCAGCCAATTTGATTCAGCACCAGTGATCCTTCTGGCATCAGCCCTGAAATTCAACATCTCATTGTATTTTTCTTTCAGCTTGGCTTGCTGGATCAATGATTCAGTTTCCTTGGACACTCTCCTTTGCTCTACAGCAGATTGGAGTTCTTGACGATTTATTTTTCGAGAAGTGTCCAGGGGAATGAAATTGCTTACATCAGCATCTTTGATTGCTTTGATTTGTCTGGCAGTCAATTTTGGTAAGCCAGTAAGTCGCTTCCTGTACTCTATCTCCAGAGCACCAGCGTTCTTTCTGATCTTTTTCTGGAGGCATACCAGTTCATCCTTTCTTTGTCTGATGAGTTCTGGTACACTCACGCCATAAATTATAGAATCATAGACTTTTTCCTCTTCGCCGTAGAAATAGCGTACATGAACATCATCCAATAAACTCAAACATTGATGAACTCTGGGGTCATCCTTCATCTTTTTATACACTTCAATATTAATGCCTAACCTGCCAGCATTGTAAGAATCCAGAGTACCCATAGTTGCCATCTCCCTTTGATGGGCCAGCAGTTCATCTTTTTGATTTCTTTTGAAAATCTCTATCATGATGCATTCTTGTTCAAGCTTCTTGGATGTTTCATCATCAGCATCTTCAACAGTTTGCTCTTCCTCTCCAGATTCCATTTGTTGTTTTCCCTTAACTGACTTCAGAGTTGATGGAATATCTGGGAAGGACTCAAACTGGGGCTCACTGGCTTCAGTACCAGTAGCTCCTTCAGTTAGCCCGGCTTCAGTGCCATATGCTCTTTGTGCCATGTGCTTCAGTGTTTGGTCACCAGACGACTTTTCCCCCTTGGAATGATCACCAGTCCTTGACTTGAGATCATTCCATAAATCTTCAAGCATAAGTTTGTCCAGTGGACCAAAAGTTATACCTTCTACTGGAGTTGTTTCAAACACAACTTTCTTAAGTACCTACACTTCCTTCTGAACATTTGCAACGGCTTTAGGCAAGTGTTTTGGCAACTTTTCATCCAGTAACTTCTCTACTTGGGGTAACACCCCATCATGAATGCTACGAAGAACAGTCCCAGAAACTTCTTCACATAATTCTTTCAACATATTGTTTCTGAACTTCCTTATACATTCATCACTTATAGTACTAACAACTGCACCCTGGTCTAGTGTGGGTCTACTCTCCAGAGAACTGACCCTGTAAACCAAATTCTGAACATCTTCTTTCAGACCTGCCAGTTCACCAGTGACTGCAGTCTGAACAGAACTAACCAACCTTGTCTCTAATCCCTGGACTGCCACTTTGATCTTTTCAGTGTTGTTGTTTGTGGCCAGTACCAGTTCATCAAGCTTCTCATAAACCAGCTTCTCATTCCCAGCAAAGACATTCATCTCAGAAGCCAGGTTATTTGATAATAAAGATTTGAAGTCTGAAATAACCTGAGATGAAGTCTGGAGTGATCTCTCCAGGTCCGCCACCTTACTTAAAAGGCCTTGGACCTCGGCAGAAGATGAAGTGGAGAGACCACTGGGAGGTTCAAGAGTTGAAGGCAATCTGGTCATAAGAGGAACTTGTGCCCAGTCCTCTTCAGTTGCAGCTTCAGATGTTGCAACTGGTGACTCCAGCGCACGAGGTGGAGGTTGAGATTCTGAAGGTTAATTGGTTGCTGGAGTGAAGTATTGAGTGTGTTCTGGAATTGAAGGTGGTGGTGGTAGTGGCATGTTTGATTGTGGTGGTGGCATTTCTGGTGGAGGTATTGGCATTTCTGGTAGATTTTCTTCTTCTTGTACATCTTCACCCAGAAAATTCAAGTTTGCATCAAAACCTTCAGACATTGGGGAATCTACGTCATCCCATTCTGGAGCCATCCCAACTGTCTGTTCACCAGGCTGTTCACCAGTTTCTACATGAACCTGTTCACCAGCCTCTACATTCAAGTCCAGTGGAGCCTCTTGCTCACCAAAAACATGTTCATCAGTCTGAACATCTTCTTCAACTTCCTCAACAACCTGCTCAACAACCTCTTGTTCATAAATTGGCGATCCATCTAGATTCATAACATCACTAGGATGTCTTTCCGGATTTACCTGAAGTCCTGCTCTCATCAGACGCCTGTTTGTTCTAGGTCGTCTGGAAGGTTCAACAACTTCTTGTACATGACCTTCTGGAGCAACTTGTCTGATGGGTTGTACAGCCTCAATTATCTGTACATCTTGGTCTCCAGAGGCTCTTTCAACAGCTTATATATATATATATATATATATATATATATATATATATATATATCTATATATATATATATATATATATATATATATATATATATATATATATATATATATATATATATATATATATATATATATATATATATATATATATATATATATATATATATATATATATATATATATATATATATATATATATATATATATATATATATATATATATATATATATATATATATATATATATATATATATATATATATATATATATATATATATATATATATATATATATATATATATATATATATATATATATATATATATATATATATATATATATATATATATATATATATATATATATATATATATATATATATATATATATATATATATATATATATATATATATATATATATATATATATATATATATATATATATATATATATATATATATATATATATATATATATATATATATATATATATATATATATATATATATATATATATATATATATATATATATATATATATATATATATATATATATATATATATATATATATATATATATATATATATATATATATATATATATATATATATATATATATATATATATATATATATATATATATATATATATATATATATATATATATATATATATATATATATATATATATATATATATATATATATATATATATATATATATATATATATATATATATATATATATATATATATATATATATATATATATATATATATATATATATATATATATATATATATATATATATATATATATATATATATATATATATATATATATATATATATATATATATATATATATATATATATATATATATATATATATATATATATATATATATATATATATATATATATATATATATATATATATATATATATATATATATATATATATATATATATATATATATATATATATATATATATATATATATATATATATATATATATATATATATATATATATATATATATATATATATATATATATATATATATATATATATATATATATATATATATATATATATATATATATATATATATATATATATATATATATATATATATATATATATATATATATATATATATATATATATATATATATATATATATATATATATATATATATATATATATATATATATATATATATATATATATATATATATATATATATATATATATATATATATATATATATATATATATATATATATATATATATATATATATATATATATATATATATATATATATATATATATATATATATATATATATATATATATATATATATATATATATATATATATATATATATATATATATATATATATATATATATATATATATATATATATATATATATATATATATATATATATATATATATATATATATATATATATATATATATATATATATATATATATATATATATATATATATATATATATATATATATATATATATATATATATATATATATATATATATATATATATATATATATATATATATATATATATATATATATATATATATATATATATATATATATATATATATATATATATATATATATATATATATATATATATATATATATATATATATATATATATATATATATATATATATATATATATATATATATATATATATATATATATATATATATATATATATATATATATATATATATATATATATATATATATATATATATATATATATATATATATATATATATATATATATATATATATATATATATATATATATATATATATATATATATATATATATATATATATATATATATATATATATATATATATATATATATATATATATATATATATATATATATATATATATATATATATATATATATATATATATATATATATATATATATATATATATATATATATATATATATATATATATATATATATATATATATATATATATATATATATATATATATATATATATATTTTGATTGTCTAGGCATTTATAACAGAATAGATGAAGATGAAATTGAATATATATATATATAGGTTATGATGAAGAATTGATGAAGGAATTGAATGTAAATGGAGTAAATAAGAGAGATGATGATGATTGGAAAATGAATGAAGAAGTAAATGAAGGAATTTGAAAGATTTGAGAGTAAATATGTTCGAAGTAAATGCAATTGAAATTGAAAGTGGGTATTTATAGGAGAGACAATGTGGAACTCAAACGGTTTATTTGAAATTATCAAATAAAGTTTTTGATCGGGTTCTGAGATCCGCATTAATTACATCACATCATACATAAATGCATGACGGTTTACAGCCCACAAACAGTAACAAGTTGCACTTTTTGTTTTCCCAAAAAAATACCATCATTACGTTGAAAAAATTTATATGCCACGTAGGATAAAAATATCTTCAAAAAGATTTGCTTACGTGGCACACACAAAGACCAAGTATTTAGAAAATATTATGACATATTTCAGTGCATCTGGAGGTTGACTGGACACTCCAGTATCACTGGTGGATTAGTCCAGTGAACATGTACTGATGGTACACTGGAGGGACACTCCAGTAAAGTACCAGTGAAAACCAATTTTTTTTTTTTGAAAGACTGGTAACCTTAAACGTGCACGTCAACTAATTCAGACAAATGAGAGGGGCACATTTACAAGGAGACATAAGTCACCTCAAACACGCACTTCAACCTGTCCAGTTACCAGTGAGAGGGACACATTTACAACGCACCAGTAATATTTTCTGAAGAGTTTGTCCAGTGAGAAAATAAATTAATAAATTCCCCTTGAACTTAAAACATTTTTAAGAAAAAAATATCTTTCAAGTCTTTCCCTGGAATGTTGTTCCAGAAATCTAATAATGCAAAGATAGTACACAAAGGCGTTCAATATCTGAGCAGTCACCAGATTTAAGGATTTAACATTCCCAACTCACCAACAAGATATTCAAAAGTTTTGACATCCAGAGGTTTGGTAAAAATGTCAGCGAGTTGTTTGTCAGTGGGAATAAAATGGAGTTCAATGTTGTTTTTCATAATATGATCACGAATGAAGTGATACCTTAGATCAATGTGCTTCGTTCTGGAGTGCATGACTGGATTGTTTGAGATAGCAATGGCACTGGTATTATCACAAAAGATTGGGGTCTTTGAATATTTAATGCCATAATCAAGCAACTGGTTTTTCATCCAGAGTATCTGAGCACAACAACTGGCTGCAGACGCGTATTTAGCTTCAGCAGTGGACAATGAAACTGAAGTTTGCTTCTTACTGGTCCAGCTGACCAGTTTGCCACCTAGGAAATGACATCCACCAGTTGTGGATTTCCTATCTATCTTACAACCTGCATGATCTGAATCTGAATAACCCATTAGATCCATGCCTGAGCCTTTGGGATACCAAAGACCTAGACTGGGGACACCTTTAAGGTACTTCAGTATGCGCTTTACAGCAAGCATATGAGATTCCTTTGGATTAGACTGATATCTGGCACATAAACATGTTGAAAACATAATATCTGGTCTACTGGCAGTTAAATACATCAGTGAACCAACCATGCCTCTATAGACAGTGGTGTTCACTGGTTTTCCATCTGGATCGGAGTCCAGTGTCAGTGGTGCAGAAATTGGAGTTGGTTTAGATGGTGAAGAGTTCATATCAAATTTCTTTAAAAAATCTCTAACATATTTCTCCTAATTAATAAAAATGCCATCTTTGTTTTGTTTAATCTGGAGTCTAAGAAAATATGTTAGTTCACCCATCAAACTCATCTCATATTCAGTTGACATTATTTTTGAAAATTTCTTGCACATGTTTTCATCAGTAGACCCAAAAATAATATCATCAACATAAATTTGTACCATTAACAGATTACATTTTTCATGAAGAATAAATAAGGTATTGTTAATTGCACCTCGTTTGAAACCATTTTTCAACAAATGTTTAGTCAGAGTGTCATACCAGGCACGTGGGGCTTGTCTGAGGCCATATAGCGCTTTGTCCAGACGATATACCCAATGTGGATGCTTTTCATCAACGAAACCTGGTGGTTGTCTGACATAAACTTCTTCTTCAAGCTTTCTATTCAAGAAAGCACTCTTTACATCCATCTGGTAGACCTTGAACTGATGATAAGCAGCGAATGCTAAGAATATTTTGATCGCTTCAAGTCTAGCCACTGGAGCAAATGATTCATCAAAGTCGACATCTGACTGGCAGTAGCCTTGTGCTACCAGTCTGGCCTTGTTTCTGATTACGTGGCCATCTTCATCTACTTTGTTTCTGAAGACCCATCTTGTTCTAATTGGTTCTTTCTTTCCAACTGGGAAAGGAACCAGATACCAGACCTTGTTCCTTTCAAACTGGTGAAGCTCTTCTTGCATAGCAGTCACCCAGCTTGGATCTTCCATAGCCTCGTCAATCTTCTTTGGTTTCATCAAAGATAGAAAGCTAACGTATAAGCATTGATTACTGGAGGCTCTTCTGGTCTGAACTCCTCTACTGGAGTCACCTATGATCTGATCAATAGGATGAGCTTTTGTCCATCTGGAGTACTGACCAGGATTGTTACTGACAACAATATCAGTGCAAGAATTCAGTTGAGTCTCCTCTGGAGTTGCTTCTGGAGGAGGATCTTGCCAGACTACTTCAGTATCTTCATCTGAGTCATTTAAATCACGATTTGCATCATGAAATTCTTCATTTGAAGGCATTTCCTGAAGTACTGGTTCAGTTTGGAATTCTTCATAAGATGACATTTCTGGTCTATAATCAACTGACACTGATACTGGGGGAGTAGTACGAACATCTGATCCAATATTAATTTCAAAGGGTAGTTTGAAAATAATAGAAGGATAGAATGGAGTACTACTGGAGAGTTTCTTTTTCTGAACAGGTTCCAGATCAGGATGACTGGAAACTGTGTCTTTTGAATCTTCAGTTTTGTCGTTTATAGGATCAGATTCACAAAAGATAATTGGAGTTACTGGGGGAGTGTCAAGGGCTGGCTTCTTGTTGATTGCAACATTTGATTCATCAAATGTGACATGAATTGACTCATGGACCTTCTCCAGTCTCTTGTTGTAGACTCTGAAGGCCTTGCGAATGGCTGAATAGCCTAAGAAATACCCTTCATCAGCTTTGGCATCAAATTTGCCTAGCTGACTGGAGTCGTTCAGGATGTAAACTGGACATCCAAAAACGTGAAAATAACCAATATTTGGTTTTCTATTTCTTAAGACTTCATAGGCTGTCTTTTTGTGTCTTTTGATGTACACTGATCGATTCTGGGTGTGGCAAGCAGTTGCAATTTCTTCCGCCCAGAAACTGGTAGACAGTCCAGATTCAGCAAGCATACTCCTGGCAGCTTCTATCAGCGTTCGATTCTTCCTTTCCACCACTCTATTTTGTTCTGGAGAGCGGGCTGATGAGAAATTCTGGGAGATGCCAGTGTCAGTACAGAATGACTCCAGAGTTGCATTCTGGAATTCTGTTCCATTGTCACTTCTTAACTGACACACTTTTCGACTGTACTTGAGCTCAGTTTGCTTGATAAGACTGATGATTTCAGCAGCAGCTTCACTTTTAGACCTCAGAAAGATCACCCAACAATATCTGGAGAATTCATCTACGATCACCAGGGTGTATCTTTTACCAGCACGAGTCTGAACATTCACTGGACCAAAGAGGTCCATATGAAGCATATGAAGGGGTTCAGATATGCTGAAATTCTGTCTGGTCTTGAAACTGGTACGTTTTGCTTACCCATCTCACATCATGGACATGGCCTTTCCTTTTTGAAGGAAACTGAAGGTATCCCATCTGCAAGTTGTTTTCTGGACAACTTATTAATATTCTTGAAATTTAAATGGGATAACCTTTTGTGCCATAACCAGTTTGTGTCTTCATCAGCTTGAGTATAGAAACACTGCTCTGAAGGAGAGCTTTCCATATCCATCACGTACACATTCCCTTTTCTGGGAGCAATCAACACTACCTTCCAGTCCTTGTTGAATACGATACCCTGAGCAATATTGAATAGAACTTGATAGCCATCATCACACAGTTGGCTTACACTGATCAGGTTATATTTCAAACCATTCACAAATGCAACACGTCTGAACTTGACTTGTCCATTGTTCAGAACACCGTATCCCTCAGTCTTTCCACAACCATCATTTCCAAAAGTAATTGAGGGTCCATCAGAAATGGTGAACTCCTCCAGCAGGGTCTTACATCCGGTCATCGTCCTGCCAGCAACACTGTCAAGATACCAGATATATTTCTTTCGATCGCCCTGCACATACACCAGATACTTATCAGTTAGATTTGGGAACCCATCGACTGATGGGTTCACTGGACCCTCCCTTATAGGTCCCTGGGCAATATGGTTTAGTTTACTTTCTTCAACAGTGGTCTTAGTTGAAAAGACCACTGGGGTTGATAGTTTTAAAACCTTTTTCTTTTTCTCAACTGGAGAAATAGATTTAATTTTCTTAGCAAAAGGTTTTGTATTTTGTCTAGGGCCAGATGAAGTACCCTCAATAAAGTTTAATCTTGCATTAAAACTTTGAGATTGATGAGTCAGAATTTGAATCTGGCTCTCTAACCTGGACAAAATATTTTCTTCAGATGATACCTTAGCCTTTCCAGTCCTAGGCTTAGGTAGGGGATTGGTCTGAGGCAAAGGTTTATTCCGATAGACCTCTATAACTGGAGCAGTCATCTGAAGCGCTCCAGTCTTAACCTCTGGGGATTGAACTGGGTAAAAATTGGCCTTGGGAGTTACAGGCTCATCATAAACAGTGGTGGGCCTGAACTCCTCTGGTAATCGATCGATTACTGGTATTAATGATGCTACATGAGTATTTCCATCTAAGTATGCACGTTTTTGAGCAGGAAATTGTTTTACTCCAGCATCATATGGCTTTTTGGTTTCTAGCCATGATTTAATCACCAGTTTTTCTTTCTCTAAAATGATCTCATGATCTTGTTTTTTCTTGAATCAATTGTTCAGTTACCAGAACCTGGGCTTGAAATGCCAGTTCAATGTCTTGAAGTTCTTTTATTTTTTTTTTTTTTTTTGGGTTTTTTTTTTTTTTTTTTTTTTTTTTTTTTTTTCGGTTAGTTGCTTTTTTTTTTTTTTTTTTTTTTTTTTTTTTTTTTTTTTTTTTTTTTTTTTTTTTTTTTTTTTTTTTTTTTTTTTTTTTTTTTTTTTTTTTTTTTTTTTTTTTTTTTTTTTTTTTTTTTTTTTTTTTTTTTTTTTTTTTTTTTTTTTTTTTTTTTTTTTTTTTTTTTTTTTTTTTTTTTTTTTTTTTTTTTTTTTTTTTTTTTTTTTTTTTTTTTTTTTTTTTTTTTTTTTTTTTTTTTTTTTTTTTTTTTTTTTTTTTTTTTTTTTTTTTTTTTTTTTTTTTTTTTTTTTTTTTTTTTTTTTTTTTTTTTTTTTTTTTTTTTTTTTTTTTTTTTTTTTTTTTTTTTTTTTTTTTTTTTTTTTTTTTTTTTTTTTTTTTTTTTTTTTTTTTTTTTTTTTTTTTTTTTTTTTTTTTTTTTTTTTTTTTTTTTTTTTTTTTTTTTTTTTTTTTTTTTTTTTTTTTTTTTTTTTTTTTTTTTTTTTTTTTTTTTTTTTTTTTTTTTTTTTTTTTTTTTTTTTTTTTTTTTTTTTTTTTTTTTTTTTTTTTTTTTTTTTTTTTTTTTTTTTTTTTTTTTTTTTTTTTTTTTTTTTTTTTTTTTTTTTTTTTTTTTTTTTTTTTTTTTTTTTTTTTTTTTTTTTTTTTTTTTTTTTTTTTTTTTTTTTTTTTTTTTTTTTTTTTTTTTTTTTTTTTTTTTTTTTTTTTTTTTTTTTTTTTTTTTTTTTTTTTTTTTTTTTTTTTTTTTTTTTTTTTTTTTTTTTTTTTTTTTTTTTTTTTTTTTTTTTTTTTTTTTTTTTTTTTTTTTTTTTTTTTTTTTTTTTTTTTTTTTTTTTTTTTTTTTTTTTTTTTTTTTTTTTTTTTTTTTTTTTTTTTTTTTTTTTTTTTTTTTTTTTTTTTTTTTTTTTTTTTTTTTTTTTTTTTTTTTTTTTTTTTTTTTTTTTTTTTTTTTTTTTTTTTTTTTTTTTTTTTTTTTTTTTTTTTTTTTTTTTTTTTTTTTTTTTTTTTTTTTTTTTTTTTTTTTTTTTTTTTTTTTTTTTTTTTTTTTTTTTTTTTTTTTTTTTTTTTTTTTTTTTTTTTTTTTTTTTTTTTTTTTTTTTTTTTTTTTTTTTTTTTTTTTTTTTTTTTTTTTTTTTTTTTTTTTTTTTTTTTTTTTTTTTTTTTTTTTTTTTTTTTTTTTTTTTTTTTTTTTTTTTTTTTTTTTTTTTTTTTTTTTTTTTTTTTTTTTTTTTTTTTTTTTTTTTTTTTTTTTTTTTTTTTTTTTTTTTTTTTTTTTTTTTTTTTTTTTTTTTTTTTTTTTTTTTTTTTTTTTTTTTTTTTTTTTTTTTTTTTTTTTTTTTTTTTTTTTTTTTTTTTTTTTTTTTTTTTTTTTTTTTTTTTTTTTTTTTTTTTTTTTTTTTTTTTTTTTTTTTTTTTTTTTTTTTTTTTTTTTTTTTTTTTTTTTTTTTTTTTTTTTTTTTTTTTTTTTTTTTTTTTTTTTTTTTTTTTTTTTTTTTTTTTTTTTTTTTTTTTTTTTTTTTTTTTTGTCCAGATGGCTTATTTGCTCTTGCTTTGAAACGGTTAAACGTTTTAGCAATCATTGCAATAAGGTCATCATCGTCAGTTTCATCACAACAGTCTGGAGAGATTTGACTGGACTCTCCAGAATCCATGAGTTCAGACACCATCTTCTTCATAGAAAATACATTCTCAGAAGATATCAGTGCTGTACTATGTGGTTCAGTATGACTAACCACATTAGGACTACTGGAGGCATGGTTAAAAGCATCTTGTTCTGCCACCACTCTCTGAGCTTGATTTTCTTCAGTGTACCTGAAAGCTCTATATAGAGTTGAGAGAGTGTGTGTGTGCAGGGTTTTACCTTGTCGTAAGACCAGGATCATGTGAGACCATTTGGTGGGTAAAATATCACAAAATTTCTCCAGAAGTATATCCTTGTCCTTCTCAACCCCAAGACCTCTCAACTAGTTTATGATACTCATAAATCTGGTGTAAGTACCAGTGAGAGACTCGTTAGGCTGAGCAAAAAATGACTCATACCTCTTGTTTAAGGAGACCTTTCTGGTGACAATGGTGTTATCTCCTCCTTCATGTTGGTTTAAAAGTTCATCCCACATGGTTTTAGCACTAGGAAAAAGAACTAGTGTGGGAATTAGGGTTTCAGGAACGGCCCCGAGGATCATGTTTTTGAGAAGGGTGTCTAGATTCACCAATCTCCTCTCCTCTTCAGACCAATGTTCCTCCCTCTTTTCCCTTCCTCTTCTAGATCCAGAAGGATCAAGAAGGGGATTGAGAGGTGATGTTGGTACATAAGGATCTTCGTTTAAAATTTTCATCATGTTCCTCTCAATACCAGTGACATGCAAAACCATCCTAGCCTTCCACGTACCAAATTCATCACTGTTCCCACTGAATTTAGGAATAGGATTATTTGAGTAGTGCACATGCACGTGTGGAGAAGCAGGAGTAGGAGGAGGAGGTGGATTAGAGTTATTAAAAATTGGTGGTTCATTTTGATCATTAATATTTGCATTAGGATCGGGACCAAGACTAAAACCTTGTGTATTTTCTTGGTTAGCCATCAAGAAATAGATCTAGGCAATGTTTAGCCTTCTGTCTCTGATACCAAATGTGAGTCCCTTAAGTTCGATGGTTAACCAGGAAAGTGTAAAATACAACAAGTCTAATAATCACTAGAATGGACTAGTATTACTTGTAAATAAATGCAAGAATATATAAACAAAGTAATACAAGACTTAAAGCAATAAACAAGTAAAGTGGACCATTATGTATTTTTTAATTGTGTATTTTATTTATGATGTTAAATAAACTAAAAGGTTGTGCGGAATCAAGATAATACAAATAAGTATGTATCCTAACAACCTATGAATTACAAATGATCTATATTTGTCAAATAACTCTTTTGGATCGAGATACTTAAAGTTGTGAAGTATCCCTGTTTAAGATCGAGAGTATTTGGACAAATTCACTTTCATGCAAAGTGTATGCTTAAAAGTATTTATGTCAAGGAAATGACTTTGTATTTATAGGCAACAAAATTCACCAGTGAATTTTGTGCCGTACAAATATGGTTGCATACATTTAATGATCCGACAAGAACATTAAATGTATTGGATAAGGAATAAGGATAAAGTCACATCAAATGACTTTGTATCCTTTTATCCAACCACCTTTACACACACAAACTTTGGTAAAGAACAAGTGGATTGTTCTTTGGAAAGTGTGTAAAGGGAAAAGTCAATCCTCGATATCAGTGTTCAGACTTGTAGGGTCTAGAACACTAACAATCCTCCAGTGTACAGATCTGGTAAGACTTTCTAGTGGACTCCGCCATTTGTCAGTCTTCTTTTTTCAGACTTCAGTCTTTGACTTCAGCCAGAATGTCTTCAGTAGTGTTGATCTGGACTGGGGGTGAAGTCCAGTGAGCTCATCTGGAGAATACTCCAGATTTCCTATACAAGTATTTGCTCACTGGTCTTCCATTGCTCATTGGTCTTCCATTATTTCTGGACAAATCTTCAGAGGGACTCCAGATTCCAAGTCTGGAGTAGGTCCAGTAGAATACGTTTCTGGACAGATCTTCAGTAAGGCTCCAGTAGTCAAGTCTGGAGCGAGTCCAGTAAATCTGGACTAAATCTGGACCTAACAGAACTAGTGTTCAAGTGGCCATTATGACAATCATTATCAAACATCAAAATTCGAGCATTTATAGGAATAACACAAAAACCCATACCATAATAATTGAATATGAATCACTAGATATGGACTAGTATTACTTGTAAATAAAGATGCAAGATATATAAACAAAGTAATACAAGACTTAAAGCAATAAACAAATAAAGTGGACCATTATGTATGTTTCATGGGTATTTCATTTATTGATGTTTAAATAAAATACAAGGTTGTTGCGGAATCAAGATAACACGATTAAGTGAGTATCCTAACAACCTATGATTACAAATGATCTATATTTGTCAAATAGCTCTTTAGGATCGAGATACTTAAAGTTGTGAAGAATCCCTGTTTAAGATCGAGAGTATTTTAGACAAATTCACTTATATGCAAACGTAATGCTTAAAAGTATTTTTGTTCAAGGAATGACTTAGTATTTATAGGCAACAAATTCACCAGTGAATTTGTGTCGTACAAATATGGTTGTATACATTTAATGATCCGACAAGAACATTAAATGTATTAGATAAGAATAAGGATAAAGTCACATCAAGTGCAAGTGTATCCTTATTACCCAACCACCTTAACACACGTATACTTTTGTTAAAGAACAAGTGGATTGTTCTTTGGAAAGTGTGTTAAAGGCTAAAGTCAATCCTCGATATTAGTGTTCAGACTTGTAGGATCTAGAACACTAACAATCCTCCAGTGTGCAGATCTGGTAAGACTTTCCAGTGGACTCCGCCATTTGTTAAGTCTTCTTCCTTCAGACTTCAGTCTTTGACTTCAGTCAGAATGTCTTCAGTAGAGTAGATCTGGACTGGGGTGAAGTCTTCAGTGAGCTAATCTGGAGAATGCTCCAGATTACCTGTACAAGTAAATGCTCACTAGTCTTCAATTATTTCTGGACAAATCTTCAGAGGGACTCCAGATTCCAAGTCTGGAGTAGGTCCAGTAGAATATGTTTTCTGGTCAGATCTTCAGTGAGGCTCCAGTAGTCGGGTCTGGAGCGAGACCAGCAAAACAAGTTTTCCTAACAAACCTAAGTAAGGTTCCAGTAGTCCAGTCTGGAGCCAGTCCAGTAAGTCTGGACTAAATCTGGACCTAACAAATTCCCCCTATTTGTTTAGAAATAATGCAAGTATTTTTCAGACTTATAGATATACAAATTTGTATGTCTGGAAAACACTTGGTCGATTTAAGTCTAATCTAAGTTACTGGAAAACACTTTATAGATCAAGTACTGGAAAACACTTGGTCGATTTAAGTCTAATCTAAGTTACTGGAAAACACTTTATAGATCATGAGTGTTTTTCAGTTTCATCTTTTAAGTTCTAACTTAGACTAAATCTGGTCATTCTACTTGTAAAAGTAAAAACTTGTAACTATTATTACTTTCATCAAAAAGGAAAATAATTACAACAAGTACAATGTAGTAAGAGTTCAGGCTCTTCTTCTTGATGAATGCCCTGGTGCATCTTCAGAAGCCTTCCTCTTTGGAGATGGTAATGGAACAGACACTGGTGGTCTCAGACCCAACACAGCTTCCATTTCTTGGATTCTTTTCCAGATCTTCTCAATTCTTTTCATAAAAGCCTTTACATCTGGAGAGAGATCAGTCTTGCCTTTGAAAGTTAATCCAATCTCCTTAAGTTCAGTCCATCCAAAAGCTTGGACTGCAGTATCCTTCCTTTCATCAGTGAAGTTACCCTCCCTGGTCAACTTCACATTGAACCTGGTCATCCCTTGGTGATTTTCAGCCAATGTTATTTCAGCATTAACAATTTTCCTTGCATTGGCCCTGAACATCATCATTTCATTATACTTAGCCCTTTGCTTAGCCAACTGAATCATTTCTTCAGTTTCCCTGGATACACCACTCTGCTGTCCTTCAGTGGACTGGTGTTGATTAATTCTGAGAGTAGTATCCAGTGGAATAAAGTTGCTTAGATCACCATCTTTGATTGCCTTCAGTTGCTTTGCAGTTAGCTTGGGCAGACCAGTCATTCTCTTTCTGTATTCCACTTCCAGAGCACCAGCATTCTTTCTGATCTTTTTCTGGAGGCTTATCAGCTCCTCCTTTCGCTGTCTGATCAACTCTTGGTCACCAGTAGATGGAATTGACAATTTTTCCCCCTTGGAATGATCTCTAGTCCTTGACTTCAGATCATTCCATAATTCTTCCATCATGTGTCTATCTAACGGACCAAAGGTTCTTCCTTGTTCTGGCAAAGAAGCAGTTATACCAGTTTGAAGTGCCTGGACTTCCCTTTTAATAGATTCAATTTGTTCTGGTAAGTCCTTGGGCAGCTCCATTTCAAACATGTTAGCAACTTCTGGTAACATAACCTCCTGAACTGATCGAAGTATAGATTCAGATACTTCATCAGTTATTTCTTTCAGCATCGCACCCCTGACCTTTCTAACAACTTCGTCACTGAGGGTGTTGACCAGTTCAGTCTGGTCAAATGAAGGCCTGCTTTCCAGAGCACTAACCCTTGTCACAATCTTCTCAACCTCATCTTTAAGACCTGCCAGTGGTTGCATAACCTTGTTCTCCACTGCAGTCTCAACAGCATTCACCAGTCTGGACTCCAAAGCCTGGACTGCCACTCTAATGTTTCTAGAGTTTTGATTAGTGGCTTGTACCAGCTCGTCCAGTTTATCAAACACTAACCTTTCATTCCCAGCAAAGAGGTTCATCTCTGACGCAAGATTATTTGACAACATAGATTTGAAGTCAGAGATGACCTGGGATGATGACTGGAGTGATCTCTCCAGGTCCGCCACCCTACTAAGAAGGCCTTGGACCTCGGTTGAAGTGGAGAGACCAGTGGGTTGTGGTGGTGGTGGTGGTGGTGGTGGTGGTGGTGGTGGTGGTGGTGGTGGTGGTGGTGGTGGTGGTGGTGGTGGTGGTGGTGGTGGTGGTGGTGGTGGTGGTGGTGGTGGTGGTGGTGGTGGTGGTGGTGGTGGTGGTGGTGGTGGTGGTGGTGGTGGTGGTGGTGGTGGTGGTGGTGGTGGTGGTGGTGGTGGTGGTGGTGGTGGTGGTGGTGGTGGTGGTGGTGGTGGTGGTGGTGGTGGTGGTGGTGGTGGTGGTGGTGGTGGTGGTGGTGGTGGTGGTGGTGGTGGTGGTGGTGGTGGTGGTGGTGGTGGTGGTGGTGGTGGTGGTGGTGGTGGTGGTGGTGGTGGTGGTGGTGGTGGTGGTGGTGGTGGTGGTGGTGGTGGTGGTGGTGGTGGTGGTGGTGGTGGTGGTGGTGGTGGTGGTGGTGGTGGTGGTGGTGGTGGTGGTGGTGGTGGTGGTGGTGGTGGTGGTGGTGGTGGTGGTGGTGGTGGTGGTGGTGGTGGTGGTGGTGGTGGTGGTGGTGGTGGTGGTGGTGGTGGTGGTGGTGGTGGTGGTGGTGGTGGTGGTGGTGGTGGTGGTGGTGGTGGTGGTGGTGGTGGTGGTGGTGGTGGTGGTGGTGGTGGTGGTGGTGGTGGTGGTGGTGGTGGTGGTGGTGGTGGTGGTGGTGGTGGTGGTGGTGGTGGTGGTGGTGGTGGTGGTGGTGGTGGTGGTGGTGGTGGTGGTGGTGGTGGTGGTGGTGGTGGTGGTGGTGGTGGTGGTGGTGGTGGTGGTGGTGGTGGTGGTGGTGGTGGTGGTGGTGGTGGTGGTGGTGGTGGTGGTGGTGGTGGTGGTGGTGGTGGTGGTGGTGGTGGTGGTGGTGGTGGTGGTGGTGGTGGTGGTGGTGGTGGTGGTGGTGGTGGTGGTGGTGGTGGTGGTGGTGGTGGTGGTGGTGGTGGTGGTGGTGGTGGTGGTGGTGGTGGTGGTGGTGGTGGTGGTGGTGGTGGTGGTGGTGGTGGTGGTGGTGGTGGTGGTGGTGGTGGTGGTGGTGGTGGTGGTGGTGGTGGTGGTGGTGGTGGTGGTGGTGGTGGTGGTGGTGGTGGTGGTGGTGGTGGTGGTGGTGGTGGTGGTGGTGGTGGTGGTGGTGGTGGTGGTGGTGGTGGTGGTGGTGGTGGTGGTGGTGGTGGTGGTGGTGGTGGTGGTGGTGGTGGTGGTGGTGGTGGTGGTGGTGGTGGTGGTGGTGGTGGTGGTGGTGGTGGTGGTGGTGGTGGTGGTGGTGGTGGTGGTGGTGGTGGTGGTGGTGGTGGTGGTGGTGGTGGTGGTGGTGGTGGTGGTGGTGGTGGTGGTGGTGGTGGTGGTGGTGGTGGTGGTGGTGGTGGTGGTGGTGGTGGTGGTGGTGGTGGTGGTGGTGGTGGTGGTGGTGGTGGTGGTGGTGGTGGTGGTGGTGGTGGTGGTGGTGGTGGTGGTGGTGGTGGTGGTGGTGGTGGTGGTGGTGGTGGTGGTGGTGGTGGTGGTGGTGGTGGTGGTGGTGGTGGTGGTGGTGGTGGTGGTGGTGGTGGTGGTGGTGGTGGTGGTGGTGGTGGTGGTGGTGGTGGTGGTGGTGGTGGTGGTGGTGGTGGTGGTGGTGGTGGTGGTGGTGGTGGTGGTGGTGGTGGTGGTGGTGGTGGTGGTGGTGGTGGTGGTGGTGGTGGTGGTGGTGGTGGTGGTGGTGGTGGTGGTGGTGGTGGTGGTGGTGGTGGTGGTGGTGGTGGTGGTGGTGGTGGTGGTGATGAGTTTGTGTGTGGTGGTGGTGGTGTTGTGGAATTGATGGTGGTGGTGGTGGTGGCATTGAAGTTTCTGGTGGTGGCATATCTGGTGTAGGAGTTGGGTTTTCTGATTCGGTTTCTGGTGGAGGTGGTGGCATTTCTGGTGAATTTTCAATCTGTACATCTTCACCCAAGAAATCCATATTCACATCTATGTTCTGACCTCCAGACATTGGAGAGTCAGCCTTTCTTTTTCTGTATTCCACTTCCAGAGCACCAGCATTCTTTCTGATTTTCTTCTGGAGGCTTATCAGCTCCTCCTTTCGCTGTCTGATCAACTCTGGAATGGTTACACCATAGATCAACGAGTCATACACCTGCTCTTCTTCAGCATAATACGAGCGTACATGAACATCGTCCAGTGCATCAAGACATTGATGAACTCTGGGATCCTCCTTCATCCTTTTGAATACTTCAATGTTTACGCCTAACCTTCCAGCGTTATAGGAGTCCAGAGTACCCATTTGTGCCATATCCCTATGATGGGCCAGCAGTTCATTCTTTTGATTAGTCTTGAAGATTTCTATCATGATGCACTGTTGTTGTAGTTTCCTGGACGTTTCATTGTCCACATCTTCTACTTGTTCTTGTTCTTCACCAGACACTACCTTTTCTTTTCCTTTAGTAGATTTCAATGTAGTGGGAATGTCTGGGAAGGATTCGAATTGGGGCTCACTGGCATCAGGTACTTCAACAACTGGTACCCTGACTGGTGCCACATTCTCTTCAATTCGTTGAAGTGTCAGCATTGCTGGAGGAATATCTACCTCTCCATCTCTGGACCTTAGGTTTGCCAGGTCCCTCATGTACTCACTCATTGAAAAATGAGTAGTCTCAAAATCATACTCGGCTCCAAGGGCATTTCTGAATATAAGAGAGAGAAAGCGAATATATGGTATGAATGGCTTTCTCCCCTTTGCCTTTATGCGTTCCACCAGATCATCAAAGAAAATCTGGGCGAAATCGACCCTTAGCCCAAACCAAAGACAATAGGCAATCTGGAGGTGTGTTTGATTTATTTGATCCAGTCCTCCAGAACTACCTCCAAGACATTCGACGATGTGGGTGAAAAAGTATCTCCACGAATCCGTCAGTCTGCTCATGTAAATGGTCCCTTTCCTCAATAACTGACCATTTTCATCTACAATCTCCGTATGCCCCATCAATCTGCATACCTCCCTGAAATTAATACCAGAAGGGAGTGGTAATGCCAGTTCATTCTCATCCAGATAATTCAACTGGAGAGCCATTCTGAGAGAATGTACAGTCATAATCAAGGGTCTGGTCCCTTGCTTAAGAGAAAAGGCAATACAAGTGTTTGCCTCATCATATGTGGCAGTATACCAGAATTCACATAGGTAATCATGGTACATCTTTTCTGGATTTAAGGTCAGAGCACCATAAAGAGGACATGAGAGAAAAAAGCCGTTTAATCTCCCAATTATGGATTGAGAATCATGGATACTGGATAGCGTTAACTTTGCCATCCAGTTGTTCATATTCATCCTGATGATATTAGCATCAAGAGAGATATGAGGTGCTCTAACCACATCTGCTGCTGGAACATATGCGGCAGAAAGTAGATTTCGTGGTGAATTTGATTGTCTAGGAGCCATTTAATATATAGAAGAAGATGAAAATGAAATTGAATGAAGAAATTTAATGAAGGAATTTGAGAATTTGGGAGTAAATGTTCGAAGTAAATGTAAGTTGAAAGTGAAAGTGGGTATATATAGACTTGAGAATGTGGAACTCAAACGATTAATTTGAAATTATCAAATACAATTTTTGATTGTGTTCTGAGATCCGCATTAATTACATCACATCACACATAAATGCATGACGGTTTACAGCCCACAAAAACAGTAACAACTTGTACTTTTTGTTTTCCCAAAGTAAAAAGACCATCATTGTTTTGAACAACTTACATGCCACGTAGGATTTATAAGATAAATATCTTTGAAAAGGTTTGCTTACGTGGCACATACAAAGATCAAGTATTTTGAAAATATTATGACATTATTCAGTGCATCTGGAGGTTGACAGGACCGTCCAGTATCACTGGTGGATTAGTCCAGTGAAGCATGTACTGATGGTACACTGGAGGGACACTCCAGTAAAGTACCAGTGAACAACCAATTTTGAAAGACTGGAAACCTTAAACTTGCACGTCAACTAATACAGACAAATGAGAGGGACACATTTACAAGAAGACATAAGTCAACTCAAACACGCACTTCAACCTGTCCATACCAGTGAGAGGGACATATTTACAAAGCACCAGTAATATTTTCTGAAGAATTTGTCCAGTGAGAAAATTAATTCCCCCTGAACTTAAACATTTTTAAGAGAAAATATTTTTCAAGTCTTCCCTGGAATGTTGATCCAGAAATAAATTTTTGAATCTTTAAATCAAAGATCCTTAGTAGTACACAATGGCGTTCAATACCAAGGTTCCAGATTTAAGGGTTTAACATTCCCAACTCACCAACAAGATATTCAAAAGTTTTTACATCCAGTGGTTTAGTAAAAATGTCAGCGAGTTGTTTGTCAGTGGGAATAAAATGGAGTTCAATGTTGTTTTTCATAATATGATCGCGAATGAAATGGTACCTTAGATCGATGTGTTTGGTTCTGGAGTGCATGACTGGATTGTTGGAGATAGCGATGGCACTGGTATTATCACAAAAGATTGGAGTCTTTGAATACTTAATACCATAATCAAGCAACTGGTTCTTCATCCAGAGTATCTGAGCACAACAACTGGCTGCAGACACGTATTCAGCTTCAGCAGTGGATAATGAAACTGAAGTTTGCTTCTTACTGGTCCAGCTGACCAGTTTGCCACCTAGGAAATGACATCCACCAGTTGTGGATTTCCTATCTATCTTGCAACCTGCATGATCTGAATCTGAATAACCCATTAGATCCATTCCAGAGCCTTTGGGGTACCAAAGACCTAGACTGGGAGCACCTTTTAGGTACTTCAGTATGCGCTTTACAGCGAGCATATGAGATTCCTTTGGATTAGACTGATATCTGGCACATAAACATGTTGAAAACATAATATCTGGTCTACTGGCCGTTAAATACATCAGTGAACCAACCATGCCTCTAAAGACAGTGGTGTTCACTGGTTTGCCATCTGGATCCGAGTCCAGTGTCAGTGGTGCAGAAATTGGAGTTGGTTTAGATGGTGAAGAATTCATATCGAATTTCTTTAAAAGATCTCTAACATATTTTTCCTGATTAATAAAAATTCCATCTTTGTTTTGCTTAATCTGGAGTCCAAGAAAATATGTTAATTCACCCATCAAACTCATTTCATATTCAGTGGACATGATTTTAGAAAATTTCTGGCACATGTTTTCATCAGTAGACCCAAAAATTATATCATCAACATAAATTTGTACCATTAACAGATTACCTTTCTCATGGAGAATGAATAAGGTATTGTCAATTGCACCTCGTTTAAAACCATTTTTCAACAAATGTTTAGTCAGAGTATCATACCAGGCACGTGGGGCTTGTCTGAGGCCATATAGCGCTTTGTCCAGACGATATACCCAATGTGGATGCTTGTCATCAACGAAACCTGGAGGTTGTCTGACGTAAACTTCTTCTTCCAGCTGACCAGTTTGCCACCTAGGAAATGACATCCACCAGTTGTGGATTTCCTATCTATCTTGCAACCTGCATGATCTGAATCTGAATAACCCATTAGATCCATTCCAGAGCCTTTGGGGTACCAAAGACCTAGACTGGGAGCACCTTTTAGGTACTTCAGTATGCGCTTTACAGCGAGCATATGAGATTCCTTTGGATTAGACTGATATCTGGCACATAAACATGTTGAAAACATAATATCTGGTCTACTGGCCGTTAAAACATTCCCAACTCACCAACAAGATATTCAAAAGTTTTTACATCCAGTGGTTTAGTAAAAATGTCAGCGAGTTGTTTGTCAGTGGGAATAAAATGGAGTTCAATGTTGTTTTTCATAATATGATCGCGAATGAAATGGTACCTTAGATCGATGTGTTTGGTTCTGGAGTGCATGACTGGATTGTTGGAGATAGCGATGGCACTGGTATTATCACAAAAGATTGGAGTCTTTGAATACTTAATACCATAATCAAGCAACTGGTTCTTCATCCAGAGTATCTGAGCACAACAACTGGCTGCAGACACGTATTCAGCTTCAGCAGTGGATAATGAAACTGAAGTTTGCTTCTTACTGGTCCAGCTGACCAGTTTGCCACCTAGGAAATGACATCCACCAGTTGTGGATTTCCTATCTATCTTGCAACCTGCATGATCTGAATCTGAATAACCCATTAGATCCATTCCAGAGCCTTTGGGGTACCAAAGACCTAGACTGGGAGCACCTTTTAGGTACTTCAGTATGCGCTTTACAGCGAGCATATGAGATTCCTTTGGATTAGACTGATATCTGGCACATAAACATGTTGAAAACATAATATCTGGTCTACTGGCCGTTAAATACATCAGTGAACCAACCATGCCTCTAAAGACAGTGGTGTTCACTGGTTTGCCATCTGGATCCGAGTCCAGTGTCAGTGGTGCAGAAATTGGAGTTGGTTTAGATGGTGAAGAATTCATATCGAATTTCTTTAAAAGATCTCTAACATATTTTTCCTGATTAATAAAAATTCCATCTTTGTTTTGCTTAATCTGGAGTCCAAGAAAATATGTTAATTCACCCATCAAACTCATTTCATATTCAGTGGACATGATTTTAGAAAATTTCTGGCACATGTTTTCATCAGTAGACCCAAAAATTATATCATCAACATAAATTTGTACCATTAACAGATTACCTTTCTCATGGAGAATGAATAAGGTATTGTCAATTGCACCTCGTTTAAAACCATTTTTCAACAAATGTTTAGTCAGAGTATCATACCAGGCACGTGGGGCTTGTCTGAGGCCATATAGCGCTTTGTCCAGACGATATACCCAATGTGGATGCTTGTCATCAACGAAACCTGGAGGTTGTCTGACGTAAACTTCTTCTTCAAGCTTCCCATTCAAGAAAGCACTCTTTACGTCCATCTGGTAGACCTTGAACTGGTGATTAGCAGCGAATGCTAAGAAAATTCTGATCGCTTCAAGTCTAGCCACTGGAGCAAAAGATTCATCAAAGTCGACATCTGACTGGCAGTAGCCTTGTGCTACCAGTCTGGCCTTGTTTCTTATTACGTGGCCATCTTCATCTACTTTGTTTCTGAAGACCCATCTTGTTCCAATTGGTTCTTTCTTTCCAACTGGGAAAGGAACCAGATACCAGACCTTGTTCCTTTCAAACTGGTGAAGCTCTTCTTGCATAGCAGTCACCCAGTTTGGATCTTCCAGAGCCTCGTCAATCTTCTTAGGTTCTATCAAAGATAGAAAACTGACGTATAAGCATTGATTACTGGAGGCTCTTCTGGTCTGAACACCACGACTGGAGTCACCTAAGATTTGATCAATAGGGTGAGCTTTAGTCCATCTGGAGTACTGACCAGGATTGTTATTGGTAACAATAATATCAGTGCAAGAATTCAGTTGAGTCTCCTCTGGAGTTGACTCTGGAGGAGGGTCTTGCCAAATTACTTCAGTATCTTCATCTGAGTCATTTAGATCACGATTTGCATCATGAAATTCTTCATTTGAAGGCATTTCCTGGAGTACTGGTTCAGTATGAAATTCTTCATCAGAAGACATTTCTGGATCACTGTTCATCATGAAATTCTTCATTTGAAGGCATTTCCTGGAGTACTGGTTCAGTATGAAATTCTTCATTTGAAAGATTTCCTGGAGTACTGGTTCAGTATGAAATTCTTCATTTGAAGGCATTTCCTGGAGTACTGGTTCAGTATGAAATTCTTCATTTGAAGCATTTCTGGAGTACTGGTTCATATGAAATTCTTCATTTGAAGGCATTTCCTGGAGTACTGGTTCAGTATGAAATTCTTCATGAAGGCATTTCTAGCAGTCACCCAGTTTGGATCTTCCAGAGCCTCGTCAATCTTCTTAGGTTCTATCAAAGATAGAAAACTGACGTATAAGCATTGATTACTGGAGGCTCTTCTGGTCTGAACACCACGACTGGAGTCACCTAAGATTTGATCAATAGGGTGAGCTTTTGTCCATCTGGATCCGAGTCCAGTGTCAGTGGTGCAGAAATTGGAGTTGGTTTAGATGGTGAAGAATTCATATCGAATTTCTTTAAAAGATCTCTAACATATTTTTCCTGATTAATAAAAATTCCATCTTTGTTTTGCTTAATCTGGAGTCCAAGAAAATATGTTAATTCACCCATCAAACTCATTTCATATTCAGTGGACATGATTTTAGAAAATTTCTGGCACATGTTTTCATCAGTAGACCCAAAAATTATATCATCAACATAAATTTGTACCATTAACAGATTACCTTTCTCATGGAGAATGAATAAGGTATTGTCAATTGCACCTCGTTTAAAACCATTTTTCAACAAATGTTTAGTCAGAGTATCATACCAGGCACGTGGGGCTTGTCTGAGGCCATATAGCGCTTTGTCCAGACGATATACCCAATGTGGATGCTTGTCATCAACGAAACCTGGAGGTTGTCTGACGTAAACTTCTTCTTCAAGCTTCCCATTCAAGAAAGCACTCTTTACGTCCATCTGGTAGACCTTGAACTGGTGATTAGCAGCGAATGCTAAGAAAATTCTGATCGCTTCAAGTCTAGCCACTGGAGCAAAAGATTCATCAAAGTCGACATCTGACTGGCAGTAGCCTTGTGCTACCAGTCTGGCCTTGTTTCTTATTACGTGGCCATCTTCATCTACTTTGTTTCTGAAGACCCATCTTGTTCCAATTGGTTCTTTCTTTCCAACTGGGAAAGGAACCAGATACCAGACCTTGTTCCTTTCAAACTGGTGAAGCTCTTCTTGCATAGCAGTCACCCAGTTTGGATCTTCCAGAGCCTCGTCAATCTTCTTAGGTTCTATCAAAGATAGAAAACTGACGTATAAGCATTGATTACTGGAGGCTCTTCTGGTCTGAACACCACGACTGGAGTCACCTAAGATTTGATCAATAGGGTGAGCTTTAGTCCATCTGGAGTACTGACCAGGATTGTTACTGACAACAATATCAGTGCAAGAATTCAGTTGAGTCTCCTCTGGAGTTGACTCTGGAGGAGGGTCTTGCCAAATTACTTCAGTATCTTCATCTGAGTCATTTAGATCACGATTTGCATCATGAAATTCTTCATTTGAAGGCATTTCCTGGAGTACTGGTTCAGTATGAAATTCTTCATCAGAAGACATTTCCTGGATCGTTCATCATGAAATTCTTCATTTGAAGGCATTTCCTGGAGTACTGGTTCAGTATGAAATTCTTCACCAGAAGACATTTCTGGTAAATTCTCAACTGACACTGATACTGGAGTAGTACGCACATCTGAACCAATATTAATTTCAGAGGGTAGTTTGAAAATAATAGAGGGATAGAATGGAATACTACTGGAGAGTTTCTTTTTCTGAACAGGTTCCAGATCAGGATGACTGGAAACTGTGTCTGGTGAATCTTCAAATTTGTCGTTTATAGGATCAGATTCACAAAAGACAATTGGTGTTACTGGGGGAGTAACAGGGACTAGCTTCTTGTTGATTGATGCATTTGATTCATCAAATGTTACATGAATTGACTCATGGACCTTCTCCAGTCTCTTGTTGTAGACTCTGAAGGCCTTGCGAATGGCTGAATAGCCTAAGAAATACCCTTCATCAGCTTTGGCATCAAATTTGCCTAGCTGACTGGAGTCGTTCAGGATGTAAACTGGACATCCAAAAACGTGAAAATAACCAATGTTTGGTTTTCTATTTCTTAAGACTTCATAGGCTGTCTTTTTGTGTCTTTTGATGTACACTGATCGATTCTGGGTGTGGCAAGCAGTTGCAATTGCTTCCGCCCAGAAACTGGTAGACAGTCCAGATTCAGCAAGCATACTTCTGGCAGCTTCTATCAGCTTCTACTGACACTGATACTGGAGTAGTACGCACATCTGAACCAATATTAATTTCAGAGGGTAGTTTGAAAATAATAGAGGGATAGAATGGAATACTACTGGAGAGTTTCTTTTTCTGAACAGGTTCCAGATCAGGATGACTGGAAACTGTGTCTGGTGAATCTTCAAATTTGTCGTTTATAGGATCAGATTCACAAAAGACAATTGGTGTTACTGGGGGAGTAACAGGGACTAGCTTCTTGTTGATTGATGCATTTGATTCATCAAATGTTACATGAATTGACTCATGGACCTTCTCCAGTCTCTTGTTGTAGACTCTGAAGGCCTTGCGAATGGCTGAATAGCCTAAGAAATACCCTTCATCAGCTTTGGCATCAAATTTGCCTAGCTGACTGGAGTCGTTCAGGATGTAAACTGGACATCCAAAAACGTGAAAATAACCAATGTTTGGTTTTCTATTTCTTAAGACTTCATAGGCTGTCTTTTTGTGTCTTTTGATGTACACTGATCGATTCTGGGTGTGGCAAGCAGTTGCAATTGCTTCCGCCCAGAAACTGGTAGACAGTCCAGATTCAGCAAGCATACTTCTGGCAGCTTCTATCAGCGTTCGATTTTTCCTTTCCACAACTCCATTTTGCTCTGGAGAGCGGGCTGAAGAGAAGTTCTGGGAGATGCCAGTGTCAGTACAGAATGACTCCAGAGTTGCATTCTGGAATTCTGTTCCATTGTCACTTCTTAACTGACACACTTTTCGACTGTACTTGAGCTCAATTTGCTTGATAAGACTGATGATTTCAGCAGCAGCTTCACTTTTGGACCTCAGAAAGATCACCCAACAATATACTGGAGAGTTTCTTTTTCTGAACAGGTTCCAGATCAGGATGACTGGAAACTGTGTCTGGTGAATCTTCAAATTTGTCGTTTATAGGATCAGATTCACAAAAGACAATTGGTGTTACTGGGGGAGTAACAGGGACTAGCTTCTTGTTGATTGATGCATTTGATTCATCAAATGTTACATGAATTGACTCATGGACCTTCTCCAGTCTCTTGTTGTAGACTCTGAAGGCCTTGCGAATGGCTGAATAGCCTAAGAAATACCCTTCATCAGCTTTGGCATCAAATTTGCCTAGCTGACTGGAGTCGTTCAGGATGTAAACTGGACATCCAAAAACGTGAAAATAACCAATGTTTGGTTTTCTATTTCTTAAGACTTCATAGGCTGTCTTTTTGTGTCTTTTGATGTACACTGATCGATTCTGGGTGTGGCAAGCAGTTGCAATTGCTTCCGCCCAGAAACTGGTAGACAGTCCAGATTCAGCAAGCATACTTCTGGCAGCTTCTATCAGCGTTCGATTTTTCCTTTCCACAACTCCATTTTGCTCTGGAGAGCGGGCTGAAGAGAAGTTCTGGGAGATGCCAGTGTCAGTACAGAATGACTCCAGAGTTGCATTCTGGAATTCTGTTCCATTGTCACTTCTTAACTGACACACTTTTCGACTGTACTTGAGCTCAATTTGCTTGATAAGACTGATGATTTCAGCAGCAGCTTCACTTTTGGACCTCAGAAAGATCACCCAACAATATCTGGAGAACTCATCTATGATCACCAGGGTGTATCTTTTACCAGCACGAGTCTGAACGTTCACTGGACCAAAAAGATCCATATGAAGCATGTGAAGAGGTTCAGTAATGCTGAAATTCTGTCTGGTCTTGAAACTGGTACGCTTTTGCTTACCCATCTCACATCCTGGACATGGTCTTTCCTTTTTGAAGGAGACTGAAGGTATCCCATCTGCAAGTTGTTTTCTGGACAACTTGTTAATGTTTTTGAAGTTTAAATGGGATAACCTTTTGTGCCATAACCAGTTTGTGTCTTCATCAGCTTGAGTATAGAAACACTGCTCTGAAGGAGAGCTTTCCATATCCATCACGTACACATTCCCTTTTCTGGGAGCAATCAACACTACCTTCCAGTCCTTGTTGAATACGATGCCCTGAGCAACATTGAATAAGACTTGATAGCCATCGTCACACAGTTGACTTACACTGATCAAGTTATATTTCAAACCATTCACAAATGCAACTCGTCTGAACTTGACTTGTCCATTGTTCAGAACACCATATCCCTCAGTCTTTCCACAACCATCATTTCCAAACGTGATGGAGGGTCCATCAGAAATGGTGAACTCCTCCAGTAGGGTCTTACATCCGGTCATCGTCCTGCCAGCAGCACTGTCAAGATACCAGATAAGCTTCTTTCGATCGCCCTACACATAAACCAGAATTTTATCAGTTAGATTTGGGAACCCATCGACTGATGGGTTCACTGGACCCTCCCTTATAGGTCCCTGGGGCAATCTGGTCTAGTTCACTATGTTCAACAGTGGTCTTAGAAGAGAAGACCACTGGGGTTGATGGTTTTAAAACCTTTTCATTTTTCTCAACTGGAGAAATAAATTTGTCTTTCTTTGAAAAAGGTTTTGTATTTTGTCTAGGGCCAGATGAAGTACCCTCAAGAAAGTTTAATCTTGCATTAAAACTTTGTGATTGACGAGTCAGAATTTGAATCTGGCTCTCTATCCTGGACAAAATATTTTCTTCAGATGATACCTTAGCCTTTCCAGTCAAAGGCTTTGGTAAGGGATTGGTCTGAGGTAAAGGTCTATTCTGCTTCACCTTTTTAACTGGAACAGTCATCTGGACAGCTCCAGTCTTAACCTCTGGGGATTGAACTGGGTCTAAATTGGTCTTGGGTGTTTCAGGCATATCATAAACAGTTGTGGGCCTTAACACCTCTGGTAATCGATCGATTACTGGTATTAATGATGCAACATTTGTATTTCCATCTAAATATGCACGTTTTTGAGCAGGAAATTGTTTAACTGAAGCATCATATGGCTTTTTAGTTTCTAGCCATGACTTTATTACCAGTTTTTCTTTCTCTAAAATGATCTCAAGATCTTGCTTTTCTGGGAGCAATCAACACTACCTTCCAGTCCTTGTTGAATACGATGCCCTGAGCAACATTGAATAAGACTTGATAGCCATCGTCACACAGTTGACTTACACTGATCAAGTTATATTTCAAACCATTCACAAATGCAACTCGTCTGAACTTGACTTGTCCATTGTTCAGAACACCATATCCCTCAGTCTTTCCACAACCATCATTTCCAAACGTGATGGAGGGTCCATCAGAAATGGTGAACTCCTCCAGTAGGGTCTTACATCCGGTCATCGTCCTGCCAGCAGCACTGTCAAGATACCAGATAAGCTTCTTTCGATCGCCCTACACATACACCAGATATTGATCAGTTAGATTTGGGAACCCATCGACTGATGGGTTCACTGGACCCTCCCTTATAGGTCCCTGGGGCAATCTGGTCTAGTTCACTATGTTCAACAGTGGTCTTAGAAGAGAATGGACCAGGCTTGGATGCAAACTGGTTGGACCTGCACTCTTTCATGAAATGACCCTTTTTGCCACACTTAAAGCATGTCAAATTGGTCTTGTCAGTGGAAGAACTGGATGCAAATTGTCCAGATGGCTTATTTGCTCTTGCTTTGAAACTGGTACGCTTTTGCTTACCCATCTCACATCCTGGACATGGTCTTTCCTTTTTGAAGGAGACTGAAGGTATCCCATCTGCAAGTTGTTTTCTGGACAACTTGTTAATGTTTTTGAAGTTTAAATGGGATAACCTTTTATGCCATAACCAGTTTGTGTCTTCATCAGCTTGAGTATAGAAACACTGCTCTGAAGGAGAGCTTTCCATATCCATCACGTACACATTCCCTTTTCTGGGAGCAATCAACACTACCTTCCAGTCCTTGTTGAATACGATGCCCTGAGCAACATTGAATAAGACTTGATAGCCATCGTCACACAGTTGACTTACACTGATCAAGTTATATTTCAAACCATTCACAAATGCAACTCGTCTGAACTTGACTTGTCCATTGTTCAGAACACCATATCCCTCAGTCTTTCCACAACCATCATTTCCAAACGTGATGGAGGGTCCATCAGAAATGGTGAACTCCTCCAGTAGGGTCTTACATCCGGTCATCGTCCTGCCAGCAGCACTGTCAAGATACCAGATAAGCTTCTTTCGATCGCCCTACACATAAACCAGAATTTTATCAGTTAGATTTGGGAACCCATCGACTGATGGGTTCACTGGACCCTCCCTTATAGGTCCCTGGGGCAATCTGGTCTAGTTCACTATGTTCAACAGTGGTCTTAGAAGAGAAGACCACTGGGGTTGATGGTTTTAAAACCTTTTCATTTTTCTCAACTGGAGAAATAAATTTGTCTTTCTTTGAAAAAGGTTTTGTATTTTGTCTAGGGCCAGATGAAGTACCCTCAAGAAAGTTTAATCTTGCATTAAAACTTTGTGATTGACGAGTCAGAATTTGAATCTGGCTCTCTATCCTGGACAAAATATTTTCTTCAGATGATACCTTAGCCTTTCCAGTCAAAGGCTTTGGTAAGGGATTGGTCTGAGGTAAAGGTCTATTCTGCTTCACCTTTTTAACTGGAACAGTCATCTGGACAGCTCCAGTCTTAACCTCTGGGGATTGAACTGGGTCTAAATTGGTCTTGGGTGTTTCAGGCATATCATAAACAGTTGTGGGCCTTAACACCTCTGGTAATCGATCGATTACTGGTATTAATGATGCAACATTTGTATTTCCATCTAAATATGCACGTTTTTGAGCAGGAAATTGTTTAACTGAAGCATCATATGGCTTTTTAGTTTCTAGCCATGACTTTATTACCAGTTTTTCTTTCTCTAAAATGATCTCAAGATCTTGCTTTTCTTGAATCAATTGTTCAGTTACCAGAACCTGGGCTTGAAATGCCAGTTCAATGTCTTGAAGCTCTTTTAATTTTGATTTTAAAGCATTTATTTCAGAAGAATCTGTTTCTAGACCATTTACACAATCAGATCTAACAGTTTCTACAAAAATTAAATCAGAATTTAAAGCTTCAGCAATGTCCAGTTTTAGTTCTTGGTCAGTTGCATTATCATAATCACTAACCTTTTTAATAACAATGTCCACCCATCGTCCAGATGTGACATCTTCCTTCACCAGGTGCTCATCAACTTCCAGAGCCATGTAACAGCAATCTCTTTCTTCTTCTTCATCAACAGATGAGTCATCAGAAGGAACCCACTTCTCTTCAGTTGTAGCAATCATGCACTTATTATTGTCTTCAATTTGTTGTGCCATGAGAGCAATTTGGGCCTTAACACCTCTGGTAATCGATCGATTACTGGTATTAATGATGCAACATTTGTATTTCCATCTAAATATGCACGTTTTTGAGCAGGAAATTGTTTAACTGAAGCATCATATGGCTTTTTAGTTTCTAGCCATGACTTTATTACCAGTTTTTCTTTCTCTAAAATGATCTCAAGATCTTGCTTTTCTTGAATCAATTGTTCAGTTACCAGAACCTGGGCTTGAAATGCCAGTTCAATGTCTTGAAGCTCTTTTAATTTTGATTTTAAAGCATTTATTTCAGAAGAATCTGTTTCTAGACCATTTACACAATCAGATCTAACAGTTTCTACAAAAATTAAATCAGAATTTAAAGCTTCAGCAATGTCCAGTTTTAGTTCTTGGTCAGTTGCATTATCATAATCACTAACCTTTTTAATAACAATGTCCACCCATCGTCCAGATGTGACATCTTCCTTCACCAGGTGCTCATCAACTTCCAGAGCCATGTAACAGCAATCTCTTTCTTCTTCTTCATCAACAGATGAGTCATCAGAAGGAACCCACTTCTCTTCAGTTGTAGCAATCATGCACTTATTATTGTCTTCAATTTGTTGTGCCATGAGAGCAATTTGGGCCTTAAGCTTTTTATATTTCATTTTATAGCTATCATCAGGCTTATTATTAGAAGAGAATGGACCAGGCTTGGATGCAAACTGGTTGGACCTGCACTCTTTCATGAAATGACCCTTTTTGCCACACTTAAAGCATGTCAAATTGGTCTTGTCAGTGGAAGAACTGGATGCAAATTGTCCAGATGGCTTATTTGCTCTTGCTTTGAAACGGTTAAACGTTTTAGCAATCATTGCAATAAGGTCATCATCTTCAGTTTCATCACAGTCTGGAGAGATTTGACTGGCCTCTCCAGAATCCATAAGTTCAGACACCATCTTCTTCATAGAAAATACATTCTCAGAAGATATCAGTGCTGTACTTGGTGGTTCAGAATAACTAACCACTTTAGGAGTACTGGAGGCATGGTTAAAAGCATCTTGTTCTGCAACCACTCTCTGGGCTTGATTTTCTTCAGTGTACCTGAAGGCTCCATATAGAGTTGAGAGAGTGTGTGTGTGCAGAGTTTTACCTTGTCGTAAAACAAGTATCATGTGAGACCATTTGGTGGGCAGAATGTCACAAAATTTCTCCAGAAGTATATCCTTGTCCTTCTCAACCCCAAGACCTCTCAATTGGTTTATGATACTCATAAATCTGGTGTAAGTACCAGTGAGAGACTCGTTAGGTTGAGCAAAAAATGACTCATACCTCTTGTTTAAGGAGACCTTTCTGGTGACAATGGTGTCATCTCCTCCTTCATGTTGGTTAAGTAGCTCATCCCACATGGTTTTGGCACTAGGAAAAAGAACTAGTGTGGGAATGAGGGTTTCTGGAACAGCCCCGAGGATCATGTTTTTAAGGAGGGTGTCAAGATTCACCAATCTCCTCTCCTCTTCAGACCAATGTTCCTCCCTCTTTTCCCTTCCCCTTCTAGATCCAGAAGGATCAAGAAGTGGATTGAGAGGTGATGTAGGTACATATGGACCTTCGTTTAAGATCTTCATCATGTTCCTCTCAATACCAGTGACATGCAAAATCATCCTAGCTTTCCACGTACCAAATTCATCACTGTTCCCACTGAATTTAGGAACAGGATTATTCGAGTAGTGCACATGCACGTGTGGAGAAGCAGGATTAGGAGGAGGAGGTGGAGGATTAGTGTTATTAACGTTTTGTGGTTCATTTTGATCATGAATATTTACATTAGGATCGGGACCAAGACTAAAACCTTGTGTATTTTCTTGGTTAGCCATCAAGAACAGATCTAGGCAATGATTAGCCTTCTGCTCTGATACCAAATGTGAGTCCCTTAAATTACGAGATGGTTAACCAATAGAAAGTGTAAAATACAACAAGTCTAATAATCACTAGATATGGACTAGTATTACTTGTAAATAAAGATGCAAGATATATAAACAAAGTAATACAAGACTTAAAGCAATAAACAAATAAAGTGGACCATTATGTATGTTTCATGGGTATTTCATTTATTGATGTTTAAATAAAATACAAGGTTGTTGCGGAATCAAGATAACACGATTAAGTGAGTATCCTAACAACCTATGATTACAAATGATCTATATTTGTCAAATAGCTCTTTAGGATCGAGATACTTAAAGTTGTGAAGTATCCCTGTTTAAGATCGAGAGTATTTTAGACAAATTCACTTATATGCAAACGTAATGCTTAAAAGTATTTTTGTTCAAGGAATGACTTAGTATTTATAGGCAACAAATTCACCAGTGAATTTGTGCCGTACAAATATGGTTGTATACATTTAATGATCCGACAAGAACATTAAATGTATTAGATAAGAATAAGGATAAAGTCACATCAAGTGCAAGTGTATCCTTATTACCCAACCACCTTAACACACGTATACTTTTGTTAAAGAACAAGTGGATTGTTCTTTGGAAAGTGTGTTAAAGGCTAAAGTCAAACCTCGATATTAGTGTTCAGACTTGTAGGATCTAGAACACTAACAATCCTCCAGTGTGCAGATCTGGTAAGACTTTCCAGTGGACTCCGCCATTTGTTAAGTCTTCTTCCTTCAGACTTCAGTCTTTGACTTCAGTCAGAATGTCTTCAGTAGAGTAGATCTGGACTGGGGTGAAGTCTTCAGTGAGCTAATCTGGAGAATGCTCCAGATTACCTGTACAAGTAAATGCTCACTAGTCTTCAATTATTTCTGGACAAATCTTCAGAGGGACTCCAGATTCCAAGTCTGGAGTAGGTCCAGTGGAAGATCTTTACTGGAGAAGTGATCTGGAGAATCTTCACTGGAGAAGTGAGCTGGAGGATCTTTACTGGAGAAGTAATCTTGAGAATCTTCACTGGAGAAGTGATATGGAGGATCTTTACTGGAGAAGTGATCCGGAGAATCTTCACCGGAGAAGTGATCTGGAGAATCTTCACCCATCTTTGGCTAGTGTCACTGATCAACTTCAAGACCAGCAACACTTGATTTGGTTGCATAACTTTAGTGCTTGACTTTGCATTAACATCAATATACACTAGTGGCTTAATTCCAATAAAGGATATCCAAGGGTAATTTGTTACTTGCTGATCCTCGATCAATAAATACACGAACCAACCTTTTTTTTGAAAATGGTTCGGGGTCATTTCCGCATCACATTTGCTTTTCATTTCTTTCAATTTAGTTGCAATTCCTCCATTATGGCGATGAGACATTTGTTTAGTTGTTTCTTGTATTTTCTTTTATTTCGAACTATGTAGTTGCTTGTTTGGTATTTTTGCTATTGGTGTTTATCAAGTGATTGTTTCAAGTTAGCAAGTTGATTGTTTCGAGATTGCATTTCGAATTTATGGAACAAACTAGCGGGTATGCTGGCAGTCAGTTCAGCGCCCACTTAATTTTGGCACTCAACTTTACTATGGAAAAATCATGATTTCACCCAGAGGTTTTTCATTTTTTCCTTTCTACATTTTGCATTTTTCCCTTTTTCCCTTTAGTCGCCTTAGTTATTCGTCCATTGAGGACAATGTACAACTTAAGTGTGGGGAGGGGGATGGTAAATTGGAAAAATGAAATTTTTTGAAGTTTCCTTCCTTTACTAGCATTTTGGTTAAATTTTTAAATTTTTGAGGCTATAGGTTTTGTGCAAAGACGAGAAATGAGGTAAACTTAGATTTTGCTAATCTAGGATAGAACTTGAGATTAGTTACCTTTAGCTTTCCTTTCCTAGTGCTTGTGGCATTTCATCTTTCCAAGGGGTCATAGGCTTGTTCCGAACTTCAAATAATCTAGGTTGCTTGCAAATTGTACCTTAATGATAAATCAAATGTGAATAATAGCTTCACTAGATGATGTATTGGTAGGCACCGCTTGAGGTTTTCCATTTGATTTTGCAACTTGTCTGCATAAAGAGCTTAAAATGTATTTAATATAATTGTGGTAATTTGACTTAACATATGGTTTGCTCACCGGATGTCCGGTCCTTAATTCTTATGTTATAGGTTGTGGCTCTAGTCATTATGTTTGGTCTTTATATCGAAGTGTCTGGGGTGCTTCGACATCAAATGGGTGGCACATGCGGGAATGCGCTTAATCTTTTTCAATAGTCTAATGCTAATGTGGGCTATGGGATTCGGACAAGTAAGTCCTTGGGGTAACTTTGTTTTACCTATTCTACCTAAAGCTTCCAACTTGGGATAGGTTGACAGAAAGTCCGCTACACGGGTCCCATAGAAACTCATGGGTATTAAATTATAAAACTTTTTATTCTCGTATGTGTTTGTGTTTAGAGCATGGTCTCTGGATATGCAACCCAACCTTGAGTTATGGCGTAAGTCTCTTAACGATACTCACGTATCCGTAGCGAACCGCTGGCCTGGCGCTTAAAGTACACTTTCGTATGATCACCCGATGTGTGGATAGAGTTGCAATTCTAGACCGTAGGAGTATGTTTTGTCAAGGGACTCATAAGTATACCGTAATGAAAACCTAATGGAAAACCAATGACGTGAGTGTTTAAGTGGACAAATATACCAATAACTATTGTGGAATATTGCTTATGTTGCCAATAATAATTTTGAAGCTTGCTAGTGGATTCTATGTTTAGTAGGAACGAGCTTAAGGTCAATTGGAGTGATAGAAATGTTAAAGAGGTGAACACAAGCATAGGGAGGATTCTAATTGTAACCGAAAGATGGTTTTACTCTAGACTAGTCGAATTTTCAGATTTCGTCTAAAACCTTGCTCATTAGTTTTTAAATGCATTTGCTTTTGGAATTCAACACCGCTTGGTTGGAAACTTCCCTTATAACCATGTATTGTTTTTGACATCTTGATTTGATTGGTTATGGGATTGGTTAAAGTGCAGACTTGCTTGAGGGCAAGCAAGGTTTAAGTGTGGGGAGGTTTGATGTGTCGCATTATATGCATATTTCTCACATCTTATTTGGACGTTTTATGAATGTTTTATAGTCGTTTATACATGTTTTATGGTGCTTTATGGTATTTGCTAGTGATTTCAGGTCTAAAGCAGGTATATCACTTATAAATGGTAGAAAACGACTTAAGAATGGTCCACATGCACTAACGGATGAAGCATGGTCGAACTCGAAGCAAAAATGTCAAATTGGCAGATTTCGCGGCGCGATACAGGGTATTCACGGCGCGATGCAGCACAAAAGCGCCTTTGCGGCGCGAGAATTGGGGATCACGACGCGATAATTTTCCCTGTATTCAAAAGTGCCAATTTTAGCATCCATCGCGGCACAAGAGCGGGACATCGCGGCGCGATAAATACCTGTCAGGCGCGATTTTCTCTCTCCTGGGTATAAATACCAATTAGCACTTAACCCTAAACCTAATCTTCGACATTTGAGCTCACACACATATACTCCAGCCGTTTTTCAATGGTTTTCAAGGGTTTTTCACTACTCCCACTCATTTAAAGACTTGAAGATTAATTTTGGCTCTTGTTTAGTTATTGTAGCTCGATTGTTAGCTCGATTTGGATTATTTCTCTATTTTGGTACATCATGTTCTCCTTTTTATTTGAATCTTTATCTCTTTTCATTATGAGTAGCTAAATCTCTATACATCTATGAAGATGAAGTGAAACAATTAGTTATGGTTGTATAATATTTTGAATTCAAGTTGGTTTTACTTAACATTTTGTTAAGTTCTTAATGAAGTGATCTCTTTTACTTAATCTTGTTTGCTTGGTGATATTTGTGTTCTTCGTTAGTGGTACTAGTTGAATACAAGAATCATTTTAGTTGTTTGTCTATGAATAACTCTTGCTAGGTCATGGTATGATAGTAAAGGATACAAGCTTAATAGAAATTGCTTTGTTAAGTGGATTTAACGGTTGACGGTACCACGTTTCTTTCATAAAGATAAAATTGTTATTTAAAGAAATCAAACAAACTAGTTGGTTCAAGGAATTGTAATAGGGTTGGTGGTACCACTTGTTGCAAGAAATTGGATTGATTAGGTGATTGAGTCGATTTTACAAACATAGGTGATGCGAAAATGCCCCTGAGCTACCCTGAACTCAGCTCAGACCGAGTCAGCTTGGATTCAGCTAAGGCCATGATGATGTTTCCTTCGATGGCGCACTTTGGGAAGATGATTGGTAATCCTATTTGCCCCCTAGGATTCACCTTACTTAAATGGAAGAACTGAAATGTGGGGGAAGTTTGAAGATCAGCTCGCGAATTCGTTCAATCTGGGTCAGCTTAGAAGAAGAGTCAGCTTGGAGCAGGGTCAGCTTGGAACTGAATCAGCTTGGGATTTTCAAACACTTATCTATTTTGATGCTTTCAATAACCAGGTCAAGTCATGTGAGTAGCACGTGTGTGTGGCTGTTCTAGATGATTCTGAATAAGGATAAGAATTTAGTTATATGATTTTGTCTTGTTTTGGTGACACCTGATCGTGGGAGAGGAAGAAGACAAGTGGGGACCAGAGAGAGAACCACCACTACCCTACAGCTGCAGATTATGTTCTCTATTCCTATTGGTTGATTTATAACAACCTTGTACTAGTTGTCTAGGGTAGAATATTCCATTGTCTCTTGTATTTCCTCTATAAATAAAGGCTGCCATCCATTGTAAAAAAACAGAGAGTTTTTATGAATGTTTGATAGAGCTGAATTCTATTCAATTACAAATCTTCTTTACCTTTATGGATCTTTGATCTTAGTGGTTTGAAGTGATCCCTTTATCAAGTAATCTTGGTGGCTTGGCCTTTATAGATTATTGTGGTGAGATCTTAAAATCTTCATTACTTTTATCTGTATTTGTGGTGGCTCAGCCTTTATCAAATATAGTGGTGGTTTTGGAGTGTTTCTTGTATTTGATTCTGGTGGTTCAGTCCTTTATGAGTCAAGTATTAGATTCTTATCTATCCTTGTTTATTTTTACCTTTCTGATCGTATTTCAGTCCAGTTTCATTGTTGTATTGTTGCTGTACTATTATTTCTTATAGTCAGCTTGGGTGTGTTTCTTCATAAAATCCAGAAAACCTCTACAAAAATAGTTTTATATTCCGATGTGCTTGTGTTTTGTGAGTTAACTCAGCCTAACCCTGAGTGATTCACATCAATAGGTGGTACCCGTTTGTGTTTTGTCTTGTCACGATTATTATTACCAACATTAATGAATTTTGAGCTTAACCTATATGCAACCTAGACTTTTTGTGGAACGGATTCGACATAGATAACTTTTTAATTATTGTTTACAACTTAAACTATTTCCTCGTGCTCTCGCTAATATCGGTTGAGTACTTTTACTTACTTATTAATTAATTGGCTTTCAAAACGCAAAGTGACAACTCGGTCACACCAAACCTTTTACTTGTTTCACATTTTTACAACCTTAAGTGCACAAATTCAGTCCTTGTGTTCGATCCTGGTCTTGCCAGTTATCTATATTACATACGAACGGGTACACTGCCCGTAAGTGTGTTGTAGTCAGTTAGCGGAAGATCTTGTTATAAATTTTTAAACTAGATTCCACACATCAATGTTTGTCTACTAGAAAGTCTGTTACTGGATTTGCAGTTTATCTTGGTGAAAATCTTATTTCTTGGAAAAGTAATAAACAAACAACAGTAGCTAATCTTCTGCTGAAGCAGAATACAGAGCTTTAGCTGCTGTTACTTGTGAAATTATGTGGCTTTTGAACTTGTTAAATGATTTTGGGTTTAAAAATAACTTGCTGCCTGTTAATGTTTATTGTGATAGCAAATCTGCTATGCAAATAGCTACTAATCCTGTATTTCATGAAAGAACAAAGCATTTTGAAATTGATTTGCATTTTGTTAGAGAAAAAATTGCAGCAGGTATTATTAAACCAATTAAGATTGAATCTGCCTTAAATATAGCAGATTTATTTACCAAAAGCCTTACATTCAAAGCTCATAATTTTTTATGCAGAAAACTAGGTTTTAAGGATATTTTTAGGGTTAAACTTGAGGGGGATGATGAAATTACAAGTTTAACTTATACATTTTTTGTATTTTGGATGTTTGAGGTACAAATGATAGACAAGAAGGGCTAAAGATGTACAAGTTTAATTCTGGATGAAGATAGGACTAAGGATGAAAGAAGATAAAGAAGGAAGGGTACATTTTGAAGACTTCTTCAAACTTATGAGCATATATACTCATTATACCCGTATTAGGGTTATGATCGATCATTCTATTTCTCTCTCTACCCTATTTTCTCTCTCAATATATTCATATAATTTCTGTATATATATATCATATCGATATATATATTTTTCTGCTTGTAATATCAACTCTTTGATGATAATTCATTTGTTTCTGTAATAATATTTCATAATAATAATAAATAATAATAATAAATCTGGTGTTTGTGGTGTTTGATTCAAGTATTTTAGAGTATTTTTAGTTTCTTTCATGTATAAATAAGGGTTCTCCCAATTTTAAAAACATCCTATGTAGCATGCTTAAGAAGGTAAAAAACACCCTCAAATCCAACGTGGCATCCTCAAAAACTTTTGGACCAGCGGTTAACATCAACTCACGGATTAGTCATTTTTGTGGCAGTTACATGTATCTGTCTCTCCCAGTCAGTTACATGATTCTCATTTTTTCTTGAATCAAACTCGAAACGATAATGGGTGTTATTACAAAACATCATCTTCATCATCCCCAATTTTCAGATGGAAGGTTTTTAATCAATTTCAGGTATCCTTCCATTTTTGAGTTTTCAATTTTAGGGTTCTTATTTATTTTTCTTTTTATCAATGACTGGTCCCACAGGGCGCAGGTTCGATCCCCACAAGGGGGGTTAATTTGGTAGTTTACCTTGACATTATCCCAACACGGGGTTATGCGGGTGCCTTAGGCACATGGGACTAAAGGGGTTCCTATCAACTTACCCCTACAACAAAATACTCCCTCCATCCCACTAATTGTGTCATATTTTGAATTATCAAAGTCTTCCTTTGTAAACTTTGACCTTAAATATTTTGATTTGTGTTATATAATATTTGATGAAAGTTATATGAATTGATTTAGTTTTTAATGTTTATTTTATTGGTATAAATTTCACCAAATATTATATAACACAAATCAAAATATTTGAGGTCAAAGTTTATAAAGGTTGACTTTGAAAATTCAAAATAAGACACATTTAGTGGGACGGAGGGAGTAGTTCAGATTGTTCCCTCTAACTGAAATCAAATTTTAATATGAAATAATTATTAATTTACATTAAGAATTTGATTCGTCTTCTGTATTTCATACTATATACACGCACATATGTAGGATTATAGTTATTTTGTAACTAGAACCCATTTTGACTAAATTAACAATGGATTTTTGGTTATTAACGATTGCTATTAACATTAGCACTATGGCTTTAGGAAAAGGATATTAGCGAAAGTGGCGAGCATGTGAGGGAGGGACTCACTTGTGTGATTTTGGTCAAACTTCCATAATCTGGAGTTTGAGGGACAAATGAAGGTATTTTCTAACCTATGCATGGTCTATTTATCTTTATACTTTAATCTGATTACATTTAACTAAATTTTCTTGAAGACACGCTTGGGAAATCCGAAAGTGAGGAAGCTGGTTGATCACTCACTCCAAGAATAACTCACAGAATACTTGGAGTTGATTTGATCCTTTCCAAATCCCTCAATGCTTTAAAGGTATGACACATGCTTCTACATGAAGATAATACTTTTGGGTCATCTTATATCTTATATTATCTTTTATATATATACAATCAATGCTGAATTCTAATATTATATATATTTATATATATATATATTTATATAACTTTTATATATATATATATCTATATATATACGTAGGTATATATATATATTTAAAAGATGATGATCAAACTTACGAATATATATATGATCGAATATATATATATATAATATATATATATAATATATATATATATATATATATATATATATCATGTCTATATATTAGAGCCATGTTTTCTATCTAATAAGGATCTTTATAATTGAATCACTATGAAAATTTATTTAATACAAGAATTTAATGAACAAATAAAGTATAATTTTAAGGTATTGGTAAGTATTGCGTTGGTAAGCCCTGTCGACCGACGGTTGGATTAGCGTAAAGCCCGTTATTTGATTTGAAAAGGGTGGCCGGACCACGACGGTATGGGGTGTTCCCGGAATATAAACCTATTACTTTAAAATTAAACTAGATTTTTTCATCAAACTCTTAAGTATTAAAATCTTTTCATTATGAATCAATTATCTAGAATCTTAAATAGACGGAATCATAGTTCAAATGCTATAGAGCAGGAAGAAGATATAGACATGAATCTTTACTTGAATTCAATGCTGAGGTTTAGAATTGATTAGGGCTTTTATGATTTTACTTAGAATATATGATTTAACTGCTTTTGTTAGGGTTAATCGGAGTGTACTGCAGTAAATTGAATTGTTATTATGTGTTTGTATTCGATGTAATTGAATTTTTATTTAATGTGTTAATCTTTCTACTTTATTAATCTTATATTATTATTATACGCAATCAATACTAAAACCAAAATTTATAATTGTATTTATGATTTTACATTGTGGTTAGTGTGTAGTAATTTTTTGGGTTAATCTTTTGCCATTGAATTTTTAACCTGCATTTAGTTAAATCTGTATCTATGTATCTATATCTATTTATATATATCATTGAGTCTTTAAATTACAATTAAGTAAATTAGGGCCAAAAACTCCCATGATGTGGTAGGCTAAAGGTCCATAAACTGATATCTCCGATGTATATTTAAGTATAGTTTTGCCTCATTAATGTTTGTCTGAAGTTTATTTAACTACAATCAGTTTATGTACACATGGTTGGGCTTCCTAAAACCCATTTCAAAACCATTTTTAATCGTTCTTGATTTTATTTTTCTATTATTGATGTTCTTTTTTCTTTTTTCTTTTACAGGTAGGAGGTCTTGATAGATGATGATGATAATTCCAAGGTATTTTTTTTATTAATAATTCTGGTATTAAGATTTTGACATGCCTATGTGTAGGCTTCCACCAATTCAGAAGTTTATTTGCAATTAGAGACTGTTATATACTCTATTGATGGACTGAGCTTTTAATCATACTATTATAGTTATTCTGATATTTTCTGAGAAATTGACAATGATGATAACTTTGTGCTATTCTTTTTTCACATTTGTTGGTAGGTTTTTTGTCAAGAGTTCTGGTAAACTAACTGAATTAATATCAAAATAAAACGAAAGAGCTGGGTTTAGTCTTGATGAAGAAATTGAACTATATGAGGTATGTTCTACGCTGTTGTGTATGCGTGTTGATAAAAAAAATTGAACCAAAGCATGTTGATAAAAAAATTCCTTCCTTCTCTGTTTAGATTGAAGATAGAGACCTAATCTGCTTTCAGAAACTTCCTCAGGCCAAAGCCGAGGAGGAATACCGATATCCCTTGATATCTAGAATATTTGAAAAATCATCAGGTGTGTTGGGCTATATAGAAAATAAGAAAAAAAATACGATATAGACTAAAAGCTTTTGGGATGTTCCGGTCCAAAATGGATCTAGTTGGGGGTGGCGGAAAATACTCCATCTGAGAAATGAAATACGACCTTTTACTTGGTCTAAAATAGGTGATGGTAGGAATACATCCGTTTGGTTTGACAAGTGGGCTGAGTTATGTCCGATTCGAGCTCTTGTAACACAAGACAATTTTTTCAAGCTGGATACTCTCTTCAATCTTGCATTGCAGATATTTATCGAGATGGTCAATGGAAATGGCCAATGGCCTGGTTTGATCTTTTTCCTGTCTTAATTGGTCTTCCCTCTTTGCATCTACAACAAAATGAACCTGATATGCTAATATGGAAGGATTGGAATGGTAAAGAAATCCCTTATTCATCAAGTGTGGTTTGGGACTCTATCCGTACAAGAAAGGAGAAGGTTGCTTGGGCTGATGCGGTGTGGTTCTCCCAGTGTATCCCACGACATGCTTTTGTTGTGTGGTTAATCATTGGCCGGAAACTTAAAACACAGGATAAATTAAGACATTGGGATGTTGGTGGCAACATCAATTTAAACCTAATGTGCTGCTCACTTTGCAAGGGGGAACCTGACTCTCATTCTCATCTTTTCTTTGAGTGCTCATTTTCCTTGCAGGTCTGGGATCGGGTCAAAGCCATGGCTGAAATATAACACCTCTCTAATAAATGGGATGACATCCTAGATTGGTTAATCTTGAAGTCAAAGTCTCGATCTGCCAAGAATGTAATTGGAAGACTTATGGTTGCAGCTACATGTTACTTTATCTGGAAAGAGAGAAACAATAGGCTTTTCACCAAGAAGGCTAAACCACCGGACCAGATTGCTGCTGATATTACCTCTACGGTTCGCCTTAGATTGGACACATTAAGATTCAAAGATACTATACAGGTGGCAAGGCTGCTAAATGCTTGGAAACTACCTCGTAACTTCCTTGTCTATGATGATAATCAGCAATGAAGTGAGTCTATTGGTGGGCTGATTCTTGCATGTCGTTTGTTGCTACATAACAGCACAGCTAGCTTTTATTAGTTGTAGTGTAGCGATAGTATTCTTGTTCTATTTGGTTTAACTATTTGGTATGCTCCGTATTGAGCTTGGTTAACACTCATATGGCATGTCATATGTGTGAACTAATGTGACATTCAGTCACATTACTTGTACTTATTTGTTTTGGGTGGTGTTATAAAATTCATCATTTACCCAAAAAAAAAAAATAAGAAAAAAAATGAGATTTAAATCGAGTAAGTACAGAACATTAATTATTCCCAGCAGTTACAATCAACTCCCAAATTCTCCCCGCGGAGACGCCCACAAACTTAATCATCAATTGCCACCGTCCTCATTCCACACAATCCTAGCAGGTTCGGTTTACTTTCTTACACTTGGTTTTTATATATAATATATATATATATATATATTTTAATTTTTATCATCAAATCAAATCTAAATATGGTATAATATGAATTTTGTGTTGTTGTATTTTTTGATGATTATATTAATGGGAAATCTTTTTTATGTAGAATCATCGAAATTTTTCAACGTAAGTTCATGTTTGTGGATTTCTTATCTGGGATCATTGGGTTATTTTGTTTGATTTATAGTCTGCAATAGTTCACTTATGGTGAATGAAGAACACACTTATTATGCAAATTCATTGTAATAACATCACTAGTCGAACTTCTGGCTTTTATCTTAGCGATCTAAACTAGACTGCCATGATCTTGAACATTCTAAAGCTTCTGTTATTCTTCAAGTAAGCTCGCGAGTTTGTTTAATTGCGTATGAATTCGAAAGCCTGCAATCTTCTATTATGGCTTTGAAGTAGCTTTTCTATTGTCAAAAACTGAAATTTCATAGTTGAGCGGCTAAGATCAGAGTAAAATTAGTAAAAGAAAAACAATGTTCTTTTTTAAGAATTCAAAAAGAAACATAATTAAAGTTCAAACTGTTGTGCTTTCAAGCTTAATATTATGCACTTTTAAACAGCATAAAGGGTCTGTTTATAGCATTTTTTCATGGTTCTAAATATGGTATGGTGTGGGCATAAGTGTGTTTGTATTCATTTTCTCATTGCAAAAATGTTTGTGGGTATTCTTTTTGATCTTTTTGTTGGTTGAATACAGGAAGCCATGCGATTGCTAGAGACAGAGAGGAGCACACTGATGCTGAAAATGAAACCGCCACTTTCCCCTTTACTTCACCAACTTAAATTGAGAAACACAAAACTGCAGAGCATATGCTGAACTACGAGGAGATGAAACTAATGCTCCAACTTATGATAAACAGGTCTCATAATCATATATCATTGCTACCAGTGGACATGAAGTACTCACCAATTAAAGTTTGCTTTTTACTTCAACCTTTTAGGTAACTTATTTGAATTGTTATAAGATAAAACATAAAAACGGGTCGAAATTGCAATCTTCACAAATGCTCAATCAATTTTTTGGTGTTTCCTTCAAGCTACACCTTTTGATTAAATTGGGTGCCCATTGGGTCTGGCTATGATGCTTTAACCCGTACGAGAATTTTCAATTTAGTTGTAACAAGTCCAGTTTCTGTTCACAAGTTCATTGAAGGGAACAAAAGTTTTTGACAATTGACATCCTATATGCTATTTAACCGAATATGTGTCATTCTTTACCAAAAATGATACCCAAATAAATTCTAGCCCTCTTTTGGTTGTTAGGAATAGCATTCTCAACGTCTACGGGAATATTAAAAGGCATTTCAGATTTGGTTCAGCAAGAAATTGCACTTTCAGCCGGCTTTTGTTGACTCAACAACCATTTCAAAGGAAAGCTTGAAGTAAGGTACGTCAAGGAAAACTAAAAAAATTATTTTAACCCATTTTTATTCAACACAAGAACCAAAATACAGTTTCTAAACTCACCACATCGATGTTATTCTCACTCAAGGGGAGGCCTGTTCTGGTACCGATGTACCATTCCATCAGAGGTTACTTGTAACACTAAGGTTGGTTTATATAGGCATCAACCATGGCTTAGATTCCGTCCATTGTCTTCCACGCATCTTGATCTAATGGCTTCTGCTTGATCAGTACCTGGTGATAGTGACATTGTACTTTTTGTTCCCCATATGTTCACCAAAAATGATCATGCAGTCACATGATAATGAACACCTCATAGAATGTTTACAATCACCAACTGGCACTCTAGAATGTCCTTTCTGATGCTTATCCAGATAGGTGACATATATACAAAGTTAAATAACAACACTGGAGCACTTGCAATACTCCAGGCTGAACTTGTACCTTCCAAGCTGACTACAAGAACCAAGCTGATTTCCACCCATCAGCTTGGCCTTCTATCCTTGTTCTTCATCTTTGACTTTAGACCAAGTGCTTATCTTCTATTTGATGCAGCTTGAATGATACCATCTTCCAGTGAAGATGTTCAGGCTGACTCCGCTTGGATATTTCCAAGCTGACTCAGCTTCAGAACCAAAGACTTAAGTATTTCTACAATTGTTTGTCATCTTCAAAACTCTTAATGTGTGAGCAGCTTGACTCCAACAATCTCCCCCTATTTGATGATGACAAAACCTTTGCAGCTTCTACTGATCAGACTGGAAATACTTAAACAGATTGAAAGGGTTTTCAAGTTGATAACATTATACATTTAACCATTTCAATCTTTTCTTTGGGTTCTTTTGATCTTTTTCATCCAATAAAATACATTCTTACAAGATTGAATGAAAAAGATGACATTATTAATAATTACTTAATTAATTTTTACAATAAAGAATAAAATAGAGTATTTACAAAATTTACATAAAGGACAGAGTTTGAGTATTTTACAAAAAAGCTTTCATAATACTCTTCCTTTATGTGAGCTGGAGCAGGCTTATTCAAATCATATCCCCTTCTTTATCCTTCCAACATCAAGGCTTCATGAAATCTGCTACTTTTGTCTCCAACTTGATTGCATACCAGTTTGAGAGCATATAAATGTACATTAGGAACCATGTTCAGCTCAGAAGCTCTTTGTGAGTCCTTATGATCAGACCAATTTCTTCCTTGTGAGTCCTTATGATCAGACCAAGTTCAGGGGCTTCAATGAGTTGACCTTCCATTGGATTTGTAACTTCAGGAGGCAGACTGAAGTTGAGCATATCCATCTTCTTCCCATAACCAGACTTCTGAATCTTGACATGTAAATCTTTTCTCTTCAAGAAGTCTTCAATGGTTATCTTCTTTTTCTTCTTCTTTTTGAGACCAGGCACAGTCTCATCATCTTCAATTTCTGAATCATTATCTTCAGAAGTGAGTGGTTGTGGAAGTCCAGTTACATCAATATTGTAATCTTTCATCTTTGCAAATCTTTTAGACAGATCCCCAACCACCACTCCATAATTGCTTGGCTTGTTCAGAACCAGGAGATTATGCAATTCCACACACTCTGCATATCCAAGAGTAAATAACTCTGACAGCTCCAAAACCTCACTTGCAGAAGAATCACCTTCCCTTTTCAAATGGATTCTGGGTACTTGCTTGTTTTAACCTTGCTCAGTCTGACCCCAATAATCTCTTCTTGAAGAACCCTAGTCAGCTTGAACTTCTCCAGTTTGTCTTTTTCAGAAGCTGATGGCTTCTTGGAGACAGTTACAGCTTTCCTCTTTGCTTGAGCTGACTTCTTCTTTGGAGAGTCATCCAAGTATTCTTCTTCAAGTTCTTGTAAGGCTTTAAGGGATTTTTCTTCTTCCTCCTTCAATCTTCTTTCTTTTCCCTCTTGATTGAGTTGATTTTCAAGTTTGCACCTTTCCTTTTCTTTGTTATCCATGATCAGTCTTCTTGCAGCTTTAGCATCCTTTGCCTCTCTTCTTCTTCTCCTTTCAGCTTCATTCTCCCTTACAGCTTCTTCTTCAATCTCAAGCTGACTTCTTTGTCTCGAAGCATCATCAGTCTGAGTGCCTTCAGTCTGAATGTTTTGGTCAGCTTGTTCTTCAATGGGTTGAATGGAAGCTGGGCTTGATCCAAATCCTCTCCTCTCTGTAAAATAAGGCCCAATGGGCACCTTGTCACTATCATCTGAGGATGATTCATCTTCAAATTCAATAAGATCTGCATAAGCCTGGAGACCTAGAACTACTTTCACATCTGCTCTTTCCTCTTCTTCTTCATCAAAAACCACCACAACAACTTCTTCAGGTATTGTAGCTGACTCAGTCTGAATTTGAGTCTCAGGCTGGTCAGTTTCAGCTTGAGTCTCAACAACAACTTCCTCTTCTTCTTCACCTATGCCAGTATCTTCTTCAGTAGCAGTATCACCTTCTTCAACTACTTTCTCCCCTTCTTCTTCCTTCTCCCCTTTTTTGTCATCATCAATGGGGGCAGATGAGGTGGAGCTGACTGACTTGATGAGTTATGTGAGATCATTTCTTAGATAAGTATCAAGCTCAGTCAGTTTGGTAGTATGAGAGGAGTTTGAAGTCTTCAATTCTTCAACAGTTGAGCTGATTTAGTCATGTTGCTTTTCAGCTCAGCTTCAGACTTCTCTACTTGTGAAGGAACATTCACAACTTCTTTGAGCTGGGTATGGAGGCTTTGGATATCTTTGAGAACCTTCTTGTTTAATTTCCTCATCTTCAGCCTGCTAGCTTTGAATTTGGTTCTCATTGATTTCCTCAGCTTGTTTTGGGAAGTCGCAAGTGCTGCTAAATAATTTCCGTTTCTTCATTTAATTCTGCCATCCCTTGACTCCAAACCTTTATTGTGCCACTCAGCTTTGCACCCTTGGCCATTTCTACCATTTCTTCCATTATTTCATCTTGCTGGGTAGCCAAAGTCCGCTGAGTAGCCACAATATCATGAAGCTGATCGTGCATAGATACCTGTTTACCTTGTTTTTTTTATCCATACGTGCACTAAGCTGTGTGATGTCAGCCTTTTGGGCGTCTTTCATCTCAGTGAGCTTAGTTACCACATCCTTCAATAGAGATTTGGTTGTATGGGAGGGACCAACAGTTGGCCTCTCAGCCTGAGACCTTACAATAGGCTCACTGGTGTCCCTAATATTCGGTAAATTTGGTGAATTTAGAGAATGTGGAGCTAAAGGAGTTGTTGGGCGATTTTCCTCATAAGAGTGAGTCTCAAGAGGTGCAATAGAAGTTGTTAGTTGGACATTAGCTTGAGTAGAATTAGCATGTAATTCAAACTGTAAAGTGCCTGCTGTAGGAAGCTGATTTGATTGATCAGCTTCAGCATTGGCAGTCACCAGAACATCCCTTGAGGATGGGTGAACATCTGATGTGTGAAATCGAGTCTTAAAATTTATAAACGCGAATCACCTAGCGACTGACTACAACACACCTACAGGCAGTGAACCTGTTCGTATGCAGTATAGTTAACTTGGAAAATCCGAGGTCGATCACAAGGACTAAGTAAAGTAGTTGTTCAAATAAAGCAATTCAAGTAAAAATAGGGGTTTTGTGACTGAATTGTCACGTTGCAGAAAGTTAGTTTGCAAGAAAATAAAATGAGTTAGTAATCCCGCAGGATTAATCGCAAAGAGAATAACGGATACAAAATAATTGAAAGCGAATAACGGAAATCGTCCAATCTCGTTCTTGATCTTCAAAGATTATTAAACTGATGAAAATCTCCTTCAATAAGTCTCAAAAACGGCTGGGAAAAAGTAAGATAGGGTTTTGGTGAAAATAAGCAAGCTATTTATAGTTTCCAAATAATGCTCTCAAAATCCCGTACAAGGACTGCGGCGCATCTATGAACTGCGGCGCAGTGTAGCTCAAACTTGTTGACTTTGTTGGCTTTCGTTGTCAGTTTAAACTGGTGAGGCTGCGACGCAACATCTAGACTGCGACGCATCACAATTCTCGAATCACTTGCTGCGGCGCATCATGTTTACTGCGACACATCCGAACAGAAGTTCCAAGGACTGCGACGCAGTGAGTCGACTGCAGCACATCTAGACTCTAGACTAAAAGGCTGCGGCGCATCATGGTAGATGCGGCGCAGTGCAATGCTGATCAGGTCCCAAATTCAGTTTCGTGCCTTGTACACCTTCCGTAAGCACACATTTTACCTCAAAATGTCGTTTTCTTCAGAATTGTGTTACAATACCTGTTAATATCCTGAAACACTAACAAATACCATAAACACACCAAATGTATACGAAAACAACTCTAAAAACACTTAAAAACAACTAAATAAGACGTGGGAAATTGGTATAAAATAAGGCATATCAAATCTCCCCGCATCCCGTGGTACCGCTGCTGATCATACATAATCCTGCTCATCCCAGAACCCAACCATCTAGAATCCTGATCCACTTTAGCATGGAACTGCTGCTGTGACTCCCACATGGAGTTAACAGTGGACTGCAAGGTAGAAAGATCGAAACTGGAAGAAGCAGAAGGTCCTGCTGAGGAAGATGCACCTGCAGAAGATGGTGCACGACGCTTAATATGTCGTGCTGGCTATGGTGGCTGCTCTGGTGCGTCTGGCATATCCTCATCATCACCACCTTCAGGAGCGGTACCACCAAAAGGGATCAATCCAAAACGTGTCAAATCATTCCAAGTGAATGGCTTCATGGGCTTCTAAGTCAACCTGCAATCCGCATTAGCCCTGTCATTCTCATAACAAAAAAATTGCACCATTTTTGTGATAAAATGGCCACAAACAAGACTCGCATCCCTCGCTCCTCGGGTGCCCATGTGATTTGCCAAGACATACGGGGCACAAGCTGTCTTATATGGGGCACCCTCATCAAACAATCTGAGTAAACAAAGATCCTCCAAATAAATTTTGTCCATTTGATTAGAACGCTGGACAAAGAAAAATCCTAACATCTTATGGAAGATCCTCAAAATGGGCGACAGAATCTGATTCGCCCCACTAGCCGAGGACCAAACTTTCCCCCCAGAAATCCTGGTATAATAATCCCTCTGATTACCTTCAGGGAACCCCTGAGTCTCCCTAATCCCATGGAGCAACAACCTCTAGAATGCAGAATTTTCCAACATCTCACGAGGATACATTCCCGTGCAAACACCAAACTCAGCAATAGAAAGCGCCCTCTGCTTTCCCCCACACCTAAAATATATTCCCGTGTCTTCTTGATTGTTGTATGGTGTTTTACGTGTATGAAGAGGGATAGCCCATTCGATTTAAAAGCTCTTGAGGAACGTTTCAACAAGATACGACAGGATTCAATGTCGGGAAAGAAAAAGAAGAAGGGTGGAAGTCCTCAAAGGATGGAAACCCTAAAAAGAGTGCGACGCCTTCAGTTTCTGTTGAAGATGATATTGGATTTGGAGAACCTCAAGTCGATGATAAAACTACTCGAGTAACATCTAATGAGATGCAGAAAGTTCATTGTCACCGGAAAAGGCTAGAAAATTCTCTGGTGCAGACAAACTAAGTGAAATAAATGATAACCAAGAGTATGATGAGTTTGGTTTTGTAAAAGGAATCCCAGTTACGGCTGATGATGTTGATAAGCAGAATTTGTTGAAGAAAGAGGAAGATAAAATGGAAAAAGATTCTCCAAATTCGACCGGTTGTGAGGCAATTCTTTTGGTTTAATATTGGTAATGGTACTAATATTTCTCCTTGGTTTGATAATTGGTGTGATATTAGTCCACTTTCTAATAGAGTATCAGCTAGGTCCATTGTGAATGCGGGTTTTCAGCTTAATTCTACGCTTGATCAGATTATTCACGATGGCGCTTGGTCATGGCCAACTGATTGGCATAATACAATGGATAATTTAGCTGCACCAGTATTGCTAGAGAATCAATCTGATCGGCTTATGTGGAAGAATGGTAATGGTGTGGTTTGTGATTTTTCAGTGGCTAATGTGTGGGATACGATTCGGCCAAGGGATTCTGTGGTTGAGTGGTATTCTTTAGTATGGTTTGCTTGCTGTATTCCTAAACATGCGTTTCATCTTTGGCTGGTTATGAAGAGAAAATTGAGAACTCATGATATGCTTAGACCTTGGGATATACACTCAACATCGAATACTCAGCTTGTTTGTTCCTTATGTGGGTTGCAAATGGACTCACACGAGCATTTGTTTTTTGATTGTGCTTATTCTTCGCAGGTTTGGAAGATCTTGTGTTAAATGGAAATTGGATTTGGCCTGATGCATGGCGTGATTTATACCCTGTACTAAACGGATTGCCTCCTGTTAACATAAGGCCACATGTTCCTGATTCGATTTGTTGGAAAGATAAAGATGGCAATGAGGTGGAGTTCTCGTCGTATGTAGTTTGGAACACAATAAGGCAACGACATCAGCACGTAACATGGGGGAATGTTGTCTGGTTCAAACAAATGATACCGAGGCACTCTTTTATCTTGTGGTTAATTTTCCATAGAAGGCTGTATACTCAAGATAAAGTGATGAAATGGAGTGGTGGAGGAAACATGAACCTCAATCTGGTTTGTTGTCCGTTATGCAAGCAAGGGTCGGATTCTCATAACCATTTGTTTTTTGATTGTTCTTATTCTTCATAGGTTTGGCAAACAGTTCGGCACCTAGCGTATATGCAAAATATTCAACAAAAATGGGAAGATGTGGCTGATTGGATGATACAAAAAGGGAAGTCAAACTCAGCAAGAACTGTAATTGGCAAATTATTAGTTGCTGCAACGGCTTACTTCATATGGCAAGAGCGAAACACAAGGCTTTTCTCCAACAAATCAAGATCTGAGGAGAAGATTTCGGATATCATTGCCACTACAGTCCGCCTAAAGCTTGTAACAATGCGGTTCAAGAATACAAAACTTGCTAACCGTGTTGTAGAAGATTGGAATCTGCCTCGGCATTTGGTTATTTATGAATAATGATGGCTTGTTTAGTGATAGATATCTTATTTACTTAGTCGCTATGCAAGTTAGAGTGGCTCTGTAATAGGTGCAATAATAGTTTTTTTTGGTAGATAGATTTGTTACATATTTAGGGCATGTCCTAAATATGCACTAGTATGGTACTCAGCCATACTACTTGTTTTGTAATGTTTTTGGTGATGGAATACAATTTACAGGGGTAACCCATTAACCAAAAAAAATTAAAACAATCAATTCCTTTCACCGAGATAGTTGAATAAACCTCTAAACACCACTCTCTACAAATCACTTCCCGATTAAGGAAGATATTAGCCCACATATCAAACTGAACCTCATTGGGATTACCATACTCGTCTGGACGCTATTTTGAGGAGCATCAACCTATTAATGTCAGTCCGAATAAGTAAGTGATCAAGCATAACCGGATCCATATACCTTGGTTGATGAATGTCCTTGTGCACAATCTTGGCTAACCGATTAGTAAAAATAACCTTCTCATCTGCCGAAGATCTTGGCCATTTAAGCCAAGCATGTGACTCGGGACGCATAGCAAGTGCTTCAACACTTGGTTTAGGTGGTTCTCTTCGTTGTTGTTGCTCACTTGATTCAGCATTAGTGTCATCCAACACCCATTCCTGACCCGGTTGAAGACCGTGCCCGGTTGAAGTGGAAGTGCGGTTTGACCCCCTTTGGGATCGACTACCTGTAACGGGTTGCTGCACAACAAGAACAAACAACAATACAACCATCAATAATAATACCCTATAATAAGTTAAAACAAAAAGCTGGTCAAGACAGGGGTCGACTGCGGCACAACCTACCCGCTGCGTCGCATCTATTTGGTCGAGAAGAAGACTGCGGCGCAGTCTGTAACTGCGTCGCACTGGGATTTCGAAATTGAAACTGCGGCGCATCGCGACTGAACTGAACCACAAACCGACCAAGAATCTTTAACAACTTAACAAATATCCATCTTCCAACTAGGGTTTATCAATTTTTTCAATCAAAACATAAATCCCCTAAATTAGTTCGATTAGCATGATAATATGGAAGATAATAAAAAATTTATCAACAAATTAACCAACCCTCATCATTCTTGAGCAATATACATCTCAAATTTGAACATTAACAATTAAATTAAGCATACCCTTATATCTATTCGAATTTGATAATAAGAAAACTAACAAAAATTAAATGAAGAAGGAATAATGAGAGAAAATGAGGAGATACTAACCTTTCCAGTCCTTGTCATGTTAATAATGGATAAAAAAGATGATAAAAATCTCAAGAAAATAGGAAGGAAGGAGGGGAGGGATCGGTTGGGTATATGGGAGAGAAAGTGAGAATAATAATTGAGGGTAAAGTAAAAGTGTGAGTAAGAAAACCCTAGCCCCTTTATTTCTCTCTATGTTTTGACGAGATCCGGAGCAAGACTGCATCACAGTCCCCCCACACATTGCGTCGCAGTGCAATATGGAAAATATTATTTTATTATTATTATTATTTTTTGGGATTTTTGATTTTCTGGAAATTAAAAACACGATGTGTCGCATTATAATGACTGCGTCGCACTTATTAAGTCGAGATTTTCACTACTTCGCATCTAGACTGATGCGGCGCACCAGCCCACTCCTACTGCGGCACAGTCTTAGACTGTGTCGCATCTAGCCATGCGAAAGGTTCACCGCATCGCAGCCTTTTAGGTGCGGCGCAGTAGACTTCCTCCCACACTTACCTTTGCGTGATGCTTCGAATGACTTACCGTAACGCATGGGAATGCCTTCAATCCTGCATATCTCGACAAAAAACACATTAAAAACTGAAAAATAGACAAATTTATTGAAAACAAGAAACACGGGTTGCCTCCCGAGAAGCGCTAAGGTTATTTACGAGTCGTTAGCTCGACTCCAAGATCTTTTTATTGATCCATTTTGAAGAATGGAAGCTCGTCAAAGACGACTCCCACATCTTCCTCCTCTTCACTGTAAAGCTTCAACTTGTGACCATTAACAATAAAAGTAGTTCCATCCAATTTTAACAATTCAACATAAACAGACGGATAAACATGTTTGATCACAAACGGGTTGGTCCACCCACTAGTCAACTTGGGTTGCTTAAACTTGTACTTGGAAATGAACAAGAAAACTTTATCACCGGATTTAAAATCCTTCTTCCTAAGCCTACGGTCATGCCACACTTTTGTTCGTTCCTTATAAAGTCTAGAATTATCATAAGCATGCAACCTAAGTTCGTCTAGCTCATTTAGTTGCAACGATCTCAACTCACCGGCTTCAACTAGGTCCATATTACAATTCTTGAGCGCCCAATAGGCTTTATGCTCAATTTCCATAGGAAGGTGACAAGTCTTGCCATAAAGCAACCGGTATGGGGTAGTCCCAATCGGCGTCTTGTAGGCGGTCCTGAATGCCCAAAGAGCATCATCAAGCTTGGTAGACCAAGACTTAGGGTTGTCTCCTACAGTTTTCTCAAGAATTCTCTTCAATGCCCGATTAGTATTTTCAACTTGGACACTCGTTTGCGGGTTGTATGAGGTTGAAAAACGGTGGTTGACACCGTACCTCTAAAGCACCTTAGCGAGTTGGTGATTCGCGAAATGGCTTTCGTGGTCACTTATTAAGGCCTTGGGCACACCAAACCTACAGAAAAGCTGTTTCAAAAAGTGAATGACGACCCGTGCGTCATTCGTTGGCAAGGCTTTAGCCTCGGCCCACTTAGAAACATAATCAACAACAACAAGGATATACAAATTCCTATTTGATGGAAGAAAAGGTCCCATAAAGTCTATGCCCCAAACAACACAAACTTCACATACCTGAATGTAGTTCCGAGGCATTTCATCACGTTTAGAAATTGTACCTTGTCTTTGACAAACATCATAAACCTCCACCAAGGTTTGCGCCTCCTTGAAAATGGTTGGCCAATAAAATCCAGCATCATATACTTTCTTTCCGGTGACAGACGGTCCATAATGACCACCGGTTGGCCCATAGTGACATTCATCAAGAATCTTTCGGGTTTCTCCTCCCGACACGCACCTCCTTATCATGCCATCTGCACAAATTCTAAACAAAAATGGATCTTCCCAAAAATAATGTTTTATCTCAGAAAAGAATTTCTTCTTTTGTTGAGATGACATTTCTTTAGGAATCACATCTGCACAAAGATAGTTAGCAATGTCGGCATACCATGGTGCTTCCTCAACTTCAACCTGCATCAAATACTCATCAGGAAAAGCATCATCAATCTCATGCTCTTGCAACTCCTCAAGGTGAGGGTTTTCGAGCCTACTTAAATGATCGACCGCCACATTTTCAGCCCCCTTTTTGTCCTTGATCTCAATGTCGAATTCTTGCAAAAGCAAGACCCAACGGATGAGACGGGGCTTGGCATCTTGTTTAGAAAACAAGTACCTCAATGCGGAATGGTCGGTATAAACAATGGTCTTATTAAGAACCAAGTAGGGTCGAAATTTATCAAAAGCATAAACAACGGCCAACAATTCTTTTTCAGTCACAGTATAATTTTGTTGAGCCGGGTTGAGAGTCTTGCTAGCATAAGAAATGGGACGGAAATGCTTGTCATCCCTTTGGCCTAAAACGGCCCCTAAGGCAAAGTCGCTAGCGTCACACATTAAAAGGGTAAATTGATGGGAACCCCTTAGGCCCATGTACCTTTTTGGTACCCACATAACCCCCAGCAAGGATAGTGTCAAGGTAATTCAGCCACAATTTAATCTTGCCTTTGGCAAGATTCGAACCTGGGTTTCCCCCAGGGAGTAGCGGCTGGTGGCCATCCCACCAAAGTGAGATGGTTAGCGTCACACATTAACTCAAAAGGTAAGGACCAATCGGGTGAAGACATAATAGGGCATTGGTCAATTTCTCCTTAAGAAGGTTAAATGCATGAAGACAATCTTTATCAAAATTAAATGGGACATCCTTTCTCGGTAAAAGGCCGTCACCCCTGGTTATTATATTAAAATAATGAAGAACAGGCGACTTAGTAGAATACCAAGCCGACTTTTACAAATCACTAGGACCTTGAGATTCATAATCTCTTTTACCTATAGCAACATGTTCTCTATTAAACCTTAAACCACCATCTTCTAACAAGTTAACAACTCTACCAAGTGTTTCTTGTAGATCTTCAATCTGCCTATCCCTTCTAGCATTATGAGCTTCTTCTAATGTCATATTTCTTCTAAAAGCCATTAATATTCAACAATAACTAAACTCACAATAACAGATCTAAACAAACTTTAACAGATTAAAAAGATTAAGATAACCCTTTTGAAGGTTCTCGGATTATTTTGGGTTGGAATCCTGATTTGGTTGAGGTCATGATATTATCTCAATCGGACCAGGTTATACATGCTCAAATCATAATTAAAGAAAATGTTGTTTGTGCTCTTTTGTCTATGCTCATAACCAATATACTTAGACGTAGCTCTTTGGCAGAATTTAGTTAAACATAAGGGCTTTGTTCGGGATACTCCTTGGTGTCTAATGGGTGACTTTAATGCTGCCCTTCATCTTGAGGATTTTGCAGCGGGTTCCTCCAAAATTGACATTGCTATGAGGGAGTTTCAGGAGTGTGTGCAAGAGCTTCAAGTTTTTGATGTTAATATGCTTGGATTACAATTTACGTGGAATCAGAAACCAAAGGGGGCAGATGGTGTTCTTAAGAAAATTGACCGTATTCTTGCCAACTTGGAATTTTTTGATTGTTTTGCAAGGGACTCGGCTGTTTTTCAGCCTTATAGAATCTCAGATCATGCTCCAGCGGTGTTGAGAATTCCCTTGAAATTCATATTTAAACCAAAACCTTTCAAGTTCTCTAATACTCTCCTTCAAAATGATTCCTTCAGAGAGGTTGTGGTTTATGCTTGGAAGGTTGACATATCTGGTCACGCTATGTATCGTTTGGTACATAAACTGAAGCGGACAAAGAATCCTTTGAGAAAGCTGTTATATGATGGTGGTAATGTCCATAAGAAGGTTGTTGAGCTAAGAGCTGAACTAGATGCAGTACAAATGGCACTTGATAAAGACCCCCATAACCTTAATCTTCGTGAAAAGGAGGCGGTTACTTTAAATGCTTTTAATGATGCGCTCATGAATGAGGAGATCTTCTTAAAACAAAAGACAAAGGTGGAATGGCTTCAAGTAGGAGATTCTAATTCGGCTTACTTTCATAAAGCGGTGAAAAGTCATGTATCAAGGAACCGAATTGACATGGTTATTGACTCAAATGGACTGGTTCAGGATGGTGATGGGGTGGCGAAAGTTTTTGAGGAGCACTATACTAATTTTCTTGGTCAACCAGGTTTTGTTTCCCATTTGAACTCTAATAGTTTATTCACTAGTCGTCTTGCCCCTGCAAAAGCCCTTGCTATGATTGCTGAAGCGATGTGGAAATGTCCAGGTTCACTGAACTGAATGACACCAGTGAACTGGAGAAGTCAACTGAACTGAAGGGTAGAACTGAACGAATAATGCCATCTGAGCATGCCATGCTAATTCTGCCAGCAATAGCCCATTTCAGACAAGTATTCACTGAACCAGTCCAGTCACCAGTGGTAACACTTCTCCAGTGGAAAGAGTCTCCAGTGACAACCAGTAGTGATCCACCAGTGAAGTTCTCCACTGAAGCACTCCAGTGACCAGCTCCAGTCTAGTCTCCAGATGGATGCTCCAGATTTGAGTCTCCAGTGAAAACTCCAGATTTAATTTCCAGTTTTCCAAATAAAGTTTGTTTCAGTCACGTGTTTGTGGACCCGATGAAGAAGGAATGACAGCTGTCAAAGAAGATAAGGGAGGAGCGTGTGACAACGTTAATCCTAACGGTTTTGTGGGCCCTTGTGCAGAAGGAATCTTTCTAGAAGCTTTGTCTGTCCATTTCCTATTGGTTGATAAATTAGTGGCTGTCCTTAGCACATGACAACTTTTTGATTATTTTATTGTATTTCGTTAATTCCTAGGTAATAGCATGTGGCTATAAATAGGGGCTCTTTTTCATTGTAAAAAATTAAGTTATGTTGAATTGAATGAAATTAATAGAGCAGCCTCTATTTCTTAAAATCTTCTTTTACCTTTAGAGATCTTTGATCTTGGTGGTTAGGAGGACCCCTTTATCAATATTTGTGGTGGTTCGTCCTTTATCAAATATTGTGGTGAGGTCTAAATCTTCGGTTTCCTTTATCTGTAATCGTGGTGGCTAAACCTTTATCGATTATAGTGGTGGGGCGGAGTATTTCCTTTATCCTTGATTCCGGTGGCTGGCCTTTACGAATCTTGGTGGTGGATTCTTTTATCTATCATTTTTATTTTATAAGTCTTGTATTATTGTTTGTTTCATGTTAAAATCCAGAAAATACCAAAAATAGTCTTCCGCTGTCGTTTGTCGCGTGATTTACGCATCATGAAGTCTCTGATTCGAAATTAAGAGGCTTTATTTATGGTAATGACAAATCCCCAGGACCTGATGGGTTCTCAGCTGGTTTATTTAAAGGCGCCTGGGATATTGTTGGTTCTGATGTTATTGATGCGGTTAGAGATTTCTTTGTAAGCGGGAAACTTCTAAAGGAGGTGAACCATACCGTTATTGCTCTCATCCCAAAAGTTTCATCTCCTTCTCGCGTTACTGATTATAGACCCATTGCTCTTTGTAATATTGTTTTTAAATGTATCACAAAGATCTTGTCTAACAGGATCAAGGATTGCTTGTCAGATTTGGTTAGTGAGAATCAATCTGCCTTCGTACCTGGAAGACGCATTTCAGATAATGTAATCTTAACCCAGGAGTTTATGCATAATTATCATCTTGACAGGGGTACACCTAGAGCTGCATTCAAAGTGGATATTCAGAAAGCTTACGACACTGTTGATTGGAGCTTCCTTGAATGTATTCTTAAAGGATTTGGATTTCACAACCGGATGATACAGTAGATTATGACATGTGTATCCACAACTTGTTTTTCCCTTAGCATTAATGGTACCCTTCATGGGTTTTTTCATGGCAGGCGTGGACTACGACAAGTAGATCCTTTGTCTCCTTATTTGTTTACCCTCGTTATGGAAATTTTGACTCTCATTATTCGGCGCAAGGTTAGGGATGCTGAGTATTTTGGATTTCACCCAAAATGCGAGGGTCAGAAGATTACAAATCTATGTTTTGCTGATGATCTCTTCATTTTTATTCGGGGTGACGTTGCTTCTGCACAGATTATCAAGGAGTCTCTGGATGAATTTAAAGAAGTGTCGGGCCTTACTCCAAGTTTGCCTAAAAGTACTGTCTTCTTCTGCAATGTCCTTAGTCACATCAAGCTTTCTATTTTGAATATAATGCCCTTTGAGGAAGGACGATTGCCGGTTAAGTACCTGGGAGTGCCACTGGTCTCATCTAGACTGATGCTTAAAGATTGTCAGGTTTTGGTGGAAAAAGTGAAGCAACGAGTAAATGATTGGAAAACCAAGTTTCTTTCATTTGTTGGGCGTCTGCAACTAATTAACTCTGTCATTTCTTCAATGCATGTTTATTGGTCTTCTGTTTTTATCCTGCCAGCTCGTGTTATTCTTGATATTGAACAGATCATGAGGGGTTTTCTTTGGAACCAAGGAACAACTCGAAGGGGTAAATCTAAAGTCTCTTGGGACACTGTATGCCGTCCCAAAGATGAAGGTGGCTTAGGGATTCGTAAACTTGAATTTAATATTGCCTTGATTTCTTCTCATATATGGCGCTTATTATCTCTCAAGGAGTCTCTATGGGTGAAATGGGTTCATATGTACAAGCTAAAAGGGAAGAGCTTTTGGGAGGTACAAGAAAGGGGTAGTATCTCTTGGAGTTGGAGGAAACTCATCCAGGTTCGTCAAATTGTTAAGCCTTATTTTGTTGTCCAACTAGGTAATGGAGCTAACTGTTCTGCTTGGTATGATACATGGTGTGCCCAAGGACCACTTTGCAATAAGATCTCACCTAGAATGATAACTAGTGTCGGGTTTAGCTTGGATGCGACAGTTTATGAACTTGTAAGAAATGGAGCTTGGACTTGGCCCGATGGGTGGACGATGGTTCTTAACTTTATAAATGCGCCAGTTCTAGATCCCATGAAGAGTGATGAAGTTAAATGTCTAGACAAGGATGGCAACGCAAAAGAGTTTTCTATTGGCTTAGCATGGCAAACCCTTCGACCAAGAGGTGACAAAGTTAATTGGTTTCCTTTGGTCTGGTTCAAACAGTGCATTCCTAGACACTCTTTTATACTTTGGTTAGTGGTGTTATGAAAGTTAAAAACACAAGATGTTATTCAGCAATGGGACGTGCCACTTTCAAATGATTCACGTCTTTGCTGTCCTTTATGTGAGTCTATTCCAGACTCACATGATCATTTGTTTTTTGAATGTAATTATTCTAAGCAGGTATGGGATTTGGTACGTGCAAAAGCTTTCTTCCAATGTACCTCATCACGTTGGAATGATATTATCCACGAGATTATGAAGATGGCAAATAAAAGAACTACAACTAGTGTGGTTACCAAATTGTTGTTAGCTGCTTCTGTCTACTTCACATGGCAAGAGAGGAACAAGCGACTGTTTTCTAAGCAAAAGAGACCTTTCGATCAGCTTGCTACTACTATTATTTCAACTGTCAGGATGAAGCTATCTACGATCAGATTCAAGAGGACTACTAGAGTGGAGGATCTTCGCATTGCTTGGAATTTGGCTCAATTTAGCTAACGTAGTCCTGTTGTATTTTAGTATAGAGTCCTGTGTTTAAGTTTCTAATGTTATTTTTGGTTTTGTTGGATGTTGCGCATTATGTGCATCGGATGTAAGCCAATCTAGCACTTTGCTAGATTGCCTGTTCTTCATTGATTATATAAAATTTGAACCAGGGGTGACGGCCTTTTACCGAAAAGATAGCCCTTTTGAATGTGACCCAACAAACAAACAACAAAACCCAAGGACTAAAAGATTGAGAAACCTTTTGGGAACCTAGCTCTGATACCAAATTTGATGCGTAAAACACGCGACAAACGACAGCGGAAGACTATTTTTGGTATTTTCTGAATTTTATGAAAACAAAACCAACAAACAAGACAATGAAAGTAAAGATAGATAAAGAATCCACCACCAAGATTCGTAAAGGACGAACCACCGGAATCAAGGATAAAGGAAACACTCCAACCCACCACTATGTTTGATAAAGGTCTAGCCACCACAAACACAGATAAAGGAATCGAAGATTTTAAGATCTCACCACTATATTTGATAAAGGACGAACCACCACAAATATAGATAAAGGGATCACTTCAAACCACCAAGATCAAAGATCCATAAAGGTAAATGAAGATTTTTGGATAAGAAATAGAGGCTGCTCTATTAATTTCATTCAATCAATCAAGTCTACCTTTACAATGAGAAATGAGCCCCTATTTATAGCCACACATGCTATTTTCTAAAATAAAGAAAATACAATAATAATATTAAATAACTAAAGGCTGTCATGTGCTAAGGACACCACTAATTTATCAACCAATAGGAAATGGACAAGCAAAGCTTCTAGAAAGATTCCCTCTGCACAAGGGCCCACAAACCGTTAGGATTAACGTTGTCACACGCCCCTCCCTTATCGTCTTTGACAGCTGTCATTCCTTCTTTATTGGGTCCACAAACATGTGACTGAAACAAACTTTATTAATGAAAACTGGAACGTAAATCTGGAACTTCCACTGGAGACTTAAATCTGGAGCAGCTGGTCACTGGAGTGCTTCAGTGGTAAACTTTACTGGTGGATCACTACTGGCCGCAACTGGAGAAACTTGCCACTGGAGAAGTGTTACTACTGGCGACTGGACTGATTCAGTAAATACTTGCCTGAAATGGGCCACTACTGGCAGAATCAACATGGCTTGTTCAGATGGCATTATCGGGTCAGTTAGCTTCTTCAGTTCACTGGTTTCAGTCAGTTCAGTGAACCTGGAAATTTCTGCATCAGCGTCATTTAACTTCCGATAATCAATGCAAACCCGCCATCCCGTGACAGTTCGAGTGGGAACTAACTCATTTTTCTCATTTAAAACAACAGTCATCCCACCCTTTTTTGGTACACAGTGTACCGGACTCACCCAAGGACTATCCGAAATGGGGAATATGATTCCCGCATCTAACAACTTAATGATTTCCTTTTTCACAACTTCTTTCATATTCGGGTTTAACCTACGTTGTCTTTGCACCACCGGTTTAACATTATCAAGAAAATTAATGGTGTGCTTACAAAATTCAGGACTTATACCTGGTATATCGGAAGTTTTCCAAGCAAAGGCCTTTTTATGGGCCTTGAGGACAGTCATGAGTCTAGATTTCTCATCCTCCAACAATGAGGACGAGATAACAACGGGTAAAAGAGATGTACCTTCGAGATAAGCATATTCAAGATGATCCGGTAAAGGCTTGAGCTCCAAGTCGGTTGGAGGGTTCTCAACCGATGTCAAGACCCGTGTGCTTCCATCCGCCTTTATCTTCTCAAAGGTCTCATCCTCCGGTGGAGTTGTATCAATGCTCAAAGCCAAAATTTCTTCAATTTGATCATTGGTGACCGCATCACCATTTGCATTCTCGGCTTCAACAACTCCATTTGCTCCTATCACTTCTTGCATTTCCAAATCCAAAGCATCATCTATGACATCAATACGAAAACAAGTATCATCAGAAGAATATGGATGCTTTAATGCTCTATCAACCTTAAAAACAATCCGGTCATCACCGACCCCTAAGGAAATCTCCTTATCCTTAACCCGGATGATAGCATCCGCGGTATTAAGGAATGGGCGGCCTAAAATTAGAGGAACCTTAGCGTCCTCTTCCATTTCAAGGATAACAAAGTCGACCGGAAACACAATATGTCCTACTTTAATCCGCATATTCTCCGCTATCCCCATGGGATATTGGAAAGAGCGGTCAGCGAGCCTAATGCTCATTCGGGTAGGACTCAACTCACCTAAGGCCAATTTGGTATAAACAGAATAAGGCATTAAATTAATATTGGCCCCAAGATCGGCCAAGGCATCACAATCATATGAACCAAAAGAACAAGCAATAAGAAAACTCCCTGGATCTTCTAATTTGGGAGGGATCTGGTTCTTGATTATTGCTGAGCACTCGGCACTAAGAACGGTAGCCTTCGCCTCCTCCAGTTTCCCTTTATCACTGATGAGCTCCTTGAGAAACTTGGCGTAATTCGGCATACCTGCAATAAGATCAACTAAAGGAACAATTATGCTTACCAACTTGATTAAATCAATGAACTTCTGGTAATGCTCCTTAAGCTTTTCTTTCCTCAAACGTTGAGGAAACGGGATCTTGGGCTGATAAGGCTTCACTGTTGGCTTTTCAGCTGGTTTAGATGGAACGACCGGAGTCTGCACAGCTGGGTTCGGCTCCATCTCAATCTCATCATACACCGCCTCCTCTCTTCATGAACCTGCACAACTAGGGTAGAAACATCAGGTAAAGGATTTGCAGAGTTATATGTATTACCTGCCCTCGTGGTGATGGCATTCACATACCAACTTGATGCATCGAATCTGATTAACCCGTTCTCTCCCCCTAGGAGATTTTGACGACCTGCTTCCCATTTCTTTTCCTAATCTTCGTGATTTCTAACTATTCATGGAGTTCAGATGTATTTTTGGATCGTTCTTGATTCCTTAAACATGTTTCCGTTCTCTGTTTTTGGTTAGGGTTACGTTTTTTAGGGTTTTCTATCGTCTCCAATCTCTTGTTCACGTTTTTAGGGTTTCCTGATTGATTAACAATTCTGTTTCGACCGCGGCTAATTTATTTAGTTCAGCTAGACTGAAATGAATTATTAATTGATTAAGGTCCCTTTTTCGTGAATTAGGGTTTCGTTCTAGGGTTAGGGTTTTTTTCCTGTTATTTCTCATTTGTTTTTTCCTGATTTTGTGTTTGTTCTTGTTGCATGGAATTTTGAGTATGGAGAGATTGTCTAATACCAAAGGGATTGCTTCTGGTCTCGCTTCGAAAGTGAAGAATATTGATGGGAAAGGTAGGCAACCAGTTCGCTCTATCTTGAAGAACCCTAATAGGGTTTTGAATGAGCAGAAAAATTCCAATGTGAATTCTACAAGAGTCCTGACGTATCTGAGGCTAACACACCTATTGATTCGAATAATGCTGAATTAAAGGAAGATAGTCCTACTGATATCAAAATGGGTGATGAAGAGTCTGTAGAGGTTACGATCAATGGAGAGGATAATGTGCATGAATCGTTTGCTACTGCTGATGGTTCTACGGTTGTTGATCAAGGCTTACAACATGCTTCACCTATAGTTGAGGGTGTTAATAGTGGGCAAACTAGCACTCCATCGGCAGAAAATGGGGGGAATGCCACTGCAAATAAAGCATCTTATGGATGTTACAAATACTGTCGAAGGAGTAGATTTGGTGATCCCTTTGGCATCGGTTATTGAGGTAAACAGTCGTTTATCAAATTCATTGTATGGTTACTTTTTGGGTGATCGTTTGGCGTTTCCTGTTGTTGAAGCTTATGTTAAGAATGCTTGGGCAAAATTTGGACTTAAGAAAGTAATGATGAATGGGAATGACTTTTTCTTTTTTCAATTTGAATCAAATGAAGGAATGCACAAGGTTTTAGAGAAAGGTCCATGGATGATTAGATCAAATCCTATCTTTTTGAAGGAATGGAATCCCAACTCATGTTTAACTAAACCTGATTTAACTAATGTGTTGGTTTGGGTGAAACTTATGATGTTCCACTGGCCGCTTTCACTGAAGATGGGTTGAGTATGGTTGCTTCTAAATTGGGCAAACCTGTTTTATTGGACTCTTATACTTCGCAAATGTGTTTGCATTCTTGGGGTAGGCATAGCTATGCTCGAGCTCTAATTGAATTAGATGCTACAAAAGAATGGAAAGAGGAGTTGATTGTTGGAATACCAAATCTAAATGGTGAAGGTTTTTCAAAAGAAGTTGTCGGGATCAAATTTGAATGACAACCACCACATTGTAAGCACTGTAAAATTTTTGGTCATATGGACAGTTCGTGTCCATTACAGGTTAAAAAATCACATGAGGTTGATGCCAATGATGGGTTCATTACTGTTAATCAAAAAAAGGGAAGGGTAAATCTACTGTAGATAGACAGGTCGAGAGAGTTAAGTTGATGAAGCCTAAGCCGAATTGGGTATATAAACCTAAAAAGAATGTTACTCGAGATGCTAAACAGCGGAATTCATCTATAAATAATAGTTCAAGTACTTCAAACCAGAATTATGCTAGTACTTCTAATGTTGTTACTAATAATCCGTTTTCAGTTTTGAGTGACGAAGCAAATGATATCCCAGAAGGTCTTCATAAAGGTTCTAAGCCTTCGTTTCTGAAAATGTCGACAATATTTATGAAGAACCGGTATGTTTTAATAATAAGTCAGAGGGAACAACAGGGGTAAGCACTCCTGATTTGGGGGTCCCAAATGTATAACATCGCAGCTTGGAATATAAGGGGATGAACAAACTCCCGAAACAAAAAGAGGTTCAACAGGTACTTAGGCCGTAGCTTATAAGCATCCTGGGTGTGCGTCCCAACCACCAAGGACGATAGACGCTATTGACATAGAGCGTCCTGGGTGTGCGTCTTGAAGGGAGAGTCCTCGTGGAGACTCTGAAGGACGGACGAAAGTGGGGTAGGATGTGGGGTAGGAGGAGCGGACTAAATTTAAAAAAAAAACTTTTTTTTTTGGGTAAAAGATGAATTTTATAACAACACCCAAAAACAAATCAGTACAAGTAATGTGGCTGAATACCACATTAGTTCACATGTATGACATGCCATACATGCATAAGCCAAGCTACACTAATAGCACAACCAATTCCCTATATCCTACATTACAAAGCATTAATGTAAGATAAGAATAGAAAATAAAAACTACTACAGAAGCATTGCCGACGGGAGTTTCCAAAGATCCAGCAAATGCACATCCTTGGCAGACCCCTTAAAACGGAGGGATGCCAACTTCAGCCTAACGGTGTCCACAATGATGCTTTAAACTTGTTGAGTGTTTCGCTTCTTATTTGAGAACAACCGGGAGTTACGTTCTTGCCATATGAAATATGCAGTGGAAGCAAGTAGAATCCTACCAATGACACTCTTGATAGAGCTAGTCTTCGCCAGAGGGGTAAGCCAACTGATAATATCATTCCACTTCACTCTACGCATATGCATACCCGCGAGTGGTTTAACAAGAGTCCATACCTGGGAAGAATAAGAACATTCAAAAAATAAATGAGCATGAGAATCCGTCCCCTGGTTGCACAAAGGGCAACACATGAGGTTTAAGTTCATAGCACCTCCAACTTCCCACGGTCACAGCCTATCTTGGGTTTTCAATTTGCCTTTTAGAATGAGCCAAACATGAAAGGAGTGTCTTGGTATACATTGTGAGAACCAAACAATATTAACCCATGGCACTGAGCTCTCATGCACTCGAATAGTATCCCACACTATGCTAGAGGAGAACTTCACTTCATTACCATTTCGATCCAACCAAACCAGTTCATCATCTTTATTATCTTGTAAGATAGGAGGATTTATATTTATAAGAACAGGAAACAAATCATACCAAGCAGTTGGCCATTTCCAAACACCATTACTAATCAAGTCTTTACCGTTGATTGCAAGGAGAAACCATTACGAGCAATCTCCCTAGGAGAAACATAAAGGTTTAGAGGGAAACTAGTATGCCACATATCGTGCCACATAGAAGTGTTCTCACCCTTGCCAATCTTTGACCATAAGAATGGACGAATAATATGTCGAATCTGTAAAAGCTTACGCCATCCCCAACACATCGTTGCTTGTGGTTGAACTTCCCAAAAATTCCTACCTTTTAGCTTATACGAATTAACCCAATGCACCCATAACGTATTCTTTTTATTCAAAATATACCAAATATGGCCGGACATTAAAGAGATATTAACATCACCTATTTTCCGAATGCCAAGCTCTCATTCATGCTTTGGGCGACACACTTGCTTCCAAGAGACTCTGGCTTTGCCCTTCATCGTGGGACCTTGAGTCCATAGGAAGTTCCTCATTTTCTTTTCAAGTTCATTGATGATACGAGTGGGTAAGATAAACATAGATGCCTAATATATATGTAATGAAGAAAGAACTGAACGGATAAGTTGAATACGCCCCGCAAGAGAGAGGGACTTATTCTTCCAATTATCAATCCGTTTGTCAAGCCTTTCAACAAGAATCTTACAGTCAGCATACACAAGACGAGTCAAAATCAACGGGACACCCAAATATCGAATAGGCAAGTGACCTTCTTCAAATGGCATAAGACCCATAATGGCAGATTTCACATGGTTAGCCACATTACAAAAAAACACTGTGCTCTTAGCAATGCTAGGAACAAGTCCCGAGTATTCCTTAAAAACATTAAGAGCCTCCATAATAACCTACGCCGAAACAACATCACCTCTAGCAAACAGGAAAAGGTCGTCAGCAAAACATAGGTTCACAAGTTGTTGTTTTTCACATTTATTATGATACCGAAACCCCAACGAATTCTGAACAAGTTGCTGCAATATGAGGGTAAGCACTTCCATAACAAGAGTGAATAAGTAAGGAGACATAGGGTCTCCCTGTCGTAACCCACGTTTACCCTTGAAATACCCATATAGATTCCCATTAATACAAATAGAGAAGGACGTACTAGTAGCACATGCCATAATCCATTTGATCATAATCGGCGGGAACCCAAACCTATGAGTCCCTTAAATACGATGGTTAACCTAAAAGTGTAAAATACAACAAGTCTAATAATCACTAGAATGGACTAGTATTACTTGTAAATGAATGCAAGAATATATAAACAAAGTAATACAAGACTTAAAGCAATAAACAAGTAAAGTGGAACATTATGTATTTTTCAATGGTGTATTTTATTTATGATGTTAAATAAAATACAAGGTTGTGCGGAATCAAGATAATACAAATAAGTATGTATACTAACAACTTATGAATTACAAATGATCTATATTTGTCAAATAACTCTTTTGGATCGAGATACTTAAAGTTGTGAAGTATCCCTGTTTAAGATCGAGGGTATTTAGACAAATTCACTCTAATGCAAAATGTATGCTTAAAAGTATTTTCTCAAAGAAATGACTTTGTATTTATAGGCAACAAAATTCACCAGTGAATTTTGTGCCGTACAAATATGGTTGCATGTATTTAATGATCCGACAAGAACATTAAATGCATTGGTTAATGGTACAAGGATAAAGTCATATAGATATGATTTTATTCTTTTAACCAACCACCTTTACACGCATAAACTTTGGTAAAGAACAAGTGGATTGTTCTTTGGAAAGTGTGTAAAGGCAAAAGTCAATTCCTCGATATCAGTGTTCAGACTTGTAAGGTCTAGAACACTGACAATCCTCCAGTGTACAGATCTGGTAAGACTTCCAGTGGACTCCGCCATTTGTCAGTCTTCTTATTCTGACTTCAGTCTTTGACTTCAGTGAGAACGTCTTCAGTAGAGTAGATCTGGACTGGGGTGAAGTCCAGTGAGCTAATCTGGAGAATACTCCAGATTTCTTATACAAGTATTTGCTCACTGGTCTTCCATTATTTCTGGACAAATCTTTAGAGGGACTCCAGATTCCAAGTCTGGAGTAGGTCCAGTAGAACACGTTTCTGGACAGATCTTCAGTAAGGCTCCAATAGTCGAGTCTGGAGCGAGTCCAGTAAATCTGGACCTAACAAATTCCCCCTATTTGTTTAGAAATAATGCAAGTGTTTTCAAGCTTAAAACTATACAATTTTGTATGCTTGAAAAACACAAGTTTTGATTTTAGTCTAAAAAATCTAAGTTACTGAAAACACTTTATAGATCATGAGTGTTTTCAGTTTCATCTTTTAAGTTCTAACTTAAACTAAATCTGATCATTTACTTTTATGAATCAAAAATTGCAACTAATATTACATACATCAACTGATAAATAGTTTACAATTTTCATCAAACAATAAATTAAACAAGTAAAGTGGAACATTATGTATTTTTCAATGGTGTATTTTATTTATGATGTTAAATAAAATACAAGGTTGTGCGGAATCAAGATAATACAAATAAGTATGTATACTAACAACTTATGAATTACAAATGATCTATATTTGTCAAATAACTCTTTTGGATCGAGATACTTAAAGTTGTGAAGTATCCCTGTTTAAGATCGAGGGTATTTAGACAAATTCACTCTAATGCAAAATGTATGCTTAAAAGTATTTTCTCAAAGAAATGACTTTGTATTTATAGGCAACAAAATTCACCAGTGAATTTTGTGCCGTACAAATATGGTTGCATGTATTTAATGATCCGACAAGAACATTAAATGCATTGGTTAATGGTACAAGGATAAAGTCATATAGATATGATTTTATTCTTTTAACCAACCACCTTTACACGCATAAACTTTGGTAAAGAACAAGTGGATTGTTCTTTGGAAAGTGTGTAAAGGCAAAAGTCAATTCCTCGATATCAGTGTTCAGACTTGTAAGGTCTAGAACACTGACAATCCTCCAGTGTACAGATCTGGTAAGACTTCCAGTGGACTCCGCCATTTGTCAGTCTTCTTATTCTGACTTCAGTCTTTGACTTCAGTGAGAACGTCTTCAGAAGAGTAGATCTGGACTGGGGTGAAGTCCAGTGAGCTAATCTGGAGAATACTCCAGATTTCTTATACAAGTATTTGCTCACTGGTCTTCCATTATTTCTGGACAAATCTTTAGAGGGACTCCAGATTCCAAGTCTGGAGTAGGTCCAGTAGAACACGTTTCTGGACAGATCTTCAGTAAGGCTCCAATAGTCGAGTCTGGAGCGAGTCCAGTAAATCTGGACCTAACAAATTCCCCCTATTTGTTTAGAAATAATGCAAGTGTTTTCAAGCTTAAAACTATACAATTTTGTATGCTTGAAAAACACAAGTTTTGATTTTAGTCTAAAAAATCTAAGTTACTGAAAAACACTTTATAGATCATGAGTGTTTTCAGTTTCATCTTTTAAGTTCTAACTTAAACTAAATCTGATCATTTACTTTTATGAATCAAAAATTGCAACTAATATTACATACATCAACTGATAAATAGTTTACAATTTTCATCAAACAATAAATTACAACAAGTAAATGATAAGAGTCAGGCCATTCTTGTTAGAAATCCAAAAATAGTGATAAATTGTAATCTAGATTAGAGGAATTTCTTGTTATTAAATCATAGATAAATGATCACTAAGGTGAGGGGCTAATTGTGACAATTAGCATAATTGTGTAGTTAGACTATAATAGCCCTCTCATACCTTATAGATCATAACTTTTGTATAATCCTTTCATAACTTTAATACCTGATAACTTTAACACACAATTCTCTCTCAAAACACACACAAACACCAAGAACACACACTCACCAAATCCACCATTGATGACTTGAATTCGGTGTTATAAATCGTGTTATAACAAGTGGTATCAGAGCAAAACATCGATCTGATGACGATCCATAACTGAATTCAATCACAAATTCATCAAAATCAAATTTATTTACAATTTTAGTTCGTATTTTTCACCTACTGGTTCATCAAAATTCACACTTAAAAGTCACATAAAATCACAGTTATTTGTTCACCAATAGATTCGTGGTTGTTGAAACCATAATCCTGTCAAGTTTTAAGTTTCAATTCAATCTAATTCTCGAGATTGAATTTTGTGTTTTTGGCGCGAATTTGAGGGATTTGAATCTGTTATGTTTTGTGTTGAATTTTGTTCATACACTTGTTGCGAATGTGAATACAATCAGTTTGCAAGTGATTTCATGATTTAACTCCCAGTAATTCAAAAGTTATTGAAGCTTTCTGAAGTTGTTAATGGAGTTTTCTGGAAAACTGATGAGATGAAGAAGATGACACCAAAACGATCTTCACTAGGACGATCTTCCCAAGATCGTCTTAGTCTTTGAAAGCTCGTTTTTCATTCTTGTGCTTTGTGGCTTGTTAGACGATCTTCACAAGATCATTCTAGACAAGTGTGTGTTGTGTAGTGTTTGTTTCTGGCTAATTAATCCGAAAGGATTGGTTTGGTCAATTTCAAATACTTATAAGTTTTGGGAAAGAAACCTAAGACGATCTTCACCAAGATCGTTTCATTTCTTCGAAACCTAAGACGATCTTCACCAAGATCGTTTCATTTCTTCGAAACCTAAGACGATCTTCACCAAGATCGTTTCATTTCTTCGAAACCTAAGACGATCTTCAATCAAATATCGTCCCAGTTTTTTTTTAATCGTTTCAATCCAAAATCACTTTAAATCAAGATAATTTCACTTCAAGATCATTTCATTTCAAGACCGTTTCATTTCAAGATCGTTTCAATTTCAAGACTTAACCAAATTTCATCAAAAATCCTAAGACGATCTCACCTAGGACGATCTTGCTCAGAACGATCTCACCTAGAACGATCTTGCTTAGGACGATCTCTCCCAGAACGATCTTACCCAGGACGATCTTATCAAGATCGTTTCATTTTCTGATCTTAATTCAATTCAATTTTTTAAATCAAATCAAATTCAAATGGCTTCTCGTGAAGCATTGGCATTGGGTTCAGACACAAGACCTCCAGTTCTCTACCGTGATTCCTATGGACTATGGAAGAAAAGATTTATGGACTATGTGGAAAGTCAAACAAATGGTCATATGATGAAAGATTCCATCCTTAATGGACTTGCCGTTCATCGTCATCCCACTACTGATGCAATAATTCTAACTCCTGATCTTTTGAATGCTGAACAAAAAGATCGAACAGCTGCAGATAACAGAGCTAGGTCATGCTTATACAAAGCTCTACCGGATGAAATCTATGGCTCTGTTGATTCTTATGATACGGCCAAGGAGATATGGGATGAGGTGGCTAGACAGATGGAAGGAGCTGATGTGACTTCGACGATAAGATTGACCAATATTTTGACTGAGTTTGACAACTTCGCCAAATTGCCTAATGAATCTCTTGAAGCTGTCTACTACAGATTTTGCAATGTCATAAATGAACTGAGGAAGAACAATGTCAAGAAAACAGAGATTGAGTTAAACATCAAATTCATCAAAGCTCTTGGTCCAGAATGGGAAGATTTTGGAACACAGATCAAGCAACATCAAAATCTGACCAAGTTCACCATTCATACTCTTTATGAATCTTTCAAACTAAATGAAAACCAAGTCCTAAACAAAGCTTCATCAAACAAAATGCCAGAAGTTGTATCTTCTGATCCTTTGGCATTGATAGTTGAGAAGAAGATTTCTGAAGCTCTTAAGAGGCAAATGGTAGTTGTTTCTTCATCTGATGAGGAGGGAGATGATCTGATGGCTACAAGAGATGGTGTTTCAGATGAACTATATCAAGCTCTTGCCGCGGTAACAAAGCATATCAAGAGGAAATTTTACAAAGCGAGGCCAACAAACAACAATCTCCGCACTTCTTCTACAAGTGCATTTCCCAAGAAGGAACACTATCATCCTAAGAGTAATGAGCTAGGTGAAGCTAATGGATCAAGGTATGGTGAAAAGAAGGAAGTATATGAGAAACAAGTTGTTGAGAAGGGTAAGGCATCAGACAAAAAGTGCTACAATTGTGGTATTCCTGGACATTTTGCTGTTGATTGCAAACAACCTCGAAAGCGGAACTATGAGTATTACAAGCAGAAGATGCTGTTAGCCAAACAAGTCGAAGCAGGACATGCATTGCTAGCTGAAGATGACAAATGGCTGTTACTCACAGATGATGAAGATCAAGATCTCTCTGCTAATGTTTGCTATATGGCAAGGTTGGCCAAGAACAAAGTCTTTGAAGCAGAAAGCACTGATGATGAATACCCAGATGATGAGGTAAATCTCGACTCTACTTTTTCTTTGATTCAGGACAAAGAGTCATGTAGATTAGCTTTATCAGATTTAGCAACTCATATCAATTCTTTAGCCAACAAAAACAAAAAGTTGAAAAATAGCATTTCATTTTCTAAAAGTGAATTTTCAAACCTTCTTGAAGAACATTCAAAATTACTTTTTGAACATGATGCTATTAAACAAGATTTTCAAGCTTACAAAGATAAGATGTTGGTTAAAGAATGTGAGTTGAATGTCTCTCTTGATTCTAAGTTATTACAAAAATGTCAAAATCTAGAAAAGACCATTCATGATCTTGAAAAGACCAATCAAGATCTTGAAATTCAAAAGTCCAATGAATGGCTTCGGGCAAATGCAAGACAAATGGATGTTGATATTCTCAATAAAAAGCTTCAAGAAGCTAACCAAACAATGTTGAATTCGAAAGGAAGATTTCTGATTTAAATCATAATTGTTTTCTAAAAGGCATTGAGATTGAGAATCTTGAAAAACAAGTTGAGGAACTTAAAAAGTATATACTTTTCTATCAAGAAAAGTTATATAAAGTTGAACAAAATCCTCCCTTGAATTTCACTGCCTATTTCAACAAGTCAAAATTTGACAAAACAGAACTTCTTCTCGGGTTGGGATTTGAGAATATCACACCATTACAAAAAGCCAAAGAGGAAATTGAACCCTTGTATGATGAAAAATTCCTACGACTTGGTATGATACAACAATTTATTCGTCCATTGGATGACGAATTTGAGACTGATGAAGTTGAGAGAATACCAAAACAAGAATTTTTGGTTAATTATGATGCAATAAATGATTCATACAAAACTAAGGAATCTTCAATTTTCAAATTGGAAGAAATTGAATCAAATTTTTAAAACCAAGAATCTGTCGGTACTCCACCTAAACCAACTAAAATGTACTTTCCAACCACATTTTTGGAAAAACAAATAGAAGGTTTACAACAAAAGGTGGAATCTCAACAAAAAGTTATTAATCACCTCAAGTCTCAAAGTCCGAATTCAGAGGATAAATGTATTGTTGTTGATACTAAGAAAGTTTGTGAGAATGTTTCTACTCAAACTAACCAAAGTGCTTTAGTAGACAATTGTACCCAAACTACTTGTGATTCATCTACCAATACCTCTACCCAGACCTTGACTGATTTTCTTCAGTGTACTTGTCAAAATACTGCTACATTTATAGCTGATGATTATGTGCAATCTGATTTATCTAATGAAGAACTTGCACATAGTTTAGTTTTGATATGGTACTTCTATAGGTTTTTCACATGCAACACTGTTGATGAGTTAGTTGTTCACCCTAAGCCTAGTGCTAGTATAGGTGTTGATACTTCTACTCAATTTTCTTGTGAAACCAAAGATGTGTCAGTTCAAGTTGACCTAATTTCTGAGACTACCCATATTGTGAAGTTGGACACCAAGATCCCTGATTGTTCAAAACTTTCAAATGAATCTGAAACTAATCAATCTCCATTGAAATTTTCTTTTTCCAAAGATTTCAGAAAGAATGATTTTGATAAATTCATGGAGGGAGAATATGTTTTTAATTCAGAAACTGAGAAAAAGATTGAATCTACCAAAATCAAAGTGGAAACAAAAGTGGAATCTCAAAAACTATGGTCCAAAGCTCCAACTTCATATTACTCAAAGAAACGAGTTAAGACCAAACTAGTCAAGACTGAACCAAAGACCATTAAGTTAGAAACCTTTATTGCTACCCAAGTGAAACATGTCAAAAAGGAACAAGCTGAAACCCCACTCAGGACAAAGTACACCAAAGTGAAACTTCCGAAAGACTATCCTAATGCTTCTCAATCTAGCTCTCAATCTAGCTTTATACCTAAAGTGTCTAAGTCTAGCTCAGTTTCGCTAACTAAGGATACATCAAATGGTACAACTAGATATAGGGATAGATATGGATGGTTTTCTCATGATAAACCAAAGAAGCAAGAAGTTTCCTCACCTCCAAAAGATTCCAAAAAGATGAAAGTGTTTAAAACTCCTAGTTCTAATCTTCTTAGTTTCAATTCAACAGGTGGAAAGAGCATAACTAGTGGTGCTAAATGGGTCGCTAATACATTAGTACCTAGGATCACTAGTAATCAAAAGGATGTTGAGAAAAAGAAGAAAAGAAAGAGGAGAAAGGTTGTTAATAGGAGGAAGGGTGTTCATGTTAATCAAAACAATTTTTCTTTGTCAAATATTGTTGAAAATGCCAAGGCAAGACCTTGTGAGCTTGTAAACAATCTTAATTCTCATACTTGTGTATCTGATGATGATGCTTGTAAACATGTTACTTTTAATTCTCATGTGAATGTTCGTACTTTTTATTCAAATGTGTTTGTTGATAATGTGCTTGTTAATGCTTATGTTGATTCGAAAACATGTTTGAATGCATATCCTAAGTTATATACCCTGCCTGTTTTAACTAACCATAAAGGACCCGTCTTCAAGTGGGTACCTAAAAACAGTTAAATTTCTTTGATTGCAGGAAATAACCATCTGTGTTTGGATACTCGATTCCGGGTGTTCGAAGCACATGACTGGAAATAAATCTTTGCTCAAGAATTTTGTTGAAAGATTCATGGGAACAGTTCGCTTTGGAAACAACAATTTCGCTCCTATCTTAGGTTATGGAGACATTGAAAGAAATGGAATTATCATCAAGAAAGTTCACTATGTTGAAGGATTAAGTCACAACTTGTTCAGTGTTGGACAATTCTGTGATAACAATCTTCAAGTTCTGTTTCGAAAATCTCTTTGCAAAGTCCAAACTCTAGATGGAGTTGATATTCTTTGTGGTGACCGTGATGATAATCTTTTTACCGTCAATCTCGATGATAACCAACCAACCGATAATATTTGTCTCATTTCAAAGGCTACTTTAAAGAATTCTTGGTTATGGCATAGAAGGCTGTCGCATCTGAATTTTCAAACCATCAATATTTTGGTCAACAAGCAACTTGTTAAAGGCTTACCTGACTATAAGTATGAAAGTGAGCATGTTTGTCCTTCTTGTGCTGTTGGGAAGATTAAGAGAGCTTCTCATAAACCGAAGAAATCTCCAAATTCTTTAGCACCTCTTCATTTGCTTCACATGGATCTTTGTGGGCCGATGAAAGTACAAAGCCGAAATGGGAAGAAATACATCTTGGTTATTGTTGATGATTATTCAAGATATACTTCCAAAGATGAAACAACTCAGATGTTGATAGATTTCATCACTAATACTCAAGTAAATCTTCAACTTCCAGTTCGTTACATCCATTCGGATAACGGAACTGAGTTCAAGAATGCTGTTTTTGATGAATTCTGCAAATCCAAAGGTATCACTCATCAATTCTCAGCAGTTCGCACCCCACAACAAACGGTGTTGTTGAAAGGAGAAATCGATCGCTGGTGGAAGCAGCAAGGACAATGCTTGCTTATTCCAAATTGCCATCCAATATGTGGGCTGAAGCTGTTGACACTGCATGTCACACTCAGAATCGGTCCATTATCAATCAGCGTTTCAAAAAGACTCCTTTTGAGGTTATTAACAAACGCAAACCCAACATCAACTACTTTCATATATTTGGGTGTGTTTGTTATACTTTGAATGATCGGGAGAATCTTGGAAAGTTCGAGAAGAAAGGTGATGAAGGATATTTTGTTGGTTATTCCAAAACATCAATTGCCTATCGAATCTATAATCGTCGAACCAACACAATTCAAGAAACAATGAATGTTTGGTTTGATGAGATGTCAGGCATGATTTTTGAGCAAGAAGGTTTGCTGCCAACAAGTAATGATCCAAGTACTTCAAGTACTTCTACAAGGAATTCTACCTTAGCTTCTATATTCAAGAAGTTTCCAACTCCAACAAGTGATGAATTAGATATTCTTTTTGAAGAATTCTATAATTCAAAACCGATTCATGATTAAGAACCTCAGGTCATCTTTGAACCAATTCAAAACAATGAACCTCTTCATAACAATGATCCAGTTCCTGACAACATTCATGAATCTTCATCAAGTTCTTCAGAGCAAGAATCCTCTTCTACTGATATTTCTCCATCATCCTCTCAGGATAATTCTTCTCAAGTGAATGTTCAAGAACAACCTTCTCGATTAACTCAGACAAAAAAATCCATTAAACACTCCAAATGTGTATGTACCACTTGATTTTGATCATCCAGCTTATGAGGAAAGAGTTATACCAAGTTATGACTCCATCTCTCAACAAAACTCAAGTTTTAATGATGGTGATGTTGATCTTCAACAACAAGATCCTCTTCCTCATGCTCACAAGTGGACACGAATGCAGAAAGACCATCCTACTGATCAAATAATTAGAGATCCACAAGCAGGAGTAACTACTCGTACCTCAGTAAATGAGTGTCTTGTTGCACTTTCTCTTTGCAATATTGAACCCAAAACGGTATCTGAAGCTCTTCGTGATCCAGAGTGGGTTAAGGCAATGCAAGATGAACTCGCACAATTTGAAAGACTGAAGGTATGGAGATTAGTTCCAAATCCTAGAAAAGATGATCCAATCGGTACAAAGTGGATATTCAAAAACAAAAAGGATGAGAATGGAGTGGTAGTAAGGAATAAAGCTCGACTTGTTGCAAAGGGTTATTGCCAACAACCTGGTGTTGACTTCGATGAAACTTTTGCTCCAGTTGCAAGAATGGAGGCCATTCGAATATTCTTAGCTTATGCAGCATTCCGAAACTTTACTGTATTTCAAATGGATGTGAAGACTGCTTTCTTGAATGGTGACCTCAAAGAAGAAGTTTACGTTGATCAACCAGAAGGTTTTGTTGATCCTCAAAGGCCAAACCATGTCTACAGGTTAGACAAGGCTCTCTACGGTCTTAAGCAAGCACCCCGAGCATGGTATGATTCTTTAACTACTTTCTTACTAAGAGGTGGCTTTACCAAAGGCACAATTGACCCTACCTTGTTCATTCGCAAACAAGGTAAGCACGTTCTACTTGTTCAAATATATGTTGATGACATTATTTTTGTGTCGACCAGTCAAACATTTTGCCGAAACTTTTCATCTCTTATGGTTAATCATTTTGAAATGAGCATGATTGGGGAAATGAATTATTTTTTGGGTCTTCAAATCAAACAATTACCAACTGGTATTTTTATATCACAAGGTAAATACATAAATGATATGTTGAAAAAGTTTGACATGACTTCATGTTCTTCAATTTCTACTCCGATGGCTGCTCGAACAAACATAAATACTTATACAAATGGAAAACCGTTTGACCAAAAGAGATATCGAAGTATGATTGGTTCGTTGTTGTACCTAACAGCATCTCGCCCAGATATAATGTTTGCAACATGTATGTATGCCAGATATAATTGGTTGGGTGACTGAAGCAATAGCAGATGTGTCAATATTTTCTTCTTCATCACCCAGGAAATTCATGTTTACATCAAAACCTTCAGACATTGGGGAATCTACATCATCCCAATCTGGAGTCATCCCAACTGTTTGATCGCCAGTCTGTTCACCAGCCTGTTCACTAACTTGTTCACCAGCCTCTACATTCAAGTCAATTTGAGCCTCTTGCTCACCAGATACATGTTCATCAGTCTGAACATCTTGTTCGACTTGCTCAACAACCTGCTCAATAATCTGGGCCACATTTTCTTGCTCAACATTCTCTTCAGGTTCAAAAATCGGAGACCCATCCAGATTCATTACATCACCAGGATGTCTTTCAGGATTCACCTGAAGTCCAGCTCTCATCAGACGCTTGTTTGTTCTAGGTCATCTGGAAGGTTCAACAATTTCTGGTCCTTGACCTTCAGGAGCAACTTATCTAATAGGTTGTACAACTTCTATTATATGTACATCTTGGTCACCAGAGGGTCCTTCAACAGCTTGACCTCTACCTGGAGCCATTTCAACTTCTTTTCTTTGAAAGGAGAGCATGGACTGAGGAATATCTACCTCATTCAGTGGAGATCTGAGGTTCGTCAGATCCCTCATATACTCACTCACAGAAAAGTGAGTAGTCTCATAATCATACTGGTCTCCAAGAGCTCTTTTAAACATCAGTGAAAGAAAATGGATATAAGGAACAAAAGCTTTTCTTCCTTTCACTCTAAGATGCTCTACCAGATCATCAAAAAGGATCTGAGCAAAATCCACTCTTAGTCCAAACCAGAGGCAGTAGGCAATCTGGAGATGAGTTTGATTTATCTGGTCTAACCCTCCAGAACTGCCTCCCAGACATTCAACAATGTGCGTGAAGAAAAATCTCCATGAGTCTGTCAGTTTGCTCATGTAGATTGTTCCCTTCCTGGATAGCTGGCCATGCTCATCCATAATATCTGTGTGCCCCATCAGTCTGCACACTTCCCTTGTATTGATACCAAAAGGAAGTTCGATGGGCAACTCATTCTGTTCAAAATAATTCAATTGAAGAACAGACCTGAGTAGACTAGCAGTGAAACCCAAGGATCTGGTACCTTGCTTCAGAGAGTAAGTAATTGATGAAGTTTCATCATCATATTGTGCAGTGTACCAGAATTAACAGAGGTAATCGTGGTACATCCTCACTGGATTTAATGTCAACGCACCATATAGTGGGCATGAGAGAAAAAATGTGTTTAATCTCCCAATAACAGATTGGGCATCATGAACACTGGAAAGTGAAAGTTTGGCCATCCAGTTGTTCATGTTTATTCTTATTGTGTTTGCCTCTAATGTGATATGAGGTGCCCTGTCAACATTTTCAGAAGGAGCATATTCAGCAGCGAGCAGATTTTTAAGAGATTTAGATTGTCTAGGTGCCATTATATGAAGAATAGATGAAGATGAAATTGAGTATTTAGGGTTTAGATGAAGATTTGATGAAGGAATGAATGGAAATGGAGTAAATATGAGAGATGATGATGATTGGAAAAAGAATGAAGAAGTAAATGAAGGAATTTGAAAAATTTGGGAGTAAGTATGTTCGAAGTAATGCAAATGAAATTGAAAGTGAGTATTTATAGGAGAGAGAATGTGGAACTCAAACGGTTTAATTTGAAATTATCAAATAAAATTTTGATCGGGTTCTGAGATCCGCATTAATCACATCACACATAAATGTGTGACGGTTTACAGCCCTCAAACAGTATCAAGTTGCTCTTTTTGACTTCCCAAGGTAAAAATACCATCATTACGTTGAGAAATTTACATGCCACGTAGGATTATAAGATAAATATCTTTAAAAAGTTTGCTTACGTGGCACGCACAATGACCAAGTATTTAAAAATATTATGACCCATTTCAGTGCATCTGGAGGTTGACTAGACACTCCAGTATCACTGGTGGATTAGTCCAGTGAAGCATGCACTGATGGTACACTAGAGGGACACTCTAGTAAAGTACCAGTGAAAACCATTTGAAAGAGACTGGTGACCTCAAACATGCACGTCAACTAATACAGACAAATGAGAGGGACATAATTACAAGGAGACAAAAGTCACCTCAAACACGCACTTCAACCTGTCCAATTACCAGTGAGAGGGACACATTTACAAAGTACCAGTAATATTTTCTGAAGAATTTGTCCAGTGAGAAAATAAATTAATAAATTCTCCCTGAACTTAAAACATTTTTAAGAGCAAAAATATCTTTCAAGTCTTTCCCCCTGGAATGTTGATCCAGAAATCTATAAATGCAAAGATAGTACACATTGGCGTTCAATATCTGAGCAGTTATAAATTTATAAATCTTTAAATCAAAGATCCTTAGTAGTACACAATGGCGTTCAATACCAAGGTTCCAGATTTAAGGGTTTAACATTGCCAACTCACCAACAAGATATTCAAAAGTTTTGACATCCAGAGGTTTATTAAAAATGTCAGCGAGTTGTTTGTCAGTGGGAATAAAATGGAGTTCAATGTTGTTTTTCATAATATGATCACGGATAAAATGATACCTGAGATCAATGTGCTTCGTTTTGGAGTGCATGACTGGATTGTTTGAGATAGCAATGGCACTGGTATTATCACAAAAGATTGGGGTCTTTGAATACTTAATACCATAATCAAGCAACTGGTTCTTCATCCAGAGTATCTGAGCACAACAACTGGCTGCAGATACGTATTCAGCTTCAGCAGTGGACAATGAAACTGAAGTTTGCTTCTTACTGGTCCAGCTGACCAGTTTGCCACCAAGGAAATGACATCCACCAGTAGTGGATTTCCTGTCTATCTTACAACCTGCATGATCTGAATCTGAATAACCAATTAGATCCATGCCTGAGCCTTTGGGATACCAAAGACCTAGACTGGGGACACCTTTAAGGTACTTCAGTATGCGCTTTACAGCAAGCATATGAGATTCCTTTGGATTAGACTGATATCTGGCACATAAACATGTTGAAAACATAATATCTGGTCTACTGGCCAGTTAAATACATCAGTGAACCAACCATGCCTCTATAGATAGTGGTGTTCACTGGTTTTCCATCTGGATCGGAGTCCAGTGTCAGTGGTGCAGAAATTGGAGTTGGTTTAGATGGTGAAGAGTTCATATCAAATTTCTTTAAAAGATCTGTAACATATTTTTCCTGATTAATAAAAAAGCCATCTTTGTTTTGTTTAATCTGGAGTCCAAGAAAATATGTTAATTCACCCATCAAACTCATTTCATATTCAGTTGACATTATTTTCGAAAATTTCTTGCATATGTTTTCATCAGTAGACCTAAAAATAATATCATCAACATAAATTTGTACCATTAACAGATTACCTTTTTCATGAAGAATAAATAAGGTATTGTCAATTGCACCTCTTTTGAAACCATTTTTCAACAAATGTTTAGTCAGAGTGTCATACCAGGCACGTGGGGCTTGTCTGAGGCCATACAGCGATTTGTCCAGACAATATACCCAATTTGGATGCTTTTCATCAACGAAACCTGGTGGTTGTCTGACATAAACTTCTTCTTCAAGCTTTCCATTCAAGAAAGCACTCTTTACATCCATCTGGTAGACTTTGAACTGATGATAAGCAGCGAATGCTAAGAATATTCTGATCGCTTCAAGTCTAGCCACTGGAGCAAATGATTCATCAAAATCGACATCTGACTGGCAGTAGCCTTGTGCTACCAGTCTGGCCTTGTTTCTGATTACGTGGCCATCTTCATCTACCTTGTTCCTGAAGACCCATCTTGTTCCAATTGGTTCTTTCTTTCCAACTGGGAAAGGAACCAGATACCAGACCTTGTTCCTTTCAAACTGGTGAAGCTCTTCTTGCATAGCAGTCACCAGCTTGGATCTTCCATAGCCTCATCAATCTTCTTAGGTTCCATCAATGATAGAAAACTGACATATAAGCATTGATTACTGGAGGCTCTTCTGGTCTGAACTCCTCTACTGGAGTCACGTATGATCTGATCAATAGGATGAGCTTTTGCCCATCTGGAGTACTGATGAGGATTGTTACTGACAACAGTATCAGTGCAAGAATTCAGTTGAGTCTCCTCTGGAGTTGCTTTAGGAGGAGGATCTTGCCAGACTACTTCAGCATCTTCATCTGAGTCATTTAAATCACGATTTGCATCATGAAATTCTTCATTTGAAGGCATTTCTTGAAGTTGGTTCAGTTTGGAATTCTTCATAAGAAGACATTTCTGGTATATTCTCAACTGACACTGATACTGGGGGAGCAGTACGAACATCTGATCCAATATTAATTTCAGAGGGTAGTTTGAAAATAATAGAAGGATAGAATGGAGTACCACTGGAGCGTTTCTTTTTCTGAACAGGTTCCAGATCAGGATGACTGGAAACTGTGTCTTCTGAATCTTCTTTATTGTAGTTGATAGGATCAGATTCACCGAAGACAATTGGAGTTACTGGGGGAGTGTCAAGGGCTGGCTTCTTGTTGATTGCAGCATTTGATTCATCAAATGTTACATGAATTGACTCATGGACCTTCTCCAGTCTTTTGTTGTAGACTCTGAAGGCCTTGCGATTGGCTGAATAGCCTAAGAAATACCCTTCATCAGCTTTGGCATCAAATTTGCCTAGCTGACTGGAGTCGTTCAGGATGTAAACTGGACATCCAAAAACGTGAAAATAACCAATATTTGGTTTTCTATTTCTTAAGACTTCATAGGCTGTCTTTTTGTGTCGTTTCACATACACTGGCCGGTTCTGGGTGTGGCAAGCAGTAGCAATTGCTTCAGCCCAGAAACTGGTAGACAGACCAGATTCAGCAAGCATACTCCTGGCAGCTTCTATCAGCGTTCGATTCTTCCTTTCCGCCACTCCATTCTGTTCTGGAGAGCGGGCTGATGAGAAGTTCTGGGAGATGCCAGTGTCAGTACAGAATGACTCCAGAGTTGCATTCTGGAATTCTGTTCCATTGTCACTTCTTAACTGACACACCTTTCGACTGTACTTGAGCTCAATTTGCTTGATAAGACTGATGATTTCAGCAGCAGCTTCACTTTTAGACCTCAGAAAGATCACCCAACAATATCTGGAGAATTCATCTACGATCACCAGGGTGTATCTTTTACCAGCACGAGTCTGAACGTTCACTGGACCAAAGAGGTCCATATGAAGCATATGAAGAGGTTCAGATATGCTGAAATTCTGTCTAGTCTTGAAACTGGTACGTTTCTGCTTACCCATCTCACATCCTGGACATGGCCTTTCCTTTTTGAAGGAAACTGAAGGTATCCCATCTGCAAGTTGTTTTCTGGACAACTTATTAATATTCTTGAAATTTAAATGGGATAACCTTTTGTGCCATAACCAGTTTGTGTCTTCATCAGCTTGAGTATAGAAACACTGCTCTGAAGGAGAGCTTTCCATATCCATCACGTACACATTCCCTTTTCTGGGAGCAATCAACACTACCTTCCAGTCCTTGTTGAATACGATACCCTGAGCAATATTGAATAGAACTTGATAGCCATCATCACACAGTTGGCTTACACTGATCAGGTTATATTTCAAACCATTCACAAATGCAACACGTCTGAACTTGACTTGTCCATTGTTCAAAACACCGTATCCCTCAGTCTTTCCACAACCATCATTTCCAAAAGTAATGGAGGGTCCATCAGAAATGGTGAACTCCTCCAGCAGGGTCTTACATCCGGTCATCGTCCGGCCAGCAGCACTGTCAAGATACCAGATATATTTCTTTCGATCGCCCTGCACACACACCAGATATTATCAGTTAGATTTGGGAACCCATCGACTGATGGGTTCGCTGGACCCCCCCTTATAGGTCCCTGGGGCAATCTGGTTTAGTTCACTTTCTCCAACAGTGGTCTTAGTTGAAAAGACCACTGGGGTTGATAGTTTTGAAACCTTTTTCTTTTTCTCAACTGGAGAAATAGATTTAACTTTTTTTGCAAAAGGTTTTGTATTTTGTCTAGGGCCAGATGAAGTACCCTCAATAAAGTTTAATCTTTCATTAAAACTTTGAAATTGACGAGTCAGTATTTGAATCTGGCTCTCTAACCTGGACAAAACATTTTCATCAGATGATACCTTAGCCTTTCCAGTCCTAGGCTTAGGTAAGGGATTGGTCTGAGGCAAAGGTTTATTCCGATAAACCTCTTTAACTGGAGCAGTCATCTGGAATGCTCCAGTCTTAACCTCTGGGGATTGAACTGGGAAAATATTGGCCTTGGGAGTTACAGGCTCATCATAAACAGTGGTGGGCCTGAACCCCTCTGGTAATCGATTTCAAGATCTTGTTTTTCTTGAATCAATTGTTCAGTTACCAGAACCTGGGCTTGAAATGCCAGTTCAATGTCTTGAAGTTCTTTCAATTTTGATTTTAAGACAGTTATTTCAGAAAAATCTGTTCTAAGACCATTTACACAATCAGATCTAACAGTTTCTACAAACATCAAATCAGAATTAAGAGCTTCAGCTATGTCCAGTTTTAATTCTTGGTCAGTTACAGTATCATAATCACTAACCTTTTTAACAACAATGTCCACCCATCGTCCAGATGTGACATCCTCCTTCACCGGGTGCTCTTCGTCTGCCAGAGCCATGTAACAACAATCTCTTTCTTCTTCTTCATCAGCAGATGATTCATCAAAAGGAACCCACTTCTCTTCAGTTGTTGCGATCATGCACTTATTATTGTTTTCCATTTGTTGTGCCATGAGAGCAATCTGGGCCTTAAGCTTTTTATATTTCAATTTATAGCTATCATCAGGCTTATTATTTGAAGAAAATGGACCAGGCTTGGATACAAACTGGCTGGACCTGCAATCTTTCATGAAATGACCCTTTTTGCCATACTTAAAGCATGTCAAATTGGTCTTATCAGTTGAAGAACTGGATGCAAATTGTCCAGATGGCCTATTTGCTCTTGCTTTGAAACGGTTAAACGTTTTAGCAATCATTGCAATAAGGTCATCATCATCAGTTTCATCACAACAGTCTGGAGAGATTTGACTGGACTCTCTAGAATCCATGAGTTCAGACACCATCTTCTTCATAGAAAATACATTCTCAGAAGATATCAGTGCTGTACTTTGTGGTTCAGTATGACTAACCACATTAGGACTACTAGAGGCATGGTTATAAGTATCTTGTTCTGCCACCACTCTCTGAGCTTGATTTTCTTCAGTGTACCTGAAAGCTCCATAAAGAGTTGATAGAGTGTGTGTGTGCAGAGTTTTACCTTGTCGTAAGACCAGGATCATGTGAGACCATTTGGTGGGCAGAATATCACAAAATTTCTCCAGAAGTATATCCTTGTCCTTCTCAACCCCGAGACCTCTCAACTGGTTTATGATACTCATAAATCTGGTGTAAGTACCAATGAGAGACTCATTAGGCTGAGCAAAAAATGACTCATACCTCTTGTTTAAGGAGACCTTTCTGGTGACAATGGTGTCATCTCCTCCTTCATGCTGGTTTAAAAGTTCATCCCACATGGTTTTAGCACTAGGAAAAAGAACTAGCGTGGGAATTAGGGTTTCTGGAACGGCCCCAAGGATCATGTTTTTGAGAAGGGTGTCTAGATTCACCAATCTCCTCTCCTCTTTAGACCAATGTTCCTCCCTCTTTTCCCTTCCTCTTCTAAATCCAGAAGGATCAAGAAGGGGATTGAGAGGTGATGTAGGGACATAAGGACCTTTATTTAAGATTTTCATCATGTTCCTCTCAATACCAGTGATATGCAATATCATCCTAGCCTTCCACGTACCAAACTCATCACTGTTCCCACTGAATTTAGGAACAGGATTATTTGAATAGTGCACATGCACGTGTGGAGAAGCAGGAGTAAGAGGAGGAGGTGGTGGATTAGTGTTATTAACAATAGGTGGTTCATTATTTTGATCATTAACATTAACATTAGGATCGGGACCAAAATTAAAGCTTCCTTGTGTATTTTCTAGGTTGGCCATCAAAGAAACAGATCTAGGCAATGTTTAGCCTTCTGCTCTGATACCAAATGTGAGTCCCTTAAATACGATGGTTAACCTAGAAGTGTAAAATACAACAAGTCTAATAATCACTAGAATGGACTAGTATTACTTGTAAATGAATGCAAGAATATATAAACAAAGTAATACAAGACTTAAAGCAATAAACAAGTAAAGTGGAACATTATGTATTTTTCAATGGTGTATTTTATTTATGATGTTAAATAAAATACAAGGTTGTGCGGAATCAAGATAATACAAATAAGTATGTATCCTAACAACCTATGAATTACAAATGATCTATATTTGTCAAATAACTCTTTTGGATCGAGATACTTAAAGTTGTGAAGTATCCCTGTTTAAGATCGAGAGTATTTAGACAAAGTATTTTCTCAAAGAAATGACTTTGTATTTATAGGCAACAAAATTCACCAGTGAATTTTGTGCCGTACAAATATGGTTGCATGCATTTAATGATCCGACAAGAACATTAAATGCATTGGTTAATGGTACAAGGATAAAGTCATATAGATATGATTTTATTCTTTTAACCAACCACCTTTACACGCATAAACTTTGGTAAAGAACAAGTGGATTGTTCTTTGGAAAGTGTGTAAAGGCAAAAGTCAATTCCTCAATATCAGTGTTCAGACTTGTAAGGTCTAGAACACTGATAATCCTCCAGTGTACAGATCTGGTAAGACTTCCAGTGGACTCCGCCATTTGTTAGTCTTCTTTATTCTGACTTCAGTGAGAACGTCTTCAGTAGAGTAGATCTGGACTGGGGTGATGTCCAGTGAGCTAATCTGGAGAATACTCCAGATTTCCTATACAAGTATTTGCTCACTGGTCTTCCATTATTTATGGACAAATCTTCAGAGGGACTCCAGATTCCAAGTCTGGAGTAGGTCCAGTAAAACACGTTTCTGGACAGATCTTCAGTAAGGCTCCAGTAGTCGAGTATGGAGCGAGTCCAGTAAATCTGGACCTAACAAAACCCATACAAGATCTCTTTTAAGAAACTCCAATCCACAGTATCATATGCCTTCTGAATATCAATCTTGAATGCACAACGAGGAGGACCATAGTTTCTGTGATAATTATGCATCAATTCTTGAGTAAGCAAAATATTATCCGCTATACGTCTACCAGGAACAAATGCGGGTTGATTAGTACTAACAATCATATCAAGCCCTATTTTAATCCTTTTAGTAATAATCTTACTTATACACTTATACAAAACATTGCAGCAGGAAATAGGTCTATAATCATTAATACCATTCGGGGTAGCCACTTTAGGCACCAAAGCAATAATAGTATGGTTAATTTCCCGAAGAAGCTTCCCGTTCTTGAAGAAATCCTCAATGGCAAGGCAAACATCATTCCCGACAACATCCCAAGCTTTCTTGAAAAAGACCGAGGAAAACCCATCTGGACCCGGGGCTTTATTATCACCAATAGTAAACATAGCTGATTTAATTTCCTCATGCGACACAACCCTTATCATAGAATCCGCTTTTTCTGAGTCAATAGTATGAGAGAACATACCCTCGTGGACAAAAGGAGAAGTATCACCACATCTACCAAGGAATTTTTCATAATGGGCAACTAGCGCAAGAGCAGCCGCATTTCCTTCATGAGTAACCTCATTCGTATCTTTAATAACCTCAATTCGACTCCTATGGTTCTTACTCTTAACCGAATTATGAAAGAATTTTGATTTTGAATCCCCACATTTCAGCCACTCCACCTTCGACTTCTGTTTCAGGAAACATTCTTCATCATAAGATGCATCAGAAAACGCTTTAATACAAATAACTTCCTGTTCTCGAAGCTCTAAGTTATTGGGATCCGCATCAAGCTTGAATTCCATCCAGATCACTTCTGCATTGATCAACTCGGGCATGTAAATTACCTTGCTCATAAAGTAATTTACGAAGAGGGAGTTTCAATGATCTCAGCCTCTTAACCACTTTGAACATATTATGCCCGAAAACTTCTTGTTGCCATGCACTAACAACCAGATCCTTAAAAGGTTTAGGTTGAGTACGAGATACTGAAGGAAGTTTCAGCACACAAGGAGAGTGATCAGAGACCCTATAGGGTAAGAAAATTGCATGGCCAGCAGGGAACTATGAAATAAAGTGCACATTACCAAGGATCCTATCAATTTTCTTTAAGAGACCTACACCTTTTTTCGGCTTTTGAGTCCACGTGTAATGAACACCCGAGCTATTAATATCAAACACATCAATCTTCTCAAGGCACTCTTTGAAATCACGCATGTCAATGCTATAGTTGGAAGATCCAAGAGATTTATCCTCCAAGTACAAAGAGGAATTAAAATCTCCAAGTAAAACCCAAGGTCTATCCTTAACAAAGTGCCTATGCATCTCAAGATTCAACCATAGTTGTCTTCTATTTTTATAATAGTTATCGGCATAAACAAAAGAGCAGAACAAGGATTTATTATCAGCCTTAAAGATAGCTTGCACATGGACGACCTGGTCTGTTTGGGCGAGTAACATAATATCAACAACCTCCGTGTTCCAACCAAGGATGATACGTGTACCTTTAGAGCAGGCACTCGCATTTGACAGCCAATCCCATGATCCACACACTTTCTTACATACATCTAAAACCTATGACATATCCACATGAGATTCTAGAATAGCACATAAATTAAGATGATTCTCTTTATTAACAAATCGAACCTCGCTTTGTTTCAGGGGACGGTTCAAGCCCCTTGTTAGGACCAGTTTACTGGTAAACTGGCCAGTCTCCAATTGCACCTGGAGACCCAGTGAAACTGGAGATCCAGAAGATTTGTCCAGAAATATATTAAAGTCCAGTTGCATCATACAGTTAACGCAACTAAAGACTTCCTCCAGTTGAGAACTTACCAGTTGAAGAATCCTTCCAGTTGAAGTCAAAGACAACAAGTGGAAGATAGAGAATGACAATGGCAGCGAAGCCCAGTTGACATTCTAGTTAGTTACAAACTGGAGACCGTCAGTGGAAAGCTCTTACAAAGCTTTACACTGATTACGAGGAATTGACTTTTATGCTTTATGTGCTTTTACACGGATAATAAGATTTATCTTATTATTTAAGTAATAAAAGGTACATAAAGCTGGTTGAGTAAAGTTGCTTTATACTGCAACTTTACACTGCTTTTTAAGGAATTAAATGCTATTCCTTAAATGATCTCAACCACATTTGTACGGCCAAAGTTAACATCCCAATGTTAACTTTGCCTATAAATACAAGTCATTGCACAACAAGAATATTTACTTCTTCGAACACACTTCGAAAGATTTCACACTTTGCATACCTGCAATATTCATGGTGAACTTGTGCAATATTCTCTCAATCACAAAAAGGAACATTTCACAACTTTTAGTGTTTATTGTTTAGAGAAATTTCAAGTGTAGATCAATTGTAGTTCATAGGTTGTTAGGATATTTACATACTTTGTATTATCTTGGTTCCGCAACAACCTTGTAATTTATTTAAAGTTAATAAATAAATTACACTTGAAAATTACATATTGTCTCACCAATTTACTTTGAGTATTTTACTTTATTGCATTGTTCTTTACTTATTGTCACTTAATAAGTAATCTATCTAGAACTTGGTATATACTCTCTGTAACTGGTCGTCTCCAGTTCAGAGCTTATATTGCAAAGTAACTCCACCATCGACATTGAGGTGTCTTCAGGTAGTACCATCTATTGAGTTGGGACTTACACCCCTTATATTCCAAGAGGCTATGCTACCCATTAAAACCATCACCATCAGGAGTGCTTGCCCCTGTCTTATTATCTCCCATACAAGTGTCAGCAGTCATGAAATTAGATGTTTCATTATAAACTTCAATGACCTCTTCACCATCCGAATCAACAGATACCTTAAAATCATTATTCTTCTTACTTCCAGAAGGCACATCCTCCTCAGTGGAGAGAGCGCCAAAAGAGTTACTCGTTGGAACAGAATCATTTGAAGAGCTAGTACTTTGATGATTAGTCTCACTAGGTTTTTTACTATTCGGATCAGCCTTCTTAGTGGTATTATCCACATTCAAATTCTGTAATGGTTTCGGCCTATATTGCACAGTAGGCTTCTGCTTCTGAACATTTACTTTCGGTTTTTTTGCATTGTTACTCTTACCTTTCACCTGCTAGAACCCTTCCTCATCCACTTCATTCGTCTTCTTGACATTTACATTTTTTGGGCAAAGATGAGTGTCATGACCAAAGGTACAACATAGTGAACACCTTGGAGGCTTCCATTCATATTCCACCTGGATTTTCTCTTTCACATGTCCCTCACCAGTAAGACTCGAAATAGCAATTACAAGTTCATTCTTGAGGTCATTAGCTGCTGATATTTCAATAAGTGCACGAGCATAATTATTCCTACCCCACGAATTCATACACATGTTACTTGTATATGCATCCAACATCATCGGTTTACCCACCGTAGTAGCCAGCATACTTAATCCATCCTAAGTGTACGCAATTAAAGGAACATTATGCAATTTCACCCATACCGGAACAGTTTTAACATCCTCCTTTTTAAGTGTAATTTGAGGGTTCCAAGTATCAAGAATAATAACAGTCGATCTAATTAACCAAGGACCCTTCGCAATTACTTGTTCCATACCTTCTCGTGACTTAAATTGAAACAAAAAGAACCCAGAGGAGTTCATCATCACCTTTTCAATACCAAACTTACTCCATGCATTTTTAACATAAGATTCCACTATAGGAAAAGCAAGGCGTTTACCTAAAAAGTATCCATACAAAGTATTTGAATAACGCTTGCTTACCTATTTTACTGCCGCTAATGGCAGAACCACATCAACCCCATCCATCACCTCTTCACCAACAAGTTGTCGAAAGTTAACTTTACGAACAGCTTGTGGGGTGGCAGAAACAACATTAGCATACGTCAAAGGCTGCTTCTGCTTAAGTTCCTCACTAGACCCAAACGCGCCCATAGTAGCCTTATTCTCATCCAAATTAGCATTTTCTTCCTTACTAGGGTTAGACTGGGTACCACCAGCACACGAACCAGAATCTGTATTCAATTTACACAATTCAAAATATTTACACAATTAGTCCCTCCAACGTTCGAATTAAAAAAAAACGTTCGAATTCAAAATATTTACACAATTAGTCCCTCCAACGTTCGAATTAAAAAAAAACGTTCGAATTCAAAATATTTACACTTTCTGTCCCTCAAACGGCCAAAAATTCAAAAACATTTACACTTCCAGTCCTGAACGGCTAGCCTGGCTGTCACTCTATAAATACCAACCCAGAGCATAATTCAGTTTCATCACCATTCCAACTTTCATTCTTCTACAAACTCGCTCACTCACTCTTTCTAACCAAATGGTCCCCTCATCATCAAAAAAGAATGTTCACCGACCTCGTCTGAACGAAGATGAGATGAAAACACGAATCATGGCTGATATCAAAGAGGACACCCTCCATCAAACTGAACTCTCTGGGGTCATGGGTTACCAACGGGAGAAAAGACGACAATGCGAGAAAGAGGTTGAGGCAATACGAGCACCAGGCCGCAAGGTCTCCAAGCACGAAGAGCAATATTCTTCGTTTCTGCAGGATGAGATTAAGAAGGTCAAGAGGGTAGTCAATGATGATTTTAACGCCGGTCACACGTTGGGTGACCAATGCACTTAGGCCGAATCGTACCACGACAATTGCGGGGAAGACACAACTACGTGGGAAGTCAAATGCCCGCAACACGACAAAATTTGATGGAAACAGTGAGACCTTTGGTACATGGAAGGCCAGAATGCTTTTGCATTTCGGTGGGATAGAGAGATATATATTGAAAATCCTTAAGGATGGACCATATATACCCATGTCTCTTGGGGTAAGTCCTCTTCTAGATCCAACTGGAAGAAGAGGTTCAAGAGAAAAGCTCGAAGACCATTGGTCTGATGAGGATCATAGACTTGTAGATCTGGACACCAGACTCAAGAACATGATCCTTGGAGCTGTCCCTGAAGATCTAATTCCAACACTTGTGTTGTTCCCCAGTGCAAAGTCAATGTGGGATGAATTAGTTATTCAGTTTGAAGGAGGTGATGACACTATTGTCACCAGGAAAGTTTCCTTAAACAAGAAGTATGAATCCTTCTTTGCTCTACCCAATGAAAGTCTAACTGGTACATACACCAGATTTTCTAGCCTCATTAATCAGCTGAGAGGCTTGGGTGTAGAGAAGGATAAGGATATTCTTCTTGAGAAGTTTTGTGATATTCTTCCTTCCAAATGGGAAAACATGGTTCTTGTCTTAAGACAAGGTAAAACCTTGCACAACCATACTCTTGCATCGCTCTATGGAGCCTTCAGATTCACTGAAGATAATAATGCTGCAAGTCTGGTGGCTGAGCAAGATGCCATGAACCATGCCCAGAGTCCCAAGGTTGCTAGTGTAACTGAGCGACCTTGTGCTGCTTTAATGTCTGCAGAGAGTGTCCAGGCATACTCAATGAAGGAGATGTTAAACAGTTTCTTGAACTCTGGCCTGACCACTAAAATCAGTGATGGTTGTGATGAAACTGACGATGATGATCTGTTAGCCATTATTGCTAAAACCTTTAACAGGTTTAAGCATAAATCTAAAAGATTTATTGGCCCAAACAATGCTTCCAGCTCCAGCTCTCTGGATAAAACCAATCTTACCTGCTATAAATGCGGTAAGAAAGGTCATTTTATGAAGGAATGCAGATCTAGTCAGATGAGCAGCCAAACTAGCCCCCCTGTCCCTAATTTCAATCGGCCTGATGATAGCTACAAAGCTAAATATAAAAAGCTTAAGGCCCAGATTGCCCTCCTGTCCATAGAAAAAGAAAAGGATCAGTGCTTAATGGCACAAACTGAGGGAAAATGGGAGTACTCTGATGACTTATCAGATGATGAAGAAGAGGAAAGGGACATGTGTTTCATGGCCTTGGAAGATCAACAGCAACATGTGGCAAAAGAAGATGTCATCACTGGAAGATGGGTGGACATCATTTTGAAAAAGGTATGTGATTATGACAACCAAGTTGACCCAGAACTGAAACTGGACCTGGCTGAATCATTAAGTGGTGATTTAGCTTTTGTGGAAACTGTTAGAGCAGATAGTGAAAGATATCTTGACACTATCTTAATTGAACTGAACAATGTTAAACCACAACTGAATGATTTACAAAGTGTCCAGATGGCTCTCAAGGAGTCAGTTTTAAAAATTGAGGCTTTGGAACTTGATAATCAAAAATTATTTTCTGATCTTGAAAAAGAACAAAAGATTATCAAGTCATGGGTAAAAGCATCTGGAAAGAACTATGATGCATTTTCTAGAACTATTGATGCCCAGAAGAATGCATGGAAATCTGGAGATCTGGAGATGGCAGCTCTCATACCAGATCTTCATGCATTGCCTCCAGCTCTCAGGGTTGAAACTTCTTATGATCAACCTGAAGCTGTTAAAACTGATCCCATTGAGACCACCCCCATTGAGGTTAAACCTGGAGCCAAACAGACTAGTGCTCCAGTTAAAAAGGCCACTGGTAACAAGCCTTTACCTCAAAAGTCTAAGGTGCCCAAGACCCAAAAGACTAAAACTCCAGCTGAACCAAGGTCCAAGGTTCAGCTGCCTGATGAAAACAATATTTTGTTTAAACTGGAAAGTCAACTCCAACTTATGTCTCGACAGGTTCAGAGTTGTACTGCCCGGATTAAAAATCTGGAAGGAGGTTCATCACCTCCAGTTATTAAACAAAATATTAAACCCCCCCCTTTCAAAACCTAAACAAAAGAATGTTCCATCTGGAACTAAATCTGGTAAAAATAAGGGGAGCAAGTATCAAATACCAATCGTTTTTACTCCTGCACCTGGATCTGGTGAAAAAGATCCAGATGTAGTCTTCAGTTTACCTCCACAACAATCAACTGTGACTTCTGTAGAGAAGTCCAGTGAACCCATCAAGAAAAGATGGGTTCACAAAAAATAACTGATGATTTTTGTGGGTGTGCAGGGCGATCGAAAGAAGAATATCTGGTATCTGGATAGCGCTGCTGGCCGGACTATGACCGGATGTAAGCCCCTGCTTGAAGAGTTCACTGTCCAAGATGGACCGACAGTGACGTTTGGTAATGATCAAAATGGAAAGACTGAAGGATATGGTGTGCTCAATAATGGACAAGTCGAATTCAAAAGAATTGCATTTGTGAATGGTTTGAAATACAACCTGATCAGTGTCAGCCAACTTTGTGATGATGGCTTCAGAGTTTTGTTCGATATTGCTCAAGGCACCATATTTAACAAGGATTGGAAAGTGGTGATGGTTGCACCAAGAAAAGGTAATGTGTACATCATGGATATGGAACCAGCTCCAAAAGAGCAGTGCTTTTATACCAAAGCTGATGAGGACACCAACTGGCTGTGGCATAAAAGATTATCCCATCTTAATTTCAAAAATATTAACAAGTTGTCTCGCAAACAACTGGTTGATGGGATACCACAGATTTCTTTTAATAAAGAAAAGCCATGTCCAGGGTGTGAGATGGGCAAGTAGAAAAGGGCCAGTTTCAAAACTAGGCAAAACTTTAGCATCACTGAACCTCTTCACATGCTACATATGGATCTCTTTGGTCCAGTGAATGTTCAAACTAGAGCTGGAAAGAAGTACACTCTAGTTGTGGTTGATGAATTCACCAGATATTGTTGGGTAGTATTCCTCAGATCCAAAAGTGATGCACCTGCTGAGATCATCTCTCTCATCAAAAGAATTGAACTCAAGTATACTCGAAAAGTTTGTCAGTTGCGAAGTGATAATTGTACTGAATTTCAAAATAAGGTACTTGAAAATTTTGCAATGACACTGGCATCTCTCAAAACTTCTCATCGGCACACTCTCCAGAGCAGAATGGAGTTGTGGAAAGAAAGAATCGCACACTGATAGAAGCCGCCAGAAGTATGCTATCTGAATCAAGTCTTCCCACCAGTTTTTGGGCTGAAGCAGTTGCAACTGCTTGTCACACCCAAAACCCGTCAGTCTACATCAAGAGACATAAGAAGACTTCCTATGAAGTACTCAGGAATCGTAAACCAAATATTGGATAATTTCATGTATTTGGTTATCCAGTTTATATCTTAAACGATTCCAGTCAGCTTGGAAAGTTTGATGCAAAAGCTGATGAAGGGGTATTTTTAGGTTATTCTGATATTCGAAAGGCCTTTAGAGTTTATAATTATAGACTCCAATAGGTTCATGAGACAATTCATGTCACATTCGATGAATCAACTGAAGCAATCAACAAGAGACCAAGCCTTGATATTACTCCAGTCGTTCCAATAAATTTGGCGAAACTGACCAAGTTCATCAGTCAGTTGTTTCACCAAAAGATGTTTCCAGTTACAACAAATTGGAACCAGTTAAGAAGAAGAACACCACCAGTGACACATCATTCTATCCCTCCATCAATTTCAACTTACCACAAGAATTGGTGATTGGATCTGATGTACGTGCCACTCCAATATCAACACCAGTTCAAACTCCAACTTCTCCAGTTCTTCAAGAAATACCCTTGAATGAAGAATTTCATGATGCAAATCGTGACCTCATTGACTCTGATGAGGATGTAGAAGTAGTTTGGACCGATCCTCCTCCAGAAGCTACTGCAACTGAAGAAGATCGCCAGGTGACTTGCACTGATATTGTTTTACACCGGCCTAGTCAATACACTAGATGGACTCGAGCACATCCAATTAAACAGATTGTGGGAGATCCAAATAGTGGGGTTCAGACTAGAAGAGCCACCAGTGAGCAATGCTTAAACGTCACCTTCTTATCACTAATTGAACCAAAGAAGATTGACGAGGCTATGGCAGACCCAAGCTGGGTGGAAGCTATGCAAGATGAGCTCGTCCAGTTTGAAAGGAACAATGTTTGGGAGCTTGTTCCTTGTCCACCAGGGTTAAAGAAAGAACCTATTGGTACAAGATGGGTCTACCAAAACAAGATGGATGAAGATGGCCATGTTGTAAGAAACAAGGCCAGATTTGTTGCCCAGTGTTATTGTCAAGCAGAAGGCGTTGACTTTGATGAAACTTTTGCTCCAGTTGCAAGACTTGAAGCCATCAGAATATTTCTAGCTTATGCAGCCCATCTGCAGTTCAAGGTCTTCCAGATGGATGTCAAAAGTGCGTTCCTTAATGGAACATTGGAAGAAGTTGTGTATGTTAAGCAAACTCTAGGCTTCATCGATGAGAAGCATCCTCATTGGGTTTATAGACTGAACAAAGCTTTGTATGGTATAAGACAAGCCCCAAGAGCCTGGTATGATACTTTAACTAAACATCTTCTTAAAAATGGCTTTCAAAGAAGTGCAATAGATAATACCTTATTTATCTTGAAAGAAAGAGGTAATATCTTATTGGTACAAATTTATGTTGATGACATTATATTTGGTTCAACTGATGATGCAATGTGTAAAAAGTTTTCTAAAATCATGTCATCTGAGTATGAGATGAGTTTAATGGGAGAATTAACATTTTTCTTAGGTCTTCAGATTAAGCAAACTGAAAATGGAATTTTCATAAACCAAGGAAAATATGTCAGAGATTTGTTAAGAAAATACAATTATGATTCAATCCCATCGAAAAACACACCTGTTGCAGCACCATTAAATTTGGACTCTGACCCAACTGGCAAACCAGTGAACATAACAGACTATCGTGGTATGGTTGGTTCACTGATGTATTTAACTGCCAGTCGACCAGATATAATGTTTGCAACATGTCTATGTGCCAGGTTTCAGGCTAACCCTAAAGAATCACACTTGCACGCTGTAAAGCGTATCTTTAGATACCTGAAAAGTGTCCTAATCTTGGTCTTTGGTACCCCAAAGGCTCAGGATTAGATCTAATGGGTTATTCAGATTCAGATCATGCAGGTTGTAAGATAGATAGAAAATCAACAACTGGTGGTTGTCATTTCCTTAGAGGAAAACTGGTAAGTTAGACCAGCAAGAAGCAGACTTCAGTCTATATGTCCACTGCTGAGGCAGAGTACATTTCTGCGGCCAGTTGCTGTGCCCAGATTCTCTGGATCAAGAACCAGTTACTAGATTATGGTCAAAAGTATACAAGGACCCCAATCTTTTGTGACAACACCAGTGCAATTGCTATATCTCACAACCCAGTGATGCACTCCAAGACAAAGCATATTGACATCAGGTATCATTTTATTCGTGATCATGTTATGAAAGGAGACATTGAAATTCATTTCATCCCCACTGACAAACAGCTCGCTGATGTTTTTACAAAACCTCTTGATGAGAAAACCTTTAAATATCTCATCAGCGAACTGGGAATGTTAAATCCTTAAATCTGGAGATTTCTTTGTTATTGAACGCGTCAGTGACACTGATGAAGTTCTCCAGTTGAGGAGGTCCAGGTAATCTTTGCTCGCCAGGCTATCGAACGCCTTTGTGATACTATCCTGGCACTAATAGATTTCTGGATCATCATTTTAGGGGGAAAGACTCAAAAATAATTTTCTGACTAAAATACGTTTTTGTTTGAAAATGGCAACTGGAGAACTCTCCAGTTGGAAACTGGCACTGGACTAATCCTCTAGTGACCAGATTCAGTCTTGTCTTATTTTTTATAACGTTAGAAATACTTGGTCAATATTTGTGACACGTGATGGTACTCAAGTGTTTTAAACCACTTGGTATCGTCATCTGACGTGTTTAAAGTCATTTTGGTAAATGAACACTGTTTGTTTTAGGAAAATTAATGTTAGTGGGCGCGTGGGTAAGATAAGCCGTCGTAGCATTTAATGCTGACACAATTAATTATGTTTTTATTTCAAAATTCAAACTTATTTTGTAAAAATATCTACAAAATTGATTTTGTTAATAAAATATAATTTTTGGTATTACATTGGGATCTTGAATTCCTTATAAATACCCTTATTTACTCCGAACACATTTACTTTCCTTCACATTCTTTCATTTACTTCCCAATCATCTAAAAATTTGCCTCATTTCTCTCTCTGCTTCATAAATCAAGAACCCTAATTCCTAAATTTCAATTTCATTTTCAAATGGCTCCTAAATCATCCCGTTCAAGAGATGTAAATCTCTTAACTGTTCCATATGCTCCTTCACCAGATGTCAAACCGGCATCTGGTGCTCCTAGTAACACTTCGCTCATCAAACTCAATCCAAATAATCCGATGGCTAGTTTACAAGGATCTCAAGGGTCCAATACCCTTATTGGAAGAATTCAAAAATTCTTGAAGGATTCTCCAATAGGACACTCATTCTCTCTAAACCCACGCAAGATGTTTCACGACTACTTGTGTGAGTTTTGGTACACTGCCACTCTTTCTTCCGATTGTTCTTCCATCACTTTTACATTAAAAGGTGGAACAATCCAGTGTACCTTGTCCGCTGATGTGTTGAGGGATGCCTTACACCTCAACTACTGGAGAGAGGGTAAATCTCAAGTTGTCTTACCCCCAAACGTTAATATTCGCCAAGTCCTCCTTGAAATGGGACATAAGGAGTGCCTGGACAAAGGGGTTTTGAAGACAAAAGGTGCGATGACCATGAAGGGCCTTACACCTTCATGGAGGTATTTTTTCATCCACCTGGTGGAGAGTATGGGTGGGAGTTCTGGTGGTCTTGACCAGATTAACTCCTCACAAGCAGAGATGGCATACTGCTTGTGGAATGGATTGAGAGTAGACTTTGCTGATATCCTGTTTAGAAGCCTAGTACAAAAGCTGAAGGGCACCAGGGGACTTTGTATCCCCTTCTCAAGGTTTCTCTCTCTTTGCTTTTTACAAATTCTAGGCAGTGAAGCATACTTAAGCACAGATTCACCTTACACTGTGCCAGATTTGTTGAGGAATTTAGACTCTCTAGTATCTGAAGCTGGAGAGGTTGAGATTCCAATTCGAATGCAGCTGGCATTCGCGAAAACTGATGCACCAATTCTAGGTGAGTCAGAAAGACAACTGGGCGGGCCTCAAAATAATGAGGGACCCTCCAGTTCGTCTAATGTTATGGTTGAGGATAGAGCAACCATAACTGAGGCAACTCCAATAACATCTATCCCTGGTGAAGATACCTCGGTATCTGATCTTCCAACAGATGCACCCAACCAGGAAACTGGGGAAGGTCATCTGGAGACTGACCCTTCTGGTCAGCCCTCAGTTACATTCATGGATCTGGACATGAATGTTAATGACGAGGAAATCCTTATAGAATCTTCGGATTCTGAAGGTACTGCTTCAGACTTGGAGATTTTTGATTCTGCTGTACAAGATCAAAACCCTTCATCTCCAGTCTCGCTTCCAGATGCATCAATTTCACTTTCACCATCCCAACAAAATGAGCCTACAGATATTCCATTCCCAACTTATAACTATATGTCTGGAAACAGACGTATGGCACTTTCACCAGCTGGGCAATTCTCACTACTTCGAGAAATGCCACCCCCACCGCTGCCGTTGTTCACACCTGAGCATTCTCCGCATGAACAACACATTGAATTTCCAGTCCTTTCTTCTACCACCACTCCTACTATTTCTTCAACTGCTAGACTGACAACTGGGGAGAATTCTCTAAGTTTGCCTCCTCCAGTTGCTCCAGTAGAAACTGCTGTTGGTCTAGTGACACCTTCTCCTCTGTCACTGGACAGTCAAGTTGTCTCTGTACAAGCCGATCTCCAAAACCTTCTCACCAGGGTGGAGGAGATTCAAAAGACACTTGACAAAAACACCAAGTCTTTCTCCAGATACCACAAAGATCACTTGACCAATATTAAAGTGGTTGATCTTGGGATTAACAAGTTTTCATCTAATGAAGACTTGGTGTTGAAGAAGCTGAATGAGTTGGTCACTGGCTGCAACAATCTGGCAGGTACTTTAAAAGAAGCCTTTGACCTCACTCAGTCCAAGGTCACAACCTCAATCTCCAACTTGCTGGGTAACACTGTTAGAACATCAGAAGTGGACTTAAGGGAGATTGAAAAACAGGTAAAAGAACTAGTTGACAAGCCTGGGTTGAATGTGACTAAACTTGGGCAGCAGTTAATGACTTCAGTTGGTCAGAAGATAGATGATACGCTGGGTGCTAGAGAACAACAATTGATTGAAAAGGTGATGTCTGAGATCACCAAGCTGGCCACTCCTCAGGTTGATCTGGCCCACTCACAAATGAGATCAACCAGTTGAGGGGCAGCATTGATAACTTGAACACCCAGGTATCACTTCATGCTCAATCTTTGGATAAACTGACAACTGAAGTAGAAAGTTTGAAGAAGAAGGATGAAGAAGTCAAGGATAAGGTGGTTTCTGGTTTGGATGAAGATTCCAAGATTTTAAATGAATTGAAAACTGGTCAGGAACAAGGTGCAGCTAATGTTCTGACCCAATCTAAAGAAACCAACCACCTTTGGAGATCTTTCAGGATGATGTGCACAATCTTCAAAGAATGCAAGAACATGCAATCATGGCAGCCTCTTGACCGGTTGCCAGCTCACCATTCTGAATGGGAAGTGATTAGGGCAGGTCTAGATGCTGCCAAGGGGGAAAGAAGTGCAGTTCTTGCACCAATTGCAACTGAAAGCACTCCATCTGGAAATCAATCTGGTAGGGAAATGATTGTAGCTGCCAGTACTGAAGCTGGTGAGCAAAGAACTGGTGAAACTGGTGATATAAGTGTTAGGGGGAATGTTGTGGATAAAGGAAAAGGTTTGGCATCTGATGTATCTGCCCAGCCGGTCACTGATGTACTAATGTTAGAAACTGGCAATGCTGATGTACTTCCTCCAGTTTCTGAAAGTGTAAGCAAACAACTGGCTAGACTTGGTAATCAAATAAAAGAAAGAAAGAAAATGAAACAAGCCAACCAAGTTGAAGCCAGAGCACATCTTGCACAGATCAAACTGCTTGATATTAGTGATGCTCATCTTTTGGGAATCACTAAGGAGGAGTATGCCAGAGTAAAGAATGATCCCAGGATAGTTGACCAGTTGAAAGAAATGCTTGATGTTGAACTGGACAGACACTATCCTGATGATGAAGCTGAATTTGATGCCAGAAGCTTGAATATATCAGTGGAGAAGGCTAAAGAGAATAGGGCCAGTGGGATTCTAAAAAGAATTGAACATGTTAAGAAGGTTGTGAAAAGGGTATTGAATCCACCAAGGAGGATCCCTCAACCAAGAAGACCACTGACAAGAGATGCTGACCTTAGAACCTTCATTGAACTAGCTGGTGAAGTATCAAATGATGACATCAAGTCTGCTGTACTGGCTGCTGGAGCTGGGAGTATTAAAATAACAAATGAATCTGAAGCAAGAAGCTATTACTCCCAGATCATGGCAACCAGAAACATAGTAGGACTATCAATGATGTTAATGTAACCATTAAGCCAGGCACCAAGCATTTCAAGTTGAAGTTAGTTATACCAGAGGGCCACTGGTTAAAACTGACAATCCTGGTGCAATGCAGTATGGGTTCACTGAATGGGTTGAAATGGAGAATGTTTTGGATGCAAAGGCTTGTAAGAATAGGTTTGAGAAAGCATGGGTGAACTTCTTAAGGGGCAAGATTCAACATAAAGAAAATCTGGAGCTAAAGTTGAATATTGATCCTGAAGACTCTCAGCCTATCTCTTCAGTGACCAAGAGAAGAAGAACTGGCGAAGGGTCATCTCATTAAGTTCTCTTTTCATTATATCTACTTGTAATTTTATTTACATTCTGTAACTTGTATAAATTTCATTTCCTTGTATAAATGAAGTTACCAGTTTGTAACCACAAGGTAGATAATAGATTAGATCTAACAAACTTAAAAGAAAAACCCAAGGCATTTATTGATCTATAAAAATGCCTTGGAAAACTTAGATAGATTTAATCGAACAAGTCTCTCCAGTTCACACTTGTACAGATACAAGAACTGAAAAAGACTTGCCAATATTTCTAGACAAATAGGGGGAATTTGTTAGGACCAGTTTACTGGTAAACTGGCCAGTCTCCAGTTGCACCTGGAGACCCAGTGAAACTGGAGATCCAGAAGATTTGTCCAGAAATATATTGAAGTCCAGTTGCATCGTACAGTTAACGCAACTGAAAACGTCCTCCAGTTGAGAACTGACCAGTTGAATAATCCTTCCAGTTGAAGTCGAAGACAACAAGTGGAAGATAGAGAATGACAATGGCAGCGAAGCCCAGTTGACATTCTAGTCAGTTACAAACTGGAGACCGTCAGTGGAAAGCTCTTACAAAGCTTTACACTGATTACGAGGAATTGACTTTTATGCTTTATGTGCTTTTACCCGGATAATAAGATTTATCTTATTATTTAAGTAATAAAAGGTACATACAGCTGGTTGAGTAAAGTTGCTTTATACTGCAACTTTACACTGCTTTTTAAGGAATTAAATGCTATTCCTTAAATGATTTCAACCACATTTGTACGGCCAAAGTTAACATCCCAATGTTAACTTTGCCTATAAATACAAGTCATTGCACAACAAGAATATTTACTTCTTCGAACACACTTCGAAAGATTTCACACTTTGCATACCTGCAATAATCTTGGTGAACTTGTGCAATATTCTCTCAATCACAAAAAGTAACATTTCACAACTTTAAGTGTTTCGATTGTTTAGAGAAATTACAAGTGTAGATCAATTGTAGTTCATAGGTTGTTAGGATATTTACATACTTTGTATTATCTTGGTTCCGCAACAACCTTGTAATTTATTTAAAGTTAATAAATAAATTACACTTGAAAATTACATATTGTCTCACCAATTTACTTTGAGTATTTTACTTTATTGCATTGTTCTTTACTTATTGTCACTTAATAAGTAATCTATCTAGAACTTGGTATATACTCTCTGTAACTGGTCGTCTCCAGTTCAGAGCTTATATTGCAAAGTAACTCCACCATCGACATTGAGGTGTCTTCAGGTAGTACCATCTATTGAGTTGGGACTTACACCCCTTATATTCCAAGAAGGCTATGCTACCCATTAAAACCATCACCATCAGGAGTGCTTGCCCCTGTCTTATTATCTCCCATACAAGTGTCAGCAGTCATGAAATTAGATGTTTCATTATAAACTTCAATGACCTCTTCACCATCCGAATCAACAGATACCTTAAAATCATTATTCTTCTTACTTCCAGAAGGCACATCCTCCTCAGTGGAGAGAGCGCCAAAAGAGTTACTCGTTGGAACAGAATCATTTGAAGAGCTAGTACTTTGATGATTAGTCTCACTAGGTTTTTTACTATTCGGATCAGCCTTCTTAGTGGTATTATCCACATTCAAATTCTGTAATGGTTTCGGCCTATATTGCACAGTAGGCTTCTGCTTCTGAACATTTACTTTCGGTTTTTTTGCATTGTTACTCTTACCTTTCACCTGCTAGAACCCTTCCTCATCCACTTCATTCGTCTTCTTGACATTTACATTTTTTGGGCAAAGATGAGTGTCATGACCAAAGGTACAACATAGTGAACACCTTGGAGGCTTCCATTCATATTCCACCTGGATTTTCTCTTTCACATGTCCCTCACCAGTAAGACTCGAAATAGCAATTACAAGTTCATTCTTGAGGTCATTAGCTGCTGATATTTCAATAAGTGCACGAGCATAATTATTCCTACCCCACGAATTCATACACATGTTACTTGTATATGCATCCAACATCATCGGTTTACCCATCGTAGTAGCCAGCATACTTAATCCATCCTCAGTGTACGCAATTAAAGGAACATTATGCAATTTCACCCATACCGGAACAGTTTTAACATCCTCCTTTTTAAGTGTAATTTGAGGGTTCCAAGTATCAAGAATAATAACAGTCGATCTAATTAACCAAGGACCCTTCGCAATTACTTGTTCCATACCTTCTCGTGACTTAAATTGAAACAAAAAGAACCCAGAGGAATTCATCATCACCTTCTCAATACCAAACTTGCTCCATGCATTTTTAACATAAGATTCCACTATAGGAAAAGCAAGGCGTTTACCTAAAAAGTATCCATACAAAGTATTTGAATAACGCTTGCTTACCTCTTTTACTGCCGCTAATGGCAGAACCACATCAACCCCATCCATCACCTCTTCACCAACAAGTTGTCGAAAGTTAACTTTACGAACAGCTTGTGGGGTGGCAGAAACAACATTAGCATACGTCAAAGGCTGCTTCTGCTTAAGTTCCTCACTAGACCCAGACGCACCCATAGTAGCCTTATTCTCATCCAAATTAGCATTTTCTTCATTACTAGGGTTAGACTGGTTACCACCAGCACACGAACCAGAATCTGTATTCAATTTACACAATTAGTCCCTCCAACGTTCGAATTCAAAAAAAAAACGTTCGAATTCAAAATATTTACACTTTTTGTCCCTCAAACGGCCAAAAATTCAAAAACATTTACACTTCCAGTCCCTGAACGGCTAGCCTGGCTGTCACTCTATAAATACCAACCCAGAGCATAATTCAGTTTCATCACCATTCCAACTTTCATTCTTCTACAAACTCGCTCACTCACTCTTTCTAACCAAATGGTCCCCTCATCATCAAAAAAGAATGTTCACCGACCTCGGCTGACCGAAGATGAGATGAAAACACGAATCATGGCTGATATCAAAAAGGACACCCTCCATCAAACTGAACTCTCTGGGGTCATGGGTTACCAACGGGAGAAAAGACGACAATGCGAGAAAGAGGTTGAGGCAATACGAGCACCAGGCCGCAAGGTCTCCAAGCACGAAGAGCAATATTCTTCGTTTCTGCAGGATGAGATTAAGAAGGTCAAGAGGGTAGTCAATGATGATTTTAACGCCGGTCACACGTTGGGTGACCAATGCACTTGGGCCGAATCGTACCACGACAATTGCGGGGAAGACACAACTACGTGGGAAGTCAAATGCCCGCAACACGACAAGTGGTGGCTCGACGAAAGCGCTTACCGTGGCATAGGAAGTATGTCATTAAAAGATGATGAAGAGTAATCGTAGCATTTCAATGTATTTCGTGTTTTTTATCAAGTACTGTCTTTTTTAATTATGTGTTGTCTTTTATTTTTAAGTAATGTAATGTGTTTGTTGAATAATAAAATGTGCTTTTTTTATATATTTGAATGGTGTTTTGTTAATAAAAAAAAATATAAAAGACTTGATGATGTGGCGAAGAAGTTATGGGTATGTTCCAGCCATATCAGATTTCAGATCATTCTCCTGCAATTCTTCGTCTCCCTGTGATCGCAAAATACAAGCCACTTCCTTTTAAGTTTGCAAATCTCCTGGTTCATCATGGTAAATTTAAATAAGTGGTTAAAGCTGCATGGGATAATGAGGTTATGGATATCCTATGTATCGTGTGGTACAAAAATTGAAATCTTTGAAGAAACCTCTACGTAAAATGCTATATGATAAAGGCAATTTGCATGCTAAAGTTACTAAATTAAGGGCTGATTTGGATGAAGTTCAACTTGCCTTAGATCGTGATCCGTTTAATAAGGTGATTCGAGATGAAGCTGCCATATGTTTACAGGCTTTTAATGATGTTGTGCTGGATGAAGAGCGATTTTTACAACAAAAAGCAAAGGTAGATTGGCTTAAAGTTGGCGATTCAAATGCTGCATACTTTCATAAAGTTGTTAAAGCTCGTACAACTAGGAGTAGAACTGACATGGTTATGGATTCTAATGGAGCTGTGCATGATGGTGATCAAGTGTGATGCGTAAATCACGCGACAACGACAAGGAAAGACAGTTTTCTGGGTATTTTCTGGGTTTTAATATGAAACAAACAATAAAAAAAGACAATAAAATAAAATGATAGATAAAGAATCGACCACCAAGATTCGTAAAGGCTAAGCCACCGGAATCAAGGATAAAGGAAACACTCCGCCCCACCACTACAATCGATAAAGGTCTAGCTACCACGATTATAGATAAAGGAAATCGAAGATTTAAAAGACCTCACCACAATATTTGATAAAGAACAAGTCACCACAAATATTGATAAAGGGGTCACTCCTAACCACCAAGATCAGTGACCTCTAAAGGTAAAAGAAGATTTTTGTAAGAAATAGAGGTTGCTCTATTAATTTCATTCAACATCATAAAACTGTCCTTACAAAGAGAAATGAAGCCCCTATTTATAGCCACAAGCTATTTCCTAGGAATTAACGAAACAATAAAATAATACATAAAAGCTGTCACGTAAGGACAACCACTAATTAATTGACCAATAGAAAATAGACAGAGCGGGTTTCTAGAAACATTCCCCTGCAAGTGGTCCCACAATACCGTTAGAAATGTCATCGTTACACGCGCCTTCCTTAACAGCTGTCATTCTTCTTTATTGGGCTCCACAAACGACTTCAGTGGGGACTTTATTAATTGGAAACTGGAGACAAAATTCTGGAGCTGATCACTGGAGCTGGTCACTGGTGGATGACCAGTGTTGGTCACTGGAGTACTTCACTAGTGGATGACCAGTGTTGTTCACTGGAGGATCTTGCCACTGGAGAAGTGTTACTACTGGTGACTGGACTGGTTCATTAAAAACTTGTCTGAAATGGGCCACTACTGGCAAAATCAACATGGCTTGCTCAGATGGCATTATTAGGCCAGTTTCCTTCAGTTCAGTCAGCTTCTTCAGTTCGCTGGGTTTCTCCAGTTCAGTGAACCTGGACATTTCTGCATCATTCTCCTCCTCTGAAAAGGGACTTGTCCTCAAGTCCTCGAGGTACTCATCTTCCAGATAAGGCATCAAATCTCCCACATTAAAAGTACTTGAAACTGCCATATCTCCAGGCAACTCAACCTTGTAAGCATTATCGCCATATCTTTCCAGAATCTTGAATGGACCTTCAGCTCTGGGCATCAACTTGTTCTTCCTTTTTGCTGGAAATCTTTCTTTTCTGAGGTGCACCCAAACAAGATCACCTGGTGCAAAACTGGGCTGCTTTCTATTTTTGTTTGCCTTGGCCTTGTAACTGGCATTTGCTTTCTCTATTTTGGCCTTCACTTCTTCATGAATTTTGTTGACTTCGTTCGCTCTGGCTTCAGCTTCAATACTTGCTTTTGGCTCAATCAAAAATGGAATTAAATCAATGGGGGTCAGTGGATTGATACCGTAACAAACTTCAAATGGGGATTTACTGGTAGAATAGTTAGGAGCCCAGTTGAAAGCAAACTCAGCATGAGCAAGCTTCAGATCCCAATCTTTTAGTGTCTTCTTCACCAGTGTTCTTAATAACATACCAATTGTTCTGTTCGTGACTTCAGTCTGTCCATCAGTCTGAGGATGGTGAGACGTACTGAACAATAATCTGGTACCCATCAGTCTCCATAAGGTCTTCCAAAAATAACTCAGGAATTTGACATCTCTATCTGAAACAATGGTCTTGGGAATTCCATGTAATCTGACAATCTCCTTAAAGAACAAATTTGCTACTGCTGAAGCATCATTTGTGGTGTGGCAAGGAATAAAATGAGCCATTTTTGAAAAACGATCAACCACCACCATTATTGAATCTTTACCTCTCTGAGTTCCGGGTAGTGCAACAATGAAATCCATACTGAGGTCTTCCCATGGTTGGCTTAGAACTGGAAGAGGAGTATACAACCCTTTGTGAAAAGTTGTCTTCGCCTGGTGACAAGTTGGGCAGCGACTGATGATACTCTCGACACCCTTTAGTAGACTTGGCCAGTAGAAGTGTTCAGTGAGAATCTCTCCAGTTTTATTAATGCCAAAATGGCCAGCTAAACCTCCTTCATGTGCCTCTCTTATCAGTAAATCTCTTATCGAACCCCTGGGAATGCACAACTTTCCATTTTTAAATAAGAAACCATCCTGAACAACAAATGGTCCTTTCTGGTGAGCTTCAGTGAGGCGATCAGAAAAATCTGGATCAGCAACATACAATTTTTTGATGAAAGAAAATCCAAGAACTCTTGCTTCCAGAATATATAACAGTGAATATCGTCTGGATAGTGCATCAGCAACAACATTAGCCACTCCAGCTTTGTGCTTAGAAACAAAAGAATAAGACTGCAAAAATTCCACCCATTTTGCATGTCTGGTATTAAGCTTATGCTGACCATTAATGAACTTCAGTGCTTCATGGTCAGAAAATAAGACAAACTGCTTTGGCTTCAGATAATGTGACCAGTGAGTGATAGCATGAATAATTGCATAAAATTCCTTGTCATAAGTGTTATACTTCAGTTTAGAACCATTGAGATTTTCACTGAAATATGCAACTGGACGCCCTGCTTGTACCAGAACTGCACCAATACCTACTCCACTGGCGTCACACTCTAACTCAAACAACTGATCAAAATCTGGCAAGGATAGAACTGGAGCTGAACTGAACTAAGCTTTTCCTTCAGTGACTCAAAAGCCAACTGGGATGACTTAGGCCAGTCAAACACACCCTTCTTCAGACAGTCAGTGATTGGAGCCACAACTGTAGAGAAATTCTTGATAAACCTTCTATAAAAAGATGTCAGTCCGTGAAAACTTCTGACTTCAGTGATTGTAGTAGGAACTGGCGATGATCTGATGGCTTCTACCTTGGAAGGATCCCTAGAAATACCTTTTTTTGAAACAAAATACCCCAAAAATATTACACTCTCTACCATAAAATCACATTTCTCCAGTTTACCATATAACTGGTGTTATAACACGATTTTAGCTCTGAATTCAATCTATCAATGGCGGTTTGCAAGTGTGTGTTCTTGGTGTGTGTGTGTGTGTTTTGAGAGAGAAAGATCGTATAAACTGAAAGCTTGGAATTAATTGTGTGTGAAAATGAAGTGTTTGTTATGATCTTGTTATGATTTCTAAGGTATGAGGGCTATTTATAGTCTAACAATACAACTATGCTAATTATCACAATTAGCCCCTCAACCTTAGTAATCATCTATCTATGACTTAACAACAAGAATGTCTTCTAATCTTAATTACAATTTATCACTATTTTTGGATTTCTAACATTCTCCCCCTTAGTGATTTATTGTAATGAATGAAGTACGTGTTATCTTGTCTTGAAAAAATGAAATTGATGAGCCCGGTGGTGAAGACAATTTGGGATGTTGAAACAAGTCTTCAAAGCTTTCTCTTTTGTCTTTGGAGAACTTGATTCAGTCTTGATCTTGGACTTCTTGAAGTTAAATCATATGAAGATTCTCAATGTTCTTTTTGAACAGAGAATGATGAATGCATGTTTGGCTTGAATCTTCGAGAATTGATGAATCATGAATCAGAGTTGTCTTTTGAAATGCAGAAGAGATGAATCTTGGTTTTGATTCTTCAATCTTCGATTCTTTGATTCTTCGGTTGTAATTCTGTTAGAAATACAATTTAGTGGTGTTAAATTGTAAATAAAGTTACATTTTATATTGTTGATAAAGTGCAAGGGGTCAAAGTGATAATTGTAATTAGGCATATATAAACCCCTTGCCTTCTCATTTGTAACTAACTTTGAACATAATTAAAACACATTTGACTAATTCTCTCTCTCCTCCCTATCATCTTCAACCTCTTTCCTCACATACTAAAACACACACATTCCTCCATTGTTGAACAATTAAGCTCAATTCTATATCTAACAATTGGTATCAGAGCATAATCGGTGTATCCGAACGATCCACAAACAAATTCATAACCGATTTTGTTCATAATTTTGAGATTTTGAGCTTAGTTTTCTGGAAATTCTGTTCGTGTTGATTGTGATACTGTTTCAGTGTTATAATCACAAATTAAGAGTGGATTAGTGTTTAATCTGATTGAGAAGTGTTTAATTTTCGATTTTCAGATCAAAATTTCATGGATTCGTGTGGTCAATTGTTGAACTCTGCAAACAGTTAAAAATAAGAAAGTCATTTTTTTTGTTTTTTTTTGTCTGCTACTGTAGCTACAGTGATCTCACGTGAACAATTCTTACATTTTTCTCATCAATATTACATTTTACATTTAATTAAAACAGAAAACCAGAAAAAGAAAAATTACAACTTTTCATCAACTTCTCTCATCAAATTAATCTTCATTGTTGATCGTTTGAAGCTGAAATTTACGAGGTTTTGTTTGCGGTCGAATCCTGATCGTAATCGTCTTTTCAATTTCTCGATTTGACAAGTTTTGGTGACGGTTACAATTTCCGGCGAGGATTTGATTTTTCCGGCGAGGTTCAAAACTGATTTTTGTTGGTGAGGGTTTGTGCGGATTGAGATTTTGAGCATTTTGGTGATAATTTCGTGTTCTAATTCGGTGTATCGAAGGAGTAATTAAGGTTTGAAGTTTTCCGGCGAGGTAGTTGAAGTTTCAGGCGAAGTGGTTACTGTTCATCATTGTTTCTGAAAACCTCATTTGCAGAGATAGACTCACGACCAGCTTCTTAATACCCTTGTTTGCCGAAGTAGATCACAAAACTACCATTTGCCGAGCTCGCTACACGACCAGTATCTTTGTTCTAGTGTTTGCCGAGCTCAACCCCGTGACCAATACCAGTGTTTGCCGAGATAACCGATCAATCAAAAACACCATTTGCCGAAGTGACCGGCTTACCAAAATAGCCATTTGCCGAGTTAATTCTCGGCCCAAACCAATTACCCGTATCCTGTCCTCGTGTTTGCAGACTTGACCGATCAACTCATTTGCTAAATCAACACAATGCCGAGCTAACTGCTCGGCACTCAATACAAATTGACTTAGCAAATTTTTCCTTTCACTACAATTCACCAGTCATCAACCCGAACCCCCTAAGTCTTGTGTTTGCCGAGCCATACTTAGCAAAATTTTCCCCCAAATTTCTCAATTTCAACTATCTGCCGAGCTCACTGCTCGGCACTTAGTACAATTTAGACTAAAAGTTTTTTTTTAACCAAGATTTTCAATTTCAACTATCTGCCGAGCTCATTGCTCGGCATTTCATTCAACCAAGAAAATTTTTCATTTTTAACCATTTGCCGAGCAATAAGCTCGGCAAACAGTTCAAATAAGAAAAAAAATTTTTAAGTCTGTTTCAAATTCGGTTTTGTTACTTTACCTTTGTTGGTGTGGAATTTGTGAAAACTTTGTTTTTGAACACCCCATTTGCCGACCACTGAGCTCTGCATCCAAGGCAAATAGCATTTTTGTGATACAAGTCTTGAACCGTGAAGTGTTGTTGTGCTAGGTTACCATTTTGATCGTTTGAGTTCTTGTTAAAGCAAGCTAGCCTCGTGTGTGTGTGGTTGGAAAACGTGTTTTGATTGTTTGTCTTCATTTTGAAGGTGTGATTTGTAAGAAAGTGTTTGAGAAATTTGTGAGAAAGAGAGAAATAAATCAGAAATTTTTGTGTTCAATTTTTTGTTTGAAACGATATGTTCGAGAGAGAGAGAGTAACATAATGTTGTTTGTTTGAGAGGCTTTAATTGTTTTAAAATAAAAGGTCTTTTGAGTGTGTGAGGAACGGGTAAGAGAAAGTACACGCGTGAAAAGTTGTGAGCTGTAAACATCAGAGATAACGTGTTGTAGTATTCAAGAATCACATGTGAGCTGCTTTTACGATTTTCAACAAGAAACTGTGTCTTTTAATTCAAAATGTTTTTCAAAAGGTGTGTTATATGCGTGATTGAACTGTAAAAACGTGTGTCAGTCAGTATTCTGTGTCATCTCACGTGGTATACTTGCATTTACAAAGTCAAGATTATTTTAATTCAATTTTGGTTCTTATGTTACAAAGTCACGAGACAGCATTTTCAAAGTAAGTTTTTTCTATAAATTTTGATTAAAACAATTTATGTGCTTTGTTGTTGATAAAATTGAGTAGATGGGACCCACAGAACATTACCATCCGTTGGAATTGGAATTTATAGATAGTGTGTTGTAGGTGTTGAAGGGTTCAAAGGTGTGCTGTCACTTGTGTTGCTTTAAAATTGAATTTTGAAATCAATTTTTAAAAGTAGTATACGAGTAGGAGTTGTAAGTACATGTATCACGTGAAGGTAACTTTGGTGTGTTTTAAATCTTTGGACTTGACCGCAATATTGATTTAAATTTGGTGTTTTAAGTGTCCATTTTGTTTAACCGTGAGTTTATTTTGGTCAACTTGAAATCTAGTTTTATTTTTTTTGTTGTTAGTATAAAAAATAAAACTTTTGGGCTAAATTTTTTTTGGGTCGTTAATTTTTTTTACTACCTAAGTAGTTGGGCCGAAACTTATAGTTCATTTGGGCAGAAATTGTTTGTTGGACTTACATGTTTTCATTGTTGGGCTAAATTGTTTTTAGTAATTTTTTTTGGGTGTCAACGTGTATTGGTCTAAATTTTTATGTTCTTGTCTTGAATTGTTCTTTTAATTAGATTGTCATCAAGTTTTAGTCAAAATGTCAACCGAAGAGTTCGATTATGATGAACTCGAAGAGATGACCAGGCAAATGCAAAAACTGTTAATGGAAAGTCTAGAATCTCGAATAGACCAACTCAAATCTGAAATCAAAGAGCTCAAATCCAAGAATAAAGAGCTCAAATCTGCAAATGATCTCATTTTGTCTAACATGGAAAGTCTTCAAAAAGAAAATGATCATTTGCAATCAAAGATTTTCAAATTCACAAATGAGTTGGACAATTCTTCCAAAAAGCTCAATAAAATTGTTTTGGACAATCAATCAAAAGAACTTGTTTTGCAACAAAAGATTTCTGAGCTTAACCATGAGTTGCGAAACAAGTCCACCATTTTTGAGAGCCAAGTTGAAGAAGAAAGAACAAATTTTTGTGCTCAAATCAAGTGTCTTAAAGACAAGTGTTTGCAACTTCAGTCAAACGAAACATTTTTGACGAAAAGAATCTCCGACCTTGAGATTGAATTGCAAACACAAACCAATTCTGTGAATTCTGACCTTCCCAAAGTCATGATTGATGTTTGTACTCAAACTAATTGTCTTATGTTTGTAAATTCTTCTGTGCAGACTGATTGTGATAAGGTTGAGACTGTTGAAACTTCTTTTCAGACTGATCCTGATGTTCCAAAGAAGGTTTACACGGGTAAATCTTCAAAACCTTTTGAAAGAAAAGTTTCTCAGTTTACTAATTACTCCTTACAAAAGGGTAAGAAGTACACTAAGAAACCAAATTTTGATGGAACTACTACTTTTGTGTCTTTTCTATCTTTTGAGGATAATTCTGGACATATTTCTCAAGCAAAATCTCAGTTGACTAAATCTAAATGGAAACCGATTTCAAAAGATAAGTCAATTGAGTCAAAATCATTCAAATATTCTTTTTCAGAACTTTTTGATCTTGCACCAAAACCTGTGAAAGCAGTTGTGCAAAAAGTGAATGATTTTGCTTCGAAAAATCATTTTTCAAATCAATCTCCTAAGATTGACAAATTTTCAAAGAAATCAAATGATTTTTCACCGTTGCTTCCACGAAAACTCTTTTCAACTAAACCACCGGGTTTTAGTTCTCCGTGGAATGCAACATCTATTCATCAAATCGATGAGACTTACGTTTGGACTTTCAAGAATTCAAAAACCATTGGACCCAATCTCAAATGGGTTCCAAAAGTGATTTCCAAGTGATTTGATGAATAGTGGCTTATGCACACATCAGTGTATAACCCGTGCTAAAACCGTTTTCGTAATTTCATTACTTTTAGAAAAATCCAAAAAGATTTTCATTTTCTTATTTTTGAAAAATCCAAAAAGATTTTCTCTTTTAATCATTTTGTTTATTTACTTTGTCTTTGAGTTTCTCACAATGTTTTGGATGAGATGCAAGGCATCGAACGCCTTTGTGTACTGCCTTTGTTGTCTCATTTTTAATGTTTGTGAGCAACTTTTAAACCTTTTACTCACCCTTTATATGCAAAACCTTTGTTTATATCATGCATATATTTAGGGGGAGTTTGTTTATAAAACCAAAACTTTCAAGTGTTTAAACTCATTTCCATTTTAAAACACTTTGGAAGATTTTCAAACCATTTTCGATCAAATTCATAGAAGTTCGGTGTTAGATTTGCACATGAGAGTTTAGGCCACTCATAAATACTCCATGATCTTGTCATCGCCGATGAGATCTAACCCCGGAGTTAAATTCTCAATTTAGATTGTGAGGGTTTATGAGCGTGGTGATGTTGTTTGTGCAAATAGGCCATGAGGGAGTAGTCGAAAAGTGAGAGGTTACGGTGAAAAGATGATGTGAGAAAGGGCTAAAAGAAATGAAAGTCCTCCCAAAATTCTCTAAACGCCGGGTCAACACGTTTCTATCGGATTTCATATGTTGATTTCTCGATATTGAAAAAGACTTCATGGACCCAGTGAAGCAATGCACATCTTTACCTAACCACTCAAGTGTTTCTTAACAAATACTTGTTTTATTCTCACGGAGATTTTTACATTTCTATCGACTCTTCATTTGGAAGATGTTGATATTGAAAAAGGGAGACACTCTGCTCCGGTCCCCGACTTCATTGATCACTATTGAGTCTAGAGCGTATTTGATATATCTTTCATTTGCCTAGGACACATAGAGTCTTTATATGTCTTTGTGACATCGCATATCTTTGTGATATTGCCGGAACATTCGTAGTGATATCATATTATTGATATTCCACGATGATCGAATGGAAATCCTACCAATGCTAACATCTTTTCCAACGTTGAACGTAGGTCTCACATTTTCATTTTATGAATTTGTTGAGTAAACGAGAAGTCTATGTGACCTCGGAGTTATTTCCCAAAAGTCTTTGAGGATAGTAAGACATGGTTATTGAACGCCTTTGTGACACTGACCATGGATTACATTCTTTAAAGCAATCTATCGGTTGAAAAGCCATAGACCGAACCATTTAGAGATAAGCTTTGTACATTTCTCGATGATAATGGGAAGTCCTAAAAATAGTAATCGTATTTTAGGCCACACCATTAATCCTTTTGATTTTTGGTTGTGTTAACGGATCATTTTTATCCGGTTTTCATTTCTCTTCACACAAACACAAAGAACACAAACACCATTATTAAAATCTTTTTCCAAAAACGCAACCTCACATTCTAGTTCACCAATAGGTTCATTGGGAATTGGGAATTGGGTTGGGTTAATTTGCGTGCTTGTTGTTTGTTGACATCTACCGTTTATGCTATCAATCATTATTGTATGATGAACACGTGTCACATATTCATCATAAGGGGGAGAAATGATTAAATGATTGATAGATAGAATTCAAGGTTTTAGGTAGAATTTGATTGATAGATATTGATTGAGGATAAATCATAGTGTTTGGTTGTTCAAAGGATCGTTAGTTTAGGTGAAGAGAGTGAATAATTATCGTGCTAAGTTGAAAGATTGTTTTGAGAAAGTTAAAGGATTGATTCGAGATCGAGTATATTCAAGATGATGTACATGGTCGATATTTGAAAGACTTAAAGGAAAAATGACCATGTTCGATGATAAGAAGAGTTTGAGATTAGATGGAAGTTGTCCTTTTGTTGATAATTGGATAGTTAAGTTCATTCATAGTTTGAAGAGATTGTTCATTTGAGGAGGAGCAAGAGAAAACTCATGTTTTGTTAAATATGCTCCGAAATGACTGTTTGTTTGAGGGGGAGCAAGGAATTTGAAGACAATTCGTTTAGTTGATAAGTTGCTACAAGAAATAAATGTTTGATTGAGGGGGAGCAAATGTTAATTGATCAAAGAATCAAGTGCTCCAAGATGTTTATTGATTCAGAGACAAGCTAGATCAAGACTTGAAGTTTTAAAGACAAAATCAAATTTCCGCATTCCAATACCAAGCTTCCGCAATACCAAAAGAATTCAAGGAATTCAAAATCAAAACCAAGCTTCCGCATGCTACTCAAAGTTCAAGTTACTTCTCAAAGCAACATTAAGTTGAAATCAACATTCAAAAGTTCAAGTTGTGAAAGCTCAAAAGCTACAAAGATTTCAAAGGTGCTTCCAAAGTATTCTAAGTTGCAAGAGAAGATCAAGATTTAATAAGTCATCGTCAAATATAGTTGTTTGTTGAGAAGATTCAAAGTCAAGGTTGATACAAGACGTTGAAGACAATGAGAAAGCTTCAAAGTCCAATCAACATTGAAGATTTTCAACAAATGGGCTCATCATGTTATTTAAAGACCGAAGACGTTGCAACATTTACAATTCAACACCAAGGGGGAGATTGTTAGAAATACAATTTAGTGGTGTTAAATTGTAAATAAAGTTACATTTTATATTGTTGATAAAGTGCAAGGGGTCAAAGTGATAATTGTAATTAGGCATATATAAACCCCTTGCCTTCTCATTTGTAACTAACTTTGAACATAATTAAAACACATTTGACTAATTCTCTCTCTCCTCCCTATCATCTTCAACCTCTTTCCTCACATACTAAAACACACACATTCCTCCATTGTTGAACAATTAAGCTCAATTCTATATCTAACATAATTCTTGAACGAATCTCATCTTCTTGAACTGAAGTTTCATGAATATGAACTCTCCCCCTTGATTTATGCATTGGAGTTTCTTGATAAAATGTTCTTGTATGAATTGAAGATCTTGAATGATGTGTATTTGATGAAGACTCGTTTGAAGCTTAACTTCTTTGACTTGAATCTTCTAACAAATCTTTCAACCTTTTTGAAGCTTTGATCTTTGTCACATCAACTCAAACACTTTGGAGAGTTAGCAATAGAATGAAGTTTAGATGAAATTCTTATGAATTAATCATGCTCCCCCTCAATCCATGAGTATACATCTTTTGGAGCATCTTTGAATTGTTGAAATGTCTTGAGTGAAAATCTATTCATCTTCGGTTTCATTCTTATCTCTATAGTCAATTCAGATTCTCCCTTTTGAAATCAAAATCTTAATCAACTAAAGTCAAGTGAAAATCTGAAACTATTGACTTATCATGAACAATTTTCTCTCCCTATACACAAACTTTGATAAGCCTTTTCCCATTTGAAACACCCAAATAATTTCTCAACATAGACTCTCATTCCATTTCTATCACTAACTATGCCTTGGAAAAAGATAGAATTGAAGACAATACAATCAATCATAATATTTTCTCCCCCTCATAATGACAAAATTGGGAATCAATGTCATTATGCACAAATGCGATTGATTAAGTGTCACAAGAAATAAGAAGACATGGAGAAATGTCAATCATCAAAACATTAACCCAAACTAGTAGCCCAACCCAAGAGATCCTATGGGTGACTAAAATGTAAGATTGAAGTTGTTGGTACAAACATTATATCATGGTGTTGGTAGTTTCTGTGTTTGTGTGAAGAGAAATGAAACCGGATAAGAATGATCCGTTTACATGTTCAAAAATCAAAAGGATTAATGAAATGACCGATAGAAATGTATAACATTTTTCGGATTTCCTATGTATCATTGAGATATGCACAAAACAAGTCTCTAACATAGTTCGGTCTGCGGCTTTTCAACCACTAGATTGCTTCAAAGAATATAAATCACGGTTAACACTACCGAAGCATTTGATAACCACAATTTTATCCTTAAAGACTTTTAGGGAAAAATCGAGGTCACTTAGATTTCTCGTTAGCTCAATAATCACATAAATGTAATTATGAGACCTACGTTCAACGTTGGAAAAGATGTTAGCATTGGTAGGATTTCCATTCGATCATCGTGGAATATCTTTGCAGATATCACTACGAATGTTCCGGCTATATCACAAAGATAAGCAATTATATCACAAAGATATGACTCTAGTGTGTCCTAAAAGAATGAATGATAATCACATCAATGATCAATCAAAGTAGCTCTAGACACATTGTGATCAAATGAAGTCGGGGACTGGAGCAGAATGTCGCCCTTTTTCAATATCAACATCTTCCAAAAGAAGAGTCAATAGAAGTGTGAAAATCTCCGTGAGAATAAAACAAGTATTTGTTAAGAAACACTTGAGTGGTTAGGTAAAGATGTGCATTGCTTCACTGGGTCCATGAAGACTTCTTCAATATCAAGATATCAACAAATAACATCTGATAGTAACGTGTTTTACCCGGCTTTTGAGAATTTTGAGAAGGGTATCATTTCTTTCATCCCTTTTTCACAACAAATCACCTTAACCTCTCACTTTTCGACTTTACTCCCTCCATTCTAGTTGCACGAAATCAACATCACTCAAAAATACCCTCACTATCTAATGAAAGAAGTGAATACTCCGGGGTTAGAACTCATCGGCGATGATGAAATTCATGGAGTAAATTTTGAGAAATACCTATCGCTCACTGTGCAAACTAATCACCGAACTCCATTTGATTAAAAATCATTGGAAAAACATCAAATGTGTGAATGAAAAGGTTTGAAACACATTTGAAGTTTGAGAATTTTGAGAAGGGTATCATTTCTTTCATCCCTTTTTCACAACAAATCACCTTAACCTCTCACTTTTCGACTTTACTCCCTCCATTCTAGTTGCACGAAATCAACATCACTCAAAAATACCCTCACTATCTAATGAAAGAAGTGAATACTCCGGGGTTAGAACTCATCGGCGATGATGAAATTCATGGAGTAAATTTTGAGAAATACCTATCGCTCACTGTGCAAACTAATCACCGAACTCCATTTGATTAAAAATCATTGGAAAAACATCAAATGTGTGAATGAAAAGGTTTGAAACACATTTGAAGTTTGAGAATTTTTGAAATCACAAAGTTTTGCTTCAACAACAATGTTGGTAGTAAGATAGCTAGGGAGTACACAAAGGCGTTCGATCCGTCGCATCTTACAACAACATGTTGGAGGCAATTAAAAAACATTTAAGTAAAGTGAAAATTCAATCAATTAGTACAATATGAGAGAACAAGGGAGTACACAAAGGCGTTCGATCCTTCGTTTCCCATATCACTAATTGAGAGTTTGAAAAGTTTGTTTGGGAAAAAAAACTTGATTGCTATTACACATGTCATTTATTTCAACATGTCATTTATGTATTTACCTTGTGATATAAAAATACCAGTTGGTAATTGTTTGATTTGAAGACCCAAAAAGTAATTCATTTCCCCAATCATGCTCATTTCAAAATGATTGACCATTAGAGATGAAAAGTTTCGGCAAAATGTTTGACTGGTCGACCCAAATATAATGTCATCAACATATATTTGAACTAGTAGAACATGCTTACCTTGTTTGCGAATGAACAGGGTAGGGTCAATTATGCCTTTGGTAAATCCACCTTTAAGTAAGAAAGTAGTTAAGGAATTATACCATGCTCGGGGTGCTTGCTTAAGACCATAGAGAGCCTTGTCTAACCTGTAGACATGGTTTGGTCTTTGAGGATCAACAAAACCTTCAGGTTGATCAACGTAGACTTCTTCTTTGAGGTCACCATTCAGAAAAGCAGTTTTCACATCCATTTGAAACACAGTGAAGTTTCGGAATGTGGCATAAGCTAAGAAAATTCGAATGGCCTCCATTCTTGCTACTGGAGCAAATGTTTCGTCGAAATCAACACCAGGTTGTTGGCAATAACCCTTAGCAACAAGTCGAGCTTTATTCCTTACTACCACCCCATTCTCATCCTTTTTGTTTTTGAATATCCACTTCGTTCCGATTGGATCAGCTTTTCTAGGATTTGGAACTAACCTCCATACCTTCAGTCTGTCAAATTGAGCGAGTTCATCTTGCATTGCCTTAACCCATTCTGGATCTTGAAGAGCTTCAGATACCGTTTTGGGTTCAATATTGCTAAGAGAAAGAGCAACAAGACACTCATTTACTGAGGTACGAGTAGTTACTCCTGCTTGTGGATCTCCAATTATCTGATCAGTAGGATGGTCTTTCTGCATACGTGTCCACTTGTGAGCATGAGGAAGCGGATCTTGTTCTTGAAGATCAACATCATCATCATTGAAACTTGAGTTTTGTTGAGAGATAGAGTCATAACTTGGTATAACTGTTTCCTCATATGCTGGATGATCAAAGTCAAGTGGTACATACACATTTGGAGTGTTCAGGGGATTGGTTGTCTGAGTGAATTGAGAAGGTTGTTCTTGAACATTCATTTGAGTAGGATTCTCAGAAGAGGATGATGGAATAGAATCATTTGAAGATGATATTTGCTCAGAAGAACTTGATGCTGATTCATGAGTGTTGTTAGGAACTGGATCGTGGTTATGAAGAGGTTCATTGTTTGGAATTGGTTCAACGATGATCTGAGGTTCTTGATCATGAACCGGTTTTGAATTATAGAATTCTTCAAAAAGAATATCTAATTCATCACTGGTTGGAGTTGGAAATTTCTTGAATTTAGAAGCTAAGGTAGTATTCCTTGTAGAAGGACTTGAAGCACTTGAATCCATACTTGTTGGTAGCAAGCTTTCTTGCTCAAAAATCATGCCTGACATCTCATCGAACCAAACATTCATCGTCTCTTGAATTGTGTTTGTTCGACGATTATAGATTCGGTAGGCAATAGATGTTTTGGAATAACCAACAAAATATCCTTCATCACCTTTCTTCTCGAATTTTCCAAGATTCTCCCGATCATTCAACGTGTAACAAACACACCCAAATATGTGAAAGTAGTTGATGTTGGGTTTCCGTTTGTTAACAACCTCATAAGGAGTCTTTTCGAACCGCTGATTGATAATGGACCGATTCTGAGTGTGACAAGCAGTGTCAACAGCTTCAGCCCACATATTGGATGGCAATTTGGAATAAGCAAGCATTGTCCTTGCTGCTTCCACCAGCGATCGATTTCTCCTTTCAACAACACCGTTTTGTTGTGGGGTTCGAACTGCTGAGAATTGATGAGTAATACCTTTGGATTTGCAGAATTCATCAAAAACAGCATTCTTGAATTCAGTACCGTTATCCGAACGGATGTAACGAACTGGAAGTTGAAGATTTACTTGAGTAATGGTGATGAAATCTATCAACATCTGAGTTGTTTCATCTTTGGATGCTAGGAACTTAACCCAAGTATATCTTGAATAATCATCAACAATAACCAGGATGTATTTCTTCCCATTTCGGCTTTGTACTTTCATCGGCCCACAAAGATCTATGTGAAGCAAATGAAGAGGTGCTAAAGAATTTGGAGATTTCTTTGGTTTATGAGAAACTCTCTTAATTTTCCCAACAGCACAAGAAGGACAGACATGCTCACTTTCATACTTATAGTCAGGTAAGCCTTCAACAAGATGCTTATTGACTAAAGTATTGATTGTTTGGAAATTCAGATGAGAGAGCCTTCTATGCCATAACCAAGAATTCTTCGAGGTAGCCTTTGAAATGAGACAAATATTATCAGTTGGTTGGTTATCATCGAGATTGACGGTAAAAAGGTTATCGTCACGATCGCCACAAAGAATATCAACTCCATCTAAGGTTTGGATTTTGCAAAGGGATTTTCGAAAAAGAACTTGAAGATTGTTATCACAGAATTGTCCAACACTGAACAAGTTGTGACTTAAACCTTCAACATAGTGAACTTTCTTGATTGTAATCCATTTCGTTCAATGTCCCCATAACCTAAGATAGGAGCGAAATTGTTGTTTCCAAAGCGAACAGTTCCCATGAATCTTTCAACAAAATTCTTCAGCAAAGATTTATTTCCAGTCATGTGCTTCGAACACCCGGAATCGAGTATCCAAACACAGATGGTTATTTCCTGCAATCAAATAAATTTAACCGTTTTTAGGTACCCACTTGAAAACGGGTCCTTTTTGGTTAGATAAAACAGGCAGGGTATATAACTTAGGATGCGCATTCAAACATGTTATTGAATCAACATAAGCATCAACAAGCATATTATCAACAACCATATTTGAATAAAATGTACGAACATTCACACACGAATTAAAAGTAACATGTCTACAAGCATTTATATCCACCACACAAGTATTAAAATTGTTTACAAGCTCACAAGGCCTTGCCTTGGCACATTCAACATTTATTGACAAATCAGAATTGTTTTGTTTAACAGGAACACTTTTCCACCGATTAACAGCTTTTCTCCTCCTTCTTTTCTTCATTTTCTCAACCTCTTTCTGATTACTAGTGATCTTAGGTACTAATGACTTAGCAACCCATTTAGCATCACTACTTAAGCTCTTTCCACCTGTTGAATTGAAACTACAAAGATTAGAACGAGGGGTTTTAAAAACTTTCATCTTTTTGGAATCTTTTGGTGGTGAGGAAACTTCTTGCTTCTTTGGTTTATCATGAGAGAACCATCCATATCTATCCCTATATCTAGTTGAACCATTAGATGCATCCTTAGTTAGCAAATTTGAGCTAGACTTAGATACCTTAGGTAAAGAACTAGATTGAGAGCTAGATTTAGAAGCATTAGTATAGTCTTTTGGAAGTTTCACTTTGGTGTACTTTGTTGTGTGTGGGGTTTCAGCTTGTTCCCTTTTGACATGTTTCACAGGTGTAGCAATGGTCTTTGGTTCAGTCTTGACGAGTTTGGTCTCAACTCGTTTCTTTGAATAATATGAAGTTGGAGCTTTGGACGATGGTTTTTGAGATTCCATTTTTGTTTCCACTTTGATTTTGGTAGATTCAATCTTTTTCTCAGTTTCTGAATCAAAAATATATTCTCCCTCCATGAATTTATCAAAATCAACCTTCGTGAAATCTTTTGAAAAAGAAAATTCCAATGGAGATTGATTAATTTTAGATTTATTTGAAAATTTTGAGAAATCAGGAATCTTGGTGTCCAACTTCACATTATGGGTAGTCTCAGAAATTAGGTCAACTTGAACTGACACATCTTTGGTCTCACAAGAAAATTGAGTAGACGTATCAACACCTATACTAGCACTAGGCTTAGGGTGAACAACTAACTCATCACCAGCGTTGTATGTGAAAAACCTATAGAAGTACCATATCAAAACTAAACTATGTGCAAGTTCTTCATCAGAAAGATCAGATTGCACACAATCATCAGCTATAAAAGTAGCAGTATTTTGACAAGTACATTCAAAAGAATCAGTCAAGGTCTGAGTGGAGGTATTGGTAGATGAAACACAAGTAGTTTGGGTAGAATTTTCTACGGATGCACTATGGTCAGTTTGAGTAGAAACATTCTCACAAACTTTCTTAGTATTAACAACGATACATTTATCCTCTAGATTCGGACTTTGAGACTTGAGATGATTGATAACTGTTTGTTGAGATTCCACCTTTTGTTGTAAATCTTCTATTTGCTTTTCCAAAAATGTGGTTGGAAAATACATTTTAGTTGATTTAGGTGAAGTACCAACAGATTCTTGGTTTTGAAAATTTGATTCAATTTCTTCCAATTTGAAAATTGAAGATTTCTTTGTTTTGTATGAATCATTGATTGCATCATAATTAACCAAAAAATCTTGATTAGGTATTCTCTCAACTTCATCAGTCTCAAATTCGTCATCCAATGGACGAATAAATTGTTGTATCATACCAAGGCGAAGAAATTTTTCATCATACAGGGGTTCGATTTCCTCTTTGGCTTTTTGCAATGGTGTGATATTCTCAAATCCCAACCCGTGAAGAAGTTCTGTTTTGTCAATTTTTGACTTGTTGAAATAGGCAGTGAAATTCAAGAGAGGATTTTGTTCAACTTTATATAGTTTTTCTTGATAGAAAAGTATATTCTTTTTAAATTCCTCAACTTGTTTTTCAAGATTCTCAATTTCAATGCCTTTAAGAAAACAATTATGATTTAGATCAGAAATCTTCCTTTCGAGTTCAACATTGTTTGGTTTGGCTTCTTGGAGCTTCTTATTGAGAATATCAACGTCCATTTGTCTCGCATTTGCTCGAAGCCATTCATTGGTCTTTTGAATTTCAAGATCTTGATTGGCTTTTTCAAGATCATGAATGGTCTTTTCAAGATTTTGACAAGTACATTCAAAAGAATCAGTCAAGGTCTGAGTGGAGGTATTGGTAGATGAAACACAAGTAGTTTGGGTAGAATTTTCTACGGATGCACTATGGTCAGTTTGAGTAGAAACATTCTCACAAACTTTCTTAGTATTAACAACGATACATTTATCCTCTAGATTCGGACTTTGAGACTTGAGATGATTGATAACTGTTTGTTGAGATTCCACCTTTTGTTGTAAATCTTCTATTTGCTTTTCCAAAAATGTGGTTGGAAAATACATTTTAGTTGATTTAGGTGAAGTACCAACAGATTCTTGGTTTTGAAAATTTGATTCAATTTCTTCCAATTTGAAAATTGAAGATTTCTTTGTTTTGTATGAATCATTGATTGCATCATAATTAACCAAAAAATCTTGATTAGGTATTCTCTCAACTTCATCAGTCTCAAATTCGTCATCCAATGGACGAATAAATTGTTGTATCATACCAAGGCGAAGAAATTTTTCATCATACAGGGGTTCGATTTCCTCTTTGGCTTTTTGCAATGGTGTGATATTCTCAAATCCCAACCCGTGAAGAAGTTCTGTTTTGTCAATTTTTGACTTGTTGAAATAGGCAGTGAAATTCAAGAGAGGATTTTGTTCAACTTTATATAGTTTTTCTTGATAGAAAAGTATATTCTTTTTAAATTCCTCAACTTGTTTTTCAAGATTCTCAATTTCAATGCCTTTAAGAAAACAATTATGATTTAGATCAGAAATCTTCCTTTCGAGTTCAACATTGTTTGGTTTGGCTTCTTGGAGCTTCTTATTGAGAATATCAACGTCCATTTGTCTCGCATTTGCTCGAAGCCATTCATTGGTCTTTTGAATTTCAAGATCTTGATTGGCTTTTTCAAGATCATGAATGGTCTTTTCAAGATTTTGACATTTTAGTAATAACTTAGAATCAGGAGTGACATTCATCTCACATTCTTTAACCAACATTTTTTCTTTGTATGTTGAAAAACCTATAGAAGTACCATATCAAAACTAAACTATGTGCAAGTTCTTCATCAGAAAGATCAGATTGCACACAATCATCAGCTATAAAAGTAGCAGTATTTTGACAAGTACATTCAAAAGAATCAGTCAAGGTCTGAGTGGAGGTATTGGTAGATGAAACACAAGTAGTTTGGGTAGAATTTTCTACGGATGCACTATGGTCAGTTTGAGTAGAAACATTCTCACAAACTTTCTTAGTATTAACAACGATACATTTATCCTCTAGATTCGGACTTTGAGACTTGAGATGATTGATAACTGTTTGTTGAGATTCCACCTTTTGTTGTAAATCTTCTATTTGCTTTTCCAAAAATGTGGTTGGAAAATACATTTTAGTTGATTTAGGTGAAGTACCAACAGATTCTTGGTTTGAAAATTCACTTTTTGAAAAAGAAATACTATTTTTCAACCTTTTGTTTTTGTTGGCTAAAGAATTGATAAGATTTGTTAATTTAGATAAAGCTAATCTACAAGACTCTTTGTCCTTAATCAAAGAAAAAGTAGAGTCGAGATTTACCTCATCATCTGGGTACTCATCATCAGTGCTTTCTGCTTCAAGGACTTTGTTCTTGGCCAATCTCGCCATATAGCAAACATTAGCGGAGAGATCTTGATCTTCATCATCAGTGAGCAACAGCCATTTGTCATCTTCGGCAAGTAATGCATGTCCTGCTTCGACCTGTTTGGCTAATAGCATCTTTTGCTTGTAGTACTCATAGTTCCGCTTCTTGGGTTGTTTGCAATCAACAGCAAAATGTCCAGGAATTCCACAATTGTAGCACCTTTTGTCTGATGTTTTCCCCTTTTCAACTGCTTGTTTCTCATAAACATCCTTCTTTTCACCATATCTTGAACCAGTAGCTTCACTCTGCTCATTGTTCCTTGGATGATAGTGTTCCTTCTTGGGAAATGCACTTGTTGAAGAAGTGCGGAGATTGTTGTTTGTTGGCCTCGCTTTGTAATATCTCTTCTTGAAATGCTTAGTTACTGCGGCAAGAGCTTGATATAGTTCATCTGATACACCATCTCTTGTAGCCATCACATCATCTCCCTCCTCATCTGACGAAGAAACAACTACCATTTGCCTTTTGAGAGCTTCAGAAATCTTCTTCTCAACGATCAATGCCAAAGGATCAGAAGATACAACTTCTGGCATTTTGTTCGATGAAGCTTTGCTTAGGACTTGGTTTTCATTGAGCTTGAATGATTCATATAGAGTATGAATGGTGAACTTGGTCAGGTTTTGATGTTGCTTGATTTGGGTTCCAAAATCTTCCCATTCTTGACCAAGTGCTTTGATGAACTTGATGTTTAACTCAATCTCAGTCTTCTTGACATTGTTCTTTCTCAGTTCATTTATGACATTGCAAAATCTGTAATAAACTGCCTCAAGAGATTCATTTGGCATTTTGGAGAAGTTGTCAAACTCAGTCAAAATGTTGGTCAATCTGATTGTCGAAGTCACGTCAGCTCCTTCCATCTGTCTTGCCACCTCATCCCATATCTCTTTTGCTGTATCATAGGAATCAACAGACCCATAGATTTCATCCGGTAGAGCTCTGTATAAACATGACCTTGCTCTGTTATCTGCAGCTGTTCGATCCTTTTGCTCAGCATTCAATAGTTCATGAGTTGTAATAACTGCATTAGTAGTGGGATGGCGATGAACAGCAAGTCCATTCAGAATGGAATCTTTCATCATATGACCATTTGTTTGACTCTCCACATAGTCCATGAATCGTTTCTTCCATAGTCCGTAAGAACCACGGTAGAGAACTGGAGGTCTTGTATCAGAACCTAATGCCAATGCTTCACGAGAAGCCATTAGAGATTGATTTGATTTGAAAAAATTGACTTGAAACGGTCTTGGTAAGTTTATGAAATGAAACGGTCTTGATTAAACCAGGGAATGAGACGGTCTTGATTGAAGAGAATGAAACGATCTTGACTTAAACAAGAATTGAAACGATCTTGATTGAATTGAGAATGAAACGATCTTGACTTAAACAAGAATTGAAACGATCTTGATTGAATTGAGAATGAAACGATCTTGACTTAAACAAGAATTGAAACGATCTTGATTGAATGAGAATGAAACGATCTTGATTGAATTGAGAATGAAACGATCTTGACAAAATCGTTCTGGGTGAGATCGTCTTTGAGTAAGATCGTCTTGGAAATCTGAAATCTTGAAGAAAATTTGATTAAGTATAAGAAATGAAACGATCTTGAAATGAGAATGAAACGATCTTGATTGAATGAGAATGAAACGATCTTGATTGAATTGAAAATGAAACGATCTTGATTTAAACAAGTATTGAAACGATCTTGATTGAATTGAGAATGAAACGATCTTGATTGAATTGAGAATGAAACGATCTTGATTGAATTGAGAATGAAACGATCTTGATTGAATTGAGAATGAAACGATCTTGACTTAAACAAGAATTGAAACGATCTTGATTGAATTGAGAATGAAACGATCTTGATTGAATTGAGAATGAAACGATCTTGATTGAATTGAGAATGAAACGATCTTGATTGAATTGAGAATGAAACGATCTTGATTGAATTGAGAATGAAACGATCTTGACTGAACCAGGTAAATGAAACGATCTTGATTATCAAGGAAATTGAAACGATCTTGATTGAATTGAGAATGAAACGATCTTGATTGAATTGAGAATGAAACGATCTTGACTTAAACAAGAATTGAAACGATCTTGATTGAATTGAGAATGAAACGATCTTGACTGAATTGAGAATGAAACGATCTTGTGACAAAATCGTTGTGTGTGTGTCTGTGTGTGTGTGTGTGTGTGTATGCGTGTGTGTGTGTGTGTGTGTGTGTGTGTGTGTGTGTGTGTGTGTGTGTGTGTGTTTGTGTGTGTTGTGTGTGTGTGTGTGTGTGTGTGTGTGTGTGTGTGTGTGTGTGTGTGTGTGTGTGTGTGTGTGTGTGTGTGTGTGTGTGTGTGTGTGTGTGTGTGTGTGTGTGTGTGTGTGTGTGTGTGTGTGTGTGTGTGTGTGTGTGTGTGTGTGTGTGTGTGTGTGTGTGTGTGTGTGTGTGTGTGTGTGTGTGTGTGTGTGTGTGTGTGTGTGTGTGTGTGTGTGTGTGTGTGTGTGTGTGTGTGTGTGTGTGTGTGTGTGTGTGTGTGTGTGTGTGTGTGTGTGTGTGTGTGTGTGTGTGTGTGTGTGTGTGTGTGTGTGTGTGTGTGTGTGTGTGTGTGTGTGTGTGTGTGTGTGTGTGTGTGTGTGTGTGTGTGTGTGTGTGTGTGTGTGTGTGTGTGTGTGTGTGTGTGTGTGTGTGTGTGTGTGTGTGTGTGTGTGTGTGTGTGTGTGTGTGTGTGTGTGTGTGTGTGTGTGTGTGTGTGTGTGTGTGTGTGTGTGTGTGTGTGTGTGTGTGTGTGTGTGTGTGTGTGTGTGTGTGTGTGTGTGTGTGTGTGTGTGTGTGTGTGTGTGTGTGTGTGTGTGTGTGTGTGTGTGTGTGTGTGTGTGTGTGTGTGTGTGTGTGTGTGTGTGTGTGTGTGTGTGTGTGTGTGTGTGTGTGTGTGTGTGTGTGTGTGTGTGTGTGTGTGTGTGTGTGTGTGTGTGTGTGTGTGTGTGTGTGTGTGTGTGTGTGTGTGTGTGTGTGTGTGTGTGTGTGTGTGTGTGTGTGTGTGTGTGTGTGTGTGTGTGTGTGTGTGTGTGTGTGTGTGTGTGTGTGTGTGTGTGTGTGTGTGTGTGTGTGTGTGTGTGTGTGTGTGTGTGTGTGTGTGTGTGTGTGTGTGTGTGTGTGTGTGTGTGTGTGTGTGTGTGTGTGTGTGTGTGTGTGTGTGTGTGTGTGTGTGTGTGTGTGTGTGTGTGTGTGTGTGTGTGTGTGTGTGTGTGTGTGTGTGTGTGTGTGTGTGTGTGTGTGTGTGTGTGTGTGTGTGTGTGTGTGTGTGTGTGTGTGTGTGTGTGTGTGTGTGTGTGTGTGTGTGTGTGTGTGTGTGTGTGTGTGTGTGTGTGTGTGTGTGTGTGTGTGTGTGTGTGTGTGTGTGTGTGTGTGTGTGTGTGTGTGTGTGTGTGTGTGTGTGTGTGTGTGTGTGTGTGTGTGTGTGTGTGTGTGTGTGTGTGTGTGTGTGTGTGTGTGTGTGTGTGTGTGTGTGTGTGTGTGTGTGTGTGTGTGTGTGTGTGTGTGTGTGTGTGTGTGTGTGTGTGTGTGTGTGTGTGTGTGTGTGTGTGTGTGTGTGTGTGTGTGTGTGTGTGTGTGTGTGTGTGTGTGTGTGTGTGTGTGTGTGTGTGTGTGTGTGTGTGTGTGTGTGTGTGTGTGTGTGTGTGTGTGTGTGTGTGTGTGTGTGTGTGTGTGTGTGTGTGTGTGTGTGTGTGTGTGTGTGTGTGTGTGTGTGTGTGTGTGTGTGTGTGTGTGTGTGTGTGTGTGTGTGTGTGTGTGTGTGTGTGTGTGTGTGTGTGTGTGTGTGTGTGTGTGTGTGTGTGTGTGTGTGTGTGTGTGTGTGTGTGTGTGTGTGTGTGTGTGTGTGTGTGTGTGTGTGTGTGTGTGTGTGTGTGTGTGTGTGTGTGTGTGTGTGTGTGTGTGTGTGTGTGTGTGTGTGTGTGTGTGTGTGCTCTGAATTTGATAATGGCGGTTTGTTAGTGTGTGTTCTTGGTGTGTGTGTGTGTGTTTTGAGAGAGAAAGATCGTATAAACTGAAAGCTTGGAATTAATTGTGTGTGAAAATGAAGTGTTTGTTATGATCTTGTTATGATTTCTAAGGTATGAGGGCTATTTATAGTCTAACAATACAACTATGCTAATTATCACAATTAGCCCCTCAACCTTAGTAATCATCTATCTATGACTTAACAACAAGAATGTCTTCTAATCTTAATTACAATTTATCACTATTTTTGGATTTCTAACAACTGGTGTCTTCTCAGTAAATCAAACACATTTCTTAAATGATTAACATGTTCAGCTTCAGATTTTGAATATACCAGAATATCATCGAAATAAACAACAACAAACTGACCAATAAGTGGTCTGAGAACTTCATTCATCAGTCTCATGAAAGTACTGGGAGCATTAGACAAACCAAAAGGCATTACTAACCATTCATAAAGGCCTCCTTTAATTTTGAATGCAGTCTTCCACTCATCTCCATCTTTCATTCTGATCTGGTGATAGCCACTTCTGAGATCAATCTTAGAAAACACACTGGAGCCATGTAACTCATCAAGCATATCATCCAATCTGGGAATGGGATATCTATACTTAATAGTTATATTATTTATGGCCTTGTTGTCAACACACATTCTCATCGAACCATCTTTCTTTGGGACCAGGAGGGCTGTAACTGAACAAGGTCTCATGCTTGCTCTGACATAACCTTTGGCAACCTCTTACTGGTGGCAAACCTTCAGGTAGGTCTTCTGGGAAAACATCAGTGAATTCCTTCAGTAGAGACTTCAAGAGACTGGGGACTCCAGTGAACTCCTTCTCTTCAGTAAGCTCAAGCACCAGTAACATCATAACTGGAGAGCCTCCAGTTAATTCTTCTTTAACTTCAGTTTGAGACATGAACAAAGATTTGTTGGACGGTTCTTTCTTATTAATTTTCAATAATTCATTGGGTTTCAGAGAAGTCGAAGTGACCTTCTTCCCACTTACAAATAATGAATAAGAATTCATACGACCATTATGAAAAACATTATTATCAAATAACCAAGGTCTACCCAGTAATATATGACAAGCATCCATAGGAACAACATCACACACAATTTTATCTTGATAAATAGATCCAATGGAAAAAGGAATAGTAACTTGTCGGTTAACTTTTACCTCAGATCCTTCACTGAGCCATTGCAACTTGTAAGGACGAGGGTGCTTAACTGTAGGTAGTTCCAGTTTCTCTACCATGTAAGTTGAAGCAGTATTAGCACAACTCCCACCGTCAATGATCAGATCACACACCTTGCCTTTAACAGTACATCTGGAGTGAAAAATATTCTCTCGCTGGGCAGTATCAGTTGCAACTTCATCAGCATGCATCACTCTTCTTACCACTAGCATCTCTCCAACATCTGCACCTACATATGCTTCTTCACTTTCATCTTCATCATACACTGGTTCACCTTCTTCAGTATCAACATCTGGTAAGCTTTCAATCTCCTTAGCAGTGAGTGCTCGCTGGTTGGGACACTGCGCCTGGAAGTGACCAAAGCCATGACACTTAAAACATTTTCTTCCAACTGCTTCTTTTGATCCTCCAGTTTCTTTCTTCTTTCCTCTGAAGGACTTCTGAACAGTTTCACTGGGCCTGGTAACTGGTTGACTAGAACTGGAAGTAACCTTAGTGAAAGGTTTGTACTGGACCTTCTTCTTCAGTTGCTTTTCAATCTGGAGGGCCAGTTTGCATGCACCTTCATAAGTCCAGATGGGCTGCAATTCTATCTTCTCAGTAATAGTAGCATTCAACCCACCAAGGAATCTGGCAATAGTATGCTCTTCAGTTTCTTTGACACCAGTTCTTGTCTTTAGTTGCTCAAACTCCCTAATATACTCCACAACCTCTTTAGCACCTTGCTTCAGATTATTCATCAGTAGGTACTGATCTTGCTTGTACGACTGAGGAACAAATCTTTTCTGCATAACTTCCTTCAGTTTGGACCAGGTCTTGATTTTACTCTTACCCTTATACTCCCTTTCAGATTTCATATTGTCATACCAAGATGAAGCATAATTTTTAAGCTTAATAATGGCAACCTTAAAACTCTTTTTATCATCATAACCTTTTATTTCCATAATCCTATCCACCACCTGAACCCATTCAAAGTATTCTTCTGGGTTTGATGAACCAACAAAATCTGGTGGATCTATCTTAATATCTTTAGTATCATCAACCTTATGTCTCCGTCTTCTTCTCCTAGACTGGTTAGACTATTCAGAATCACTTGAAGATCTGGGTGTACTATCAGATCGCTCACTAGGACCTTGAGATTCATTATCTCTTTTACCCACAGCAACATGTTCTCTATTAAACCTTAAACCACCATCTTCCAACAGATTAACAACTTTACCAAGTGTTTCTTGCAGATCTTCAATCTGTCTATCCCTTCTAGCATTAGGAGCTTCTTCTAATGTCATATTTCTTCTATAAGCCATTTATATTCAATCAACTTAATAGATCTATATCAACAACAACTAGATCTAAACAATCAACAAACAGATCTAGAAAATCAAACTCAGATCTGACTAAATCGAAATGAGATCTAATCAAACAATACCCCAACGGACAAAAAGATTAAGAAACCTTTTTTCAAAACCTGTCCCTGATACCAAATTTGATGTGTAAATCACGCGACAACGACAGCGGAAGACTATTTTTGGTATTTTCTGGGTTTTAATATGAAACAAACAATAAAACAAGACAATAAAATAAAATGATAGATAAAGAATCCACCACCAAGATTCGTAAAGGCTAAGCCACCGGAATCAAGGATAAAGGAAACACTCTGCCCCTCCACTACAATCGATAAAGGTCTAGCCACCACGATTATAGATAAAGGAAACCAAAGATTTAAAAGACCTCACCACAATATTTGATAAAGAACAAGTCACCACAAATATTGATAAAGGGGTCACTCCTAACCACCAAGATCAAAGATCTCTAAAGGTAAAAGAAAATTTTTGTAAGAAATAGAGGCTGCTCTATTAATTTCATTCAACATCATAAAACTGTCCTTACAAAGAGAAATGAAGCCCTATTTATAGCCACAAGCTATTTCCTAGGAATTAACGAAACAATAAAATAATACATAAAAGTTGTCACGTAAGGACAACCACTAATTAATTGACCAATAGAAAATAGACAGAGCGGGTTTCTAGAAACATTCCCCTGCAAGTGGTACCACAATACCGTTAGAAATGTCATCGTTACACGCGCCTTCCTTAACAGCTGTCATTCTTCTTTATTGGGCCCACAAACGACTTCAGTGGGGACTTTATTAATTGGAAACTGGAGACAAAATTCTGGAGCATTCATCTGGAGCTGATCACTGGAGCTGGTCACTGGTGGATGACCAGTGTTGGTCACTGGAGTACTTCACTGGTGGATGACCAGTGTTGTTCACTGGAGGATCTTGCCACTGGAGAAGTGTTACTACTGGTGACTGGACTGGTTCATTAAAAACTTGTCTGAAATGGGCCACTACTGGCAAAATCAACATGGCTTGCTCAGATGGCATTATTAGGCTAGTTTCCTTCAGTTTAGTCGGCTTCATCAGTTCGCTGGGTTTCTCCAATTCAGTGAACCTGGACATTTCTGCATCAAAGTGGCTTCAGCTTTTTTTGGTCATTATCTCAAGTTTCTTGGCCAGGCTGATTCTGTTAGTGCTCTTGATTCTACTGGTTTATTTCAAAACACTTTATCTCAGGATCAGGCAAGTTCAATGATCTCTACGGTCTCTGGTGAGGAGGTTAAAGAAGCATTATTTTCTATGGGCGATGATAAGTCCCCGGGACCTGATGGGTTCTCGGCTTGTTTCTTTAAAAATGCTTGGGATATAGTGGGAAATGATGTTACAAAAGCTGTCCAAGAGTTTTTCGTCAGTGGTAAACTCTAGAAAGAAGTTAACCATACTGTAATAGCTCTTCTTCCCAAGGTTACTACTCCATCGCGGGTTACGGATTATATACCCATTTCACTATGTAATATTCTGTTTAAATATATTTCTAAAATCATTGCTAACATGATTAAAGGTGTTCTGGACAACTTGGTAAGTTATAATCAATCTGCTTTTGTTCCAAATAAGAGTTGATGAAGAAATGTCCAGGTTCACTGAACTAGAGAAACCCAGCGAACTGAAGATGTCGATTGAACTGAAGGAAACTGGCCTAATAATGCCATCTGAGCAAGCCATGTTGATTTTGCCAGTAGTGGCCCATTTCAGATAAGTTTTTAATGAACCAGTCCAGTCACCAGTAGTAACACTTCTCCAGTGGCAAGATCCTCCAGTGAACAACACTGGTCATCCACCAGTGAAGTACTGCAGTGACCAACACTGGTCATCCACCAGTGATCAGCTCCAGATGAATGCTCCATATTTTGTCTCCAGCGGAGGTCCAGAATTTTGTCTCCAGTTTCCAATTAATAAAGTCCCCACTGAAGTCGTTTGTGGGCCCAATAAAGAAGAATGACAGCTGTTAAGGAAGGCGCGTGTAACGATGACACTTCTAACGGTATTGTGGGACCACTTGCAGGGGAATGTTTCTAGAAACCCGCTCTGTCTTATTTCTATTGGTCAATTAATTAGTGGTTGTCCTTACGTGACAACTTTTATGTATTATTTTATTGTTTCGTTAATTCCTAGGAAATAGCTTGTGGCTATAAATAGGGGCTTCATTTCTCTTTGTAAAGACAGTTTTTGATGTTGAATGAAATTAATAGAGCAGCCTCTATTTCTTACAAAATCTTCTTTTACCTTTAGAGATCTTTGATCTTGGTGGTTAGGAGTGACCCCTTTATCAATATTTGTGGTGACTTGTTCTTTATCAAATATTGTGGTGAGGTCTAAATCTTTGGTTTCCTTTATCTATAATCGTGGTGGCTAGATGTAACATTTGCCATTTTGGTCCATTAATAAACATGGCAAACTTTTATGGATATATGTAACATTTGCCATTTTGGTCCATTAATAAACATGGCAAACTTTTATGGCTATATATGTATAAAACGTTGCTCTTTCGATCGTTTCTTTCTCGAATGAACTTAAGACTTCCTAGAACCTAATATCTAGTGTTTTAAACACTTTGATATGGCCATAAGATTGCCCAACATAAAGCAACCATAACATAGTCATTACAATAGTTCCATAAAGGAAATCATTAACATTAGGTCTATGCGAAGTTATTGGGTAAACTAAAGCCAACTTGATCATCTACCCATCTCTCGCCAAAGCTTCACACGACATCTCACTGCTTAACCTGAGGGGTGTCAACACATATAAAGAAACAAGTGTTAGCTATAAAGCTAAGTAAGATAACACCAGGTTTAAGCAAAACATTTCATCCATTAAACACGTCACTTTAAAACATTACGTCATTTGATTTAGGCATTTATATCACCACATAACGTATCCATATCACATATAAGCATAGAGTCTATGACCCTAAGTGTGCCTAATCAATTTCGTCATTTCATCTCATCTCATTAGGTTGTGACTAGGTCACCATTAAGTTGTAACCGAAGTTACCGTTAAGGAAAGACAATGTCGATCCATGAGTAGCACGTTATGTTCATAACATTAGGTGGGTCTCGCCACATATGACTTGTTGCAAGGAGCCACCCGAGCAACCATTTTAACGTACCCTCCCACATACGGGCACTACGTACTCTCCCACATACGGGCACTACGTACTCTCCCACATACGAGCACGGTTTATACGTACCTATTACCACAGCCAGGCACGGGTTATGCATAACACTCATCATCTAATTAGCTCGAGCATTTACCACGTTTAGTTTAGGTTTCCACATTAATCCTAAACTAATCCACATCTATCATCTTTTCACGTTAGGGCCCTTAAAACGTGCACGTGTCATGGCAACCTAAAAAAGGTCTAGTGTTCTAGATGAACAAGCCACATATACATGCACATATCAACATTACAACACGTCATTAACCACCGTTCATTATATCATATCACATCATATCATATCGTTAAGCATATCATCATCATTGCATATCATATAATAACCATGTGTACGGGGAAGCATTTTAGGCATAAACATCGTCATCATTAATCCCCGAGTACCTCCCATATCAACCCAACCACATATGAGTTATACATTACCGTTTTGGAGGTTATAGTTTACAAACCATTTTCGTTGCACCCTCAGCGTGACAAAAGTAGTGTATCTTACCTGATAGTAGTATGTGCGCGCAAACAAAAGCTAACAGTGCTTAATAGTAATCCCCGACACCTATCGTTCATTAACATATGAAATATAAGTCATTTGGGACCTTAAATGGACTTTAAAAACAAACTTAGTTTTGTTCTTACGAACTTAATTCCAGAAAACGAACTTAACTCTTCAAAAACGAATTTAGAAAACCACGAACGAACTTAGAACAGTTCAAACGAAGTTAATCTTCGTTTTAACAAACGAATTTAGGTTTCCCATAAACGAATTTAAGCTACTAAACGGTTTTAAGCAACATCAAACGAATTTAGGTTTCCACATTAATCCTAAACTAATCCACATCTATCATCTTTTCACGTTAGGGCCCTTAAAACGTGCACGTGTCATGGCAACCTAAAAAAGGTCTAGTGTTCTAGATGAACAAGCCACTTATACATGCACATATCAACATTACAACACGTCATTAACCACCGTTCATTAACATATGAAATATAAGTCATTTGGGACCTTAAATGGACTTTAAAAACAAACTTAGTTTTGTTCTTACGAACTTAATTCCAGAAAACGAACTTAACTCTTAAAACGAACTTTAAGTTCGTTCGAACCATAGCTGAAAACAGGAACGAATTTGAGATCATATTTTGACCAGAATTTACAAAACGACTTTGTTCTTCGATTTTCCAGAAATCAATCGTCTTAGGCTTCACCCACAACATGTTTTTTTTTGACATATATAAACCACTTTTGATCATAATAATCGATTACAAACTCGTTTGATGTCGTTTTGATCGTTAATTTGCTTAAACATAATATAAACCCTAATTTATTAAAAGTCTCTTTCAAAATCAGATTTAATCCTTTATAAAACATCATTAGATCTGAAAATATAGCCAATAAAACATTGATTACCTGTAGAAACGATAGCCAATTCGATTCAATACAAAAACACTTGATTTGATTAACCAAAACTTGGAGATCTTGCTTTAGAAATCAAAAGAGAATTAGAGAGGCTGATGAATGTGTTCTAATTAAGTTTTGAGGCTGCCAAATTATCCTAGATTAGGCTAATCCCTTTCTTAACCCGTTTTTAACTTTTCACCATTGGCAAAACTAGTCCCTGGACTTCATATTGACTTTATTTCACTTTAAAACACCTATTGGGGATACATATAACACACCAAAGCACTTTCGCACACTACAAAGGCCTTTTACACATCATTTAATCCACTTTATTGTCACTCATTAAAGATAAATAAATCTCACATATAGGGCACATAAACATATAAGCACACATTTTATCACATATCAAATCACGGACTTAGAATTTGACCTAACGACGTTAGTCAACATAAACGATTAAGTTTTGGGATGTTACAAATGAACCCGAAACGACTGGTAACATTTGAGGAAACAACTAGGAAGTTGTCAAAAGTGAAAAGACTAAAATGCCCTTTTAAAAATCTGCACCTTAAAGTCTCCTAGCCCATGGTATTGCAAAACCATCAACTTTGCCCATGGTATTCATTAACTTAACTATGATTACTTATTAACTAAACTAGTAACCATGGAAAAATTTACCTATAAATACAAACTAAGGTTTTCATTTCTAATTACCAATTCACATAATCAAACTTCTTCTTCCTTAATCTCTATCATTCCAAGATCAATACTTATTAAAGATCAAGCATATCTCTCACAACCTTTCATCATCCCAAGCTTTCAATTCAACCAATGTTGTTTTGAATTCGTTGGTTCAAATCGTAAACACAACATAGTTATCAGGAATTTTCCCAAGAATCTTCAAGAAGGCTAGTTATAATACCCACATAGAGGCTGGAATTATTCATATTGTATCAAGAAAACAAGTCCAAGTTATGGCCGATTCTACTCAATACTGATTGTTGCTCTTCACTACGTCATCACTTTGATCTTAGAACTCATAATATCTCCATACTTCTAAGTGTTTCTATGAAACCTTACTATACTTTGCGTTATGATTATATGACTATATGTTATGTATTGAAATGCTTGTCAACTTACTTTTATACTCAATTGATAAATACTTGCATTTAAATATCCTATCAATAATATTCACCATCTGTGAATTATTTCGTATTTTCGATTTTCTGGTTTTTGGATAGAAAATATCCTTGATAAGCTTTAAACGAAAGCAATTCATGATCGCAGGCCTTTTGTTATATAGATGGGGGAGATAATGGGTTGTAGCCGGACTAGGTTTGGACTAAACGATTTAAAGATCCTGCCCCCGTTGTTACCGCCCTACTAGATCCCTCCGTATAATTATCCGGGCATGAAGTGTAATTGTTTCACCTCCACCATTCATGGTATCTCTTCCATTGTGATTAATACATTTTGTATTGATTATAATACATACTATTTAAAGTATCTCTTCGTTACTAAATTAATACATTCTTCGTATTAATCTTACTATTTAAAGTACATATATCCTACGGATACGTATTATATACGGAAAGTTACATTTTTACCCTACAGTTTCAAAGTTGTCATTTTCCGTCCTTATAAGTTTGACATTTGACAATTTAGTCCCTCAAGTTTCAAGAATGACAATTTAGTCCCTCAAGTTTCAAAAATGACAAATTAGTCCTTTAAATTTTTATAACATAAATGAGGTTTCATTTACAAAATACTTTAAAAGGATTCTTAAAGATAAATTCAAATATCTATAAAAGCTCACAAAGTAAACACGTTGACAAGCGTATTAATAAGATATCCTTATAGTTGTATATCTATATTTGGAGCATTGTTTATCATGTAAGTCGTAGCGGTTTAATGGCGCATTGTTTATCATGTAAGTCGTAACGGTTTAATGGCGCATTGTTTATCATGTAAGTCGTAACGGGTTAACGATATATGGCGCATTGTTTATCATGTAAGTCGTAACGGGTTAACGATATATGGCGCATTGTTTATCATGTAAGTCGTAACGGGTTAACGATATATGGCGCATTGTTTATCATGTAAGTCGTAACGGTTTAATGGCGCATTGTTTATCATGTAAGTCGTAACGGGTTAACGATATATGGCGCATTGTTTATCATGTAAGTCGTAACGGGTTAACGATATATGGCGCATTGTTTATCATGTAAGTCGTAACGGTTTAATGGCGCATTGTTTATCATGTAAGTCGTAACGGGTTAACGATATATGGCGCATTGTTTATCATGTAAGTCGTAACGGTTTAATGGCGCATTGTTTATCATGTAAGTCGTAACGGGTTAACGATATATGGCGCATTGTTTATCATGTAAGTCGTAACGGTTTAATGGCGCATTGTTTATCATGTAAGTCGTAACGGGTTAACGATATATGGCGCATTGTTTATCATGTAAGTCGTAACGGTTTAATGGCGCATTGTTTATCATGTAAGTCGTAACGGGTTAACGATATATGGCGCATTGTTTATCATGTAAGTCGTAACGGTTTAATGGCGCATTGTTTATCATGTAAGTCGTAACGGTTTAATGGCGCATTGTTTATCATGTAAGTCGTAGCGGTTTAATGGCGCATTGTTTATCATGTAAGTCGTAGCGGTTTAATGGCGCATTGTTTATCATGTAAGTCGTAGCGGTTTAATGGCGCATTGTTTATCATGTAAGTCGTAGCGGTTTAATGGCGCATTGTTTATCATGTAAGTCGTAACGGTTTATATGGCGCATTGTTTATCATGTAAGTCGTAGCGGTTTAATGGCGCATTGTTTATCATGTAAGTCGTAGCGGTTTAATGGCGCATTGTTTATCATGTAAGTCGTAGCGGTTTAATGGCGCATTGTTTATCATGTAAGTCGTAGCGGTTTAATGGCGCATTGTTTATCATGTAAGTCGTAGCGGTTTAATGGCGCATTGTTTATCATGTAAGTCGTAGCGGTTTAATGGCGCATTGTTTATCATGTAAGTCGTAGCGGTTTAATGGCGCATTGTTTATCATGTAAGTCGTAGCGGTTTAATGGCGCATTGTTTATCATGTAAGTCGTAGCGGTTTAATGGCGCATTGTTTATCATGTAAGTCGTAGCGGTTTAATGGCGCATTGTTTATCATGTAAGTCGTAGCGGTTTAATGGCGCATTGTTTATCATGTAAGTCGTAGCGGTTTAATGGCGCATTGTTTATCATGTAAGTCGTAACGGTTTATATGGCGCATTGTTTATCATGTAAGTCGTAGCGGTTTAATGGCGCATTGTTTATCATGTAAGTCGTAACGGTTTAATGGCGCATTGTTTATCATGTAAGTCGTAACGGGTTAACGATATATGGCGCATTGTTTATCATGTAAGTCGTAACGGTTTAATGGCGCATTGTTTATCATGTAAGTCGTAACGGGTTTATATGGCGCATTGTTTATCATGTAAGTCGTAACGGTTTAATGGCGCATTGTTTATCATGTAAGTCGTAACGGGTTAACGATATATGGCGCATTGTTTATCATGTAAGTCGTAACGGTTTAATGGCGCATTGTTTATCATGTAAGTCGTAACGGTTTAATGGCGCATTGTTTATCATGTAAGTCGTAGCGGTTTAATGGCGCATTGTTTATCATGTAAGTCGTAACGGGTTTAATGGCGCATTGTTTATCATGTAAGTCGTAACGGTTTAATGGCGCATTGTTTATCATGTAAGTCGTAACGGGTTAACGATATATGGCGCATTGTTTATCATGTAAGTCGTAACGGTTTAATGGCGCATTGTTTATCATGTAAGTCGTAACGGGTTAACGATATATGGCGCATTGTTTATCATGTAAGTCGTAACGGGTTAACGATATATGGCGCATTGTTTATCATGTAAGTCGTAACGGTTTAATGGCGCATTGTTTATCATGTAAGTCGTAACGGGTTTAATGGCGCATTGTTTATCATGTAAGTCGTAACGGTTTAATGGCGCATTGTTTATCATGTAAGTCGTAACGGGTTAACGATATATGGCGCATTGTTTATCATGTAAGTCGTAACGGTTTAATGGCGCATTGTTTAACAAGTAAGACGTAACGGTTTATGTATAATGATATTGTAATTGAAATGTTGATTTTATTGATTTGTGCTAACGTGAAACCTTTTAGGGTTTTCCTTGGAATGTGATTAGGTATTCTAATCCTCGCTTATCGTTAACGGTTGTTATTCCGATACACTTGATTCCTATTACTTGTCCCTACGAACTCACCAACTTTATGTTGACGCATTTTAGTACACTTTTCAGGTAATCAGGTTAATCAGAGACAAAATGGATGATATTGTGTTTGCATTGCTAAGAATGTACTTGCTTTGGACTTTCTAGATCTGTGATCCTTATTTCCCTTTAATGGGTTATGCTTAGGATCAACTACTATCATTTAAACATTTCCATTTAATATTGATTGAGTGTGTATCTTTGATTGATGTTGATTATTGTATACATTTGAGTGAGTTTGTGGATTGTTTCAATCCTATGAATGCATATAGTTTGACTCTACATAATTTCCATGTCGTGTTGTGCTTTTCCAAGTGATACCCCATGATTCCGCCTTGTTGGGGTGTTACAGAATGGTATCAGAGCCGTGGTTGTAGAGAGCTAGGTGGATTGACCTAGTCTATAGCCATTGCACCCACATTTCATATTAGCATGCATGGTAGGAAATTTTGTGTGCAACGTGAACTGTATGATGCATAAAAATTGTTTTAAACGGAGTTCGTAGGTTTCTTATGATTCGATGACTTGATTGTTATGTGACAACTTGATGGACGTATATGATAGTGTCGGGATACACCGTGAATTGTGAAATTGTTATGATAAACGGTGATGTGTGAAATTTTGGAAGTATTTATTATTTGTCCCCTAGCAAAGGGAAATGATGGCATTAACGGAGTATAACACTCGATAACCCTAGAGGCGCCTGATCAACAAATCTATGGTTATCCTATGTCATATAAAGTTAATGATCTCGTGGATTGCGCCTCGTGGATAGAGTATAGTAGGTAACCCGGTATGCTTAATGAGTGTTGGTTAGGTGGAGGGTTAGTCGCTGGTACACCCTATATACATACCCGGCCAACACTTAGAGAACATATCGGAACCGAGTCTTGACATCCATTCAATATATTAACGATGTGGAGGGTTAGCCGATGGTACACCCTGTATACAAACACTTTTAATATTTTGAATGTTGAAGTTAAGATCCGGACTATACTTTACCCACCTTGTTATGACTTGACCCATTTATATTGTGTCGAATGATTCGTGATTGTATTGTTGCTTATAAATTGTACGATTGATAAAGCCTTAGATTATTGCCATGATAGTATCCCCGTAGAGATAACTATATTCATGCAATGATTTAGAAGGACTTGATGTGAAAATTGTGTATTACTTGAAGGTCAATTTTGATATTCGGGTGTGAATTGTGAGACTTAACTTAGTAATCTAACACGTGTGTTCAGGAAAGATGGTTAGGCCAAGGAGACCTAACACTAACTATAGGCGTCAGATGAGCAAGATGAGCAAGAGGAGCCGATAGTTCAAGAAGAAATTATAGGTGGACATGGTGGTAGAGGTGGTCGTGGAGGTAGAGGTGGCCGAGGAGGTCGTGGTGGCCGAGGTGGCCGGGGTGGTGCTAATCCCCCGGTAAGAGCCGAGGTCATTACTCAAGCTCTCAATGAGCTTATGCCGGAACTTGTGGCCCGAATCTCGGCGGCCATGGATGGAAATGAACAAGAAGAACCGGAAATTGAAGCAGAAAATGAAAATGAAAATGAAAATGAAAATGAAAATGAAAATGTGAATGTGAATGGTGATGGGAACGGGGAAAATGTTTTTGTTCAACCAAGAAACAACAATGTTTACCGCCAAGGTTGTATTTTCAAAGATTTCAAGGCTTGTGGAGCTCCGGAATGGAAGGGTGAAGGTGGAGCCACCAGTTGTTTAGAGTGGCTAGAGAAGATTGAATCTGTGATCCCTAGAAGTGGTTGTACTCAGGATCAAAGAGTTTCTCACGCCACCGGTATGTTAGCAGGTGATCCTCTAGAATGGTGGAATGTAGAAGTGGATACTTTGGGGATTGGCCTCGCAAATTCCATACCTTGGGAAAATTTCAAAGAAATGATCATCTCCAAGTATTGCCCACCATATGAAATGAGAAATTTGGAAGAAGAATTCACTAAGCTCACCATGAAGGGAGCCGATCATGTGGGGTATGTTGGGATTTTTGGGTTTATATCAAAGTAATATTATCCTTATAATATTAAAACGCAGCGGAAAATTGAACCATTTCAATTTGTTATATGTGGTTAAAACCAAAGTTTAACTTATAAAAGAAAACCCAAACAATAAGGATCCATGTATATGAATAGCATACATACAAAACAACAACCATAGGGTGTTTTAGAAGACTACCTTCTTCCAAGCTTATGAGAAGGTTGAAAAGAAGGAGATGGTGATCTTGAAGTGGCAAGTCTTCAACCTAGAAGAACCTCAAGCAAGTATACCCCAAGCTTCCAACAAACACCCAAACTATGCTAGGATTATTACTTGTAAACCCTTCCTTTTTGATCCCTTGGCCGAAATTCAAGAGCAAGCAAAGAAGAGGAGAATTGCTTGAGTATTGAGAGAGTTTTTCTTACAAAAACATGTGAGTTGTGAT
>CM067168.1:129148100-129171820 GCA_034093135.1 Erigeron breviscapus | reverse complement strand
TAGATATAAATGTAGGGGCTGGTGAACAAGTGAATGTAGAGACTGGTGAACAGTCTGGTGAACAGACAGTTGGGATGGCTCCAGAATGGGATGACGTAGATTCCCCAATGTCTGAAGGTTTTGATGCAAACTTGAATTTTCTGGGTGAAGATGTACAAGAAGAAGAAAATCTACCAGAAATGCCAATACCTCCACCAGAAATGCCACCACCACAATCAAACATGCCACTACCACCACCACCTTCAATTCCAGAACACACTCAATACTTCACTCCAGCAACCAATTAACCTTCAGAATCTCAACCTCCACCTCGTGCGCTGGAGTCACCAGTTGCAACATCTGAAGCTGCAACTGAAGAGGACTGGGCACAAGTTCCTCTTATGACCAGATTGCCTTCAACTCTTGAACCTCCCAGTGGTCTCTCCACTTCATCTTCTGCCGAGGTCCAAGGCCTTTTAAGTAAGGTGGCGGACCTGGAGAGATCACTCCAGACTTCATCTCAGGTTATTTCAGACTTCAAATCTTTATTATCAAATAACCTGGCTTCTGAGATGAATGTCTTTGCTGGGAATGAGAAGCTGGTTTATGAGAAGCTTGATGAACTGGTACTGGCCACAAACAACAACACTGAAAAGATCAAAGTGGCAGTCCAGGGATTAGAGACAAGGTTGGTTAGTTCTGTTCAGACTGCAGTCACTGGTGAACTGGCAGGTCTGAAAGAAGATGTTCAGAATTTGGTTTACAGGGTCAGTTCTCTGGAGAGTAGACCCACACTAGACCAGGGTGCAGTTGTTAGTACTATAAGTGATGAATGTATAAGGAAGTTCAGAAACAATATGTTGAAAGAATTATGTGAAGAAGTTTCTGGGACTGTTCTTCGTAGCATTCATGATGGGGTGTTACCCCAAGTAGAGAAGTTACTGGATGAAAAGTTGCCAAAACACTTGCCTAAAGCCGTTGCAAATGTTCAGAAGGAAGTGTAGGTACTTAAGAAAGTTGTGTTTGAAACAACTCCAGTAGAAGGTATAACTTTTGGTCCACTGGACAAACTTATGCTTGAAGATTTATGGAATGATCTCAAGTCAAGGACTGGTGATCATTCCAAGGGGGAAAAGTCGTCTGGTGACCAAACACTGAAGCACATGGCACAAAGAGCATATGGCACTGAAGCCGGGCTAACTGAAGGAGCTACTGGTACTGAAGCCAGTGAGCCCCAGTTTGAGTCCTTCCCAGATATTCCATCAACTCTGAAGTCAGTTAAGGGAAAACAACAAATGGAATCTGGAGAGGAAGAGCAAACTGTTGAAGATGCTGATGATGAAACATCCAAGAAGCTTGAACAAGAATGCATCATGATAGAGATTTTCAAAAGAAATCAAAAAGATGAACTGCTGGCCCATCAAAGGGAGATGGCAACTATGGGTACTCTGGATTCTTACAATGCTGGCAGGTTAGGCATTAATATTGAAGTGTATAAAAAGATGAAGGATGACCCCAGAGTTCATCAATGTTTGAGTTTATTGGATGATGTTCATGTACGCTATTTCTACGGCGAAGAGGAAAAAGTCTATGATTCTATAATTTATGGCGTGAGTGTACCAGAACTCATCAGACAAAGAAAGGATGAACTGGTATGCCTCCAGAAAAAGATCAGAAAGAACGCTGGTGCTCTGGAGATAGAGTACAGGAAGCGACTTACTGGCTTACCAAAATTGACTGCCAGACAAATCAAAGCAATCAAAGATGCTGATGTAAGCAATTTCATTCCCCTGGACACTTCTCGAAAAATAAATCGTCAAGAACTCCAATCTGCTGTAGAGCAAAGGAGAGTGTCCAAGGAAACTGAATCATTGATCCAGCAAGCCAAGCTGAAAGAAAAATACAATGAGATGTTGAATTTCAGGGCTGATGCCAGAAGGATCACTGGTGCTGAAATCAAATTGGCTGAAAATAATGAAGGCATGTCTAAGTTTGAAGTAAAGTTGACCAGGGAGGGTAACTTTACTGACGAAAGGAAAAGTACTTCAGTCCAAGCTTTTGGATGGAGTGAACTGAAGGAAATCGCTTTAACGTTCAGGGGGAAGACAGATGTGTCGACTGATGTTAAAGCATTTCTGAAAAGGATTGAAAAGGTATGGAGAAGAAAGCAACAGATGGAAGTTGTAATGGGCATAAGAACGCCAGAATCAATACCATCTTCTCCATCACCAAAGAGAAAGGCTACTGAAGATGCTCCAGGACAGACATCAAAAAGAAGGGCCTGACTCTTATCATTTACTTATTGTAAATTATTGTCTTATGAAAATTGTATACTATTTATCAGTTGATGTATGTAATAATAGTTGCAATTTTTTATTCTTATAAGTAAATGATCAGATTTAGTCTAAGTTAGAACTTAAAAGATGAAACTGAAAACACTCATGATCTATAAAGTGTTTTCCAGTAACTTAGATTTTTAGACAAATCGAAACTTGTGTTTTTCAAGCATACAAAATGTATAGATTCAAGCTTGAAAACACTTGCATTATTTCTAAACAAATAGGGGGAATTTGTTAGGTCCAGATTTAGTCCAGATTTACTGGACTCGCTCCAGACTCGACTACTGGAGCCTTACTGAAGATCTGTCCAGAAACGTGTTCTACTGGACCTACTCCAGACTTGGAATCTGGAGTCCCTTTGAAGATTTGTCCAGAAATAATGGAAGACCAGTGAGCAAATACTTGTATAGGAAATCTGGAGTATTCTCCAGATGAGCTCACTGGACTTCACCCCCAGTCCAGATCAACTCTACTGAAGACATTCTGACTGAAGTCAAAGACTGAAGTCTGAAGAAAGAAGACTGACAAATGGCGGAGTCCACTAGAAAGTCTTACCAGATCTGTACACTGGAGGATTGTTAGTGTTCTAGACCCTACAAGTCTGAACACTGATATCGAGGATTGACTTTTCCCTTTACACACTTTCCAAAGAACAATCCACTTGTTCTTTACCAAAGTTTGTGTGTGTAAAGGTGGTTGGATAAAAGGATACAAAGTCATTTGATGTGACTTTATCCTTATTCATTATCCAATACATTTAATGTTCTTGTCGGATCATTAAATGTATGCAACCATATTTGTACGGCACAAAATTCACTGGTGAATTTTGTTGCCTATAAATACAAAGTCATTTCCTTGACATAAATACTTTTAAGCATACACTTTGCATGAAAGTGAATTTGTCCAAATACTCTCGATCTTAAACAGGGATACTTCACAACTTTAAGTATCTCGATCCAAAAGAGTTATTTGACAAATATAGATCATTTGTAATTCATAGGTTGTTAGGATACATACTTATTTGTATTATCTTGATTCCGCACAACCTTGTAGTTTATTTAACATCATAAATAAAATACACAATTGAAAAATACATAATGGTCCACTTTACTTGTTTATTGCTTTAAGTCTTGTATTACTTTGTTTATATATTCTTGCATTTATTTACATGTAATACTAGTCCATTCTAGTGATTATTAGACTTGTTGTATTTTACACTTTCCTGGTTAACCATCGAACTTAAGGGACTCACAAGTTCATTGTGTGTTCGAAAGAGGCAAGTCACTCTTAATCGTTTATGTCCTAATGAAATGATTAAGGCTGAAGTTACTAAATTATTTGTTCATGCTGATACGTTTAAGTATGATAAGGCCATCGTATGGGCTGAAGTGTCCAGTTTGTTAAAACTTCAGAAAGCTGGTCTATATACTCTAACTGGTGAAGCCCATGATGACTATGCACTGGTAAAATCTAATCTTGTGAAGTCCCGAGCTGAACTGAAATGTGAGTTTAAAGAAGGTTTACAAACAGTTGCTTATATTTTTTCACTTTGTGAATTGAGGAAGTATGTTGAAATGCCTAGTTTTGTTACTCTAAGTAATGAATTGCATGAAACTGATGCACTCTTCAAGGCTGATTTTCAGCAACAGTTCAGATTGGAATTTAGAGCTGAACCGATGCATATAGTTAGAAAAGGTGTAAAAAAAGATGTTTATGTGTTAATTCATTTTGAGGGTAGAAAGAATGCTGAAAGTTCCTACTTGAGAGCTGATTTGTTAGCTGTTTTAAAGCCAATCAACAACACTTCTTGTATGATCTTAAGGCTGATCGGAAAGTTAAGTGCAAGATAAAAATGAAGACGAAGGTCGAAGATGAAATATTTGTTAGTCTAGTGGGATATAGAGCAGGTTTAGAAGATGATACTTTTGTTTATTCTCATTTTATGAGAAGGTTTGCTGAAATATTATACTCATTAATGCATCAGAAATCTGATTTGTTGGCTGATCCTAAAGTCAGAAAGCAACACTTACTTGATCTTAGAACTGATCAGGAGGTTAAATGCAAGGTGAAAATGAAGTTATATGTGTCTGATCTTATAAGAGCTAATGAGCAGCAAGTCGAGAAAGAGTATAGACTTCATTGTAAGATCAATTGTATGATGAAATACAATCTGGTCGATATGTGTATTGAAACATATTTGAGCTTTGAAATTCTGGTCCTTCTTGAGTTGAAAGAACGTGATTTGTATGTGTGGTTTGAGAAATATAATCTCATGATACATGAGCTTATAGTTCTTGGAAGTACTGAAGCAAATATTATGGTCCATGCTGATTTATATCTGGTCTCTGCTGATGTTTCGAAGATTGAAAGTGTCATTGTGTTGTTACAATCTGAAGATTCAAGTATCACCACCAGATGGGTGTTGGCAAAAGGCGTTCATGTGCTTGAAATGTTTAAGGAAGAAAACTCAAGACCTTACTTTAAAGACTTGAGGGCAAGTCCCAAAAAAGAGGGAGAGAATGATGCGGAAATGACCCCGAACCATTTCCACAAAAAAGGTTGGTTCGTGTATTTGTTGATCGAGGATCAGCAAGTAACAAATTACCCTTGGATATCCTTTATTGGAATTAAGCCACTAGTGTATATTGATGTTAATGCAAAGTCAAGCACTAAAGTTATGCAACCAAATCAAGTGTTGCTGGTCTTGAAGTTCATCAGTGACACTAGCCAAAGATGGGTGAACAGTGCCTTATTTAAGTTATACTCCAGCGAGCATCCACCAGAGAACTTGCCAGGCTCCAGTGAAGATTCTCCAGATCACTTCTTCAGTGAAGATTCTCCAGATCACTTCTCCAGTAAAGATCCTCCAGATCACTTCTCCAGTGAAGATTCTCCAGATCACTTCTCCAGTGAAGATTCTCCAGATCACTTCTCCAGTGAAGATTCTCCAGATCACTTCTCCAGTAAAGATCCTCCAGATCACTTCTCCAGTAAAGATCCTCCAGATCACTTCTCCAGTGAAGATTCTCCAGATTACTTCTCCAGTAAAGATCCTCCAGATCACTTCTCCAGTGAAGATTCTCCAGATCCAGGCTCCAGTGAAGATCCTCCAGTCTCTAGTCTCCAGTCTCCAGGCTCCGGTCTCCAGTCTCCAGTCAAGACCATTCAATGAAGCTTACCAGTGAACGACTCCAGTCCAGATGTACCTGAATAATGTCACCAGTTTTGTTCAGTTCAGTTTATTTCGGTGACATGGAAGTGGACCCAATAAAGAAGGAATATACCAAGTTTATGCTAGGCAGCTATGGAAATGGATAAGGATGGACAACTAGATGTGACACCTTTCCTAACGGTTTGCATGTGCGAATTGTGGGGACCATTTTTAAGGGAATAATTCTAGAAGCTTCACATGCCCTTTTTCTATTGGTTGTCTAAAAGTAGTGGTGGTCCTTGTTGTTTGTGACAGCCTTTTTTCGGTAAAAGGCCGTCACCCCTTGTTAACTTTATAGAATCAAATAAAAGTTCTGGCGAAATTAGCTGAGTGCTAATTCGACAATTACAGACTCTGAGGAATCAGAATACTACCACAAGAACTAGCACAGTGTGTTCATAACATACACACATGCTTTACAAATAAAATAAACTAGCAACAACTAGTAAAATCCTAGAAGCCATTACAATGGATTAATTAAAGAATCCGGCAGCTTCCACCTTCTCACAATTGTTTCAGAACGTCCATTCCGCTTAAACTTGAGTGACATCAACTTCAAGCGCACAGTAGACCAAATAAGTTCCACAAGTTGCTGCCCCGACCTCCGTTTATCATTGAAGAGCCTATTATTCCGTTCTTTCCAAATGAAATAAGAAGACGCAGCTAGCACAAGCTTAATAGCAATCATATCAATCGTCTTTTTCTTTGAGACAGGCGTTAAATCAGCCACAATAGCATCCCAATTGGAAGACGAGAGATCAATTCCTGCTTTCACACAAATCTCGTTCCAAACCTGCGAAGAATAAGCACAATCAAAAAACAAATGCTCGTGTGAGTCCATTTGCAACCCACATAAGGAACAAACAAGCTGAGTATTCGATGTTGAGTGTATATCCCAAGGTCTAAGCATATCATGAGTTCTCAATTTTCTCTTCATAACCAGCCAAAGATGAAACGCATGTTTAGGAATACAGCAAGCAAACCATACTAAAGAATACCACTCAACCACAGAATCCCTTGGCCGAATCGTATCCCACACATTAGCCACCGAAAAATCTCAAACCACACCATTACCATTCTTCCACATAAGCCGATCAGATTGATTCTCTAGCAATACTGGTGCAGCTAAATTATCCATTGTATTATGCCAATCAGTTGGCCATGACCAAGCGCCATCGTGAATAATCTGATCAAGCGTAGAATTAAGCTGAAAACCCGCATTCACAATGGACCTAGCTGATACTCTATTAGAAAGTGGACTAATATCACACCAATTATCAAACCAAGGAGAAATATTAGTACCATTACCAATATTAAACCAAAAGAATTGCCTCACGACCGGTCGAATTTGGAGAATCTTTCTCCAACTCCATGGAAAATTCCCTCTATACGGAATTTCCCAAAAACTCTTTCCTTTTATCCTATACATATGGATCCATTGTACCCAAAGTGACTCTTTTCTAACCAGCATATTCCAAATATTAACTGACATTTGAGCCACATTAACCATTTGGAGTCGTTTAATACCTAAACCCCCTTCATTTTTTGGTAAGCATACGACTTCCCAAGCCACTTTGGATTTACCTTTCTGGAGACTACCCTGAGACCACAAGAAACCTCTCATAATCTGCTCAAGTTCAGCTATGACATTCGCTGGTAACATAAACATAGTGGACCAATACACATGCATACTTGAAAGAACTGATTGGATTAATTGCAAACGACCAGCGAAAGAAAGAAATTTATTCTTCCAATCTGCAACCCTATTCTTTACTTTCTCAATCAGCTCCTTACAATCTCTATGAACCAACCTTGTAGAAACTAAAGGAACTCCAAGGTTTGTGACAGCCTTTTTATTTCTTTTATTATTGTATTTCTTTAATTCTAGAAAATAGCATTAGTGGCTATAAATAGAGGCTCATTTCTCATTTTAAGTCAGTTTTTGATGTTGAATGAAATTAATAGAGCAGCCTCTATTTCTTACAAAATCTTCATTTACCTTTATAGATCTAAGATCTTGGTGGTTTGAAGTGACCCCTTTATCTATAATTGTGGTGACTCGTTCTTTATCAATTATAATGGTGAGGTCTTTAAATCTTCGATTCCTTTATCTGTGTTTATGGTGGCTAGACCTTTATTAAACATAGTGGTGGGTTGGAGTGTTTCCATTATCCTTAATTCCGGTGGCTTGGCCTTTACGAATCTTGGTGGTGGATTCTTTTATCTATCATTTTTATTTTATAGCCTTGTTTTGTTGTTTGTTTCATATTAAAATCCAGAAAATACCAAAAATAGTCTCCCGCTGTCGTTTGTCGCGTGATTTACGCATCAAAATGTCTCGTAAGTACTAGAAAATAGATAGAAGAAAGAGTGAATTAGTTCTCATCCATGGGGTGAACTGATGGAACACCATCACCAGCATCAGGATCAACCGGATCTCCAAAGACCCCCCTGTAAAAATCATAAGCATGCCCCGAATAACGCTCCCCACACGTATGTCGGTAAGTACCAAACTGGGGCATCTCCTGAGCGCCCCCAACGCTCCCACTAGCACCTGCTGTGCTCGAACTAGGGCCTGTCCAAAAGGGCTACTGATGAGGTGGTTGCTGATCTTGGGGTGGCCACATAAACCCATAAGTGGTGCTGGCAGGAAGAAAGATGGGAGGAGGATTAAATGAGTGTGTAGGCGGTGGTGGTGGTGGAGACTTCGGCTGGATCCAATGGTTGATGTACGGGTACCAATACTCGTTTTGGTACCCCAAGCGGGTAACCTGGCTGCCAATAGTCCCCTGACTATCAATGATCATATCCTGTTTGTCCCTGAGCTCCCGCTGATTAACCAGGATCTCATCAAGCCTGGACCCCCAACCTGCAAAATCATAAGAAGGATAAGGGTTAGGAGGTGGCTGCTGCTCCTGGGGCGGCGAGTCCAACCTCTGTCTCTGGGCTGGCGGCTCCTCCTCATCCTCTGAATCAGACCTCAAAGTGCACGCCTCAGTCGACATCAACCTTGCCTTCCGCAACTCGGTGGCATCAATGATACTAGTAGGCTCAACACCAGTAACTCTTCTCCCCTCAGGTGTATTCCCCATTCCGAGCCTTTCCATGATCGAGGTCACGAAGTGACCACACAAGTACCTATGCTCCCGGTGCTTCTACATGTGACGGGCTAGAATATAGGGACCACAACCGTATCTAGTAGGAGTAAACTCCTAAAACTGCCTCAGCAACCACAAGTCATCACTACACACCTTATCATTCATATTTCCTCGATGAATGAAAGAATATGTTATCATCTTGTGCAGAATCCTCAGCCTCTTGGACCTAATGTCCGACACTTTGCTTACCCCCGTGCTGAAAGTGCTCTTCCTCGAGATGCTATGCCAATAGTCATTAAAGCTCATCCCATCCTCAAAATATGAGGTGTCCAGTATGCTCTGTTCCAAAAAAGATTGTACCAATCCGTCGTTAAACTCATTCTTCTCGAACATACCACATAAATACCCGAACTCTAGAATCGTGCAGTGGCGCTGCTTGCCACCTAGTCTAAAATGGATCACTCGATCCTCACTAATGTTCTCAATGGGTAGAAGTGCCACTCTGAGAGTTGAGTAGAATTCTTGGCACCATTCCTTTTTGACCTGTTTGTTCAACTCAAAAACTCTTTTCCACATGTTGATAAACGCCATCCAACCTGACTCCTCATCAACATACTCTCTCCTAAACCTAGCCTCAAAGTACTCGGTAAGGAGCGCGTCGGAAATTAATTTCCAGTTCATGGTGCGAGGGGAAATTAAGGCGTAATCCTGAATCTCCACCAACCGGTTCAAGAACACTTGGCGTTCCGCTTTTCGAACATCCTTGAATTGCAGCCAAGGATGTGTTGGTGGTTTGAGTTCCCCGATTTTCTTACTTGGTGGGGCAGTTGGTGGTCTGTAACTCTCTTGGACGTAGTCAAACTGATAGTTGTCTGGCTAAACCCATCCCTCGTACCTTTGTCCAACCTGTTGTTTCTGTAAAAACATTCAAATGATAACTAAATAAGTAAAAGGGAGAAAAAGGAAGCAACAACGAAAGGCTAAAACAGACAAACGGTCAAACTACCCGAACAGACATAAAAATCGTGCCGCGAGGTACCCCACTCGCGCCGCGATTCAGTGTAATTTTTCAGATTTTTTTATTTTTTATTTTTTTTTGGATTTTCTGGATGGAATATAACTCTAAACAACAATGCTTTAACTAATTTGAATTAAATTAAATAAAGGATGACTAAATCTTAAAAAGCCCCAAATTCAAAGTTATAAACCCTAATTAGGTTTTCCCAAGATTATTGAAAAATTAGTCAATTCCTAATGCAATAAACAATAATACTAACACAACTATGCAATAAACAAGCATTATTTAAAAGAAAATTAAGGAAAATATATAAAACCAAAATTTAATTTAAATTAAAATTAAAAAGGAAGAGATGAGAAACATACCCCTCTTGACATGATGATGGAAGGGAGAAGAAGAAGATAAAGATTTTGAAGAGAGGAAGAAGATGAGAGAATCTAATCCTTAATGTGTGTGTGTGTAACCGTGTGTGTGTATGTGATTTTGGAGAAGAGAAGTCAAGAAAAGAAAAAGAAAACAGAGTGAGAGAGAGAGATGGATCGGCCCCTTGTGGTTTAATTTAAGTCTCCCCTTTTATTTTCAGATTTTAATTAAAAGGGGAAAAATAAACTTACCTGCGCCCACTCGCGCCGCGAGAGTGGGTCCACGCGCCGCGATTCAGTTGAAAAACCCCATCGCGCCGCGATTCTTACCTTTCACGCCGTGAGAAAAATCCCTGACTTCCAAGCTTGCAAAATCTCCAATTTTCGCGCCGCGATAATCCATGATCGCGCCGCGATATGCTGCATCCAGTCAGATTTTTGGTCTTTTTACACACTTTTGCACATACCGGTTCACCCAAAATCATTTCTCACCTGTAATTCTCAACAAAAAACATAAAAATATAACAAAACTACTGAAAATAAATAAATACGATAAAAACTCACGGGTTGCCTCCCGAGAAGCGCTTAGTTTATTAACGAGTCATTAGCTAGACTCGATGTCCATTCACAATGAATGAGCTTCAATTTTCTCTAAACAACTCGACATATCCCGAGGGATACATGTCACACCCCCAAAATGCGGAATCGAAGGTGTGAACAATATTCGTAAACAAATCACACATTATAACAAACGACCTCTAGAATGAGACGTTTTTAGAATATATCCGAAAGATTTTCTTTATTGATCACAAAGTGATAACTGAGTTTACAACTAGTACAAATGAGATTCTTTAAACATGATAATATAAACTAAGAAATCTCCATATATTTTCCATTAGTATGCAATTGTGACTCCAAAAGTATGCATCTATCTTATGCGTCATCTAGCTCAAGTACCTGAGAATACACGTTTAAATTTCGTCAACATAAAGTTGGTGAGTTCACAGTGTTATAATAAGGATTTACCTTTGGATCACAAAATTTGAATATGATATCGCATGCATTACGACTATCAAGTATACGTGGTTTATTTCAACCTATTAATTCGTATATCACATGCTTATACCTTGGAAACCGAATACCTTAACCGTACCATATGTGTACATTACCCCTCATGTGATGCTAATGCTCAACGCAATCACGTATAAAATTTCAAATATTAATTATCCCTTGCATGTGTTAGTGCGACTAACCAGGATAGGGGTGTCAACCCAATAGTACTATTTATAATATTCTCGTTGTAAACTTTATAGGTCCAAGTTCCATATAGGGGATTTCGAGCCAGAGCATTGTAACAAAAATTTAAGCATGGATCATTTAAGCAATTGTGTCCATAAAAATCAAAATAGTTGTGTATTCTCAGTCCCAAAATAATAAATAGGGATCCATGAAACTCACCTTAGCTCGGTGATTGCTTAGTAACGTAAAAATGTTGATGATGATAATGATGATGAGCAAGTCAACTAGCAAAAGTATGTATCCCTAAACATAATGTGATTGATTTACTTCTCGGTTTAGACTTAAATTATCTTATAATGTTATTTATTAATACGCTTGTCAACGTAACTGGTTTCGGGTTCTTTCAATAACCTTTGTAATTTATTCTTGAAATATTTATAAATGATATCTCATTTATCTTTATAGAAATCCTTAAAAAGCTTTTGTTTAAATGTAAATAATAAGCTACCAATTATCTTAAGATATGAATTAGAATAAAGAGATACTTGACAGTATTCCTTTGAATTGATACGGAATGTATTTGGAGACGAATACGTTTGTGTATATATATTTAATATATAAAAGAGAGATACTTTAAATAGTAGGATTATAATCAATACAAAAATGTATTAATTATAAAATGAAGAGATACCTTGAATGGTAGGAAAAACCAGCATTATATTTCAAGTTGTGTTAGGGTTGACGTTGGGTCGTGTAGTATCCATACGGTGAACCAAGTTGCGTTTAGAATGCGAATAGAAAACCATTTGCGAACTAAAATCCGCTCCGTTGGTATACCCCAGAGATGCCCAAGGTCAATGGCAATCATGTTTAGAAATATAGTATGGTTAAAAGCGTATCAAGGATATATTCTATCCATAAACTAAACAAATCGAAAATACGAAACAATTCACAGATGGTGAATAGTAATTATATGAGTTAGGATAGTTATATATTGATGCAGAAATGACCCCGAGTCATTTCCATAAAAAGGCTTGGCTCGTATATTTGCTAATTGAAGTTCAGCAAGCAACCAATTACCCTTGGTTATCCTTTGTTAGCATTACACTACTGGTGTATATTTATCTTAATGCTAAGTCGAGCACTGAAGTTATGCAACCAAATCAAGTGTTGCTGGTCTTAAAGTTCATCAGTGACAAAACAAGTCCTGATCAGCAACAAGTCTCGCTGAAACAACTTCAACTGATCACGACCAGTGAACTGGTCAGCACCAGATGCAACCAGCAAGTAACACTTCAGTACATCAACAAGTCTTTCCTTAGCATGTATTCATCAGTGACATTGGCCAGAGATGGGTGTTCAGTACTTTACTTAAGTTATACTTGAGTGAGCGTTCACCAGTGATGAAGTTTACCAGACCCATCTCAGTTACACTTCAGTGGCCCGTTTCAACTAGTTCTCAGTCCACCAGTGAAGTTAACCACTGGACAGCTTCAGTGAATAACGCCAGTAAGTTGCTTCAGTCGAAATGCTCCAGATGGAATACTCCAGTGGAAGGTTCTCCAGGTCCAGACTCCAGTGAAGCAATTCCAGATCCATGCTCCAGTTGAAGATCCTCCAGATGCATTCTCCAGTGAAGATCCTCCAGATGCATTCTCCAGTGAAGATCCTCCAGATGCATTCTCCAGTGAAGATCCTCCAGATACATTCTCCAGTGAAGATCCTCCAGATGCATTCTCCAGTAAAGATCCTCCGGATGCATTTTTCAGTGAAGATCCTCCAGATGCATTCTCCAGTGAAGATCCTCCAGATGCATTCTCCAGTGAAGATCCTCCAGATGCATTCTCCAGTAAAGATCCTCCGGATGCATTTTTCAGTGAAGATCCTCCAGATCCAGGCTCCAGTGACGCTTACCATTGAGCTACTCCAGTCAAGGTGCTCCAGTAGTAAGCCACCAGATCCACTTCAGTATTTTGTCACTTAGTTACTTTCATCCAATAAGAAGCGGACACATCAGAATGTTCTAGAAGCTTATGGATAAGAATAGACATGTGGATGTGACACCTTTTCTAACGGTTTGCATGTGCCAATTGTGGGGACCATATCTAAAGGAATAATTCTAGAAGCTGCACATGCCCTTTTTCTATTGGTTGTCTAAAAGTAGTGGATTCTTTTATCTATCTTTTTTTCTTTGTTGTCTAGTGTTTGTTTAATTTATTTTCATAAAATCCAGAAAATACCAAAAATAGTCTTCCGCTGTCGTTTGTCGCGTGATTTACGCATCAAATTTGGTATCAGAGCCAGGTTACCAAAAGGTTTCTTAATCTTTTAGTCCTTGGGTTTTTGTTATTTTTGATTGTCGGGTCAGGTTCAAAAGGGTTGTCTTAATCTTTTTATCCTGTTGGTGTTTGTTTCTTTGTCAAAAATTTGTTTGGATAAGTTGTCTCAAATCTTCATAGATCTGATCGTTATTTGAATATTATTGTTTAGATCTGAATGTGTTTATTCATGAAATTGTGGTTTCCAATTTCAGATCTGATCTCTCTTGTCTAGATCTATTTTTGATTTTTTTTTTCATTTAGATAATAGAAATGGGTTATAATAGAAATCTTGCTTTAGAGAATTTTCGAAGAGATAGACAGCTTAAATCTCTTGAAAAACAAATGGGGATAATCTTAGATGTGCTAGAAAATCATGTGAGAGAAACAAAAAAGAAAAATTCTCGTAAGAAACTCACTGATTGCAATTTAAATCTCATGGAGATTAGATCAGTCCCTAATTCTTTCAAAAAGATAAAAGTTGAAGTCGATGTTGAACAAGAGCCTATTTATGATGAAGAAGAAATGTGTGATGTTGCTGATGACCTTTTGCTCTTCAAGAGAACTTGATGCGTAAATCACGCGACAAACGACAGCGGAAGACTATTTTTGGTATTTTCTGGATTTTATATGAAATAAACAATCAAACAAGACAATAAAATAAAAATGATAGATAAAGAATCCATCACCAAGACTCGTAAAGGCTAAGCCACCGGAATCAAGGATAAAGGAAACACTCTGCCCCACCACTACAACCGATAAAGGTCTAGCCACCACGATTATAGATAAAGAAAACCGAAGATTTAAAAGACCTCACCACAATATTTGATAAAGAACAAGTCACCACAAATATTGATAAAGGGGTCACTCCTTACCACCAAGATCAAAGATCTATAAAGGTAAAAGAAGATTTGTAAGAAATAGAGGCTGCTCTATTAATTTTCATTCAACATCAACTTACTTACAATGAGAGATAAAACCTCTATTTATAGCCACATGCTCGACCTAGGAATCATCGACAAAATTAAAATATTACAATAAAAGCTGTCATGTGCAAGCCACTAACTAGTTTGGACCAATAAGACATGGACACGTAAGCTTCTAGAAACATTCCCCTGCAAGTGGTCCCATAATATTGTTAGAAACGTCACACGCGCCTTCCTTAACAACTGACATTCTTCTTTATTGGGCCCACAAATGACTTCAGTGGGGGACTTTATTATTTGGCAACTGGAACATAGATCTGGACCACCACTAGAGATAAAATCTGGAGCACTTCACTGGAGGACCTTCAGTAGTGGTCACTGGAGCATCCATCTGGAGCAGTCATCTGGAGCTTGCAACTGGAGGACCTTCAGTAGTGGTCACTGGAGCATCCATCTGGAGCAGTCATCTGGAGAAGTGTTACCACTGGTGACTGGACTGGTTCAGAAAAGACTTGTCTGAAATGGGCTACTGCTGGAAGGATCAACATGGCTTGTTCAGATTGCATGATCAGTTCAGTTGACTTCTTCAGTTCACTGGATTCCTCCAGTTCAGTGAATCTGGACATTTCCGCATCATTCTCCCCCTCTGAAAAGAGACTTGTCCTCAAGTCTTCGAGGTACTCATCCTCCAGATATGGCATCAGATCTCCCACATTAAAAGTACTTGAAACTGCCATGTCTCCAGGTAACTCAACCTTGTAAGCATTATCGCCATATCTTTCCAGAATCTTGAACGGACCTTCAGCTCTGGGCATCAGTTTACTCTTTCTCTTCGCTGGAAACCTTTCTTTTCTCTGATGCACCCACACAAGATCACCTGGTGAAAAACTGGGCTGCTTCTATTCTTGTTTGCTCTGGTCTTGTAACTGACATTTGCCTTCTCTATTCTGGCCTTTACTTCTCCATGAATTTTCTTTATTTCTTTTGCTCTGGTTTCGGCTTCAATGCTTGCTTTTGGTTCAATCGAAAAGGGAATTAAATCAATGGGAGTCAGTGGATTGACACCATAGCATATTTCAAACGGAGATTTACTGGTAGAATAGTTAGGAGCTCTGTTGAAAGCGAATACAGCATGAGCAAGCTTCAGATCCCAATCCTTCAATGTCTTCTTCACCAGTGTTCTTAACAGCATACCGATTGTTCTGTTGGTAACTTCAGTCTGTCCATCAGTCTGGGGATGGTGAGACGTACTGAACAACAATCTGGTACCTATTAACCTCCATAGGGTCTTCCAGAAATAACTCAAGAACTTCACATCTCGATCTGACACAATCGTCTTGGGGATTCCATGCAACCTGACAATCTCCTTAAAGAATAAATTTGCTACTGCTGAAGCATCATTGGTTGTGTTACAAGCAATAAAATGTGCCATTTTTGAAACCTATCAACAACCACCATTATCGAATCTTTTCCCCTCTGGGTTCTGGGCAGTGCAACAATGAAATCCATACTGAGATCTTCCCATGGCTGGTTTGGAACTGGAAGAGGAGTATACAAACCCTTGTGAAAAGTAGTCTTCGCCTGGTGACAAGTTAGACAGCGACTGATAAGACTCTGGACATTCTTCAGTAGACTTGGCCAGAAGAAGTGTTCAGTGAGGATCTCTCCAGTCTTGTTAATGCCAAAATGGCCAACTAAACCTCCTCCATGTGCTTCTCTTATCAGCAAATCTCTGATTGAACCTCGGGGAATGCACAACTTTCCATTCTTAAATAAGAAACCATCTTGTATAGTAAATGGTCCTTTCTGGTTAGCTTTAGTGAGGTGATCAGCAAAGTCTGGATCAGTGGCGTACAATTCCTTAATGAAAGAAAATCCAAGAACTCTTGCTTCCAGAATAGATAACAGTGAGTATCTTCGTGACAATGCATCAGCAACAACATTACAAACAATTTTGTCTTGATAAACTGACCCAATTGAAAACGGGATAGTAACTTGACGATTAACTTTTACCTCTGACCCTTCACTGAGCCATTGCAACTTGTAAGGTCTAGGGTGCTTAACTGTAGGTAGCGCCAGTTTCTCTACCATGTAAGTTGAAGCAGCATTTGCACAACTCCCACCATCAATGATCAGATCACAAACTTTTCCTTTGACTGTGCATCTGGAGTGAAAAATGTTCTCCCTCTGGGCAGCATCAGTGGTAACTTCATCAACATGCATCACTCTTCTGACAACCAACATTTCTCCAACATCTGCACCAACATAAGACTCTTCATGTCCTTCTTCATCTTCATCATACACTGGCTCACCTTCTTCAGTGTCGACATCTGGTAAACATTCAATTTCTCTGGCAGTTAAGGCTCTTTGATTGGGACACTGGGCTTGGAAGTGACCAAAGCCATGGCACTTGAAACATTTTCTTCCAACTGGTTCTTTCGATCCTCCAGTTTCCTTTTCTTTGCCTCTGAAGGATTTCTGGACAGTTTCAGTGAATCTGGGAACTGGTTGACTTGTACTGGCAGGAACCTTACTGAATGACTTGTACGGAACCTTCTTCTTCAGTTGTCTCTCAATCTGGATAGCCATCTTGCATGCACCTTCATATGTCTAGATAGGCTGCAACTCAATCTTCTCAGTAATGGCAGCGTTTAGACCACCAAGAAATCTGGCAATGGTGTGCTCTTCAGTCTCATTCACACCAGTTTGGTCTTCAGATGCTCAAACTCTCTAATGTATTCCACAACTTCCTTGGCTCCTTGCTTCAGATTGTTCATCAGTAGATACTGATCTTGCTTGTACGATTGGGGAACAAACCTTTTCTGCGTAACCTCCTTCAGTTTGGACCAGGTCTTGATCTTACTCTTGCCCTTGTACTCTCTTTCAGATTTCATATTATCATAACAAGATGAAGCATATTTCTTCAGTTTAATAATGGCAACTTTGAAGCTTTTTCTATCATCATAACCTTTTATCTCCATAATCCTGTCCATCACCTGGACCCATTCAAAATACTCTTCTGGTTAGAAGACCCATTAAAATCTGGTGGATCTATCTTAATATCCCTAGTATCATCACCCTTATGCCTCCTATGCCTTTCTCTAGGATGCGGTTCATCAGAATCACTAGAGTTTCTAGGTGTACTATCAGATCTTATACTAGGACCTTGAGATTCAGAATCTCTTTCACTAGTAACAATATTTTCTCGATTAAATCTTAAACCACCATCTTCTAACATATGAACAACTCTACCAAGTGCCTCTTGTAGATCTTCAATCTGCTTATCTCTTCTAGCATTATTAGCTTCGTCTAAAGTCATATTTCTTCTAAACGCCATTTATAACCAACAAATAACTCACAATCAATAGATCTAAGCAAATAACTAATAGATCTAAACAATCAATCAACAGACCTAAACAAAACCTCAACAGATCTAAACAAACAACACCCCAACGGACAAAAAGATTAAGAAACCTTTTTCAAACCTGGCTCTGATACCAAATTTGATGCGTAAATCACGCGACAAACGACAGCGGAAGACTATTTTTGGTATTTTCTGGATTTTATATGAAATAAACAATCAAACAAGACAATAAAATAAAAATGATAGATAAAGAATCCACCACCAAGACTCGTAAAGGCTAAGCCACCGGAATCAAGGATAAAGGAAACACTCCGCCCCACCACTACAATCGATAAAGGTCTAGCCACCACGATTATAGATAAAGGAAACCGAAGATTTAAAAGACCTCACCACAATATTTGATAAAGAACAAGTCACCACAAATATTGATAAAGGGGTCACTCCTAACCACCAAGATCAAAGATCTATAAAGGTAAAAGAGGATTTGTAAGAAATAGAGGCTGCTCTATTAATTTTCATTCAACATCAACTTACTTACAATGAGAGATAAAACCTCTATTTATAGCCACATGCTCGACCTAGGAATCATCGACAAAATTAAAATATTACAATAAAAGCTGTCATGTGCAAGCCACTAACTAGTTTGACCAATAAGACATGGACACGTAAGCTTCTAGAAACATTCCCCTGCAAGTGGTCCCATAATATTGTTAGAAACGTCACACGCGCCTTCCTTAACAACTGACATTCTTCTTTATTGGGCCCACAAACGACTTCAGGGGGGGACTTTATTATTTGGCAACTGGAACATAGATCTGGACCACCACTAGAGATAAAATCTGGAGCACTTCACTGGAGGACCTTCAGTAGTGGTCACTGGAGCATCCATCTGGAGCAGTCATCTGGAGCTTGCAACTGGAGGACCTTCAGTAGTGGTCACTGGAGCATCCATCTGGAGCAGTCATCTGGAGCTTGCAACTGGAGGACCTTCAGTAGTGGTCACTGGAGCATCCATCTGGAGCAGTCATCTGGAGAAGTGTTACCACTGGTGACTGGACTGGTTCAGAAAAGACTTGTCTGAAATGGGCTACTGCTGGAAGGATCAACATGGCTTGTTCAGATTGCATGATCAGTTCAGTTGACTTCTTCAGTTCACTGGATTCCTCCAGTTCAGTGAATCTGGACATTTCCGCATCAGAACTGGTCATTCACTTGAAATGGATGAAGTTCAGCAAGAAGATGATGTTTTTCAGCCATGTGTTTATGATGACGATGGTGAAGAAGTAATTGAAGCTGACCTTGATGATTTCTTGCTGAATCGGAATGCTAATCATTCTTGTTAAGTTAGTGTTGATGAATCCCAGCAAGGAAGTGTTAGCCAGACTTGTTTTTGTTATGTTACTAGCGAAAAAGAGTCCATAAGAGCTGCTGGTGATAAATCATCGCTGATCCAAGAAGCCTAGCAAGCAGTACATTCGATTGGAACTCTCATTGATGAAGTCCAGCGAAAAGTGTACTCCAGTGAAGCTTTTACTGATGAAGATCCAACTGAAGATCAAACTGAAGATCCAACTGAAGATCCAACTGACGATCCAACTGGAGATCCATCAGTTGAAATTCAACAAGAAATGTCTATAAGCCTGATGAAGAACTCTATACCTAATCAGTCACTTCCAGTCACAACTCAATGGCTTAAGGAAGGCATAGGGGTAACAACTACTAACCGAGCACTTGTGTTTAATTTCAGATTCAATTATTATGGTATGGGTTTTTGTGTTATTCCTATAAATGCTTGAATTTTGATGTTTGATAATGATTGTCATGATGGCCACTTGAACACTAGTTCATTGTGTGTTCGAAAGAGGCAAGTCACTCTTAATCGTTTACGGTCTGATGAAATGATTAAGGCTAAATCTGATTCGTTGGCTGATCCTAAAATCAATCAGCAACACTTCGTATTTGATTTTGTAGCTGATCGGGAGATTAGATGTAAGATGAAAGTGAAGTTATATGTGCCTGGTCTTATAAGAAGTGAACAACAAGTCGAGAATAAAATTAGAACTGATTGTAAGATGGTTTGTAAGAAAAAAAGGAATCAAATTATAGTACCATTGAAAGCGTGTTCTGATCTATCAAGGAAGGTCTTTGTCACTTTCGAGACTCATGAGTTGCTTAGTAGCCCAGGAGTCGAAATTAAAAGCAATCTGGTTGGTATGTGTATTGGGCGATACTTGGTCTTTCCAGCTCTAATCCTTGTTACTTTGAAGAAACGTGATTTGTATGTGTGGTTAGAGAAGTGTAATCTCATGGTAAACGTGCCCATCGTTACAACAAGTATTGAAGAGAATAATCTGGTCTTTGTTGAGGTTCCCAAGTTTGATCGAGTTTCATACCTGTTGGTTCTTGAATCCGTAATGGATCTCGAAATTTCTCACTCTCTATCAGCAATCTTGGAAGTTGATGTGCTGGAATTTCTTTTATTCAAGAAATCTGAAAATTCAAGATTTGTTACCGGGTGGGGATTATCAGAATTCATTTATGACCTGAAGATGTTCAGAAATGAAAACTTAAGACCTTACTTTAAGGACTTGAGGGAAAGTCCCAAAAAAGAGGGAGAGATTGATGCAGAAATGACCCCGAGTCATTTCCACAAAAAGGCTTGGCTCGTATATTTGCTAATTGAAGTTCAGCAAGCAACCAATTACCCTTGGTTATCCTTTGTTAGCATTACACTACTGGTGTATATTGATCTTAATGCTAAGTTGAGCACTGAAGTTATGCAACCAAATCAAGTGTTGCTGGTCTTAAAGTTCATCAGTGACAAAACAAGTCCTGATCAGCAACAAGTCTCGCTGAAACAACTTCAACTGATCACGACCAGTGAACTGGTCAGCACCAGACGCAACCAGCAAGTGTCCAGAACAGCAAGTAACACTTCAGTACATCAGCAAGTCTTTCCTCAGCAAGTATTCATCAGTGACACTGGCCAGAGATGGGTGTTCAGTACTTTACTTAAGTTATACTTCAGTGAGCGTTCACCAGTGATGAAGTTTACCAGACCCATCTCAGTTACACTTCAGTGGACCATTTCAACTAGTTATCAGTCCACCAGTGAAGTTAACCACTGGACAGCTTCAGTGAATAACGCCAGTAAGTTGCTTCAGTCGAAGTGCTCCAGATGGAATACTCCAGTGAAGATCCTCCAGATGCATTCTCCAGTGAAGATCCTCCAGATGCATTCTCCAGTGAAGATCCTCCAGATGCATTCTCCAGTGAAGATCCTCCAGATGCATTCTCCAGTGAAGATCCTCCAGATGCATTCTCCAGTGAAGATCCTCCAGATGCATTCTCTAGTGAAGATCCTCCAGATGCATTCTCCAGTGAAGATCCTCCAGATGCATTCTCTAGTGAAGATCCTCCAGATGCATTCTCCAGTAAAGATCCTCCGGATGCATTTTTCAGTGAAGATCCTCCAGATCCAGGCTCCAGTGACGCTTACCATTGAGCTACTCCAGTCAAGGTGCTCCAGTAGTAAGCCACCAGATCCACTTCAGTATTTTGTCACTTAGTTACTTTCATCCAATAAGAAGCGGACACATCAGAATGTTCTAGAAGCTTATGGATAAGAATAGACATGTGGATGTGACACCTTTTCTAACGGTTTGCATGTACCAATTGTGGGGACCATATCTAAAGGAATAATTCTAGAAACTGCACATGCCCTTTTTCTATTGGTTGTCTAAAAGTAGTGGTGGTCTTTATTGTCTATGACAGCCTTTTTATTTCTTTTATTATTGTATTTCTTTTATTCTAGGAAATGGCATTAGTGGCTATAAATAGGGGTTTATTTTCTCATTGTAAAGGTATGTTATGTTGAATTGAATGAAATTAATAGAGCAGCCTCTATTTCTTAAAATCTTCTTTTACCTTTAGAGATCTTTGATCTTGGTGGTTAGGAGTGACCCCTTTATCAATATTTGTGGTGGTTCGTCCTTTATCAAATATTGTGGTGAGGTCTAAATCTTCAGTTTCCGTTTTCTGTAATCGTGATGGATAGACCTTTATCGATTATAGTGGTGGGGAGGAGTGTTTCCTTTATCCTTGATTCCGGTGGCTTGGCCTTTACGAATCTTGGTGGTGGATTCTTTTATCTATCTTTTTTACTTTGTTGTCTCGTGTTTGTTTATTTTATTTCATAAAATCCAGAAAATACCAAAAATAGTCTTCCGCTGTCGTTTGTCGCGTGATTTACGCATTATATATATAACTATACATTTATTTATACACCATAATTAGTATATAAAAGTATTTGTTAAAAGTGTTTTACTCATGTATTTCTACAAAAGTGCCAACAATTTATTATGCGTATAAAAGAGATATTTAACGTATTTAAATGCAAGTATGTATTAATTGAGTATATAAATAAGTTGACAAGCATTTCAATACATAACATATAGTTCTAAAATCATTGATCAAAGTATAGTAAGGTTTTATTGAACACTTACTAGTTTGGAGAATTTATAAAATTCTAAGATCAAAGTAACGATATAGCAATGAACACCGAAGAAGATCTTGATAGAATCGACTATAGCTTGGACGTGTTTACTTGAAGAATATGAATAAATCCTAACTACATTTGGCCATTATTACTAGGCTTTTTGATGATCTTGAAAGAATTCCCGATAACAACTTTACTAGACGATTTTCTTTGCAAAGTAACCTTACTTTACTTTGAACCTTTAAAGAGTTCTTGAGATTATGAGATATATGCTTGACTTTGAACAATTAATGATCTTAGAATGCTAGGGATTTAAGAAGAGAAGTATTGAGAATGTGAATTGGTAAATTGGAATGAAGACATAAGGTTGTATTTATAGTAAAAAGTTTAGAAAATGAATGGTAAAATGAGGGGGGGAGGGCCGTAGGTGGTGGTAATTTGGGGTGATTCATCAAGTTTTTACTAATGTGTTGATGTGTTCATAATGTGGTGAAAGTATGTAGAAAATGAGGATGTGTAACTTAGATAACCATATTATGTTAAAAACTAAATATCTAACTTATAAATGTTTATATAAAAAGTGTAAGTATTTTCACAAATACTAGCACTTTTATAACTTAAATCTAATGTTTATAAAAGAATCATAAAGCTAGTAAAGATAGTGATGTGTTCAAAATATGGTGGTGTAAGTAAATATCTAGTAAAAGGATTAATTACATAGTTTTTAACCTCCTTACTATTCATGTCTTTATTTAAATTTTCCGATTTTTCGAGTGTGTTATTTTATGAACTAAAAATCATAATCGAGTGTAGAAATACTAGAAATTATGTTTCCCTAAGTCTCAAGTCCATACGAGAAAGTCTCACGCGAAAAATAAACGTTTTATGATTTTTCACGGATTATAACATTTTTATTTTCTTAGTTGCTCGTCATCAAGATTCTTAACCTTTGCTACAATAGTTCATATAATAGATTAATTATTCATATAATCAATTAGAAAGTTTAAACATGCACTTGCTCACCTAATCATGCCTTAAATAGCTTAAATTATTTTGGAAGTTAAGCGAAGAACATCTTAATTGATTTCAATTAAGAATCCCGTTGAAAGGAATTTTGACGGATGTCACAGTATCTACCCGTTAAATGAAATTTCGTCCCGAAATTTAGATTGTGCCTCCAAGTAAGATATTCAAATGTAGTTGCCATACGTTCTTTTGAGATTTTCGATAAAAGCTTATGAGTTACTAACTACATTCTGTCCTCGTAAGTTCAACCTCAATTAACAAAAGTATATACATTTAGTGACGATCTACCTCTAATATTCTATCGGTCCTTATGTATAGGGTGTACCTACGGCTAACCCACTG
>CM067168.1:129130798-129147100 GCA_034093135.1 Erigeron breviscapus | reverse complement strand
ACTTTAGCTGCTTTAAGGAATTAAATGTTATTCCTTAAATGCTCTCAACACATTTGTACGGCCAAAGTTAACATCCCAATGTTAACTTTGCCTATAAATACAAGTCATTGCACACCAAGAATATTACTTCTTCGAATACACTTCGATAGAATTCACACTTTGCAAACCTGCAATATTCTTGGTGAACTTGTGCAATATTCTCTCAATCGCTAAAAGGAACATTTCACAACTTTAAGTGTTCAATTGTATTTCATAGGTTGTTAGGATATTTACATTCTTTGTATTATCTTGGTTCCGCAACAACCTTGTAATTTATTTAACATCAATAAATAAATTACACTTGAAAATTACATATTGTCTCATCAATTTATCTTACAAGTTATTTGTATTATTGCATTGTTCTTTACTTAGAAATACAATTTAGTGGTGTTAAATTGTAAATAAAGTTACATTTTATATTGTTGATAAAGTGCAAGGGGTCAAAGTGATAATTGTAATTAGGCATATATAAACCCCTTGCCTTCTCATTTGTAACTAACTTTGAACATAATTAAAAACACATTTGACTAATTCTCTCTCTCCTCCCTATCATCTTCAACCTCTTTCCTCACATACTAAAACACACACATTCCTCCATTGTTGAACAATTAAGCTCAATTCTATATCTAACAATTGGTATCAGAGCATAATCGGTGTATCCGAACGATCCACAAACATTTCCATAACCGATTTTGTTCGAATTTTAGAGTTTTTGAGCTTAATTTGATTCTGAAAATTGCTGTTTTTGCTGAATTCGAGGCAGATTAGTGATTCTGATCATTGATTTAGTGTGGATAAGTGTTCATTTTGCTGAATCTGGTTTTAAATTTCATATTTTAGATCAGTTTCTTGAGCTCGGCAAATGATACTTTCAGTTTTTAAAGTTGAAAAAGTCAAAAAGTGTCTAATTTTCTTTTCTCACTTTCTGCTACTGTAGCAGAACACGTGAAAAGTCCTTTTTCACATTGTTTGTATCGATAGTTTTACATTGATCATAATAAAATTAAAAAAAAAAAATAAAAAAAAATAAAAAACAATTTCTCAAAGTTTTTGAACAACTTCGAATTGATGTGAGCGATGTTGAAAAAGAAAGAACAAATTTTTGTGCTCAAATCAAGTATCTTGAAGACAAGTGTTTGCAATTTCAGTCAAATGAAACATCTTTGACCAAGAAAATTTCTGACCTTGAGATTGAATTGCAAACACAAACCAAATCTTTTCAAAGTCAAAATCATTGTTCTATATCTTCTGACACAACCAAAGAAGTTGTTGAAATTTGCACTCAACCTGATTGTCCTATTTGTGAAGTTGTGAATTCCCCAGTGCAAACTAAATGTGATGATGTTGAGACTACCGAGTCCTCAACTCCGACTGATCTTGATTGTGTTTGTGGCAAGACTGAGGTGTCTAAACGTTTTCCAAAATCTATTTATTCCAAACCAAAAGTTGATGTTCCAAAGAGGGTTTACACGGGTAAATCTTCTAAACCTTTTGACAGAAAGGTGTCTCAGTTACTAATTACTCCTTGCAAAAGGGTAAGAAGTACTCTAAGAAACCTATTTTTGATGGAACAACTACTTTTGTCTCTTTTCTATCATTTGAGGATAATTCTGGACATATTTCACAAGCAAAATCTTAGTTGACTAAATCTAAATGGAAACCGATTTCAAAAGATAAGTCAACTGAGTCAAAATCATTCACATATTCTTTTTCGGAACTTTTTGATCTTGCACCAAAACCTGTGAAAGCAGTTGTGCAAAAAGTGAATGATTTTGCTTCGAAAAATCATTTTCCAAATCAATCTCCCAAGATTGACAAGTTTTCAAAGAAATCAAATGATTTTTCACCGTTGCTTCCACGAAAACTCTTTTCAACTAAACCACCGGGTTTTAGTTCACCGTGGAATGCAACATCTATTCATCAAATCGATGAGACTTACATTTGGACATTCAAGAATTCAAAAACCATTGGACCCAATCTCAAATGGGTTCCAAAAGTGATTTCCAAGTGATTTGATGAATAGTGGCTTATGCACACATCAGTGTATAACCCGTGCTAAAACCGTTTTCGTAATTTCATTACTTTTAGAAAAATCCAAAAAGATTTTCTCTTTTAATCATTTTTTTATTTACTTTGTCTTTGAGTTTCTCACAATGTTTTGGATGAGATGCAAGGCATCGAACGCCTTTGTGTACTGCCTTTGTTGTCTCATTTTTAATGTTTGTGAGCAACTTTTAAACCTTTTACTCACCCTTTATATGCAAAATCTTTGTTTATATCATGCATATATTTAGGGGGAGTTTGTTTATAAAACCAAAACTTTCAAGTGTTTAAACTCATTTTCCATTTTAAAACACTTTGGAAGATTTTCAAACCATTTTCGCTCAAATTCATAGAAGTTCGGTGTTAGATTTGCACATGAGAGTTTAGGCCACTCATAAATACTCCATGATCTTGTCATCGCCGATGAGATCTAACCCCGGAGTTAAATTCTCAATTTAGATTGTGAGGGTTTATGAGCGTGGTGATGTTGTTTGTGCAAATAGGCCATGAGGGAGTAGTCGAAAAGTGAGAGGTTACGGTGAAAAGATGATGTGAGAAAGGGCTAAAAGAAATGAAAGCCCTCCCAAAATTCTCTAAACGCCGGGTCAACACGTTTCTATCGGATTTCATATGTTGATTTCTCGATATTGAAAAAGACTTCATGGACCCAGTGAAGCAATGCACATCTTTACCTAACCACTCAAGTGTTTCTTAACAAATACTTGTTTTATTCTCACGGAGATTTTCACATTTCTATTGACTCTTCTTTTGGAAGATGTTGATATTGAAAAAGGGAGACACTCTGCTCCGGTCCCCGACTTCATTTGATCACTATTGAGTCTAGAGCGTACTTGAAATATTCTTTCATTTGACTAGGACACAATGAGTCTTTACATGTCTTTGTGACATCGCATATCTTTGTGATATTGCCGGAACATTCGTAGTGATATCATATTATTGATATTCCACGATGATCGAATGGAAATCCTACCAATGCTAACCTCTTTTCCAACGTTGAACGTAGGTCTCACATTTTCATTTTATGAATTTGTTGAGTAAACGAGAAGTCTATGTGACCTCGGATTTTATTTCCCAAAAGTCCTTGAGGATAGTAAGACATGGTCATCGAACGCCTTTGTGACACTGACCATGAATTACATTCTTTAAAGCAATCTATCGGTTGAAAAGCCATAGACCGAACCATTTAGAGATAAGCTTTGTGCATTTCTCGATGATAATGGGAAGTTCTAAAAATAGTAATCGTATTTTTAGGCCACACCATTAATCCTTTTGATTTTTGGTTGTGTTAACGGATCATTATTATCCGGTTTTCACTTCTCTTCACACAAACACAAAGAACCCAAACACCATTATAAAATCTTTTTCCAACAACGCAACCTCACATTCTAGTTCACCAATAGGTTCATTGGGAATTGGGAACTGGGTTGGGTTACTTTGCTTGCTTGTCGTTTGTTGGTATCTACCATTTATGCTATCAATCATTATTGTATGATGAAACCGTTTCACATTTTCATCATAAGGGGGAGAAATGATTATATGATTGATAGATAGAATTCAAGGATATAGGTAGAATTTGATTGATAGAATTTGTTTGAGGATGATTCATAGTGTTTGGTTGTTTTAAGGATCGTTAGTTTAGGTGAAGAGAGTGAATAATTATTGTGCTAAGTTGAAAGATTGTTTTGAGAAAGTTAAAGAAAGATTGATTCGAGATCGAGTATATTCAATATGATGTACATGGTCGATAATTGAAAGATTTATTGGATAATTGACCAGTGGTTGATGATCACAAGAGTTTGAGATTGAATAATGTTTAAGAAATGAAAAGTTTGAGATTGAATAGAGATTGTCGTTTGTTGATGCTACAAAGAAAATTAAGTTGGATAGTTAAGTTTGTTCTTTAATTGAAGAGATTGTTCATTTGAGGGGGAGCAAGAGTAAACTCATGAAATGTTAAATATGCTCCGAAATGATTGTTTGTTCGAGGGGGAGCAAGAGATTAAAGATTTATTATTGAATAATTTGCTCCGAGATAGTTGTTTGATTGAGGGGGAGCAAAAGTTAATTGATCAAAGAATCAAGTGCACCAAGATGTTTATTGATTTAGAGACAAGTTCGATCAAGAATTGAAGTTTTAAAGTCAAATCAAATTTCCGCATTCCAAAACCAAGCTTCCGAAATGCAAAGAGGTTTCAAAGTCAAAACCAAGCTTCCGCAAAGCCAAAAGAATTCAAAGTCAAATCCAAGCTTCCGCATGCTACTCAAAGTTCAACTTACTTCTCAAAGCAACATCAAGTTGAAATCAACATTCAAAGGTTCAAGTTGTGAAAGCTTAAAAGCTACAAAGATTTCAAAGGTGCTTCCAAAGTATTCAAAGTTGCAAGAGAAGATCAAGTTGTAGAAAGTCATCGTCAAGAATATTTGTTTGTTGAGAAGATTCAAAGTCAAAGTTGATATAAGAAGTTGAAGACAATGAGAAAGCTTCAAAGTCCAATCAACATTGAAGATTTTCAACAAATGGGCTCATCATGTTATTTAAAGACCGAAGACGATGCAACATTTACAATTCAACACCAAGGGGGAGATTGTTAGAAATACAATTTAGTGGTGTTAAATTGTAAATAAAGTTACATTTTATATTGTTGATAAAGTGCAAGGGGTCAAAGTGATAATTGTAATTAGGCATATATAAACCCCTTGCCTTCTCATTTGTAACTAACTTTGAACATAATTAAAAACACATTTGACTAATTCTCTCTCTCCTCCCTATCATCTTCAACCTCTTTCCTCACATACTAAAACACACACATTCCTCCATTGTTGAACAATTAAGCTCAATTATATATCTAACATTTACTTATTGTCTTTTAAATAAGTAATCTATCTAGAACTTGGTATATACACACTGCAACTGGTCGTCTCCAGTTCAGTGCATATATTGCAAAGTAACTCCACCATCGACATAGAGGTGTCTTCAGTAGTATCATCTATTGAGTTGGGACTTACAAGAAGAAACTGAAGAATTGACCCAAGGATCAGATGAGTCGGTGAAAAGCTATATGGAAAGATTTGAACGCAAACAGGGACCGACATCGAAGATCAAGAAGAATCTCTTAAAGATCAAGTCATCAAATAAGATCCAAAAGGATCCAGGTACAACCAACAAAGGTAAGAGTGATAAGAAATATTTACAATTTTCTGATTATCATTTTACCACTGATATGTCTGGACTTCTTACTATTATGAAAAGTCTGGGGGACAAGGTTAATTGGCCAGAAACATTACCTAGAAAATTTTATACTGAAAGAACTAAATGGTGTGTTTTTCATGGTATTTTTGGTCACGAAACTAAACAATGTGCAACATTTAATTATGAACTTTGGAGATTAATACATGAAGGCTTATTGGATGCTTCAAATGAGTCATGTTAGCCATAAGGGCTAACATAAACCATTAGCATTTGTTTTGTCTTGATGCAGGATCATTAACATTTAGGATCTTAATGAATGAAGATCACAAGCTAGTATCCGAGGTACAGATCCTGAACAAGAACAGTTTCTCCTAAGTCTAAATCCTCAAACGGATTACAGTGGATTGAACTAAAACTTCAATCCTAGGTTGAAGGGATCACCTTCTCGAACGTCGAGGTTAACATTAACACCTCATTTCGCCCGGGGAGCACGTCATAAAAAATTCTTGATCGTGGGTAGACCCTCATGGTTGGGAATTTTCAAAGGGTTGTTGATTTTACAATCAACTCATTTGGTTATGACTATTAATAAACAGTCATCAAAAAGAATAGGGATAATCTCTCTATTAGATACAAACGATTGACAAAGGAATTGGCCAATAAACTAACAAATAGATTGATAAATCGATTATCATTTGCAGTGATATTTGCGTTTGAACAGGAAATAAAGGAAAAGAAGTTATAATGAAGGTCCGGAACGATCTTCTTAAGCATCAAAAAGGTACGCAAATTCATAGAATTAGATTAAACATTTATTTTTCAAATAGAAAGTACAGAATGATTAAAGAACTGATCTACTGACTAGAACTAGGATGACTTATTTCCATTGGCCTCGTCAATCTCTGGGTGTAACCTTTTAAACTTAGAAACCACTGCTTGTAGAACCAGCACATTCCCCTTGGCCTTTCGAAGTTCTTCTTGAACATCATCCAGATTCCCATAAGCCGTGATTAGTTCTTCTCTTAGGGATATCATGTCTTTTCCCCATTTGCCGATAGCCTCTAGGGTTAGTCCTTGATGATCTTTGCAGATCTGTTCTGAAAGCGACAAACACTCCCCTAGATCTCTGAAAAGTTTATCATGTTTCTTGGCTAACTCTGCGGATAACTGTTTGAATTTTTCAGAAGCCTGTATAAAAGGAAGAAAATACATGACTAAGATAATATAAGAAATATATATATACACAAATGAAATCAATAAGAACTTACATGGGTTGGGACGCTCGACATACTGCTATGAAAGAAAAAGAAAGTGATTTTTTTTAGAATAAGGGAATGATCTGAAAAGGGGGTCGGTAGAGAATAAATAGGAAGATAAGGGAGAATTAATTGCTGGGTAGTTGAGAGTCTAATTTGAATAGTTATGACTTTTCACACTAAAGTGAAAAGACACTTCTTGAAAAATAAAGCATTCAATACAACACAAAATAAAATCTTAGGGATTAACTTTAAAACACATAATACATCACATGAAATAGTCTCCTGACATTTCAAAAAACATAACACAAATAAAATAAAAAGCATTGTCCATTGGGGGCATAGATATTGGACAGATTAAATAAGTTCTTAAAAGTTACACAACCAAACAAACATTAAGGATCATTAAAAAGTAGTGCCCTCACTACTATTCAACCAGGATCATGTCTTCATCATCCTTTGGAGATCCATTTCCTCCTGCAGTCTTTCTCTTGCGCCTTTTGCTTGCAGACTTCTCGGGTTGGGTAGATAGAATATCATCAGTAACTTCTTTAACAATCAGTCCAGCCAAAGTTTTTTCCCATGCTTTGATGTTCCAACCAGCCGGTTCACAACCCATGTCCTTAGCAATTTTAGCCATTTCGATTCTGCTTTTAAGAATTGTAATAGATGCGCTTGAGATAGACTCTTCCTTCTGAATTTTGAGTTTCTTTTCCTCTTCCTTTTTGAATTCCCTAAGCTCATAATTCAACTTAGCAATTTTTGTATTCAAACCTTCAACTTCTGCCAACAAATCATCATTCTTTGCTTTTTCAATATTAACCAACTCCTTCTGAACTTCAACATCCAACTCCCACTCATTCAATGACCTTCCAAAACTTAAAATCAAATGTTCAATAGCCTAAGAATAATAAATTAAAGTATTAGACTAATGAATGCCAAACAAAACTTCACTACAAAACTTAATTATCAAGCAATAATTGATACCGTAGAAATATCCTTGACTGAACTCCCAAACGTAACATTTTCCGGTAGTCGAGAAACTAATTCAGTAATTTATTAGTTCTGATTGTGTTATGTTATTATCTCGATATAACGGGATCTTGATATCTTCAGGATCCGTGATTTCACTAACAAATATGTTAGAAATCCAAAAATGGTGTTAAAATGCAATTATTTTAATAATGGAAGGAGTATTAGTGAAAGTTAGTCAAGTGTATAAATACTCCTTTCCATACCCAAAATTGTAAGCTTTTTCCCATTTTCCATAATTAATTCCAATAATTCAACATTAATTCTCTCTCATCTTCATCCCTGACCTCCATACACACACAAACACCTTTTCACACACTAACTCCATTTTTGCACAAATCAAGCTCAAATTTCTACTTAACAATTGGTATCAGAGAAAAATCAGTTAATCTGAACGATCCATAGCTCGATTTGTTGCAATTTTCATTCAATTTTCAAATTTTTATTCAAAACCGTTTTTCACTGTTCTTCAATTATTCACCTCTCAAATCACATAAAATCACACTTATTTGTTCATCAATAGATTCGTGATAGTTGTAAACATAATCCTGTCAAGTTTCAAGTTCCAATTCGATCTAAATCTCGAGTTTGAATTTTTGGATTTTGGCGCGATTTTTGGGTTTTGAATCTGCTATGTTTTGCGTTGAATTTTGTTAATCGGTGTGTTGCTAAGGTGAAAACAAACAGTTTGCAAGTGAATTCGTGATCTAACTCCTAGTAAATCGAAAGTTATTGAAGCTTTGCCATGTCGTTAATGGAGAAAACTGATGCTGTTCATGTTCATGATGGAGAAGATGACTTCAGGACGATCTTGTTCCTGATTTTGTATTGATACGATCTCCAGTAGTATTTTTGATCTAGAACGATCTTCTCAAGATCATCTCAGGCTTGAAAAACCAATTTCCCATACTTTGTGCTTAGTGGCTTGTAGGACGATCTCCTCAAGATCGTCTTGACAAGTGGTTGTGTTGTGAAGAGTTTGATTATGGCTAACTAATCCAGAAGGATTGGTTTGGTCAATTCAAATTCTTGGAAAGAAAGACAAGACGATCTTCACCAAGATCGTCTCATCATTCTGAAGCTAAGACGATCTTCTTCAAGATCGTCCCATTTCTTTTTGAACATAAGACGATCTTCTTCAAGATCGTCCCATTTCTTTTAAACCTAAGACGATCTTCATCCAAGATCGTTCCAGTTCTTTGAATCATTTCATTCCAAAACATATTAGCTCAAGATCGTTTCATTTCAAGACCGTTTCATTTCAAGATCGTTTCATTTTTCATACTTAACCAAATTTCACAAAAATCACCTAGGACGATCTTACCTAAAACGATCTCACCCAGGACGATCTTCTCAAGATCGTTTCATTTTCTGCTTCACAAGATCGTTTCATTGGCGGGAAAAATAATTTTTGCCCAGGATCTTAAAAAGGGATAATTCATGAAGATTTAAAATTTGATAGCATTAAAAAAATTTCAGGCCAATTTTCATCCGTTATCGACGCGGTTTTGGCGAAAATTTTAGAAATTATCAAATTTTTCCTATGATCATGATATCCAAAGTTTACATGAAATTCTAAGTTTCGTGAGAACATATTTCGGCGAAAAAATTTGGAGGGAAACCTGAAGTACAAAATCTCCAAATTTCAATTTTAATTCTTTCACTTCAATTTCAATCACAATTACCTTTTCATTTCATTTCACCCTTTGCTAAACAAAATGTCAAGTCCAAGTATCTCAAATTCAGTCAAAAATGATTTCGTCTTCAATTTGTGGTTAACTTCCTCACCCAAGACACCTACTTCATCTGAAGAGAAACTTCATAAAGGTGGACTGTGCTCATGTTGTATGACTACTCATTTGCGATCTAAAACAACTCCTTGTCAAGTGATGAAGATATTGATTCATTCAACTGCATCTGAAAATGTCAAGTTTCAAGAGGAAGTAGTCACGTTACAAGCTGAGAATGTCAAACTGAAAGAACAAATGATCTACTATCGAGCTGGAAATGTGAGACTTACAAATAAGATGAAAGAACTTCAAGTTGAATTTGGAGACCTTGCAGTTTGGAATGAAATTGACAAACAAACTTTGAAGAAGAATGATGAGTTGATGTCACAAATGAAAGCTGCGATAAAAGAACTTCAAACAGAATTGAAAACTTCCAACAAGAAGCTGAATGATAGTATCTTGGAAAGCAAATCAAGAGAACTTATTTTGCAAGAAAAGATTTCAAGTTTTCAATCTCAGTCAAAAAATGAGACATCTATATTCTTAACCATGGAGAGCAAGTTTATTGATGAGATGAACAAAGTTGAGAAAGAGAGACAAGATGTTTGCAACAAAATCAAGACTCTTGAAGAAAATTGTTTGCAATATCAATCAAATGAAACATCTCTACGAAAAGAGAATCTCTGAACTTGAGATGGAATTGCAAACACAATCAACATCTTGTGACACTCAAAGTGATGATGGCTCAGTTTATCATGATGCAAGTCCAATATTTCCAACTGAACTTGATGCTCAAAGAAAGTTTGCACTGAGTCCATCCCAAAGAGCTCAAAGATCAAAGTTTCATCTCCTGCTAAACATAAAGCTTCTCAATTTACTAACTATGCCTTATTCAAGGATAGAAAGTATTCGTCGAAGCCTACTATAGATGGAACACAGACTCTTATTCCATTCTTGTCATTTGAAGACAATACCAAGTTCATCTCTCAAGCAAAAGCTCAGTTGACCAAGATCAAATGGAAACCTGTCTACAATCCAAAGTCAACTGAGTCAAAGACAATCAAATACTCACTTTGGCAACTCTATGAACTTGCACCAAAACCAATTACCGTGCAAGAAGTGAATGTCTTTGCATCTCCACTGCGTCCACAAAAACTCAACTTTTCAACAACCTCGAGTTTTCACCCACCATGACTGCAGATTCTATTCGTCGAATCGATGACACGTACATTTGGAATGTCAAGACAAAAACCGTTGGGCCTACACTTAAATGGGTCCCAAAGGTTGTTTGTAAGTAATTCGATGAAATGGCTTATACACATGTCAGTGTATAACCCGGGCTAAAGATGTTGTTTATTGGACTACTACTTCATAATAGTTGATTCCCCAGTTTCGACTTCAAAGAGACATGATGAACATGTTGCCACACATTCATCATGAGGGGAAGAAAGAGGAAAATGAAATTGAACAATGTGTGTGCTTTCTTGAATTTTGATGGGGAGAAAGAAGAATTCATCAGTTAAGGGGAAGAAAGATAAATTGTTGACTAAAGTGATCCCCAAATTATTCTTTGAAGATAGTTATCGCCAACGTGGTGGGTACGCCGCAGGTACACCCTATACATAAGCGTTGGTGGTACGCAAATATGATTGTTTGATCGAGGGGAAGTTGTGATGAAAAAGATGTTTGTCCAAATGCTTCAAGAGAAAGATTCATTAATTAAGGGGAAGTGTGACAAAGTTAAGATTGTCAAGAAGATGCTATCATGTTCAAATCTAAAGAGCCAAGATCAAGTTTCCGCAATGCTCATACTCTGAGAAGTTCAAGACTTAAAGATACATCTTTAAGGTAAGTGTGAAGATTAAAGACGTAAAGCCAAGTTGATGGAAGATCTTGAAGACAATGAGAAAGCTTCGAAGACCTTCATCAACAAATTCGTATTTATAGATAATATCGTGCATGAATTACATTTCAACACCAAGGGGAAGAATGTTAGAAATCCAAAATGGTGTTAAAATGCAATTATTTTAATAATGGAAGGAGTATTAGTGAAAGTTAGTCAAGTGTATAAATACTCCTTTCCATACCCAAAATTGTAAGCTTTTCCCATTTTCCATAATTAATTCCAATAATTCAACATTAATTCTCTCTCATCTTCATCCCTGACCTCCATACACACACAAACACCTTTTCACACACTAACTCCATTTTTGCACAAATCAAGCTCAAATTTCTACTTAACAATATGTGAGTACAGTAGATACAGGATTGAAGTACAAACGTGTTACAAGAAGAAAACGTGTTTCAACGGATAGTTTACCACTTCAACCACAAGAATCGGGATTGATAACAGTTTTACTGTGAAGAATAATGCTCAACGGTCATCTATGCCATTTCTTCAGCGTAAAGAGCAAGTCCAGGAAGATCCCAGATATTTCGGAGATACAGTTTAACGTCTAGCTCTATAAATAGGAAAAGATGTCGTTCAGAAGAGGAGAGATCACACACACATACGTTCCACACACAAGCAATCATCACACAAGCATTCATCCGCTCTACAAAAACACAACAACAATTTAGTTTACTAGCTATTATTAGTTTTCATATTCGTTCATTCGTTCATTCCATTGTAATCATTCCAAAACAACAATAATAATAAAAGAACAGCAGGTAGGATCGATTGAATCCTCCCGGGGTTTTTTACCTAAGATCTCTTAATTGGATCAAGGGTTTTTCCTCGTCAACAAAATTCTGGTGTCGTTGTGCTTTTCGTTTTTTCTTTAAGATCCTAGCTTTAATTTTCAGTGCTTTACTTTTATCTTCAACGGTTTTCTTATTACTCAAAGTATTTCTGTCTCAAAGGCTTTCATAAAACTCTTTTTGATAAAAACTCTTAGTTTTAGTCATTATATTTAAGAAAACTTTACTTTTAATTGAAGATCCTAAAACACCAAACCCCACTTACAAATCTTCGGTATCTTAAGTTGTAATTTTCTTCTAAAAGGGTATCTCACTGAGCTCCTTGGAAGAAAGAAAGCTAAGGATGTTGAAGGCATGGATTTTTCAAAACCAAATGCAACTCAGAAGGCTGATTCTCCACCACCAAATGCAAGAGTAATTAACACAATTACTGGAGGATCAGAAGTATGTGGGACATCATACTCAGCAGCAAAGAGATATGCTAAGCAAAGCAAGTCAGAAAAAGGAGAAAGAGGCGTAAAGAAGACTTCAATCTCGGATTCAGATTTTGTGTCTTTTGAAGAAGACGACTTTGATGACATACTGGAGCCTCACCATGACGGTTTGGTTGTCACTTTATTTATTGCTAACCATTATGTTCGCAGGATTTTAATTGACAATGGAAGCTCAGTAAATATCATCAAGCTGGAAACATTGAAGAGAATGGACATTTCAGAAGAAGATATTGCTGGCAAGGCGACACCATTAATTGGATTTAGTGGCGAGACAAAATACACTGTTGGTGAAATTAAGCTGCCAGTGTATGTCGGAGGAATGAATTCCATGCAGAAGTTTTGTGTTGTTGACTCTCTCCCAGGATGCAATATTATCTTGGGAAGACCTTGGATTCACGAAATGAAGGCAGTACCATCCACTTATCACCAGTGTGTTAAACTACCAACACCTTGGGGAGTGGTTACTGTAAAAGGAGATCAACAAGAGGCCAAAGAATGCTATACCTCTACCATGAAGTCAGCTGCTAAATCGACTTCACAATAGCAATTATAGAAAAGGTCTTTGATGTTATTGAACCAGAGGAGCAGGATGTTAAAGAAATTATTCTGGTTCCTGAAGATCCCAACATCAAAGTACTAGTGGGAGCAAAGATTTCAAAAGAATTAGAAGTCAAGATTGTTGACTTTCTAAAAGCTAGAATGAAGACTTTTTCTTGGAAGCAAGAAGATATGACAGGAATCTCTAAAGATGTTATTACACACAAGCTTGGAATCGATAAAAGTTTCAAGCCAATCCAACAAAAAAGAAGGAAATTTGCTCCAGAAAGAAACGCAATTATTCAAGAAGATGTGGAAAGATTATTGAAAGCAAAGATGATAAGGGAAGTAAAATTCCCTGAATGGCTAGCAAATGTGGTAGTAGTGCAAAAGAAGAATGGAAAATGGAGAGTCTGTGTGGACTTCACAGATCTTAACAAAGCTTGCCTAAAAGATCCATTTCCTCTGCCACATATCGATGCCATGGTAGATGCAACTTCCGGTCACGAGATGCTCACATTTATGGATGCTTATTCTGGATTTCAATAGATTCAAATGGAGCCTGAAGATCAAGAAGCTACTGCCTTCATGACCCCGACAGGTATTTATTGTTATATTGCTATGCCATTTGGTCTTAAAAATGCAGGTGCAACATACCAAAGACTGGTCAACATGATGTTCAAAGACCAACTGGGGATACGATGGAAGTCTACATAGACGATATGGTGGTCAAATCCAAGAAAGCAGAAGATCATTTGAAAGATCTTGAAGTAGCATTCAACATCCTGGACAAGTACAACATGAAGCTGAATCCTGCAAAGTGCAATTTTGGAGTTGGCGCTGGAAAATTTCTGGGATATATGGTCACCAAAAGAGGAATAGAAGCAAGCCCAGAGCAGATTAAAGCCATCTTGAACCTGAAGTCTCCATCAAATGCTAAAGACGTCCAAAGATTAACAGGAAGATTAGCAGCTTTGAATAGGTTTATATCAAGATCTTCTGATAGATGTAAAGAATTTTATGACATCTTGAAGAAGAACAAGAAATTTGAATGGGGAGAAAAGCAAGAAGAGGCTTTTCAAGAATTAAAGAAATATATCTCTACTCCACCATTGCTGGTGAAGCCTGAAGATAGTGAGCCTTTATATCTTTACCTGGCAGTCTCACAGAATGCAGTGAGTGCTGTTCTAGTCAAAGAATCAGAAGGACAACAACAACCGGTCTACTATGTAAGTAAAAGTTTAATTGATGCTGAAACCAGGTACTCTCATCTCGAAAAACTTATACTTGCATTAGTTATGGCATCTACTAAACTTAGACATTATTTTGAAACATGCTATACATGATTATCCTATAAAATGTGTGTTAAGAAAACCTGAAGTATCTGGTAGAATGGCTAAATGGTCTGTGAAATTAAGTGCTTTTAATTTAATTTATGAACCTAGAACCGCTATAAAATCCCAAGCTCTAGCAGACTTTGTGGCTGATTTTAGTAGTGATTTACAACCTGAAGTAGACTTAGAGGTTAAAATGTTAGAAGAAGCTACTGAAAAATGGACTCTATATACTGATGGTGCAGCTAATGTTAAAGGAATAGGATTAGGTATCATACTAAAATCGCCACAGGGGGATATCATACCCCAAGCAGTGAATTGTCATTTTATAGCTACTAATAATGAGGCAGAATATGAAGCTTTAATTTCTGGTATGCAATTAGCTAAGGATATGAACATTAGAAATCTTAAGGTATATGTGGATTCTTTACTCTTAGCTAATAATTTTAATGGAACTTACGGTGCAAAAGGTGAAAAATTAATGCAATATTTGGAAATAGTTAAGAAACTAGCAGGAAATTTTGATTTGTTTGACATAGAACAAGTACCTAGAGAAGAAAATACTGAGGCTGATGCTTTAGCAAATCTAGGATCAACACTTAAAATGTCACCGGATACTAAAATTCCTATAATCCATGTATTATACCCAGCTATAGAAAAAGAACCAACTAATATATTAGCCATTCAAGATACAGAAGTTGAAAATTCTGGAGACAATCAAAATTCATGGAGTACACCAATAATAGAATATATATAATAATGGGACAATTCCTAAAGATGAAAACCCAAAATCCTTTCGTATGAAAACAACACATTATTCTATGATCAATGGTATTTTGTATAGAAAGTCTCTTGCAGGACCATATCTTAGATGCTTAGAACATCCTGAGACTAGTGAGGTTCTTAAGGATATACACGAAGGAGAATGTGGAAATCACACAGCTGGAAGATCATTGTATTCTAAGATCTTAAGAACATGATACTACTGGCCTACAATGAAGCAAGATGCTGAAGAGTATGCGAAGAAATGTGATGCTTGTCAAAGGCATGGCAACATTCATCATCAGCCAGCAGAACCTATGTATCCAGTTTTATCACCATGGCCATTTATGAAATGGGGAATGGATATTGTTGGGCCAATGACGGAGTCTTCTGCTGGAAAGAAATATTTTTTAGCCATGACAGATTATTTCTCAAAATGGATTGAGGCTGAAGCATATGCCAAAATTCATGAAACACATGTCATATCTTTCATTAAAAGGAACATATTGACAAGATTTGGAGTACCAGCAGAGATTATTTGTGATAATGGATCACAATTTATTGGAAAGAAAACTACAAACTTCTGTGAGAGATGGGGCATCAAAATGATTACTTCTACTCCAGTCCATCCACAAGCTAATGGTCAGGCGGAATCGAGCAACAAAATTATTATGAATAATTTAAAGAAGAGACTGGGACAAAGGGAAAATGGGCTGAAGAATTACCATTTGTCTTATGGGCTGATCGAACAACTTCGAAAAGTGCCACTGGACAAACGCCATTTTCACTTGTCTTTGGAGCAGAAGCAGTCTTACCTACTGAAATGGATTTTCCTACTGCTAGAGTTCATTTGTTAACTTATGAGAAGAATAAAGAATTACTACTTGAAGATCTTGAAGCTTTAAGTGAAGTTAGAGATAGAACCAAAATAAGAATAGCAGCATACCAACAGCGAGTTGCTAGGGGGGGGGTGGGGGGTGGTGGGGTGGGTTGGGTTGGTTTTGTGGGTGGGGGGTGGGGGGGAAAGTTTTGGCCAAACCAGATGGTAAATTGAATCCTAAATGGGAAGGTCCTTATTTGATCGAGGCTGAAGCTGGAAAAGGATCTTATTGGCTTCAAGATTTGCAAGGTACTTTAGTTCCAAGAGCTTGGAACGCTACAGCT
>CM067168.1:129085711-129129798 GCA_034093135.1 Erigeron breviscapus | reverse complement strand
AAAATTGGACTGCTGATCACCCTCTTGACCATGTGATTGGTAATCCACACAATGGTGTCCAAACTCGCTCAGCGACAAGTAATACTTGTCTCTATGTCAATTTCTTATCTCAAATTGTGCCTGCCAATATTGGCGAAGCCATGGCTGATCCTTCTTGGGTGGAAGCCATGCAAGAAGAATTGACACAATTTGAAAGAAATCATGTTTGGTTTCTTGTTCCTCCTCCTTATAAGGAACCCATTGGCACTAGATGGGTCCTCTTAAGGGGGAGGTATTTGTAACATCCCAAACTTTTATTAACGTTTGACTAGAGTCGTTGAGTCAATAATATGTGTCCGTTAAGTCTATTGCTAGATTTAATGCTTATATGTGATTTATGTGTTATATATGTGAGACTTGAAAGTCTTAATGCATGATATGAAAAATATGTTTATGAAGTAATTATATGCCCATTAGGAGTGATTAACGAAGTATTTATGTTATATATGGTCCATATGGTAGTTTTTGACTAGTAATGAAGGATTAGGAAGCTTAGGGACTAGTTTTGACATAGGAGCAAAGTCAAAAACGGGTTAAGGGGTTCTAGGGAGTGTCATTAGATTATTATTGGCAGAATTTCATCCTCCTAAACAAGCCCTAACCGCCCAAAGTGAATTCCCATTAATCTTCCATCAATTTGCAAGCCGAAAAGCCTTCCAACGTGTGATTCGGGTTCGTTTAATCAAGTGTTTTGCATCTCTAGTGTGATCTTCGTGTATAGAAGGTAATATCTCATTGATTTAAGATTCTTTTAATTGTATAAGTCATTAGAGATTTTAATGGGGTTATGGGAGAAGCGTTTAATGATGATTTAATGGTGTTTTGAAGGATATAAGTCATGTATGGTTTAATTAAAGGTTGAAATGCTTTGTAATGACCTAAAGATGAAGGATTATAGGGTAATGAATATGTATTTTAGACCTGGAGTCGTTTGGGGTCGATTTGGGGGTGAAAACGATTTTTGTAAAAGTGCAGGTCGAAGGCCCATTGCGGCGCAACGCTGTGTTGCGGCGCAATGGAAATACAGTAGGATAAGTTGCGGCGCAACTAACGGTCCGAGTTGTGGCGCAACAAGGTGTTGCTGCGCAACCCAAATGCAGAGAAGATAAGTTGCGGCGCAATAAGGGGCATTGCGGCGCAACTCAGACTGTTTTCAATACGTTTATACTCTTGAATCGTAACTTCGTTTTGACACAAAGATTAGACCTGAGTCTTAAGTGAGTCTTTAAAGTGTGTGGGTCTAGTTTGTGACCTTAATGACGAGAGTATGTAGCTTGTCTAATAATCGTTTACCAATTATAGGTAGACGAGCATAGTTGCTTTACACAGTAACTAGTTGTTGATTGTTGTGGACTACGCGGAGGTAAGATACACTACTTTGACACGCTGAGGGATTCAACAAAAGCATGGTTTTCAGGATATAACTTCTCTAATCTCATCTTGTATACTTAAGGGTATTCGGGTTGTATGGGAGGTTATATGGGATATGTATTTGACTTATGAGACCTGAAATGCATTTCCCTTTATATGCAATGCAAAGTTATGTTATGAAATGATATGCAATGTAATGAAATGTGATGCAAGTATATGTTGATGATGACGTGCATGTATGTGTGGCTTGGTCATCTAGCTCACTAGACTTTATAGGTTGCCATGTCACGTGCACGTTTAAGGGCCCAAACGTAAAAGATGATTATATGTTATATTAGGTAACTTTGTCACCTAAACTATATGTGATGAAATCGAGCTCGTATATATGATGAGGAGTTAAGCTTAACCCGTATTCACCTTAGCCGGGTGGGTGCGTATATGTTGTTGCTTGGGTGACTCCTTGCAACGTAATTACGTGGTTTGAGTATCTCCGGGTGGAGTGATTACCCACCAATGTCTTAAACATACGGACTACTCCTGGAGTGGCTTGCCATTCCTTAACGACACTTGATGGACCGCCGTATGGCTCATCCATCTAGTCGGGTGTGAGGTTCCCGTTAGGTCTTATGACCGCCTACACACAAACTTACACCTTATATGATATGCGTGACTTATGTCATACCTAATGTGATGATATGTGATGATGAAATGATGATTAGGCACATTTAGGATGGTTAATCCTACCATGAAAGTTGTTGATGCTATGATATGTATGTGATGATATGCGAAATGTGTCTTTAATATGAAAGGCTGCTTTACCAAGTTTTAATTGGACAAACGTTTTATTAACTTAGTGTTATCTTACTTAGCTAATTCGTTAGCTAACACTTGTTTCTTGAAATGTGTTGTCCCCTCAGGTTTAGCAAGCTAGAAGTGTGTTGATGGATAATGAGCGAGGCATGGGTAGAATACTTGAAGATGCTTTTAGTTACCCATAGTTGCTGCTCCTTTTAGACATTTGATTTCGTTATGACTATTATGTTTTGAAATGACTTGTATACGGTTGTTTTATGTTGGGCAACCGTAGGATTTCCATTTATACTATTTTGATGATGTGACGAGTAACACCTCCTATTTTATGAACAAACCAAACTGGATTTTATGGTTTGGACTTTTAAAACGTTATTCCGCATTCTTTAACACCGTTAGGTGAAAAGTTTTTGGAAATCCGCATTTTTTATGTTGGGTGTTACAAGTTGGTATCAGAGAAATGGTTTAAGTGAAACATGAACCATAGGTGTTACCTTAGTTTTTGGACTTAAACCGATATAGGTTATGTAGGGCTTAAGTAGGAATGCTTAGCCTTAGAAATGAAATGCTTAGGACGGGTTTGGGAATGAGTGAGAGTGTAGATGAGGCATGATTAGTATGTTTGATGCTGAATTTTTAAGGTTAAGTAGCCTTATCTAGCTATTCTCATTGAAACCTTGCTAACCGTCGTCATTGCATTGTAGACATCATGGTTAACACACGAAATAACAGCCATCGTGAGAGAGCTGCTCCAAGCAACGCTCCATCCGAACCTAATGGGGCAGGAAACGGTGTTAATCAAAGGCCTCCTCGAAGGCCACTTCCGGGAATTAACCTCACCAGGTCCGAGATTGATCGGGCAAACCCGGTCCTCGAACAGATTCCTACCCGAGCCGAAATGCATGAGGAATTGAGGGCTATCCGAGCTCTCTTGTTGAGAAATGAAGAGGAGTTGATTCAACTTAGGGCCGAAAGAGATGCAAGCATGCAAAGGAATGAGCATACGGATGGGAATTATTCCAACCGCTCAAACCGTGCCGAGCCATCGAATGAAAGGTCTTTGATTGCTCCAGAAGAGGTTGTTGCAAATGGAAATGGTGTTGGAAACATAGTGGAGCCTCGTGTAGTGGTAGCTCCTCGTGCTCATAACTTTAAGTACGAGAGCTTTCAAAAGTGTGGAGCTAAGGCATTCGATGGTACTCAAGATGCTGTTGGTGCTATGGAATGGTTGGATGATATTGAGGTTGTGTTTGCTTCTTGTTATTGCCCGGACGATATGAAGGTGTTGTGTGCAACCCGAATATTGAACGCTAGGAATTGGTGGAAAGCTACTATCTCCTTGACTCCCGAGGTGCTTGCTGCTATGCCTTGGGGTACATTCAGGGAGAAGTTCCTAGAAGAGTATGTGGGAACCCATGAGCTAAGATTGATTGAGAAGGAATTTAGAGCATTGACAGCTAAGCCGGGTGCCATAACTGAGTATGCACACTCATTTATGGAAAAGCTGAAGTTTGTGGGACATTTGGTTAGGAGAGATGTTGATCAGGTGGAAGCGTATTGTGATGGACTCCCTGCTAGCTATCGGGGTCTATGTAGACAGCAAACTACTTTATCTGCTGCTATCAAGGAGTCCAAGAGATTGGATGATGATTTTAAGACTGAGAAAGTGGTGGCTAAGGATGATGACAAGAAAGCCGGTTTCAAAAGGAGATTCAATGGATCTTCGAGCTCAAATAAGAAGTTTAAAGGTAACTCTTCTTCAAATGGAGACAAGGATAAGAAGAGTAGTTCATGGTGTTCGTCTTGCAAGTCTCACCATAGTGGTCCATGTTCTGACAAGACCAAAAGGTGTGATAAGTGTGGCCATCCGGGGCATTCTGCTGAAGTGTGCAAAGACAAGACTCGTTGTTACAAGTGTAAGGAAACGGGTCATATGATTGCTAATTGCCCTCAGATGAAGGATGATGGGAAGAAGGCGGCTGTACCAAAGCCTAAGGTTCGTGCACTTCAGATGACTGCAGAAGCTGCTAAAGACAACGATGAGGTGGTAAGCGTTATCTTTCTTGTTAATTCTAAACCTGCTTCTGTACTTTTTGATTCGGGTGCAAATAGGTCTTTTGTGTCTACTGTGTTTGCCCCTAAACTTGAAAGAGTCACTACCCCCCTTGATTGTTCCATAGAGGTTGAAATAGCTGATGGTACTATTAGTGATATACGTGAAGGATATGATGATTGTGCTATAGAGATTGAGAGTCGTTCTTTTCCAGTCCAGTTGTTGCCTACTACTTTAGCTGGTTTTGATATAGTCATAGGAATGGATTGGTTAGCTCAAAATGATGCCACCATAGTATGCTCTCAAAAGATTGTAAGGATTTCGACTCCTGATGGTAAAACTATTTCGGTCCATGGAGATAAGAAAAGAGGGGGCATAAAAATCATTAGTTTGATGAAGGCTCTAAATTGTATTCGGCATAATAAGAGTCATTTCCTTGCCTATGTTATCGATGCACGAAAGGAGAAAGCTTCCATTTCTAATGTTGATATAGTTTCTGAATTTCCTGATGTTTTCCCGGATGATCTTCCCGGTATTCCTCCTGACCATGAGGTCACTTTCCAAATTGATCTTGTACCCGGTGCTACTCCTGTTGCTAAAGCACCGTATCGTTTGGCTCCTACCGAAATGAAAGAACTTATGTCTCAACTTCAGGAACTACTTGACAAAGGTTTCATTCAACCAAGTTCCTCGCCTTGGGGAGCTCCGGTCCTCTTTGTCAAAAAGAAAGATGGTTCCATGCGCATGTGCATAGACTACCGTGAGCTGAACAAGCGAACGGTCAAGAACAAGTATCCTCTTCCCCGAATAGATGATCTTTTTGATCAACTTCATGGTGCTTCATTCTTCTCCAAGATTGACTTACGTTCCAGCTATCATCAATTAAAGGTCAAAAAAGAAGATGTAGCCAAAACAGCTTTTCGCACTCGTTATGGGCACTATGAGTTTCTTGTCATGCCATTTGGGTTGACAAATGCTCCTGTCGCTTTCATGGATTTAATGAATCGGGTATGTCGCCCATTCTTAGATCATTTTGTTATTGTATTCATTGATGATATCTTGATTTACTCCAAGTCTGAAGCTGAGCACCGTGAACACCTAAGAGCTGTCCTTGAAGTTCTTAGGGAAAAGAAATTATATGCCAAGTTTTCGAAATGTGAGTTTTGGCTTCGAGAAGTTCAGTTTCTCGGGCATGTCATCTCTTCGGAGGGTATTAAAGTCGATCCCGCCAAGATTGAAGCTGTATCTAAGTGGGAACAGCCAAAGACTCCTACAGAGATTAAGAGTTTTCTTGGTCTAGCTGGCTACTATAGAAGATTTATACAAGATTTCTCTCGAATATCCAAACCAATGACCGAACTGACCAATAATTCTCCATACGGAAAAGCTTTGGAGGTGTATTACCACGACCGACTTCATGGTCATGCATAATGAGTTGATTGATAAGTGCGACATTAGGAGAGTTTGCAGCAGCAGGTACAGTAGTCATTTTGAGTCTTTTAATATGTAAATCAAACGAAATAGGTTACTGTAGCAACACGAGTTCGTGCTTGGTGGCACGAAGTAAACAGAAGAGACACGAAGAACACTCGTGCTGACGTGGCACGAAGTGACACACGAAGGACAAGTCGTGCTGATATAAGCACAGTATACGAATCAACTCGTGCTGATGTAAGCACGAGGTCACGCGAAGTTGAACATGAATTCTTGAGAAAAACTTGAAATTCGAATTGAAATTGCAATTAATAGCAATCAATACGATCTTGAACCTTCTGGTAATCAACCTTAGGGCTCTGATACCACTTGTAAGTCCCTATTGTCGTATAGATCGTAAATAAGACGTGATTCGTTATGTCAAGAGTGCGGAATCCTCTTGAGATAACTAGATTGCTATTGCCTTTTGTCAATTAATGAGTAATTAATCAACCTAAGGTTACACACGAAGTGTTAATTCGTGTAGGAGATTTCACTTGCAACAATTCGACGTATTATCACCAATTCGTTACCTGAAACGTAATTAGGTTCGGTATTTATACTTGTATTAGTTTAGTTCGTGTGGGCTTGGGCTTCACACGAAGTGTATTAAACTCGATCCATAAAACCACCATGCCTTCGTGCTGACGTCAGCATGAATCCATTACAACGTGCTGATGACGTCAGCACGAGAAGCGTGTCTTGGATCCTTGTTTCGACTTGTACATAACGTCCAGCCATCGTTTAAGTGTTTTACAACACTTCTAACCTTGGCTCTACATCCTTGTACCTGCAAAACAATAAATATAACACACAAACATAACAACAATCACAAACACATCTCATATTGAAGTTCAAACGTAATCATTAAACACAAACATATGTCCTAACGACTTATTATTTAACGATTACATATAAATTCCTAAGAACAAAATAGTTAACCAAATCTACGTTGCTACTGTCACACAAATCTGCATCTACAGTTTTTCTTTGTATGTCTTAGATGAAATTTTGTCAAATCGCATCCCGTTCGGGTTTTATAATACGAGTTACTTCTTGGTTTTTTCCATATGTTTTTCCTTTCGGGTTTTCAAATAATTATATTGAAAACGTTTATTCTTTTTTTAATATATACTATACTAATAGAATAGGTTGTGAATAGTAACTCGCCTGCGTGGCGAGTTACTATTCGTCCATGCTATAACCTGCACCATTATTCGGATTTTGCCAAATCGCATCCCGTTCGGGTTTTATAATACGAGTTGTTTATTGGTTTTTTCCATATGTTTTTCCTTTCGGGTTTTCAAATAATTATATTGAAAACGTTTATTTTTTTTGTAACAATATTCAGATTTTACCACATTGGATCCCTTTCAGGTTTAAAATTACGGTTACTTCTTGGTTTTTTTAAATTTCTTTTGGGTTTTCAAATAGTATATCAAAACTATTTTTTTTTGGTATTGCCTTTGAATAAATATCTATTTCATATGTCAAAGATTTTAACAAACATATATAGCGACACATCATCAATAACAAAACATAATCGTTTTCAGGTTTTCAAACAATATATTAAAAACTTTTATTAATTTTTTTGTGGTATTGTCTTAGAATAAGTATATATTTTATATGTAAAAGTTTTTAACAAACATAAATCATCAATAACAAAAAGTAATCGAACTAATTGAAACCGCGCAACGGGCAGACGGAAACTATTGTGGTTTACCTTTAAATAAATATATATTTGATATGATAAACTTTTAAACAAACCTATCCATGATAGAATGTTTGTTAATTTAACGCAAATATACTAAATAACACAATCGTTTCAACACAACAATTGATGCCCCGATACAATAAAAGAGAAAGTTTGCGCATGGGCTCATTATCTGATGCAGAACCGATGCGAGAGGGTAGAATTATAAATTACTTACAGACACTCTTTACACCTCCAAAAACACACCATTTTCATCATCCCATGTCATAGTTCCAATGTGGCAAAAGTGATAGCTTGACAACTCACTCAGGCTGAGTGTTCTCCTTTAGTATGAAAAGGGAGATATCTCCATCTGGGCTCTAATTATATACCTTTAATAATATCCAACGGAGTGAACAGTAACTCCATTGGATATTGTAAATATTAATTTTGCAAATTATGAAACATAACTACACTTAGATAAGATGGTTCTTGCATCACTTATTAAGTGAGGGGTTGGGGGTTCGAACCCCCCCTTATGTTTTTTTTAGTTTTCAGTTTTTCATTTGAAAAGGATTGAGAGTTGGGACAGGTCAAAAATTTATTGGGTTTGGGCCTGGTCAAAATTTTATTAGGCCTAACTTGATTGTTAAAGGGCTTTTTTATTTAGGCCTTTAAATAGTTTGTGGGTTGTTTATTATTTTATGAACGAAATGCATTTTTGGTCCCTGTGTTATCACACAATTTGCAATCTTGGTCCAAACATTTGCAAAGTGGCGATTTAGGTGCTATAAGTCGGCCTTTTTTGCATTCTTGGTCCATTTTTAACTTTCCGTCCATTCATAACCGTTATACGCCCCATGTGCTAATCACGTGAGGGGTAGATTTGTCCATTTAATTCGTTTGGACCAGAATTGCAAAAAAAAACGAAAACCCTTTTATCCCACTCACCCCTTTAAAAACCCTATTTTCCCCCAAAAATCCTTAATAATTTTCATTTGTTTCACTCCAAATAAAAATTCCAACAGTAAGCAACTCACAAGCCATACAATGGTGATTTGTAGATGTGGATCTCCTTCTTTATTACGCACGTCGTGGACTGAGAATAACCCAGGAAGAAGATTTTATTGTTGTTCTAGAAAGGTAAAAGATTCAATATGTTATTTCGTTCTTAATTTAATTTGACCTAAATTTTTGGTTTTTTTTTTTGAGAAACAATAGGGTTCAAGACATGGTTTTATCAGTTGGCATGACCCACCCATGTGTAGTAGATCTATCGAAATCATCCCGGGGTTGTTGAGATCAATGAATAGGTTTGAAGAATCGGCCAGAGCTAATGAGATTCAAGCAACAAGATACAAGAAATTGCTAGTGATAAGTTGGGTTTTTTTTGTACTTTGGATTATATTTTTCTGAGGTTTGTATGTTATTTGGTGTATTTTTTTTTGATGTAAAAGTGTAATCGATGTAGCTTCTTTGGGTATTTATATAAAAATGGTATTCTATTTTATCTTTGATGTGTTGGTAGTTTGAATTCAGTAAATTGGGGTAATTTACTAATAGTAATATTACATTACATGCCCAACCAACATATTAAATGTCTGCAATATTGTGTCGATTTAGTTAAACTAGGAAATTGAAAACATTGGTCAAACATATATAACAAAACAGAAAAAAGCAAATGCATAGCAAGAACAATAACTTACCAAAATTTGTGCCATACATATATAGCACATATACTTGATTTAACAACTTAGTCAAAGATACAGATACTTAAAGAGTCAAAAGAGGAAATAAGCAACATTCGTAGACAAGTCTTTAGTAGAAACCAACATTATACTAAACAAAAGCAAATAAAGCAGTAAATCACTTTGCAGGCTTCTTGGTTGCACCCTTCTTCACTGCAGTTTTTTTTGTCCCAACTTTTGAACCTCTACCACTTGAACTTGAAGCAGCAGGCCTTGAACTTGAAGCAGCAGCCCTGGTACATGTTCTTTTGTTGTGCCCATCCTGCTTGCAGTTCCCACATTTAGTTAAAGCAGCTGCCCTTGTAAGCTTTCCTTCCTTCACCAACTGTATCTCTACTTGGCTCCTTCTCCTCTTCTTTTTAGGCCTCCCTATGGACACTTTCTGCTTGGGTGGAAGAAGTGAGTAAAGACCCTCAAACTTTGGCCATTCATTCCTGCATTAGGTTTGGAGACATGCAATCTCCAAGGACAAGTTGTCTCCTTTTTTGATTCTTTTTCTTTATCCTGTTCTTTTGTCTTTTTCTTCACAAACCTAATTCCTGTTGGGGAATGGACTAAAACTGGCCCACGTTGTAACCCCTGAGGCCCAACTTTCTGACTTGGCCCAGCAGTGTCACTTGCCCCAACCTTCTCACTTGGCCCATCAGTGTCACTTGCCCCAACCTTCTTACTTGGTCCATCAATATTACTTGGCCCAGCAGTTTCACTAAATACAGGAATATTGCCCTCACAAATGACAGTGAATCTTCTATTATCATTTTTAACAATTTTCAAATGCCTTCTAGTTTCAACTGATAGTTGGGTGACAAGTTCTTTCATTTCTTGTTTACTACCAAATACTTGTCCAGCATAAAACTTTACAATATGCTTTTCTGGGTTTGTATTTTGCTCTCTTCTTAATATCTTTAAAGCAGCAGTCCTAGCATCATCACCTGAATCTGATTGACTATCGATATTGTCAAAATTCAATTTCTCAACCTCTAGATCATCAATTGGGCCTCTATTTTCATTTTTATCCCTTTGTTCTACCCATTCTACCTCACCATCTATGTTATCTACAAAATCAGTCATATCAACTTCCACATCTGTGATCTTGTTTTCCCCATCCATAATAAAATCACTCTCTCCTTCACTATCTTCATGTTGTTCAGTATCTCCTTCAGTATGTTGTTCACCCTCATGTTCTGCAGTTTCCATGTCATGTTGACCATTACCACTACCACTACCCTGTCCATTTTGGTCACCCTCATTTACATGCAAACCACTACCACTACCCTGTCCTTCAGTATGTTGTTCACCCTCATGTTCTGCAGTTTCCATGTCATGTTGACCATTACCACTACCACTACCCTGTCCATTTTGGTCACCCTCATTTACATGCAAACCACTACCACTACCCTGCCCACATTCAGTTTCACCATGTACATTGTCACTGAAAAATACCTCATTGAAAAATGCATCATTAAAGGGTTGCACAGTAAGAGCAACACTAGTTTGGACTTGCCCACTACCCTGCCCATGATCTGTTTCATTTAACTGTGGTACATAAATTTCTTCAGGGAACAATGTCTTCTTAACAGGGGTATGTTTCTTAACCTTCATTCTAACAGGGGTAAGGGGCATGTCCTCAATTTCTTTAATCACAACATTCTTTGGACTTTGCAAATAAGTATTTAAATTTGTTTTCCTTTTTTCTATATAAATTTCTAACACATTAGGCTTGCCAACATACTTCAATAAATACCTAATATCATCATCATTACCTAGAGCATGAAGACCATAATCCAAGTCACTATCTGGAGCTTTAAAGTGATACCACAGTGGAACCTTCTCAGTATACCCTAGCTCTTTAACCATGGCATTGACTTCAAGTACAGAAAACTGGTCACCATCTACACAATCGACATAATTTACCTTCCCACCAACATATCTTCTGCCTGGATGCTTCTTAGTAAATGCCCCCCCGTGATGGATTTCCAAAGTAAAATAATTAGGGTTTTTTCCTGTAAAAATAAAAAAATAGGGTTTTTTAAGATAACAAAACATAAACACTTATATATACAAATTATCTTGATCACCAACTATATAAACACTCAAAAATGAAAACAAATTATTAAATAAAGAAAAAAAAATCAAGGAAGTCATGTCTGGCTACATTTCCTCGAAGAAACCACGTAGTTGAATCAAGAGTTGTTTGTGATTTTTCTGGATTTTGAATCAAAAGTTGTTTGGGATTTTTCTTCATCATAAATTTCTTTGATATTTCTGCTCATGTATGTGTGTGTATATATTGGGGATGTGAACTGCGAATGAAAAATAAATAGGTTTAGAAATTTGGGGAAAAAGGGGTTTATAAAGGGGAGGGTTTTCGTTTTTTTTTGCAATTCTGGTCCAAACGAATTAAATGGACAAATCTACCCCTCACGTGATTAGCACATGGGGCGTATAACGGTTATGAATGGACGGAAAGTTAAAAATGGACCAAGAATGCAAAAAAGGCCGACTTATAGCACCTAAATCGCCACTTTGCAAATGTTTGGACCAAGATTGCAAATTGTGTGATAACACAGGGACCAAAAATGCATTTCGTTCTATTTTAAAATTGTTTTTTTATGGTTTTTTTGCATTTATTTTTTAAAATCTTTTTTTTAGATTTTGATTGTATTTTTCTGTTCACAAAATATATATAGTTTTTTTTGGGGGGGGTTTAAAAAAAATTTGTTTTTAAAAAAAAAAAGGTAAATACCCAGGAACCCCTTAGTCCTGTAAAGGAAATTTTCCTCTCAAACTAACGACCCTGCAACGCTGTCTGTCGGGGAGACCCCAGAAACCTTGGCTCGTTGAACATGCTTTTGCAAGGATTCAAACCTAGGTGGTGTTCCCACCAAGTCGCTTTTTAGGGGGCAGGTGACCACTAGTTTAAACACTAACATGATGATATTGTGGTTGTGTATTCTCATGAAAAAGAGAACGGACACCCGCGGCAAAGCGCGGAATAAAACTTCTAGTTTAACATAAAATTCATTCAATTCAAATATATAATATAACTTAAACAAAAAAACTTAGATAACATAAATATAACAAGAACATGTAAACGGTGTCTTCATAAACAATCAAACCAAATCTTAAATTATCTCTAGGGACATATGGCTTATTTATTTTTTTAAGTATGTCTTGAATCGACTCTTTAACTTTGGGGTCTCATTCACTTTGAGAACAACTAAACCTAAAAGGTGACTCACTTTGCGAGTCCGGAGACAGAGCATATGAACATCCACGGCTCTTAAATATCATTTTTTGAGGACCGTGACATTCATAGAGTTTCGCCTTTTTGAAGATAAACACCTAATCACTCGGTCGAATCTAGTGGTTTATTTATTCTCTTTTCCACTATATACTTATCAACACAAAAAACATTGTTCGCGAATGTTTTTCGATAACCTTCATTAACTCCAAGACACTGTCACAAAAATAAGTTTAGGGAATAGAAAGAGACTGATTGAGATTTTATACCCTTTTATTAAACTTTAAAGTTAAAGAAGCAAATGAAAGAGTTGTCGTTAGTTAGTTAACACCGATTAAGAAAAGAGATAAGTGCTATGAAATGTATCAGACTATCACCCAATGAATGGCTTTGATTAGCTTCCAAAAAGGACAAATCCATAATCGATTAGAATTAAACATACATTGACCAACGACATAACTAACTCCATTTTTGTAAAGCGGCAAAGGCCGGAAATTTTAAGCTCGCCTGAATGCCGCGAGTTAATCACATAAGCGATCTTAATATTCTTAAGTATGCTTTAGTATGGTATGCATTTAATATCTTCACAATATTAATAGCTTCACTAATAACTTCATCCAAGCAAGTAGTCTGATGCCTTTGGGCAAATTTTGTGTAGTTAATGAATCTTTAAACAAATGCTAAGATACAAAACAAGTGGCGTTTGTAGTCCAACGGTTAGGATAATTGCCTTCCAAGCAATAGACCCGGGTTCGACTCCCGGCAAACGCATCTCTTTTACTTTTTATTTTCCATTACATTTTTTTTATTTTTTATCATTATTATTCCCAGTCAGAACTCAGAAGTTACATTTTATATGTATCTCCCGTCAAAGCCTTCAATACCTTCACCTTAACTGAATTTGCATATTTTCAAAATGAAAAGCCATTGCATTGCAAATAAAAGGTTTTCAGATTTTGCTCAAGATGAAAACATCTCTAACGAAAGATCGTCTCTTGTATCCAGTTTGGCTAAATCTTTCCTATTTCATGGTGAAAACATTTCGGTTTCTGAGAATTAAAATGTGTATTTTTCCACTGCACAGTGTAATTTTCTAATCATGTTACATACATATGCATACAATTTCCTAAATCCACTTGTAACAAAAAGCTTTTCTAATCATATTTATTACATTTATAACTTATTCATTAAACTTAAGCAAAAAGGGGCAAACAATACTGATGGGTCAACCAAAAGTACAAACCACAGTGTTTTGACCTGAATAGCATATTACACGGTTCAACCAAAAGCTGTATTGACCCTTCCAACCCAGCTCATCTGCCGCCTCTGGTAGAAGTTAATAGAATCTTGGAAATATGACTGAAGGATGAAGTGATAACGGTGACTACATTAACTTAACAAGCTATATAAGCCAATGTCTGTGACAACGGTTTAAGCTAAACCGGTTTATTATTCTTATACCTATTTGTATTTCTATGGATTTTGTATGGACTAACTGAACAAATTTGGCATACCAGATAGGCATGAACAAATACACATTGATATCACATTTGTGGTCTTGTTTGGACCACATAGATCTTCCCATCTCTTACAACACCTTCAATGTCTTGTGGGGAGCCATACAACTTCTCAATAGCATCTCCTGCTTGAGCAATGCTCGAGAGGATCGATTTCTGGAAGTTTACATCGACCATCAATGGATCGGATGAATAATCAAGTACAACCTTTTCTTCTTCGTCCATCGGCACACTGTAAAAATAAACGGTGATCAGTATGTTCTGCATCGAAATCGTCCAAACAGAGAGTGGGTACATAACTGAGAGGAATAAAAGGACATAATAAGGTAACTAAACTTTCTCAAATATCTATTAATTTTTAATCATTCTGGCCAAATGAAAAAACTTGACACATAAGCAGAGAGATGAATATGACCTTTTTTTTGGCACAACCCACCCAAAATAGAAAAAGTTGAAAGTTGGTTACCTTAAACCAGAAAAAAACTGGAAGTTACCCAAAAATATAAAATATCTTATGTATTATACCTTAAACATATAGTTTGTACTTTTTTACGTTAGAATTAATATATTGCCCAAATTTAAGTTTTAGGAAAGTTGGTTACTTTTTTATGCAATCAGTCTTTCAAACGACACATCAAAATGCACAGTTTGTGATGATAACATTAGGGCAGATACAGTAGATAAATTTAGCTTATCTTTCATTTAAAGGACATTTTTGAACTAATTAGGGGAATATCAAATTGGAACTTGTGACAGTTTTCAAGAGAGGAACAAAGTAAGAATTTACCTATCATAGAGCCCTGCACCAGCATAGCCTTCTAAATCTTCACCATTGGAATCAGATCGGAATATGATGGATCTTCTTATGAAAAGACCAATGGGTTTGCTAGGGTAACCCAAAACCTGCAGAATTTGATACGGCTTATGGTAAATGCAAAATATTGCATGTTATATATCTGGTAAGTTTGATAGTCGGAAAACAAATTAAAATGGCATAAAAGAACTGAAAATGGTATTTACATGGTTTACCATTTTCATTGCATCCAATGGTGTTGCTTGGTAAAGAATGATTTCAATTATAACTTTGTATGTATCATGAATTATGTTATGGTAAAAATATGGTAGCAATAGCAGTACATAATAGGAAGTAAATAGCAGTACAAACCTTAGGAGAATCAAGATTGTCTTTCTTGGAAATAAAACTTAATGCCCGACCTGGATAAGCTCCTACCAGAGTCTCCCCAAGACCCTTTACAACCTGCAGCATATCAGACAGATATAGATCCAAGTTATGAGTCCACATTTAATCAACCTAGTATTACTCCATCAATATCAATATATTTAACATTTGAGTGACATGACATGTAGTTTAATTTAAGTTCAGTTCTTGGTCACAATTCGTAAGTACCCTTAGAGATTGAAAACTTGAGGGAATCATTTACCAAAATCAATACTATTTATAATTTGTACTGAATACTAATGGGAGAAGTAAATTTGACAACTCAAATAAAATAAGTGATCAAATAACCTCGGCATATATCTCTGATGAGTCTCCTGAAGATGGATTAGTGGTATGAATAACAAATGCATAGTCAGCATTTATTATTTCCTGAACCAAGACAGCCATGCATAGGAGGTCATGGTCTAATCCAACTTTTCTTGTGCTGAAGTATGCTCTCTCGTTCCATTTTGAAGCCCAGACCTGTAAATGACAACCAAAATTCATTCCTCATGTACATTAGAGTATCTAAGCGATAACGAAAATGCATTCCTCATGTACATTAGGGTATCTAAGTGAAGTGATGAAAAAACCTTATACTTTCTAAACCTACTACTGGAGATATGATAGTTCAGTCATGATAATAGTTACAGTGGAAAATGAAAGCGAGGTATAGATGGGCATTACTGAACAGTTTTAAAATCTCATGGTATTCTATATAACTGAAAATGAGGAAATACCATCCAGGAGCTAACAGCAAGGTCAAAAGTACTTATGGGCATTGGACCTTGGGCAAGTATTAATGGCATCATAGATTAGTAAAAGTCAAAAAACGACTGGGTTGGGTAATGGGTAAAATGGGTAACTTTTGTGCATGTCAAAACTTAAAACTGGAGGGGGCAGGGAGATCCCAAAACACTTTTCTTCACATATTATAACAACATTTTATAAAAAAATAAAAATAAATTAGCGGCACATTTGATTATGAAGTCAACTATCACAAACTTTTAATTGTAATATATTTCTTCAAGCTTTGGTCTAGTACACTTGACCTGTTTCCTTTCAAGCATGTTCTTTTACTTTACCCGTTCCACCAAATTGAGACAAAATATAACCTAAACCGACCCAGCCATATATATATGGGTCTAAACTGCCACCTATAAAGAAGAAAACATTCGCCTCTAACCTTCTTTATAGCAACCCATGCTTGTTCCCATCTCTGCTGACCATCATCACCAGGCCATGGCATGTCAGAACTTTGCATTTTGTTTTTCAACTCTTGTACCTGAAAGTGCAGGCACCATCAACAGTTATTATGATTTTGATAAAGCATCCTGAAACTTTAACTTAGGTAGTGTTTGGTTAGAACTTAATTGACTTAATGAGAAAATGTCTTAATGTGGTAAGTCGGAAGGATCTGTTTAATTAGACTTCATCTGCAAAGAATGACTAGACTCAAAAAGTCACATATCGTAAAGTAAAGGTAACTCCCAATACCGTCTTCCACGGGTTATGGGTCCCCAATACTGTCTTCGACAGTGTATGGGGGAGGCTGAGATGTAGACAGTCTTACCCCTACCTAAGGTAGAGAGGCTGCTTCCGGTTCTACCTAAGGTAGAAAAGGACCTCCAGCCTTGCAAGGAGTTAGGATTGAACCCTTAACCTCTGACTCCAGAGGCAAGGGTGTTAACCACTTGATCCAAGCCTTGCTTGTCAAAAAGTCACATATGTGTTTCTTTATTCATCTAGTCACTGAGTTTCATTCAGCACAGAAAACAAACATTAGTACTGTTTAATCTGTACATACCATATTTATTCATACAAAGACCTTATCTAACTAGAACTTGATGCATAAAAAAACAAATATGGAACTTACCAGCTGGGATGGTGCAACAAGATCCAAAACCGTCTTACGGATGTCCTCAAGGACATCAAAATCTCCTGCTACTAATTTTTTCTTTAATAATTGCAGTTTTTCGAACACCCCCTGCAAATTTAATGTATGATTATTACAAACTTTTCATCCTTAAAAGTTAATATAACAAAACACTGGAACTAAAAGAAAAATGACAGTGAACTGAAAACAGTGTCTATCACATGGATATAATTTACACATACTGGGTACCTGATTTAGTTCATCAGAAAGAACTTTCTCAAAACTTCCAAAAGGCAATGCGACCGAAGTAGGAATGCCAACCCAAGATGGGACTTTTCCTTTAAGGTATCCAATATTACGTGATTTAGCTCCAACCTAGAAAGTTTTGAAAAAAGTTAATTACTTGATAATAAAAATGACAATATCAATGTAATTAAGAATCACGGTATTGAACTAACCAATTCACTTGTGAACTCCTCAGACGATATAGCAAATTTACCAGCAAACTCCTTTTTGACCAATTTTATATTAGGAGATGGGCCAACTTCTTCCAACTTATTTGATCGTTTTAGATCTCCCTCCTGCACCTCACTAAGATCACATGCACAGGAAAGGAAGGAGTAAGTACTGGTTGCTAATAAGAAGATGGAACAATAAGATTTCCAAGTACAGGATTTCACATTACCTATAAGTTATATCAGACGATGTCGGTTTTAGTTGCAACAATTTACCTTCTTTTGCACGAAGATCATCTAAAATACTGGTATCAAAACATGTTGCAAAGCAAACCTGCCAGAGAAAAAGCAAATCATGGCCAGTAATGCAACAAGTTAATAATGTTCACATAGCACGTGGCAAGACTAGTGAAATGGGTTGGAATGGGTCATTATCAATTACAGGTCAAAAGAATTTGGGTTGAAATGGGTTCTTATCAATCATGGGTCAAACCAGTCCAGATTTGGTTGACCCATAGACACTTTTGTCTACTTTTACAACCTATTTATAAATAATAATTGTATTAAGCCATGATTATAGACCAATTTTGTTATTCAGAAGGTTGCATACATATAAAGGTAGACTTAGGCTGACTTTCAACTTGGCTGACTCTTTCCCTTTTAGCTCGCATTTTTTAAACAACCCAAATCAAGTTATTCGGTCGTAAATAGGTTGAAATTGCGCCATCTCTAGTTCCACATATTAGACCAATACCTTGCTGTTTCTTGCTCGAACAGAAACATGAGATAAAACATCTGGCATATCGGGAGTTACAACAGCAACTGCACCATCAGGAATTTCTTCCTCTCCCCTCACGGACTTTGCCACTAAAATAGTTGGCATATCATAAGTTTTGTTTTGAACAGATAACAACTCATCAACGACAACAACATATCCAACAACTTCAATTGGGCTGATAACTTGCCAACTGTCCACGGGAAGGGAAATTCCGTTAAAAATTCTAACTCATGACATAAGACTGAAATTGATTAGCCACAAGGCAGTGAACCCAACCTTCCCAAATTAGCCACACTGCGAAGAATGGGGTCAAGTCGATTAACCAATGATGATAAAGGAGCCGCTGAGCCTGCACGAATCATCTCTTCGGTGAATATACTTACCTGTGTGGATTTAAGACCAAGTTAAATCAATATACATAGAACCAAAGAAGAAAAACTAAAAAAAACTTAATCCTTGTACTAACACCCATGTCAAAAAAAATATAAAAAAAAAGAAGGATGACAGCATATCTTACCGCCCGTTGGTCCAAATTAAGCCGTGCCCCAAGGTATTCGGCAGAAGGTTGCAATATTTGATGATAAAACTCCCCCTTGCTTGCAAGTGCAAGTCGGGTTCTATCAAGGACTGATTTTGCAAATAATGCCCAACTACCGTCTCGAGTCTCCAACATGCTTAGAGCTTGATTCCATCCCTGTGAAAGTATATAGAGACAAATAATTGAGTCATTTAGTATTTTTGAAACAAAAAATAGTAGAAATCAGACTCCCCCGCTTTTATAGCAAATTAGTCCCCAAAAGATTATTCCATGTTACTTCATGATATATGAAGACACGAACTGTAGGTCAAATTGAATCAGTTTAATAATTTAACTACCCTCTTCTAGCACAAAGAGAGGAAGTACATGATTGATTAGACAGGTTACTGAAATTACCTTTAAGCAATAGATCAAATCCTCATTGTTGTCTGATGAGAGAATGAGGTTCTCGAGAAGAAGAGTGATTAAATACATAACTTTCTGCAAAAAAACATTGAGGCCAAACATGAGATATTCATGAATAAACTTCCATACAATAATACATCTTAAATTAAATGCATAACAAGGTTTATGTGCCAAGTTTCGACATGATAACACAGCACACACCAAAGAGAAAAACCAGAACTAAAAGATGCTGAAAAATCATTTACCTCTGGCTTCGCATTGCTTAAATCTTCATAGCTCCTTTCAATGGCTGTCCTCACAGTAGAATCGAGGGCAATGTCCAAAAAGAGAAGATCCTTGAGACGATCATTTGGTTTAGACAGTAATGGCCTAAGTTCCTCACGTGCCTCTAGCAGTCCCTGATAAAAGAAACAAATCGTTATGTTTCCATTATGGCTTATAAAAATACCTAACGGTTTTATGTGCAAGAAGTTGAGCACTGGTGCCTGAAAAGACACTTCAAGTACCTCAAGAAGGGTTTCCACATTCCGATCTTCAACATGCTCTAGAATAAATTGAAGCAGTTCCTGTTTGAAACCTTGTCAGTTGCACAGAAAATATGGAGTTCAAGCAATTTCCTAAATAATTGACATTGCTAAAGATGGCAACCACGAAGATGATTACCGGAAATCCAGATGGTAGACCAGAAACAGGATTTATATTCACCCCAACCATGAATCCTTGTCCCTGAAATTTTGAACATTTCAACAATAAAAATTGGATAAGGCTCCCTTTCTCGACTAATCTAGAGCAGAGTGTTTAAGATCTGATTGCATAAGAGGGTAACACACTTTACGTGGACTATCATCGGATAACAAACGTTGTTTTAACTTCACCTTAACAATCATTGAACTTTCAAAAAGTTTGATTTAAAGTAATCTCGTAAGTTAAGCGGATTCCAGGAGCCGGTATAGCACCACATTAGGAGAAATCTGGTGAAACTTACCAACATGCCATGTCATCATTTACCAGGTAACCAGGTCAGATTAAATGGATCAAATATTTGGAACGTTGGTCAAATTAGAATAGATCATTTTTTTCCTGAAAACTTTCAAGTTTTTATGGTTGAAAACAAAGTTTGTTGGTTAAACTAGTAATCCACCTCAAGTATGTTACCTTTCTATTTTGTCCTAATAGTCTAATACTAATAATGTCAAGAAACATGACCAGTATATAGACATTACCTCAGACTTATAACCCATGCAGTTTGATATAGCTGATTCAAGATCTGCACCTGAATGAACTGCCTGTACAAGAAGAGAGTGTGACAGTGACTTGAGAGCCTGCAGAAGAGTGGAAGAGAAAACAAACAATAAGAAAAGAGTCTAGACCTTCAATGTTCTCATGTAGTTCCCCAAGTCACGCAATAGGCTCTCCTTTTGGTCTCCCCTGAACTTTGGCTCATTGCGAATGGCCCGATCATAACTTAGAAGTCGTTCTTTTGTAATTCCATTCGTGTTCAGGGTGTTCCAGTAAACACCAATGTCAAAGTCATTCTTTATATAATCAATCAATGCCTGCAACAAAATGAGTTACAATATGTGAACATTTCAGACATATTAAAAGTTCAAAAATATATAAATGCAACAGTATGCAGTATACCTGACAGATCACAACATCGTCAGGGCTTGTGTTATTATGCAGTTTTTGATGCCATTCTTCCATCATTCCACCAGCACAATCATTATTTCTCTACACTTGGAAAATAGGTAAACATTAGATTTCACTGAAGACAGATTTATGAAAAGTTAAATGACAGGATAGTAAAGACTTCGAAGGCACCTGGATCACCAGGATTTCATCCCGGATACGTTGTCCAACATCCCCTTCACCTCCACGTCCTACAGTTGACATGATCATTCTTAGAAGTTCACTATATTGTGGATAGTTCACGTAAACACTCTGAAGCAAGTCCGTGAGCCTATCCTGAGCTCTGCTTATCTCACTGTACCAAGCATAGACGTGAAGACCATGCAAACATTAGGATGAGCCTCAGTCATGCATCTAAGTAATAGTGTAATACTTAAGAATTAGGATGCTTCAGAAAAGGTGCATGTTGCAGTACAAGTAACTGTGTTATGTGCAAATGATTCATCAGAACAACTGAGATTGTAACTCACAAGAAAGATGAGTATAATTATACTTGTAAAGGAAGTTCAGCTAAATGCCTTACCGTGGTTTTACATTGTAGTTTTTGTTCCAAATTAGCTGTCTAGTGGCCATAAACCGCATCCATACAAGAATTCCTGCAAGGCCCAACTCACCAGTGTTTTTGGCTTCTTCCATCAAATCTGCTGCGATATTAAATCTGAGAAGAGCAGGAGCATGACTGATTAGTGATATAAGTTAACTACATAAAGAGTAACATGTGAAAAAGAAGAAAAATAGAACAAACGGATGGATAACCAATCGTCACAATAAAGGTTGCAACTCATATCTAGAGCTACATGGAGGAGAAAGTTATTCAATTGTTTTGATTTTTAAAAATTACTCTCAAAACCCAACAAATGCTCAAGATTTAAATCCTAAACATACATGATGCATATATCCTCACAAAATTCCTTGCTAGTTCTTAACCTACTAGTCATCTACATAAGAACTATTAATTTTGCAGTGTCAAATTGCAGATGTTAAATGTCCTAGGAAACATCATCCTGAATATAGATATAAAGCACAATGTTTACATCTTCACATATATATACCTTTTCTAACAATTGAAAAAATCAATGTATGCAGAATAAACCAGAAAAACTTATCAGAACAAACCCTTCAGTAAATGTAGATATACTAAATCTGAAGTAAAAAGTAAAATCAGAATCTTGTTCTGTGAAATAAGCAGAATACTGACCTATGCATAAAAGACTTCTGAGCCTCACTTTCCAGCCCAGCTATTTTATCTAATAAGGCCTTAGCGGTGCCCTTCCCATCACCAACATCCTTCATAGGGAAAAAAAAACAAGGGGAAACAATAACCAAAATGGGGAACAAAATTAAAAGTGAACTATATTAATTCATTAGCTTAGATAGAGAAGAACCATTATTGTCTTCTTAGGTCCAACAAATTCAACATAAAAGTCTGAATTATTATTCTTGATCCACCTTTTACCAGAAAAAAGAACAAATGGCATACCAACAAAACTACCCTCTCCAATTTCTATTTCCAATGACTGTATCTGTTCTCCACAAGAATGCAGCCAGTTTGGTAACAGTATTAGTTAGAAACCACACTTCATCTAAAGTCATCTAAAAGATATTCTAAAAAACATTCTGTCGTCTGACCTTGTTGGTAGCACCATCGATAGAGAGAGTAGAAAAATGAGTGTCGGCAGCTGCAGCTACAGAAATAGACCCTTGTGGTAACAAACTTTCAGGTGGTGCCTGCAATACACATCAAATTTATTGATTTTTTAAGGAGGATGTGCACAAACGGAGAATTTCTTCATAATTTGTAATATCAACCAGCTAGAAATATAGACACTTGCCAGCCACTCCCCAGCTTTCTTTGACAATGCCCAATGAAGGGTGAGTGGTTCCTTTAGGCTTGTAGCCAAATGAACCTTTATCTTACTAGAAGCCTTTGTTACTAGGACCTACAACATACAAAGATTTTAGACATAATACAATAACTTTCCTCTAGAGGTGGCAATTTCAATCCAATTCCTTGTCGTCAAATCGATTCTGGTATGTTTAACCAAACATACAAAATTTTAATACTTAGCAAACAAAAAAATGATTGAAAAGTCACCAAAAGTGTAATTCATGCATAAAACCCCAAAATCATTTTCATCTAAACTTTGGACTAAGTTTAAAAAAATTGGAAACTTTTCCAGATCAACCCATACCCGAAATTACAGATTCTGGCACATTACCCTACCCACTCATATCGCCACCTCTGCTTTCCTGCAAGGGAACACCAATAAAGCAAAGGTATCCTACCAAGAGCTCCTCATCAGCAAGTTTGTATGTCTTCTTGTTTACAATATCTATGCCACTTTGTTCTTCTATGGCCTTAGAGTAAAGTTCTATAGCAGACAAAGTTTTTGGTTTGACAGATATATCTTCGTCTGCAGACTTCACAGAAACTGGAATATGTTTGCTGAGAAGTTGCATGATGTCTCTCTTCTTCCTTTGAATCTCTTGGATAGAGTAATTTTTTTTCTGCACCTGTTTTTGAACCTTAGGTTGTATCTCTTTTTCTAAAATGCCGGTACCTTGTTCGGAACTTTTACCATCTTTTTTGGTTAATCTTGTTCGTATGTCCTCTAAAGAACTCCCCCTGGCAATTTCATCATACAGCTCTGTACGAGCAGCTTCATATTCCACCTATAATTTATTAAACTACTTTATTACTGTGACCAGCCAAATGCAAAACAGCCATGTAAGTAATCTACAAGGAATAGAAACACCATATACATGTTCTGCGGTATAGCTTGAAACTCTAATCTATTACGGAGTTGATGAACTAGTGGTATCCACACACTATATGAGACATCTTTCAAAATAAACAAGACAACAATCTTCTACAATTAATGTGTATTTAGGTTTAAGAAAGTTAAATATAAATGTGGCAACAATATATCTCTTGAATATGAGTAAGCTATACATACAAACTATTTCTCAGACGCTGAGTGGAAAATGCATTTATAAGGTGGAGGATCTTCACCCCTGTAGTAGCAGTATTTCATACACCAGTACCAACTTGTAAAGTGCAGTTTATGGTAACTGCCGATAGTCATTCCCATTATGTTTTGCTATCTTCTATTAGATATTCATTATATCAAATCTACCGTCATCTTGACACCATATTGTGAATTATTTCTATGTGCAAGGAATGTATAGCTATATGACTACTTATTCCGATATTTTATATCTGTTCATTGTTTCATAAACGTGCAACTTTCAAACTACCAATGAAAGTACTTACATAGTGTACATAATACTTATATGCTCCAATATTCATCATAAACCGTTAACTATCTCATATCTTAACTGACATTGGTAACCAAAATGTTCAAACACAAGCTATAGCTCAGTGCAACTGGTCCAAGAAGATCAACAAAATGAATATAAAAATAACTTCAAAATTTTACTTGCCTTTTCCTGTTCCGGGGTATACATTTGTTTCCCCTTCTTCTCCCATCTCAAAAATGCTTGAATCTGTACAAGGTCTTCAGGAATTACAACACTCGAAACTTGTTTCTCCCTTGAAGGCAACTTAACATGGAAGTTTTGGCCATTGTTTTTGTACCTAAACAAGATAGGTGCATGGCCATTGACGTAAATCTGAAGGTACACTCAACACCGGTCAAAAAGATAGGCTTACCATTTATTCTTTGCTTCATCTACTATTAGGAACTCTAGAGATTGAATTGAAGGATCGTCAATCTCTACTTTCAGGAATGAATTGGAGCCAGACTAGGAGAAAGATAATGAACATGCATAAATTAGCTGGTACAAAATCTGCATGCAGTATAAATGTTATATACACGTAGTCGTAAGTATTAATTTCAACTTACTTTTATAAAAGGAGTTCTAAGAGCCCTGTCTTTGTAAACTTTAGTCCCTTCAGGACGACGACCTGGAAGTAACCATTTCCTGGGAAAACGACGGAAGAAAATGAAAATCTCGAAAGGTATAAGCACATGTTAGATGTGGTAGAATCACAGATATTTTGACAGGTCACGGCTTACTCGTTTATGTTTCGTAGACCACCCCAATGCAGATATAGATGATCTGTGCTGTTAGTGAGTCGAATCTCCACCGACGGAATAGAAGAGATTTTAACATCCACCTGTAAACAAAAAAAATATAAAGCTATACGAACTTCTACTGATACATTATATGGTGGATTGCTGACGATCCAACGTAACGCGTACATCAGATAAATGTAATTAATAGCTACCTGCATCTCTATATCTCCTTCCAGGGTGTACTTTTCTCCCAATTGCTGTAATGAGAGAAAAAGATAGTATCATTCCATGTACCCAAATTAAAACTTTCAAGACATGAGACAAATATGTATGCAGATGGCTGTAAAAAGACTTTAACTTTAGGTAATAATAAACAATTGTAGCATATCAAACAAGAAAAATATTTCTTCTGGCCTAACACAAAAGCCACAGTATGAATGTCATAATCTTTTAAAGAAAACTTTGTCTTCTCATCACATTTCCTGACGGTTTTGATATGCATATTTGTCATGGATGGTGGTTGACTGAGGCCAGAAGGGGCTAAAGTTTAAGTGAAACAAGTGGGACTATTCTATAAACTATCATAAAAATAAAAAAAAAAGTTTAGCTGCTTTATGCATATAATCCTTTATATAAACAATGCTAAATATATCATAGATTAATTATGTAACAAAGTAAAAGAATAGAGTATCCAAAGATTGTTTATTTCCAAGCAGTGAATTACACATTTCTATCAAATCAATAATAGATCTGAACTCGATACACGTGCCTAATCTATACCCTTTTATGATAATAAAATACATATTAAACATGGATTGACAAACTATGCCGTATTTGATAAGTAAAGGCTTAAAGCAAATATTAGACTACTTTCACCATTCCATCTATAGCTGCATATGCTCAAAAGAGAAGCATTTAACAAAAGTTTCAAACTAATGTGCCCCAGATTCGATACTAAACATTTAATTTACACATTCTCTCCAATTAACTTTACACATAAACAATCATAATCAAAAGATAATCATTAAATAATCAAACTTCAACAAAAAAGGATATAAATTTACAACAATTGATTAAATAAAAACATCATTATAATTATAATAAACTATGGACTACCTCGGAAGTCGGATCGGTGGCTAGAACAGCTTGAACAGTAGGAAGTGATTGAAGTCGATATGTATGCAATGCCGATTTCCTTATAGTGAGTCTATGACCACGGAAATCGGTTGATAATAAAGCGGAAGAGTTCCGTAAGTTAGAATTGGCTTGAGCTTGAAACAAAGTATTTCCGATTTGAGTTTGATGCGTTATAACCGTTGATTGAAGCAAACTATGCCCTACCGAATTGCTCATATTCTTTTCCTTCTTTAAAATCACTATCTAACAAAACCTCTTCACAGAGCAAGCATCAGTACTCACACTATATATTCTATATCTATAATGCAAAAAAAATCAGCAATTCACTCACAGCACACAAACACACACACACACAAAATGTGTGAGTTAAAATTAACGCATATATGGAAAATTAGAATGAAATTAAGAGAAATTATAGGTAATGATTCACACACGCGCGCGCGGAAACTGTGTGAGTTCAATTTATATGTATATATCGATTAATCTATACGTATAGATTGAATAACGGAAATTTGGAGTGAAGAAAACGGAAATTGAGTTGTAAAATCACACACAAACACTATACATGCAGTGTCAGAACAAGAGTTCAATCAATATATATATGTATACATTATGATTATTACCTTTTGATTTTCAGAAATATAGAGATACAGAAAGTGTATGTATATCTCGAGAAATGTGAGAGAGAGATGAGTGATGGAGGTTGGAGAGGAGACTGTGAGTCAGTATTATTATTAGTAGTAAGAAGATTTTGCGGTTATTAGGCGCTACGAAATTTTGGGGGAAAAATGAATTTTGTAATTTTCTTCATAACGAGTTAATGATGGAAAGCCGAAAGTACATAAGGACTTTCTATCGGTTGATATACAACACCTTCATGTTTTGTTTAGCTATACGTTGATGTGACATGGGTTGCTTAAGGGTCAACGGTGTAGTCGGCTGGTTTTATCGGCAAAAACCATCGACTAGCATCAGCTCTTTGGCAAACCTATAGCACATGCATCGGCTAGTATCGGCAAGTTACATCAGCTAGTTTTAGCCGATGCTAGTGAACGTTGGGCAAGTGTCACGTGGTGATTTTGGCAGGAAAGGTGAACGTTGGAGCGTGTTTAATTTTTTCTTTTTTTTTTACTTTCACCCCTTCAACTTCTACATATACAACATACACATACATATTTTCAAATATAATTAAACAAAACACATTTTATTATTATTAAAAAACACATTTTACAATAAAAAGACAACACATAATTAAAAATGACAGTACATGATAAAACCACGAAATACATTAGAAGCCTACGATTACTCATCATCATCTTTTATTGACATACTTCCTAAGCCATGGTAAGCGTAATCGTCGAGCCACCACTTGTCGTGTTGCGGGCATTTGACTTCCCACGTGGTTTTGCTTTCCCCGCAGTTGTCGTGGAACGATTCGGCCCAAGTGCATTGGTCATCGAACGTGTGACCGGCCTTAAAAACATCATCGACTACACTCTTGATGTTGTTGATCTCCTCCTGTAGAAACGAAGAACAGTGTTCTTCGTGCTTCGAAACATTGTGGCCTGATGCTTGTATTGCCTCTACATGTTGCTCGCATCGTCGTCTTTTCTCCCGTAGGTAGCCCATAACCCCAGAAAGTTCGGTTTGATGGAGGGTGTCCTCTTTGATATCAGCCATGATTCGTGTTTTCATCTCATCTACAGTCAGACGAGGTCAGTGAACATTCTTTTTTGATGATGAAGACGCCATTTGGTTAGAAAGAGTGAGTTTTTAGAATGATGAAAATATTTTGATGGTAATGCAACTGAATTGAGCTCTGGGTTCGTATTTATAGAGTGACAATCCAGCTAGCCGTTCAGGGACTGGAAGTGTAAATGCATTTGAATTTTTGGCCGTTTGAGGGACTGAAAGTGTAAATATTTTGAATTCTGCCGTTAGAGGGGCTAATTGTGTAAATTATTTGAATTCTTCCGTTAGAGGGCTAATTGTGTAAATATTTTGAATTTTGAACGTTGAAGGAGCGTCTTCTAGCTTAACTTTAAATACTGGCTCCTTCATCTGAAACATTATCTCAAAACACAAACTTTTATACATCTGAAAAATGGCTTCTTCATCAAATGTTATTAGTAACCCAAAAATGACTGTCGATCAAGTGCATGAGAGTATCATGGCTGATATCCTCGACCACCAAAGGTGTAAAGAGGAACTTGTTGCAGTTATGCGAAAACTAAATGCGAAGAAGCAATGGTGACGAGAACAAATCGATTATATACAAACCGGGTATTGTTCTGATCTTGAGTGTCCATCCCTTACATATTTGCAGGGGAAGATCGACAAGATTCAAATTGTTGTGGAACAACTTGCTTGTGCGGTTATCACCTTGGACCATCTGATCATATGGGCGAAAGCAATGAATAATTTCTTGTAAATCCCAACTCAATAGATGGTACTAACTGAAGACACCTCTATGTCTATGGTGAGTTAACTTTGCAATATAAACACTGAACTGGAGACGACCAGTTACAACGAATGTATACCAAGTTCTGGATAGTTTACTTATAAAGGTGACAAACAAATATAAGTAAGGAACAGTGCAATAATGTAAATACTTGTAAAGTAAAATGGTGAGATGATGTGTAATTTTCAAGTGTAATTTATTTATTGATAATAAACAAATTACAAGGTTGTTGCGGAACCAAGATAATACAAGTATGTAAATATCCTAACAACCTATGAACTACAATCGATCTAACACTTGGAAATCCTCTTAACAATCGAAACACTTAAATGTGTGAAATGTTCCTTTTTGCGATTGAGAGAATATTGCACAAGAACACCAAATATATTGCAGGTATGCAAAGTTATGAAGTGGTTCACTTTCGAAGTGTGTTCTCACTTGGTATTCTTGTTGTGCAAAGACTTGTATTTATAGGCAAAGTTAACCTTGGGATGTTAACTTTGGCCGTACAAATATGGTTGACAACATTTAAGGAATAGCATTTAATTCCTTAAAATGCAGTGTAAAGTTGCAGGTTAAAGCAACTTTATTCAACCATCTTTATGTACCTTTTGTACTTTAATAATAAGATAAATCCTATTATCCGTGTAAAGGTACATAAAGCATAAAGTCAATTCCTTGTAATCAGTGTAAAGCTTTGTAAATGCTTTACACTGACGTTCTCCAGTTTCTATCTGAGATAGAATAACAACTGGGCTTCGCTGCCATTGTTATTCTCTTTCTTCCACTTGATGTCTTCGACTTCAGTTGGAATGTCTTCAGGTGTCTTGGTCAGATGTCAACTGGAGGAAGTCTTCAGTTGCGTTAACTGTACGATGCAACTGGACTTCTTATATTTCTGGACAAATCTTCTGGTCTCCAGATGCAACTGGAGACTGGCCAGTTTCAGCAAAACTGGTCCTAACAAATTCCCCCCATTTGTCCTGAAATATTGTTAAGTCTTTCTAGTTCTTTGTATCTATACAAGTATGAACTGGAAAGACCTGAATGACTAAATCTATCTAATTTTTCCAAGGCATTTTTATAGATCAACAAATGCCTTAGTTTTTTTTTTGTTTTTTTTGTGTTTGTTAGATTTAATCAATTATCTATCTTATTGTTACAATCTGGCAACTTCATTTATATGATGAAATTTACAAGAGTTACAAGAAAGTAAACAAAATACAATAAGATAAATAGAGGAAGAACTTAATCAGATGGCCCTTCGCCAGTTCTCCTTCTCTTAACAGTAGAAATGGGATGTCTGTCTTCAGGATCAATGTTCAGTCTCTCTTCAATATTTTCCTTGAACTTAAGCAGACTTTGAAGAACAAACATCCAACCCCTTTCAACCTTGTTCTTTTGTTGCCTAGCCCCCAACAAGTTTAGCATCTCCACCAGCTCAGAATAACCATATTGATTCACATCAGGATTCTCAGTTTGCCTCATGGGTCCATTAAAGTGTTGAACCCCAATAGTGAAGTGTTTGGTACCTGGTTTGATTGAAACTTTCACATCAGTAATTTTACCAGGGTTATATCTCCGCTGTTGCACTTCAGATAAATATGCTCGAGCTTCAGATTCATTGGCCAGTTTGATCTGGCCAGTGCTCATTTTGTGCACTGCAGCTTTGATATCTTCACTTGAAGGTTCAGTTGTTTCCACCCAGGTCCTAAGGTCTACATCTCTTGGCAGTTGCTTAGGTTTTCCTCTGGACTTGGGTGGATTCAACACTTGTTTGACCACCTTCTTTACATGCTCAGTTCTTTTGAGAATCCCTTCAGTTCTAGCTTCTTTGGCCTTCTCCACTGTGATGTTTAGACATCTGGCATCATGTTCAGCCTCATCCTCCTTATAATGTTTGTCAAGCTCAACCTCCAGTTGTTCTTTTAAGGCATTAATAATTCTGGGGTCAGCCTTGACTTTGGCATATTCTGCAAGTGTCATGCCCAGGAGACGCGCATCACTTATATCAAGTAGAGTTGGGGCCAAACTTTTTCTATCATTGGCTTGATTGACCCTCATCTGTTTCTTTCTCTCCTTGATTGCGTCCCCAAGCCTTGCCAGTTTCCTACTAACATCATCTGACACTGGAGGAAGCTGATCAATGTTACCAGTTTCTAACACACTGGCCTCAGTACCAGTTGTTTTTGCTTGTTCATCAGTGGCCAGCATAACTTCCTTTCCTTTATTCCCCCCATGACCAACATCATCAAATGTTTCAATTACTTGCTGGTCATCATCATCAGTACCAACAACATTTCTTTCTACCAACTGCCTTGCACTAACTGGACCTGGCAGTCTAGGTGAAGGTGCAAGGATATTCCTTCTTTCCCTTTCCCCCCTGGCAGCATCTAGGCCTGCACGAATAGCTGCCCAGTCTTCATTACTGGAGGGCAAACGGGCTAGAGGCTGCCACGTTTGCATATCCTTGCACTCTTTAAAAACTGTGCAAATCATCCGGAAGGATCTCCATAAGTGGTTAATTTCTTGAGACTGGGTCAAGACATTTGCTGCAGTTTGGTCCTGACCAGTCTTCAAGTCTTTCAACAGCTTTGAATCTTCATCTAAACCCTTAACCACTTGTTCCTTCACTTCAGCATCCTTCTTTTTCAAGTTCTCCACTTCAGTCACCAGATTGTTAATGGATGAAGTGTGAGAAGCTAACTGGGTGTTTACAGCATTAACTGCACCCCTTAACTGCCTAACTTCAAGTGCCAGAGGCTCCAGATTAACCTGAGGAGGGGGGAGCTTGGCAACTTCAGCCATTACCTTCTTAACCAGTTCATCTTCTCGACTAGCCAGTTTTTCATCAATCATCTGGCCAACTGAAGTGGCCACCTGCTGTCCAATTTCAACTACATTAAGGCCAGGTCTTTCAAACAACTCCTTGACCTGCCTCTCTATCTCCTTCAGATCAACCTCTGATGATCGAACAGTGTTACTTAATAGGTTGGAGATAGATGTATTGACATTGGAATGAGTTAAGTCAAAAGCTTCTTTCAAAGATGTGGCCAGATTGTTACAGCTTGTGACTAACTCATTCAACTTCTTAAATACCAAGTCCTCATTGGCAGCAAACTTGTTGATTCCCAAATCAACAACCTTAGAATTTGTGATCGAGTCTTTGTTGTATTTGGAAATTGACTTGGCATTCTGCTCAATTGTCTTATGAACACCCTCCACCCGTTTGATCAGGTTTTGGATGTCGGCTGAGAAAGAGACAAATTGAGTATCCAGTGACAGAGGAGAGGGTGTCACTGGACCAGTAGCAGGTTGCACTGGAGCAACTGGAGGGGGCAAGACAATGGAAGCCTCTCCAGTTGTTACAGTAGCAGAAGAACTTAAATTAGGTAAAGAAAAAGAACGCTGAGGGATTTCAATGTGTTGGTCAGGCTGAGAATGCTCAGGTGTGACCAACGGCGGCGGTAGGGAGGTGTGCCTATTTCTAGGCACAAAAAGAGTTGATATTAGTGATGGAGTTCTTTGTGGGAAAGATCTGGTGAGCATATCTGTATAGGAAACTGAAACTTGTGGTTCTAGGGGTTGATCAGAAAATGAAGGGAGTTGATCATGTACAGATGCATCAACCATTTCCTGATCATCTTGTGTCCCTTCTGAATCCGAAGATTCAAGATGGAACTCATCCTCATTCATGCCTAGATTCATAAATGATAGGGATGGCTGAACATCAAGTTCAGACTCCTGATGACCAGTTCCAGTTTCCTGGATGGTTTCATCAGTTGGTGGATCAGTTGCCGTGGCAACTTCTCCATGAATAGAGGTCACTTGTGCCTCAACTGCAACTGCTCTATCCTCAGTCGTAATATCATAGGCCGTAGAGTGTGGAACCTCAGTCTCCAGCTGTGACTGGCCAGAGACTTCGTCAGTTCGTGCAAGAGTGTCAGAAATTTGGCTCTGCAAGATTTGTGCTGACACCGACTCTACTCTGGGTTGGGTTATCCCAGTAATATCTTCACCACCCTCTCCTACAGAAATTTCGAGGGTGGCTGCTTGCAAGTTTCCCATTTGACTATCTCCAGTTTCCTGTTGGGAGGAAACTGGAGGGCTGGTTGGGTTACTAGTGTCAGTGGCAAGTTCTGACAAATTCCTAAGACGACGACGGTGTGACCTGGTTGCCTTTGGAACACCCTGGAGACCTGTTGGGAGGTCTCCAGTGACAGTTTGAGGGACTGACACGCTGGAACTGGAAGGGTTAAACTGTCGGATGGGTTGTGCCACAGTTATAACTCCAGTAGACGAACTGGTGGGTCCCTCATTATTTTGAGGCCCGCCCAGTTGTCTTTCCGGCTCACCTTGGATTGGTGCACCGGTTTTAGAGAATGCCAGCAACATTCTCGGAGGAATCTGGACCTCCCCAGGTATAGAAGCAAGGGAGTCCAGATTTCTCAACATTTCTGGGACAGTGTACAGTGATAAAGTATTTTTGTATTCATCACTGCCCAGAATTTGAAGGAAACAGAGTGATAAGAACCTGGAGAAGGGGATACATGGTCCCCTTGAGCCCTTCAGTTTTTGTACCAGGCTTCTAAACAATATATCAGCGAAATCCACTCTGAGTCCGTTCCACAAGCAGTATGCCATTTCTGCTTGTGTGGAGTTAATCTGGTCCAATCCACCAGAACTCCCACCCATGCTTTCAACAAGGTGGATGAAGAAAGTAAATGAAGAGAGTAAATGAAGAGAATGAAAAGAGAGTAAATGAGTTATGGAGTAAATAAGAGTATTTATACTGGAATTCAAGATCAATGAAGAGAGTAAATGAAGAGATAAATGAAGAGAGTAAATGAAGTTAATGAAGATAAATAAGGGTATTTATAAGGAGTAAATGAAGAGAGTAAATGAAGAGATGAAAAAGAAAGTAAATGAGTTTTGGAGTAAATAAGGGTATTTATAAGGATATTAAGATCCCAATGAAGAGAGTAAATGAAGAGATATGAAAAGAGAGTAAATGAATGAGAGTAAATGAAGAGAGTAAATGAAGGAGTAAATGAAGAGAGAAATGAAGCAATGTATGAGAAGTAAATGAAGAGAGTAAATGAAGAGAATGAAAAAGAAAGTAAATGAGTTTTGGAGTAAATAGGGGTATTTATAAGGGTAAATGAAGAGAGTAAATGAAGAGAGTAAATGAAGAGAGTAAATGAAGAGAGTAAATGAAGGAGTAAATAAGGGTAAATAAGGGAATGAAGAGATAAATGAAGAGAGTAAATAAGAGAGTAAATGAAGAGAGTAAATGAAGAGAGTAAATGAAGAGAGTAAATGAAGAGAGTAAATGAAGGAGTAAATGAAGAGAGTAAATAAGGAGTAATAAGGGGATTCAAGATCCCAATGTAAAAATGAAGAGAGTATTTATGAAGCAGAGAGAGAAATGAAGCAATTGTTGATGATTGGAGAGTAAATGAAGAGAGTAAATGAAGATAATGAAAAGAGAGTAAATGAGTTTCGGAGTAAATAAGGGGTATTTATACTGGAATTCAAGATCCCAATGTAGTACCAAAAGTTATAGTTTATTTAACAAAATCAATTTCGTAGATATTTTTACAAAATAAGTTTGAATTTTGAAATAAAAACATAATTACCCGTTTTAGCATTAAATGCTACGACGGCTTAACTTACCCACTCGCCCACTTTCTTTTATTTTTCCAATAAAAACAGTTGTCATTTACCAAAATACGTCACATGACCGTATCAAGTGGGTTAAAACACTCGAGTACCATCATGTGGCATAAGTATTGACCATGTATCTCTAACGTTATGAAAAATTAAGACAAGACTGAACCTGGTCACTGGAGGATTAGTCCAGTGCCAGTTTCCAACTGGAGACATCTCCAGTTGTAATTTTTAAGTAAAAAGGTTTTAATAAGAAAATCACCTGGAGAGTTCTCCAGTTGTCATTTTCAAATAAAAAGAATTTTAGTCAGAAAAATTACTTTAAGTCTTTCCCCCCAAAATGGTGATCCAGTAATCAATTAGTGCCAGGATAGTATCACAAAGGCGTTCGATAGCCTGGCGAGCAAAGATTAACTGAACCTCCTCAACTGGAGAACCTCACCAGTGTCACTGACGCGTTCATAATAAAATTCTCCAGTTTTAAGGATTCAACATTCCCAGTTCGCTGATGAGATGTTTAAAGGTTTTCTCATCAAGAGGTTTTGTAAAAACATCAGCTAACTGTTTGTCAGTGGGGATGAAATGAATTTCAATATCTCCTTTCATAACATGATCACGAATGAAATGATACCTGATGTCAATATGCTTTGTTTTGGAGTGCATCACTGGGTTGTGAGATATAGCAATTGCACTGGTGTTGTCACAAAAGATTGGGGTCCTTGTATACTTTTGACCATAATCTAGTAACTGGTTCTTGATCCAGAGAATCTGAGCACAGCAACTGGCCGCAGAAATGTACTCTGCCTCAGCAGTGGACATAGAGACTGTCGTCTGCTTCTTGCTGGTCCAACTTACCAGTTTTCCTCCAAGGAAATGACAACCACCAGTTGTTGATTTTCTATCTATCTTACAACCTGCATGATCTGAATCTGAATAACCCATTAGATCTAACCCTGAGCCTTTGGGGTACCAAAGACCAAGGCTAGGACACCCTTTCAGGTATCTAAAGATGCGCTTAACAGCGAGCAAATGTGATTCTTTTGGGTTAGCCTGAAATCTGGCACATAGACATGTTGCAAACATTATATCTGGTCGACTGGCAGTTAAATACATCAGTGAACCAACCATACCACGATAGTCAGTTCTGTTTACTGGTTTGCCAGTTGGGTCAGAGTCCAAATTTAGTGGTGCTGCAATTGGTGTGTTTTTCGATGGGATAGAATCATATTTGTATTTTCTTAACAAATCTCTGACATATTTTTCTTGGTTTATAAAAATTCCATTTTCAGTTTGCTTAATCTGAAGACCTAAGAAAAATGTTAATTCTCCCATTAAACTCATTTCATACTCAGATGACATGATTTTAGAAAACTTTTTACACATTGCATCATCAGTTGAACCAAATATAATATCATCAACATAAATTTGTACCAATAAGATATTACCTTTTTCTTTCAAGATAAATAAGGTATTATCTATTGCACCTCTTTGAAAGCCATTTTTAAGAAGATGTTTGGTTAAAGTATCATACCAGGCTCTTGGGGCTTGTCTTAGACCATACAAAGCTTTGTTCAGTCTATATACCCAGTGAGGATGCTTCTCATTGAGGAAGCCTGGATTCTGCTTAACATAAACTTCTTCTTCCAACGTTCCATTAAGGAACGCACTTTTGACGTCCATCTGGAAGACTTTAAACTGCAGGTGAGCTGCATAAGCCAGAAATATTCTGATGGCTTCAAGTCTTGCAACTGGAGCAAAAGTTTCATCAAAGTCAACGCCCTCTGCTTGACAATATCCCTGGGCAACCAATCTGGCTTTGTTTCTTACAACATTGCCATCTTCATCCATCTTGTTTCGATAGACCCATCTTGTTCCAATAGGTTCTTTCTTCAAACCTGGAGGACAAGGAACAAGTTCCCATACGTTGTTCCTTTCGAACTGGATAAGTTCTTCTTGCATAGCTTCTACCCAGCTTGGGTCTGCCATAGCCTCGTCAATCTTCTTCGGTTCTATTAGTGATAAGAAGGTGACGTTCAAGCATTGCTCACTGGTGGCTCTTCTAGTCTGAACCCCACTGGATGGATCTCCCACAATCTGTTCAATTGGATGTGCTCGAGTCCATCTAGTGTATTGACTAGGCTGGTGAACTACAATATCAGTGCAAGTCACCTGATGATCTTCTTCAGTTGCAACAGCTTCTGGAGGAGGATCAGTCCAAACCATTTCTATATCCTCATCAGAGTCAATGAGGTCACGATTTGCATCATGAAATTCTTCAATACAAGGCATTTCTTGAAGAACTGGAGAGGTTGGGGTTTGAACTGGTGCTGATATTGGAGTGGCACGTACATCAGATCCAATCACCAATTCCTGTGGTAGATTGAAATTGATGGATGGATAAAATAAAGTGTCACTGGTGGTGCTCTTCTTCTTAACTGGTTCCAATTGTGAGTAACTGGAAGCATCTTCTGGTGGAACAACTGACTGATGAACTTGGTCAGTTTCACCAAAATTAATTGGAACGACTGGAGAAATATCAAGGGTTGGTCTCTTGTTGATTGCTTCAGTTGATTCGTCGAATGTGACATGAATTGTCTCATGAACCTTTTGGAGTCTATAATTATAAACTCTAAAGGCCTTTCGAATATCTGAATAACCTAAAAATACTCCTTCATCAGCTTTTGCATCAAACTTTCCAAGCTGACTGGAATCGTTTAAGATATAAACTGGACAGCCAAATACATGGAAATATCCAATATTTGGTTTTCGATTCCTGAGTACTTCATAGGCAGTCTTCTTATGTCTCTTGATGTAGACTGACCGGTTTTGGGTGTGACAAGCAGTTGCAACTGCTTCAGCCCAAAAACTGGTGGGAGACCTGATTCAGATAGCATACTTCTGGCTGCTTCTATCAGTGTGCGATTCTTTCTTTCCACAACTCCATTCTGTTCTGGAGAGCGAGCTGATGAGAAGTTTTGAGAGATGCCAGTGTCATTGCAAAATGTTTCAAGTACCTTATTTTGAAATTCAGTACCATTATCACTTCGCAACTGACAGACCTTTCGAGTATACTTGAGCTCAATTCTTTTGATGAGAGAGATGATTTCAGCAGGTGCATCACTTTTGGATCGAAGGAATACCACCCAACAGTATCTGGTGAATTCATCGACCACAACTAGAGTGTACTTCTTTCCAGCTCTAGTTTGAACATTCACTGGACCAAAGAGATCCATATGGAGCATGTGAAGAGGTTCAGTGATGCTAAAGTTTTGCCTAGTTTTGAAACTGGCTCTTTTCTGCTTGCCCATCTCACACCCTGGACATGGCTTTTCTTTATTGAAAGAAATCTGAGGTATCCCATCAACCAGTTGTTTGCGAGACAACTTGTTAATATTTTTGAAATTGAGATGGGATAACCTTTTATGCCACGGCCAGTTGGTGTCCTCATCAGCCTTGGTATAGAAACACTGCTCTTTTGGAGCAAGTTCCATATCCATGATGTACACATTGCCTTTTCTTGGTGCAATCATCACCACTTTCCAATCCTTGTTAAATATGGTGCCTTGTGCAATATCGAACAAAACTCTGAAGCCATCATCGCAAAGTTGGCTGACACTGATCAGGTTGTATTTCAAACCATTCACAAATGCAACTCTTTTGAATTCGACTTGTCCATTATTGAGCACACCATATCCTTCAGTCTTTCCATTCTGATCATTACCAAACGTCACTGCCGGTCCATCTTGGACAGTGAACTCTTCCAGCAGGGGCTTACATCCGGTCATTGTCCGTCCAGCTGCGCTGTCCAGATACCAGATATTCTTTTTACGATCGCCCTGCACACACACAAAAATCATTAGTTATTTTTGTGAACCCATCTTTTCTTGATGGGTTCACTGGACTTCTCTACAGAAGTCACAGTTGATTGTTGTGGTGTTGAACTGGAGGCTGGATCTGGAGCTTTTTCATCAGCTCCAGGTCCAGGAGTAAAGACAATTGGTACTTGATACTTATTCACCTTCTTCTTTTCAGATTTTGTTCCAGATGGAACATTCTTTTGTTTTTGTTTAGAAGGTGGTTTGATAAATTGTTTTTCAACTGAGGAGGACGAACCTCCTTCCAGATTTTTAATTCTGGCAGTGCAACTCTGAACCTGCCGAGACAAAAGTTGGAGTTGACTGTCCAGTTTAAACAAAAAATCATTTTCAACAGGCAGTTGAACCTTGGACTTAGGTTCAACTGGAGACTTGTTCTTAGGATTCTTGGGCTCCTTAGATTTTTGAGGTAAAGGCTTGTCATTTGCCTTTTTAGCTGGAGCTTTAGCCTGTTTGGCTCCAGTTTTGACCTCAGTGGGGGTGGTCTCATTGGTTTCAGCTTTGACAGTTTTAGGTTGGTCATATGGGGTTTCCACTCTAAGAACTGGAGGCAATGCATGAAGATCCGGTATGAGCGCAGCCATTGCAAGATCTTCAGATTTCCATGCATTTTTCTGGGCATCAATGGTTTTTGAAAAAGCATCATAATTCTTTCCAGATGCTTTTACCCAGGACTTGATAATCATTTTTTCTTTTTCAACATTTGATTTTAAATTTTGATTTTCAAGTTCTAATGCCTCAATCTTTAAAGCTGACTCCTTGAGAGCCAACTGGACACTTTGTAAGTCGTTCAGTTGTGGTCTCACAACATTCAGCTCAGTTAAGATAGTCTCCAGATATCTTTCACTGTCTGATCTAACAGATTCCACAAACACTAAATCACCATTTAGTGATTCAGCAAGGTCCAGTTTCAGTTCTGGGTCCAGTTGATTATCATAATCATATACCTTTTTCAGAATAATGTCTACCCATCTTCCAGTAATGATATCATCTTTTGCCACATGCTGCTGCTGCTGTTGATCTTCCAAGTTCATGAAGCACATGTCCCTTTCCTCTTCATCATCAACTGATGAATCATCAGAGTATTCCCACTTTCCTTCAGTTTGTGCAATCATGCACTGGTTTTTATCTTTTTCAAAGGAAAGAAGAGCAATCTGGGCTTTAAGCTTTTTGTATTTAGCTTTATAGCCATCATCAGCCCGATTGTTGTTAAAATTAGGGACAGGGGGACCAGTTTGGTTGTTCGACTGACTAGACCTGCATTCCTTCATGAAGTGTCCTTTCTTACCACACTTAAAGCAGGTAAGATTGGACTTGTCCAGAGAGTTGGAGCTGGAAGCATTATTTGGCCCATTAAATCTATTAGATTTATGCTTAAACCTGTTAAAGGTTTTAGCAATCATGGCGACCAAGTCATCATCGTCAGTTTCATCACAACCATCACTGATTTCAGTGGTCAGACCTGAGTTCAGAAAGCTGTTCAACATCTCCTTCATAGAATGTGACTGGACATTCTCAGCAGATATTAAGGCAGCACAAGGTTTCTCAGTTAGACTAGAAACCTTTGAACTCTGGGCATGATTTAAAGCATCCTGCTCAGCCACAAGTCTTTGTGCATTATTATCTTCAGTGAATCTGAAGGCTCCATATAGAGATGCAAGAGTGTGGTTGTGCAGGGTCTTACCTTGTCTTAGGACAAGAATCATGTTTTCCCATTTTGAAGGAAGAATATCACAGAATTTCTCAAGAAGAATGTCCTTATCCTTCTTTACACCCAGCCCTCTCAGTTGATTAATCACACTGGTAAATCTGGTATAAGTACCAGTCAGGCTTTCATTGGGTAAAGCAAAGAAGGTTTCATACTTCTTGTTTAAAGCAACTTTCCTGGTGACAATGGTGTCATCACCTCCTTCATACTGAAGAACCAATTCTTCCCACATTGCCATGGCACTGGGGAATAACACAAGAGTGTCAATTAAGTTCTCAGGAACAGTTGCAAGGATCATGTTTTTCAGTCTGGTGTCCAAGTCCACCAGTCTGCGATCCTCATCAGACCAATGGTCTTCGAGCTTTTCTCTTGAGCCTCTTCTTCCAGTAGGATCAAGAAGAAGACTCACCCCAGGGGACATAGGTACATATGGTCCATCCTTAAGGATTTTCAACATGTATCTATCGATCCCACCAAAATGCAAAAGCATCCTGGCCTTCCATGTACCAAAGGTCTCACTGTTCCCATCGAATTTAGGAACAGGAGTATTGGAATAATGTACATGGACATGGTTGGGGGCAGGAGGAGGTGGAGGGTTGGTATGAATAGGAGGAGCATTATTAAAATTGATATTTTCAACATTTGGACCAGAACCATCCTCACCTTCAGTAGTAGACATCTAAGCAGATCTAGGCAAATATATTAGCCTTCGGCTCTGATACCACTTGTAAGTCCCAACTCAATAGATGGTACTAACTGAAGACACCTCTATGTCTATGGTGAGTTAACTTTGCAATATAAACACTGAACTGGAGACGACCAGTTACAACGAATGTATACCAAGTTCTGGATAGTTTACTTATAAAGGTGACAAACAAATATAAGTAAGGAACAGTGCAATAATGTAAATACTTGTAAAGTAAAATGGTGAGATGATATGTAATTTTCAAGTGTAATTTATTTATTGATAATAAACAAATTACAAGGTTGTTGCGGAACCAAGATAATACAAGTATGTAAATATCCTAACAACCTATGAACTACAATCGATCTAACACTTGGAAATCCTCTTAACAATCGAAACACTTAAATGTGTGAAATGTTCCTTTTTGCGATTGAGAGAATATTGCACAAGAACACCAAATATATTGCAGGTATGCAAAGTTATGAAGTGGTTCACTTTCGAAGTGTGTTCTCACTTGGTATTCTTGTTGTGCAAAGACTTGTATTTATAGGCAAAGTTAACCTTGGGATGTTAACTTTGGCCGTACAAATATGGTTGACAACATTTAAGGAATAGCATTTAATTCCTTAAAATGCAGTGTAAAGTTGCAGGTTAAAGCAACTTTATTCAACCATCTTTATGTACCTTTTGTACTTTAATAATAAGATAAATCCTATTATCCGTGTAAAGGTACATAAAGCATAAAGTCAATTCCTTGTAATCAGTGTAAAGCTTTGTAAATGCTTTACACTGACGTTCTCCAGTTTCTATCTGAGATAGAATAACAACTGGGCTTCGCTGCCATTGTTATTCTCTTTCTTCCACTTGATGTCTTCGACTTCAGTTGGAATGTCTTCAGGTGTCTTGGTCAGATGTCAACTGGAGGAAGTCTTCAGTTGCGTTAACTGTACGATGCAACTGGACTTCTTATATTTCTGGACAAATCTTCTGGTCTCCAGATGCAACTGGAGACTGGCCAGTTTCAGCAAAACTGGTCCTAACATTTCTGTTGTTAAATTGCTCTGGAACACTATTATGTTGTATGTTTCTTTTTTAATAAGTTTATAATGTTTTTTAAATTATGAATAAATTTCCGTTGTTATTAAATTGCCAAATAGACATCTTTTATTATAATACTTAAAGACATTACATAATTCAGAACACTAAAACACACTTAATTAAAACACTAAAACACACTTCATATTGAAAACACTTAATAAGCAACCATGATAAGCTACCTGAAGCAGTGCTCGTAACCGAAACGCCTCCATACTTCTCATGGTACTCCTGATGCGCCGTTGCATAAAGCAACTCATCAGAGACGGTCCTCCCCTGTGCATTCAACCTCATACATATTGCCTCAAACTGCTTACATGCCTGACGAATTCTTCTGAAGTGACTTACTAGTTGAAGTTCGCTCCGTGAAACTCCAGTCGTGTCCTTGTTGAACATTTCAGTGATGTCGTTCCACAAGTTTTCGCTTGGGTTAGCCATTTCACATCTACCGGTCACTGGGTCAGGATGCCTCAACATCCAACACCTCGACAACAAAAGATCTTCTGCTTCAGTCCACGGATGATGCGCCATTTGGTTGTGATGTTTGAATGAAGTGATTTGATAAAGATAGAAAGGATCTGAGATAATATTGTTGTGGTTTGAAATGGTTGTGTTTGTTGGGTATAAATAGAGTGTAAAAAGAAAAAAATAATAGTAGAAAAGGCATACAGCCGTTATTTGTTTGGTTGTAAGATTTAAATGAAATGTTTTATTTATTTGTATTGTGTTTTTAAAATTAATGAAAGTTTAGGTTTATTTTGTTAGTATGTGATCACGTAAAATGAACGTATGTCCGGAAATGATTTGAGCCTACGGGGTCACACGTCTCGATTCAAATATAGTTAATATTAATTGATTTATTAATTAATATGGATCACGAATAAGTTAACGAACGGTCGTTAATATTTAACGGTTACTAGCTAACGGTCGTTAAAGTAAGGAGATAAAACGATTAGGGAAGGTTCTAGAAAAGCCATAGGGGGTCGGCCTCCCTACTAGGTTTCCTAGTGAAACCCTAAACTTGATGGCCAAGTTTGGGTCTACCTATAAATACTATAGGTAGGCTTATGGTTTTCTTTAACAATTACACATAAGAATTGTAACTCCAAAAACCTCTCATCTCCCCCTCTCCTCTCTTATCTTGGACGGCCAAAACCAAGGGAAAAACCTTTTGGGTTTTTGGTTTTCGGTTTTGAAGAAGGAGATCAAGCCAAAGGTTGCTCGGTTCGTGATCAAGTGCTAGCACACCTATATCGGTGGATCGTGTGTGCAATCGTAGAGGATTTACTTCAAATCCTTTTAAAGTTTCTTTACTTTATCATCTACATTAAGAGGTATTCCTTAATCCTATTTCAAGGTTAATTATTTGATTACATGGTTTGATTTGCTTCCGTTGCGTACTCGTGAATAATGATATTTAGTTATATATTCCAACAGATAGATGTTTTACTATAAGACGTTAAAATGATTGACAAATTTTGGCACTACACCCTAGCTTTTGGCAAGAATTGGCAAGTTTTGGCTTCCTTTTGGCAAAAACATGTGTCAAGGTCATTCAATTAATGTAGGAAAGAAAAGTATGTTGTGAATATATTAGTATCAAATACCAAATGCTTATATAATGTACAAATTGATAATCTCTTTGTTACAGATACGAATCGGATATCTCAACGGAGGTTAGATTATGTTGTTTTGACCGGGTCCACTTTAGAGAGCCCCTCACCCGATACCTGGTAAGAAAAAGAGCTCGTGTTAACTCGTCCGAATGCACAACAATTAATAAGGGTAGATCTTGCCAATCATGACTCAAACTCAAGTTTTCATTGGAAAGATTTTTCTTTGTCACTGAGCTATTAACCATAATCTATATTTCATATATATCATAAGGGTAGATCTCCTGTTTATATTCGATATATGATATTATTATCATATAAACATGATGAATAAGGAGTTTATGATTGATTGACATTATAAAGTAAACAATATAAATAGTTATAATATTCAGAACACAAATAAACAATAATAAAAGAGGATAAAATTAAGGTAACTATAGAAATGTATGGTTTTTTCTTAATTTTGATTCAGACGTGTTGAGGCAATTTTAACCAGCAATTGCTGGACGTCCAACCCCCTCCTCATGAAAAATACCTTGAGATAAAAAACCGCAGACTCGAACCTGAAACCTGAGGAAAAAACTCACCTTCGGTACCTAGATAATGGAATTAGAAGATAGATCTATAGAAATGTATATCATAATCAACATTTATTTATGATAAATTAATATAGTAAAAAATGTGCATGAAATCACAAAAGAGAGTGCTTACTTTCATATTTTGTATTTTAATAAACTTATATGCTATATTCTCATTTTCAAGTGTGTTCATCATACATATTATAAACGGAAACAACAAAATCTTATAATTCGATCAATAAAAGTAAGTAACCATTATGTCATCTTTCACAGCCTTACCCCTACAAAAGTTAGAGAGGTTGCTTCCAATTCCATCA
>CM067168.1:128894537-129084711 GCA_034093135.1 Erigeron breviscapus | reverse complement strand
TAAAAGCAATGAAGAGCTTAAAGTCTTCATCTAGTCCAGCAGCAAACGGCTCTGGTAAAGACTTATCAAATCCGTTTATCCATGTTGCTTTGGGAAAAAGCAAAATAAAAGCAATGGAGAGCTAAAAGTCTTCATCTAGTCCAGTAGCAAACGGCTCTGGTAAAGACTTCTTAAATCCGTTGATCCCTGTTGCTTTGGGAAAAAGCAAAATAAAAGCAATGGAGAGCTAAAAGTCTTCATCTAGTCCAGTAGCAAACGGCTCTGGTAAAGACTTCTTAAATCCGTTGATGGCTGACAGTTTTCCAAAAACTGTAGTCAGCGACCAACGTTAGTTGTGAAGTCGCTGACAAAACATTAGACATGCTGAACATCTTCCAGCATGTGGTCTTTCAAAATAATTAAATGTCATCAGCATCCAAACTTCTTTTCTCAAAAGGGTGCTGAAGTAAGAGGCATTTAATTGTGTTAAATATCTTTCTAAACCTTAACTTCTCAGTTAATAAAACATAGAATATTTTCTGAAACTAAGTGTTTGTGAAGTAACTATGTAACACCCGTGAATTTTGACCGTTGACTTTTGTGTAATTTGACTAACAAACTTATTGAATGAAGTAATTTGGGCCCATTTATGATTTTATGACTAAGTGGTATGTTAGTCGAGTCGTTAATTTGTTGTTTGGCGTTTTGTAGTGTAATCGATTGTTTTATGGCTTGTGGGAGAAACGGGTCGGCCCGTGGGTAGTCCATGACCCACCACCTATGACCCAGTCCCCCCCCCCCCTTATCCTTTCCTTTCTTCTTTCTTCTCATTCTATCTATCTCTTCATTTCTCTCTTCTCTCAAAAACTAGCAAAAGAACCAATTTAATCTCTTCACCAATTCTTGCATCAAACTAGTAGTGGGTCGATTGTAACACAAGAATCTTAGCCATCTTAACCTCGTTTGCTTCATATCGAAGAATCAAGTCAAGTTCTTACCATTTTATCCATTTGACCTAATTTCGGGTTCTAGCTCAAGGAGACGTTTTGGGTAAGTCAAATTCATCCCATTTACTTCTATTTATACTTGTTCTAATGTTTCTAGTCGTTTTTATGGGATTTCAAGACATGTTCATGGTAAAAATGGAAATTAGGGTTAGGGTTAGGGTTTGAATGATTCATGAGTGATTTTGATGTTTTGATCGAAATTGTGGGTTGGGTTATGTGTATTTATGGTCATTGATGTTTAGTTATGCTTCAAAATGGGTTACAAATCGTTTTGGGGTGGTTTGGGTTGAATTTGGGGGTTTTGGGTCGTTTTTGCTGCACTTGCAGCTGCTGGTTCTGATCTGCAGGTTGTCCCACTGCGGCGCAGTGGGAGGGCATAGTCCCCACTGCGGCGCAGTGGATTCTCTCGGCCATTCTTACTCCTTAGCCCACTGCGGCGCAGTGGGCATGGTTTTGGCTCACTGCGGCGCAGTGCTTTGTTTCTGGTCCTGGTCCAGTTTAGCCACTGCGGCGCAGTGGGCATAGTTCTGCTCCACTGCGGCGCAGTGGATAGTCACTGTGATTTTATGTGTGTCGATTTTCAAATTGTTGAGGTTGTATAATTGACATTCCAGTATATTGATGTATAATTATAGGTTGTGGAGGTGTGGACCCTATTACTCGTTTGTAATCTTTTACTAACTTCTTTGCCGATCAAGGTGAGTTTCGTATCTCCCTACCCGCTTGGGATTCGGGCTGAAAAGTGTAAACCTGGCGTGTTTACTTGTATTTATTGATGTATTGTTTGTTTGGACTTGATTGTTGGATTGATGTGACGTATCTTTTCGTTTGATTGACTGGGGTTGTGTTTTCGTTAAGTATTACTTATACATTAGGATAGACGTACATACATGGAAGTCGGTTATGCCTTCCTTTGGGTTTTAGATGTGGTGGAAGGCTGCGGGTGACCCTATACATAAGCATCTGGGACTTGAAGAAAGTAGAATCCTCTGAAGTATATGTACGTATAGTTGGTTTATATTGTGATTAGTGGCTCATGTTTTGTTGATTATTGATCGTTGGCTTTTGGTTATCATACATTGATTTCTGGGTTATGTTGGAGGAATATTGATTGTTGGCACAGGTTATCGTATATTGGTTGTTGGTTTATGAAGTATGCATTTACATTTGTTTGTAAGCATTGCATACATTATTGTTGGACCCTCGGCAGGGGATTGCCGGCATCCTGGTGCATAGATGTATGCACCCATTTTGGATGTAGACCTGACCCCGAGTATATAGACATATATATCTCGATGTTTTTGAGATACAGCCTTGTCCATTGCGATGGCAGAAGGGTATCGTTGCATACGTGATTGAAGGTCACGCTTGGGATAGGCATATTGGCTTATTCATACATTTGGCACTTGCATTGATACATACATCATTTGTGCATCCTCATTACACTCTCATTTCTTTTGTGTAATCTTGTTGTTGGACGATATTGTGTTGCTTAGAGGCTCGCTGAAATCAGGTACTCCCAGGACGTGGAGTTTAGTTGCTTGCTTGCTGTCTAACCCGGACTTGGACCTCATGGATCAAGGATTCATTGGCCTCCCTTTTGCATCATACTTAGGATCGTTTGCCATCTTGGATGTTGTTTTGTTAACTTCGATGGCTACTTGCTCCTGTTGTATATTGTTACTTGTTTTCATTGTGTTTTGGATTCACTGAATCTTAATTTGCACTTAGTTGTTCTATTGTAATTCCACCTGGTGCTGTATGATTTCCGTGATATTCCGAGCCTCGGCTTGGGGTGTTACAGAATGGTGGCCCATGCATGGTCGTAGAGAATTAGGCGGTTTGACCTAGACTACGGCTTAAGTTAAAACTCTTCATATAGCATGCATGGTTAGGAAATTCGTGTGCAATATGAATTCTGTGAATCCCCGTGTGAGTTCGTAGTTAAGACCATTTGTGTGATAGCTTGAATTCAACGTGATGAATATGGTTACTATGATTTGTTGTTGTTATTTGTTGAAACTAATGTGACGAGTTAGGGCAAAATGAAGGGATGCCATTAACTTAGTATAATATTGTGGCAACCCTAAAAGAACCCGATCAACTCTTTTATGGTTACCCGATACTATAGCAAGTTCATGACATCGTGGATTGCGCACGTGTGGCTTAAAGTATAATAAGGAACCGATATGCTTAATGGAAGTTGATTGGGTGGAAGGTTAGCCGTTGGTACACCTTGTATACATACCCGGTTGATAACTAGAGAGCATATCGAATTCGGATTATACTTTGAATCATTCGTGTTAGTTGTTTAATTACATGATGAAATGAACATGAGTACTTAATTTAATGATAAAATATGGCAATAAATGCAACGTGATGATATGATATGTAAACCCCCTTACGATTTTAACACTGTTGCCTTAGCATAATGTTATGAAATGAGTATGTGGTATCGGTATGAGGGCATGGACTACTTGTGTGACTAACATGCGAGCATTTGAGACTAACTCTCGGGTCAACGTGTCACTTGTTTTATAGAAATGGAAAGACCAAGAAGGGTCCGAACAAACTATAGGGCTGAAGAAGAAGAGCCTCAACCGGAAGCTCAACCGGAAGTACAGGGAGGTAGAGGCCGTGGTAGGGGCCGTGGTAGGGGCCGTGGTAGGGGTCGTGGTGGAGCTCCTGAGCCAAACTTGGCTGAGGTAATCGCTCAAACGGTTGCCGGTATCATGCCAACCATCATTGCTCAAGTCACGGCGAGTCTTGGGCAAAATAATGGACCTCAAAACAATGAAGTCCCAGAAAACTTAAACAATGAAAATGATCAACCTCAAGCCGAAGAATATGAGGAGGAGGAACCAATGGGAGTTAATATCGGGATGCCCATGAATAACCAATATGGGGGATACCGTCAAGGGTGTATCTTTAAGGATTTTAAGAGTTGTGGGGCACCGGAGTTTGATGGGAAAGGTGGTCCCACGGAATGTATAAGATGGTTTGAGGCAATAGAAGCAGTGATTGAAAGGAGTCATTGCACCTACGATGACCGGATTTCCTATGCATCCGGCATGTTTAGGCATGACGCCTTGAGTTGGTGGAACCAGGAAATAACTCTAGGGCGGACTCAGAATTTGGAGTGGATTGACTTCAAAGACAAAGTGAAAGCCAAGTTTTGTCCTCCGTACGAGCTACAGAATTTAACCATAGAATTTGCAAACCTCAATATGGAAGGAGCCGATTACAAGGGCTATGTGAGACGATTCCAAGAGTTGTCTACTCTCATTCCTCACTTGGTGGGTACCGAGCCACAAGCCATCCAAAAATTTGTATTGGGCTTGAACCCTCAAGTCCGATCTTATGTTAACTCAAACATGCCTACTTCCTTGGCTAATGCGGTCAACCAAGCCGGGAGTGTGACTGAAGATTTATTGAGGAGTGGTGTTTTGAGCAAATCCTCATCAAACAAGAGGAAAGAAGTGGGTGAGTCAAGTGGGGTAAAGAAAGCGGAAGGTTTGATCCCAAGAATGCTTATAGGGGTAGGGTGATGGCGGCGGTAGAACCGGCTAGGAGGCCTTATACCGGGCCTCATCCTTTCTGTGGGAGGTGCAACAGGCACCATCCCGCCACCACTCCATGTGGAGCATGCTACAATTGCCACCAAGTTGGGCACGCATCCAAGAACTGTAGGGCTCCAAGAACGGGCCCAATGAATGCGGCTCCTATTCGGGCCGTTCCTCCTCAAGGTAACCAAAGAAGGGGCGAGTGTTTTGAATGTGGTAGCCGTGACCACTATCGTAATAATTGTCCTCGATGGGTGGGACAACAAGTCCAAGTAGCCGTCTACCCCAATCAACTCCAAATGGTTGGGCCTAATCAAAACCGGGGGCAACAAGGCCACCAAGTGCAACCACGCGGCCGAGCCTTTGCGGCCAATGTAAATGAAGCCCGCAATGATCCCAACGTTGTAGCAGGTACTTTTCTCCTTAATGGTCTCTATGCCACCGTTTTATTTGATTCCGGGGCCGATTATAGCCTCGTGTCTACTAACTTTGTGCCTTTGATTGATGTGCATCCTTGTGCTCTAAACTATGTGCTTGACATTGAAATGGTAAACGGGTCACTAACTAGAATTAGTCAAATACTTCGAGAATGTGTCTTGACTTTGGAAGATGTCGACTTCTTCATTGACCTTATGCCACTTGACATTGGTAGTTTTGATATTATAGTGGGTATGGATTGGTTGACGGCGGTGAATGCAACCATTGATTGTGGTGAAAGAGTTGTTAAAATACCTTTGGCTAACGGTAAAATTCTTAGGGTTCAAGGTGAAACCTCCGATTCTTCAACTTCTAAAGTCTTTAGTGCTACCATCTCAAAGGTAGAATTGAAGACCGTCCCTATCGTTTGTGATTTCCCCGATGTTTTTCCGGACGACTTACCGGGGTTACCTCCGCCCCGTGAACTTGATTTTCGTATCAATCTTATTCCCGAAGCCGCGCCCATAGCAAAAGCTCCTTATAGACTAGCCTTAACTGAAATGCAGGAGCTACAAACCCAACTCAAGGAACTCCAAGAGAAGGGTTTCATTCGCCCTAGTCAATCTCCTTGGGGTGCTCCTGTTCTCTTCGTCAAAAAGAAAGACGGATCCTTCCGAATGTGTATTGATTATCGGGAATTGAACAAGCTCACCGTGAAGAACCGATATCCTCTCCCTAGAATTGATGACTTGTTTGATCAACTTCAAGGAGCTAAGCACTTCTCAAAAATCGATCTTCGCTCGGGTTATCATCAACTCCGGGTACATGAAGATGACATCCCCAAAACGGCTTTCCGCACAAGGTATGGCCATTTTGAATTCACCGTAATGCCATTTGGGTTGACCAATGCACCGGCGGTGTTCATGGACTTGATGAACCGGGTGTGTCAACCATATTTAGACAAGTCCGTTATTGTGTTCATTGATGACATACTTGTATACTCGAAGACAAAGGAGGAGCATGTTAAGCACTTGCGCGAAGTGCTTGAATTACTAAGGAAGGAGAAGTTGTACGCGAAATTTTCCAAGTGTGAGTTTTGGTTGGAAGAGGTCCACTTCCTTGGTCACGTAGTGAGCAAGGATGGTATTCATGTGGACCCAAGCAAGATTGAAGCGATCAAGAATTGGAGAAGACCCGAAACGCCATCCGAGATCCGCCAATTCCTTGGATTGGCGGGTTACTATAGAAGGTTTATTGAAAATTTCTCCCGTATCGCACAACCACTCACCCTCTTGACTCAAAAAGATAGAAACTTTGAATGGGGCGAAAAACAAGAGAACGCCTTCCAAACCCTTAAGGATATGCTATGTGATGCTCCTATTTTGACATTACCGGATGGGATAGAAGATTTTGTGGTTTATTGTGATGCTTCGGGGCAAGGGTTGGGTTGCGTTCTTATGCAAAGGGGTAAAGTCATTGCTTATGCCTCTCGTCAATTGAAGGTGCATGAGAAGAACTACCCGACACATGATTTGGAATTGGGAGCGGTTGTGTTTGCCTTGAAGTGTTGGAGACATTACCTCTATGGCACCAAATGTGTGATTTATACCGATCACAAAAGTCTTCAACACATCTTTACTCAAAGCGAATTGAATATGAGGCAAAGGCGTTGGTTAGAACTATTTAGTGATTATGATTGTGACATCCGTTATCACCCGGGCAAAGCAAATGTAGTAGCCGATGCCTTGAGCCGAAAAGAGAGAGTGAAGCCAAGACGGGCTAGAGTTATGAGCCTCACGGTAGGGCCAAGTGTTCGTGATCGGATTATTGAAGCCCAAATCCAAGCCACCCTACCGGAAAACTTTGGAAACGAAAACCTAGATGGCATGGAGCAACTTTTTGACCGAAAGAATGATAACGGACTTTACATGGTGGAAAGACTTTGGATTCCTATATTCGGCGATTTAAGAACGCTTATTATGAATGAAGCCCACCTATCACCTTATTCGGTCCATCCCGGGTCGGATAAGATGTATTTTGACTTGAAGGAATTGTATTGGTGGCCGGGCATGAAGCGTGATGTGGCTAAGTATGTGAGTGAGTGCCTTACTTGCTTACAAGTTAAGGCCGATCACAAGAAGCCACCCGGATTGTTGGTACAACCGGTGATGCCCGAATGGAAGTGGGAGCATATTTCAATGGACTTCATTACTAAACTACCGAAGACAAGAAGCGGCCGTGACACGATTTGGGTGATAGTAGATCGGTTAACGAAATCGGCTCACTTTTTAGCCATTCGTGAAACCGATAAATTTGACACTTTAGCTCGTTTGTACATCAAGGAAGTAATATCTAAGCATGGAGTGCCGATTTCTATCATTTCGGATAGAGATGCCCGTTTCAAATCGAAATTTTGGGAAGCCTTTCAAAAAGCCATGGGTACCCGACTTGACATGAGCACGGCGTTTCACCCTCAAACGGATGGGCAAACCGAGAGAACCATTCAAACACTCGAAGATATGTTGAGGGCGTGTGCAATTGATTTTGGTGGAAGTTGGGAAGACCATTTGCCGTTAGTTGAGTTTTCATACAACAATAGCTACCACGCTACTATTCAAATGGCACCCTTTAAGGCCTTGTATGGTAGGGTGTGCCGTTCTCCTTTAGCTTGGGCGGAAATTGGAGAGAGTCAACTTATCGGGCCGGAAATTGTGATTGAAACTACCAAGGTAATATCTCAAATTAAGGAGAAGTTGCAATTGGCCCGTGAACGTCAAAAGAAGTATGCCGATGTGAGACGAAGACCGTTGGAGTTTGAAGTTGGTGAATTTGTACTTTTGAAAGTGTCGCCTTGGAAAGGCGTCGTACGATTCGTGAAGCGGGGAAAACTTGCACCAAGGTATGTTGGTCCTTTCAAGATTCTTGAACGGGTTGGGAAAGTTGCTTATCGGCTAGAATTGCCCCAAGAGCTTAGTGGTGTGCATGATGTGTTCCATATTTGTAACTTACGCAAGTGTTTGGCGGATCCTACACATCATGTGCCTATGGACGAAATTAGGGTTGATTCAAACTTGAACTTTGTTGAAGAGCCGGTAGAGATCATGGACCGTCAAGAAAAGAAGCTCAAGAAGAAGCCACCCGGATTGTTGGTACAACCGGTGATGCCCGAATGGAAGTGGGAGCATATTTCAATGGACTTCATTACTAAACTACCGAAGACAAGAAGCGGCCGTGACACGATTTGGGTGATAGTAGATCGGTTAACGAAATCGGCTCACTTTTTAGCCATTCGTGAAACCGATAAATTTGACACTTTAGCTCGTTTGTACATCAAGGAAGTAATATCTAAGCATGGAGTGCCGATTTCTATCATTTCGGATAGAGATGCCCGTTTCAAATCGAAATTTTGGGAAGCCTTTCAAAAAGCCATGGGTACCCGACTTGACATGAGCACGGCGTTTCACCCTCAAACGGATGGGCAAACCGAGAGAACCATTCAAACACTCGAAGATATGTTGAGGGCGTGTGCAATTGATTTTGGTGGAAGTTGGGAAGACCATTTGCCGTTAGTTGAGTTTTCATACAACAATAGCTACCACGCTACTATTCAAATGGCACCCTTTAAGGCCTTGTATGGTAGGGTGTGCCGTTCTCCTTTAGCTTGGGCGGAAATTGGAGAGAGTCAACTTATCGGGCCGGAAATTGTGATTGAAACTACCAAGGTAATATCTCAAATTAAGGAGAAGTTGCAATTGGCCCGTGAACGTCAAAAGAAGTATGCCGATGTGAGACGAAGACCGTTGGAGTTTGAAGTTGGTGAATTTGTACTTTTGAAAGTGTCGCCTTGGAAAGGCGTCGTACGATTCGTGAAGCGGGGAAAACTTGCACCAAGGTATGTTGGTCCTTTCAAGATTCTTGAACGGGTTGGGAAAGTTGCTTATCGGCTAGAATTGCCCCAAGAGCTTAGTGGTGTGCATGATGTGTTCCATATTTGTAACTTACGCAAGTGTTTGGCGGATCCTACACATCATGTGCCTATGGACGAAATTAGGGTTGATTCAAACTTGAACTTTGTTGAAGAGCCGGTAGAGATCATGGACCGTCAAGAAAAGAAGCTCAAGAAGAAGCGCTACACCATTGTGAAAGTAAGATGGAATGCTAGACGTGGAGCCGAGTTCACTTGGGAGAGAGAAGACCATATGAAGTCCAAGTATCCGCATTTATTTGTTAATTAGGGTTTTGTTGAATTTCGGGACGAAATTCTTTTAACGGGGGAATAATGTAACACCCGTGAATTTTGACCGTTGACTTTTGTGTAATTTGACTAACAAACTTATTGAATGAAGTAATTTGGGCCCATTTATGATTTTATGACTAAGTGGTATGTTAGTCGAGTCGTTAATATGTCGTTTGGCGTTTAGTAGTGTAAATGATTGTTTTGGCTCACTGCGGCGCAGTGGGATGGCCATTTTGGCTCACTGCGGCGCAGTGGGCATGGTTTTGGCTCACTGCGGCGCAGTGGGAGGGCATAGTCCCCACTGCGGCGCAGTGGAGGCATAGTCCCCACTGCGGCGCAGTGGCATGGTTTTGGCTCACTGCGGCGCAGTGGGCATGGTTTTGGCTCACTGCGGCGCAGTGGGCATGGTTTTGGCTCACTGCGGCGCAGTGGGCATGGTTTTGGCTCACTGCGGCGCAGTGGGCATGGTTTTGGCTCACTGCGGCGCAGTGGGCATGGTTTTGGCTCACTGCGGCGCAGTGGGCATGGTTTTGGCTCACTGCGGCGCAGTGGGCATGGTTTTGGCTCACTGCGGCGCAGTGGGCATGGTTTTGGCTCACTGCGGCGCAGTGGCATGGTTTTGGCTCACTGCGGCGCAGTGGGCATGGTTTTGGCTCACTGCGGCGCAGTGGCATGGTTTTGGCTCACTGCGGCGCAGTGGGCATGGTTTTGGCTCACTGCGGCGCAGTGGCATGGTTTTGCTCACTGCGGCGCAGTGGGCATGGTTTTGGCTCACTGCGGCGCAGTGGGAGGGCATAGTCCCCACTGCGGCGCAGTGGGCATGGTTTTGCTCACTGCGGCGCAGTGGGCATGGTTTTGGCTCACTGCGGCGCAGTGGGCATGGTTTTGGCTCACTGCGGCGCAGTGGGAGGGCATAGTCCCCACTGCGGCGCAGTGGGCATGGTTCTTCGGCCACTGCGGCGCAGTGGGCATAGTCTTAACCCACTGCGGCGCAGTGGGCATGGTTTTGGCTCACTGCGGCGCAGTGGGCATGGTTTTGGCTCACTGCGGCGCAGTGGGCATGGTTTTGGCTCACTGCGGCGCAGTGGCATGGTTTTGCTCACTGCGGCGCAGTGGGCATGGTTTTGGCTCACTGCGGCGCAGTGGGCATGGTTTTGGCTCACTGCGGCGCAGTGGGCATGGTTTTGGCTCACTGCGGCGCAGTGGGCATGGTTTTGGCTCACTGCGGCGCAGTGGGCATGGTTTTGGCTCACTGCGGCGCAGTGGGCATGGTTTTGGCTCACTGCGGCGCAGTGGGCATGGTTTTGGCTCACTGCGGCGCAGTGGGCATGGTTTTGGCTCACTGCGGCGCAGTGGGAGGGCATAGTCTTAACCCACTGCGGCGCAGTGGGCATGGTTTTGGCTCACTGCGGCGCAGTGGGCATGGTTTTGGCTCACTGCGGCGCAGTGGCATGGTTTTGGCTCACTGCGGCGCAGTGGGCATGGTTTTGGCTCACTGCGGCGCAGTGGGCATGGTTTTGCTCACTGCGGCGCAGTGGGCATGGTTTTGGCTCACTGCGGCGCAGTGGGCATGGTTTTGGCTCACTGCGGCGCAGTGGGCATGGTTTTGGCTCACTGCGGCGCAGTGGCATGGTTTTGGCTCACTGCGGCGCAGTGGGCATGGTTTTGGCTCACTGCGGCGCAGTGGGCATGGTTTTGGCTCACTGCGGCGCAGTGGGCATGGTTTTGGCTCACTGCGGCGCAGTGGGCATGGTTTTGGCTCACTGCGGCGCAGTGGGCATGGTTTTGGCTCACTGCGGCGCAGTGGGCATGGTTTTGGCTCACTGCGGCGCAGTGGGCATGGTTTTGGCTCACTGCGGCGCAGTGGCATGGTTTTGGCTCACTGCGGCGCAGTGGGCATGGTTTTGGCTCACTGCGGCGCAGTGGGCATGGTTTTGGCTCACTGCGGCGCAGTGGGCATGGTTTTGGCTCACTGCGGCGCAGTGGGCATGGTTTTGGCTCACTGCGGCGCAGTGGGCATGGTTTTGGCTCACTGCGGCGCAGTGGCATGGTTTTGCTCACTGCGGCGCAGTGGGCATGGTTTTGGCTCACTGCGGCGCAGTGGGAGGGCATAGTCCCCACTGCGGCGCAGTGGATGGTTTTGCTCACTGCGGCGCAGTGGCATGCCTTAGCCCACTGCGGCGCAGTGGGCATGGTTTTGGCTCACTGCGGCGCAGTGCTTTGTTTCTGGTCCTGGTCCAGTTTAGCCACTGCGGCGCAGTGGGCATAGTTCTGCTCCACTGCGGCGCAGTGGATAGTCACTGTGATTTTATGTGTGTCGATTTTCAAATTGTTGAGGTTGTATAATTGACATTCCAGTATATTGATGTATAATTATAGGTTGTGGAGGTGTGGACCCTATTACTCGTTTGTAATCTTTACTAACTTCTTTGCCGATCAAGGTGAGTTTCGTATCTCCCTACCCGCTTGGGATTCGGGCTGAAAAGTGTAAACCTGGCGTGTTTACTTGTATTTATTGATGTATTGTTTGTTTGACTTGATTGTTGGATTGATGTGACGTATCTTTTCGTTTGATTGACTTGGGTTGTGTTTTCGTTAAGTATTACTTATACATTAGGATAGACGTACATACATGGAAGTCGGTTATGCCTTCCTTTGGGTTTTAGATGTGGTGGAAGGCTGCGGGTGACCCTATACATAAGCATCTGGGACTTGAAGAAAGTAGAATCCTCTGAAGTATATGTACGTATAGTTGGTTTATATTGTGATTAGTGGCTCATGTTTTGTTGATTATTGATCGTTGGCTTTTGGTTATCATACATTGATTTCTGGGTTATGTTTGAGGAATATTGATTGTTGGCACAGGTTATCGTATATTGGTTGTTGGTTTATGAAGTATGCATTTACATTTGTTTGTAAGCATTGCATACATTATTGTTGACCCTCGGCAGGGGATTGCCGGCATCCTGGTGCATAGATGTATGCACCCATTTTGGATGTAGACCTGACCCCGAGTATATAGACATATATATCTCGATGTTTTTGAGATACAGCCTTGTCCATTGCGATGACAGAAGGGTATCGTTGCATACGTGATTGAAGGTCACGCTTGGGATAGGCATATTTGCTTATTCATACATTTGGCACTTGCATTGATACATACATCATTTGTGCATCCTCATTACACTCTCATTTCTTTTGTGTAATCTTGTTGTTGGACGATATTGTGTTGCTTAGAGGCTCGCGAAATCAGGTACTCCCAGGACGTGGAGTTTAGTTGCTTGCTTGCTGTCTAACCCGGACTTGGACCTCATGGATCAAGGATTCATTGGCCTCCCTTTTGCATCATACTTAGGATCGTTTGCCATCTTGGATGTTGTTTTGTTAACTTCGATGGCTACTTGCTCCTGTTGTATATTGTTACTTGTTTTCATTGTGTTTTGGATTCACTGAATCTTAATTTGCACTTAGTTGTTCTATTGTAATTCCACCTGGTGCTGTATGATTTCCGTGATATTCCGAGCCTCGGCTTGGGGTGTTACAAACTATGTGATGACGTCAGAATTTTGAACCACATTTTTTTTTAAATTCAAACTGAAAGGTCACCTCGATTTCTGCCTTGATCACGTCATTTGTCTGTATATGACAGTCTGATTGACAGGTGATGTCTGCAAATACGGCGTATACTCAAGTATTTGTAGATATTATTTTCTTCCTTTTATCAAAACGTTACTCACAAAAGTGTTTTTATATATATTATAATCGTATATATACGAAAACAGTTGGTTACAACTGTTAAGAGGAGAGAGAAACTTTTTAATCATATCTCTTCGTGTGTAAAATCATGGCCCACCTCCATACCCTATATATTTCCGCCTCTCTTCTCTCACCTCACTTTACACACACTTAAAAAATCTTTTCATCTTCTAATTCTCAATCTCTCTCTCCTTCTCTGATTCATCTTCATCATATATCTCTTCATTTGCTTCTAACAAAAATCAATGGCATCCTCTTCTGATATCCCTCAAAATGTTGAAATCCCTTCTTCTTCTTCCCCCGCCGTACAAAATCCACATGTTCCTGAACCACAAGTTCAGGAACAAATTCCTATTACTTATTTAAATTCTCCAATTTATACTCCTGTAAATGTAAATAAATCTTCTAAGGTTTCCTTTTCTCCCTCGAAGATGATTGTCAAACCCAACAATCATCTTGGCTCGCTTGACGTACCAAAAGGTGCAAAAGGGTATAAGCCAATGCTGGATTTCATCCATGCATCTCCTGCAAATCATTGCATCATGGCGGACCCAGAAAATATTTTTGTCCATCTTCTTAGAGAATTCTGGTGGACTTGTGAATATGATGATGCAAACAAGTCCATCACTGGGTCTGTCCGCCAGGGGGAGAAGACAATCACCATCACTCCTGCTTCTCTTCGTCTCACTCTTGGGTTTCCACAAGAAACCGATGATAATAAGTTTGTGGAACCAGCAAATGAAAGTGAATGGAAGGCATGGTTGCCCTCCATTGGATATAATTATAACTTGAAGAACCCTCCAGCGATTCCAAGCAATCCCTTAAAGCACAATCTTCCTGGGATCTGGAGAGTTCTGTTCACCCATGTGATTCAATGCATGGGTGGAAATTCTGGATCATACAACCAAGCATCAACAACATCAATGCCCATGATCCATGCTCTGGCTGAAGGGAGATTTGTAGACTATGCTCAGTTGATCTTCAATGATATGAAGAACAAGGTCAACATGAACAATAGGTCTCACACAGTGCCTTTTACAAGACTCTTTTCTTTAATCTTCAAGGAGGCGCTGGGTGATGAGTATGTGTTGCCAAATGCTTCAACAATTCCAACAGCGAGGGTTGGAAACAATATTTACAAGCAACCAGCTGAACACTTGGTTGCTCGCCTCACTTCACATATAAAAGAGGTACTTTTCTCTCTTGACTCTTCTTTATACCCCAAAGACAGCGACTGGGAGGCAGCACTTCCTACTGATGAAGTGGCTGATACGGTCGCTGTGGATGCTCAAATGCCTTTAGAGGCTGGCTCGCTGGAAAACCCCCCAGCGACCTCCAAAGCCTCCAAAAAGACCAAAAGTAAATCTAAGGCAGCATCCTCAACACAAAATATACAATCTTCACCCTCCGCTGACGTCCCAAAATGTAAGCGGAGTGTATCAAAGGGTAACCCCAAGGTTAAGAAGTCCACAGCGCCCATGGACACTAGTACCCAAGCCACCCCATCAGCAGCCTCCCAACAGGCTGTTGACGAGACAAATGGGAACAACAGGCAACCACCTCAAACTTCTGTAGGCGAGGTTGGTGAAGATATTGGGTCACCCCAACCCACTAGAGGTCAAAGTCCAACCCCTCCAAATATTTCCCCCTTCTTCTCAAAACCCTTCTGAGTCGTTGTCAGCAGCCAGATCACAGGTGATGCTAGAGACAACACATTCTACGGCCGATGAGGTCTTGGTGGAACAACACACTGAGACTGAGGCACCAGGTTCCCCTACCCAAATCTATTCTACTGTCTCGGAAACTGTTTGTGCAGGGACCGAGACAAATGTTTCTCAAGATGATATTGCAAGTGATGAAGAGTTAGGCAGCGAGTTTAGCCAACAAGATGATGAGGCTGAAATCAAACTCGCTGCCACTGAAGAAAATGAAGAAGAAATGGTCAGTGGTTTTCTGGATGCTGATATGGGCTACCTGTTAATCTCCTCACCACTAACTGAATTTGAAGATGGTCCAGTGTCACTATCGGATATGCCTCCACCTCCTTCTTACTCACCAAGGCCCACTGCCTCTCATGAACAAATTGGGCACTTTGGAGATTATGTGTCGGCCTTGGATGATAATGAACTCCTCAGGAGGATGCAAATTTGTCTAGAGTACATCCACAAGGCTGATGTTTTTAATATAGAAGAGGATGTTGATGATGAAATCATCATGGAAGTGCCCTCATTGCACCATCCAGACTTTTTCAAGGTACCTTGCTCTACGTATCCTATCTCTTTGAAGGATCTCAAGGTTCCCTCTGCTGATGAAGCCACCACTGCTTTCACTGCTGTGAATGTGCCTGGTCTTGACTATGTTGAAACTTATCAATTGCAAGAAATATTGAGAAGACTGCAGATTGTGCAAAGTCAAGGAAACAGGCACGGTTATCTATATGCATGGTTGGTAGATAAAATGGCCGAAATGAACACTGGGGCATTGGCCAAGTTTGAAGAATTGGTTTCTGGAAACAATGAATTGCTCGATGAGCTAGCTGAGCTGAAGGACAGAGTGTTTGGCATCACCAAAAAGCAACATGCTGACACCCTGTCCAATGCAGATCTATTTAGGAGGAATCAAAAGCTGCTTCACCACAGCATGCAGAGAGTCAGCAATTCCAACTCTAAAATCTCTGCATCGCTGGATAAACTGAAAGCTGAAGTTAAGTCAGTAAATGTCGCTGAAGTGCCTGGTCTTTTATCCTCTCTCCAACAACTCTCTCAATCCAACATTCTTTTCACTGCTCATCTTCGCCAACTTCATAATACCGTTTCCTTCTTTTCCAAAAATCAAGATGATTTTCACACTTCTCTCACCCAAGAAATTAACTCTCTCAAAAATAAACTCTTCTCTCACACGCCTTTCCAAGTTGCTGTTGACAAAAAGTTACTTGAAGAATCTGTCAGCAGGCAGCGAAAACTTGAAGCAGAGGTTGGGAATCTTAAAGAAATGATGAGTACAATGCTGGGACTCCTCAAGAAAGAGAAAGTGGAAGTAGCTAGTTCCTCAGCTGCTTCCAAGGGGGAGAAAACTGCTGAAGAAGCCCCAGCAACTGAAAATGTAAACTCTGGAAATGCTCCCCAAGCTGAAACTGAAAGTGCTGATAGGGTCGTTGAACCGGCAGCAAGTGTTGAGGGGGAGCAAGCTGAGAAGGTTATTGAACCGGCAGCAAGTGTTGAGGGGGAGCAAGCTGATAAGGTTATTGAACCGGCAGCTGATATTGAAAAGGAGAAAAGTTCAAACACCGCTGAGGATGTGCCAGCGAGTGTTGTGAAAATGGTCGCTGCTGAGAGTATTCCAGCGAGACCAATCAATGTCTCTATCTTCAAGCCTACCGCTGAGTTCCACGCTGCCCTTGAAAAGAAGTATGCTGATAAGGGTAAAGCAGCTGTGGCTACTCAAAGCAAGCCACCCAAAGTTTCCACTTCAGCTAGAGTACAACAAGAAAAGCTGATGTCTGGAGCTTTCCCCAAGACAACATCAACTCCACAAGCAACTGCTGAACTTACTCCTGAAGAAGTTGTGCTTCAGGAGGAGCTAAAAAGGAAAAAGAGAGAAGAGGAGCTCTCTCAAAAATTTATAAGTGAGCAGGTTGTTAGTGAAGAATTAAAAGATGCTGACGATGAAGTAAAGATGTTGGCTCAGCAGTCTGGTGGTCTTGAAGCACTTAAGAAAAATGAGGAAGAGTTCTTCGCTAAAAGAAGAAAAACTTTGAAGAAGGTCAAAGGCTCTACCTCAAATCAAGGGAGATAAGGCAGAGAAAAGAAGAGATCATGTCAGTCAAGGTCAGTCTAACCCAACAAGGGATGAATCTTACCCTACAAAGAAAAGGAGTGCCCAAGTTGTATACTCTGAAAAATGTTACTAAAGATACACTTGGGCCAACTGAATGGATCGAAATTTACAAGCTGGTCAAGGACAAGACAGCTGTGAGTTATGAACCATTGATCAAGATGGCAGGTGAGCAGATAAAGCATACTCGCAAAATGGAACAGAAATATAAAGTCAAAGACTCTCTGCTCAGCTCTGCAAGACATCCATTTCCTCCTCCACCTCAGCAACCCAGAGTTGGATCAAAGAGATCAGCGTCTGGATCCCAAGTTTCTCGTCTCCCCACTGTACTCAGAATGATTCCCAAGACTGATATAGATGAGGAGCCGCTGCTAAATTTGAAGATGCCTTCCAGAACTCTTTTTATGGAAGGCACCTATGATGAGAAGCTGAGAGGTTTTTGTTTCTGCAATGTCCATGGTCATGAACTCTTTTTCAGGACCAATGAGATTGGAATTGCTCCCTCTGCCTTCCTTCTAAAAATAAGGAAGTATTGTGCTCAGACTTCCAATGATCCCGAGTTTATAAAGATGATTGATCAAGAGCTGCTGAAGCCTGAAAGACAACAAGATAAAGCATTTATCGAGGCCAAGCAAGAATCTCAATGGGATTAAGTAGTCTTATATAATTCATGTAATGCTGATTATTGTAAAGTTGTTTGTCATATAAATAATATCAGCATTCCCTCATTCTACCTGCTACTTTTAAAAGTTCAAGCGACTTCTACTCAGCTAAGTCTCCTCAGCGAATAGGGGGAGATTGTTGAGTCATGGATTCGCTGAAAGACTCAGCGAGTGACTTCGTCAGCGAGCTCTCAGCGACCATCAATTATCTTCGAGTTAAAGGATAAGTTCAATGACTCACCGTCATGTTTTGTAAGTCAAATATGGGCGGGAAGATGAAGATAAGAAGGATGGTCCCCAAGGACACGTGTTGATAGATCAGAATGAAGACATGTGACCTTGTACCAAAATGGTACTAAGGTGTTTCTCTTTCATACCGTTTTGGGAAAGAAACAAGATGGTAACCAGAGATTCCTGAAGACCAGTCTTACATGCCAATAGACGGTTGACAACCTTTATGTGTCAACATCTATTGGGTTGTCATGTGATGTCTTTTCTCTCCTATATAAAGCATCACTTGACCTAGCCGCAAAAGTGTTGGTGTGTGCCATATTACACTTAGTGTGTTTTTCTCTCTTTGTATAATTGTTAAGTTTTTAGTGTGTCAAAAACTTAACAATATTTTCTCTTTTATTTTTCTGTAAAACCGACCATGTATTCACTGTTTAATCTATGTTACTTATGATTAAACTTCTTTACTTTCTTGTCTTATGTTCTTAGTGTAATTTACATTAGTTGTTTAATTACTTAATCGTTGCAAACTTGGGACTTTCAGATTGTCTTGCCTTTTGTGTTAATTTGATGTTTGTTGCTCTTATAGGAATCCTAATGCAGGACATGTTGCGTAGGGAGCACCTATCTAAACATGCAGAACTAACAAGTGCACGGTGGAAGATCTATAAAGATAAAGATCAAGATATATATATATTAGTAGTAGAAAAAAGGTTATGTATGGGTCTTTAAGCTTTGAGATTGTCATGTTTTATATACTTAAAGTTATGTATATTTTAGCTATATGATATTTGTGACCGATATGGGTGATTAAAGTTTTGATGTTGATTAATATATGAATTTTCTTTTCTAGGTTTAAATTTCTAGTAAGCCTTTATATATATGTTGATTAACTGGTCTGTTGCATAACAGAATCTATATGGGAACCATTTATGATAATAAAGAAACCTGTTTTTAATTAAAAAAGGGTTTCTATATGTTACAAAAGAACCGGTTCTTAAGTTAAAAATGGTGTCTAAACATACTAAAAGAAATCAGTTTTAATAATAAAAATGGTGTCTCAAGATACTAAAGAAACCAGTTTTACTATTAAAAATGATGTCTAAACATACAATAGAAACCGGTTAGGTGGTTAAAAGAGGTTTCTATAGTTTTACAAGGAAACCGGTTTTTACAATCATATAGAAACCCCTTTAATAAAGACCGAGTATACTTATAAGTTGTTCCATAGCTACCTTTACCAAGAACTTCTGCTGATGCTCTCAACAAATCCTCAAGATCAAAATTGTAACTACTTCCTTCAAAAAACACCAACTTGTTCTTCTCGGCTGCTTGAACCCCACTCCCAAAGTCATCAGATTTTTCATTTTTCCCAGGTGGGACTGCCTTTATCGTTAACTCACTAACGGAATCTCTATCTTTCTTCTTCAAGAAACAAAACAAGAATATCGCAAGTAGGATAAGAAGTAAAAAGCCTCCTATAGCAATGCCTAGGATTGCACTGATCCTGAGTTTCTTGTTATGCTTTTTTGGACGTACAGGCAAGGATGGGGAGTATTGTGGGGTCAAATATGAGCATTCACTTAAAGGGGAATTCCCTGAAAATGAAGAAACCGGAAACTTCTGGAGGGAGGACGGGATCGAACCATTGAGTGAGTTATGGCTAACATTCAAAAGACGGAGTCTGGTGAGGTTTAGCTTAGGAACAGGTCCTGAAAAGAAGTTATATTGGAGGTTCAGGGAGGTCAAACGGGTCAAATTATTTAGCGTTTGAGGAATGTTTCCTGAAAAGGAGTTAAACGAGAGATCTAAAATGCTTAACTTGGCAGAAAGAGGGGTAGGAATGTCTCCCGTAAAGTTGTTGTTTTGAAGGTAAAGAAACTGGAGAGTTGGAATGGAGGGTATAAAACAAAACAAGCCTAAAGAGCTACCTAGTATCGTATATGATGGTTTAACAGGGTCGGGAAGAGGAAGGGAAACCTTATTTTGAGGGAAAGTATCATCATCATCAACAATTCTAACAAAATCGTCATTAAAATGTTTTTGTATTAGTAGATGGTGTCGTTTTCGTCGAATGCGATAAACTCGGGGGATTTGATCAAAGAATTCCATGCTTTGGAAACCGACGTGCATCGAAGCAGCGTTTTCAGATCATCAATCCTTTTTATTATGTCTTCTTGCAGTTCTAGTGGTATGATAGTCGGCGCTTTCGAGGAAAGGGGACTGGCCTCTCTGTTAAATTTTATTATAGTTAATGCGTAAATTATTCATTAACTATTACCAAAGCATTTAGGGGTGTTGAAAAAAACCAAACCCAAATAACCCGACCCGAACCAAATGGGTTTGGGTTATACGGGTTGGGTTATTCAGGTTTTGGGTTAGTTATTCGGTTAACCATACCCATATAAATTTAATCGGTTTGGGTTGTGGGTGATAAAATTTCATTTCGGGTTAACCCGAATAAATTATTCTTATTTTTTATACAATTATTATAATGATAAATATGGCATGGTTACTAGAATATTAGAAGTAGTCGACCATTATAATTTTGTTTCTCCATTACATCTTTCAATATATATAAATTTTGTCTATTATTATGTCATTTGTTATTGTATAATTGGAAACAAGAAATGTTGGTACTTTGATCATTAAAGTAACAAAATATATATAAATTTGACTTAAAGAGACAAGAAGAAACATTCTTTTGGACTAGACTAGTATAATGCATGTACTCTCTACTTTTTTGTATTCTAATATTCTGATCATGCGTAATTTGTTTTTTTTTGTATTTTGAATTTATGATGATATACTTATACTTCAAAAATCATATGTTGGAATGTTATTTAGCTAAAATACTGTAATGTACGTGTAAATGGGCAACTGACTATCTTTTGTAAATTGGAAGTTTTTGTAGTTGTTTCAAAACCTTTTCAATTGGTTAATTCGGGTTTAACCCAAAACCCAACCCGAAACAACCCGAACCATTTAACCCGAAACCCAAAACCCAAATCTTTATTCGGTTCGGTTTATGGGTCACATTTTACATGGCTCAAACCCGAATAACCCGACCCATATAACCCGAAACCCGAATAACCCGACCGATCAACACCCCTAATCATCCCTACCATTTATTAATGTCCCGAATTGTCAAGAACACATTTTTTATACGTCAAAGTTTTGCATACAAACAATATATAGTAGTATCTCTTTATACAATACATTTATGTCAAATATTCAAACCGAAATTTAAAAAGCCAATGTGGTTGTGAGTTATGAAAGCTTTGACCTTAGATATTCTATCAGGGTTTAAGTCTCATTTTTTTACATTTAATTCAAAAATATTAAACAAAACAAAAACTATAATAATACAAATAATGACATTCTGATGACGATAATGTAAATACTATAGATAATAAAAAACTATATTAAAAAACGTTATATATATCGAAACATGAATAATCAAAACCAAATGTTTAAAAATAAATCGTAAATGTGAAAAGTTGTTTGATAAAACATGAAACCAAATTTAGTGTCAAGAAAACTGAAAATGAAAACTTTGAGCAAAAGTTAAAAAATAATTAAAGGGTTAAATACATAAAAAGTTAACCTATTTTACTAAAATTCCTAAAAAGGGTAATGTATTTATGTTTTGATTATTAAATGGACTCTGTTTTCAAATTGTATGCAATAAAGGTAACATCGTTAGTTTTTAACGTTAAACATTCGTTAAGTGTCAACGTGACATGCCACATCAATAAAAAAAAGGCCACGTCATCAAAGAAAATCGATCAAACAGTTTACACAACAACATCGTCATTTCCAACAATCGGGTATCTTTTATCGGTGAAATAAATATAAATCGGTGATGGGTATAAAAATGGTGGAAGAAAAATCGGTGATCGGTGATGGGTATGAAATGGGGTTTGCATTGCTATGTGTATAGAAATGGGATGTGCATTATGAAGATAAATGTCACGTAGACTTTTTTAATGATGTGGCATGCCACGTTGGCACTTAACGAATATCTAACGTTAAAAACTAACGATGTTACCTTTATTGCTTACAAATTGAAAACATAGTTCCTTTAATAATCAAAATATAAATACGTTACCATTTTTAAGAATTTGGAAAAATAATTACAAAAGTAAAAATTGGAAGGGTAAAATAAAAATTAGCTAGTAAAAGATGTAATGTACATTATGTATAAAAATGTGTACAATTTATATTACTTTGTACTGTACTGTAGTATAGTATAAATTATTTTTTAATCGGTGTATAACCCTTCATTGGGTTTTGTTAATTATTAGGGTTGCCAATATAAATTATTTTGTTTTACATTAGCATTTGTAGTATTTTATGTAAAAGTTTAAAGGGTTGATTTTTGATGTATAATATTACTTTTATGTATATTATTTTCTTGTTATTAAAACAGTTTACAAATCGGGAAAAAGTTCTATGAAAAAAAGAAAGGTCAATAAACAACACCAAATTAATATTTATAACTTTATTTCAACTTTAGTCATGTTTGTAGACATGAATATTTTTCTGCCTTTTACGTTAATAAACCATTTTTAAAAAAAAAATACCAATCACCTAAGTGGTGCATTGGTATCCCAAGTCCCCTAATGACAGTTATTTCAGTTAAATATATTTTTGCCTTGTATTTATCACTTTAGGGGCAAGGGTGTAGTGCCAATTTTTGGCAAATTGGCTAGTTTTTGGCTAGTTTTCGGCGAATGAGAAGTCGCCACGTGTTTTTGCCAAAAACTAGCCAAAACTTGCCAAATTACATGGTGTAGTGTACAAAACTAGCCAAAACTTGCCAATTTACCAATGCCGGAAAACATATAAAAGGTAACCGGAAAATAAACAAAGTTGCCGGAAAACATAAAAAGTGACCGTTTTTTTTATAAAATATAAACTTGGGCTCAGAATTTGGGGGTCGGGAATTTCGGAAGTCGGAGACGCCATGGCTGCTAACCCGAAGGTTTACCCCGCCAAGATACGCCCCGGATCATCCGAGTCCCATTTTTACGAACATTTTGTATCATTATCGCCCATTTAACGTAACACCGGCAACCTAACTGTTCAACGATATCATCATCGGCTAAAACTACTTTTTCCGGCTACCTATTGCTTTAATGGAACAAAATACGGCAACACTACCAAGGAAAAATCCGGCAACGCTACCGCTAAGTTAACACTACCAAGCTAATCACAAACATGCAATTAACGGAAATGTAAAAAGATAAATATACATATATATACATAAGCAGCAGCAGCAGTTAACCGGAAACCCAAAAAAAGGCTCGCCGGAAAACCGAAGCAACAGGAAACCCCAAATAGGAGTGACCGGAAAACCAAAGCAACACCACCAGAAACCCCAAAAAGGGGTCACCGGATTACATGCAGCCACGATCTAACCAGAAACCCCATAAAAGAGATCACCGGAAAATCGATTAAACCGGAAACCCCAAAAAAGGGGTCGCCGGAAAACCGATTAAAGTAGCCAAATAGCCAATAAATGTGTCAACTACACCCTTGCCAAAGCCAAACAACAATTTGGCCGTAAAAAAGTGAACGTTTCTGGCCGGAAACCCCAAAAAGGGGTTTCCGATCTCACCGGAAATAAGGGTGCTATACGTTAGGAGCATCGACAAGTTTTTCCGGCATGGATTCCGGCAATAGAAGCCAAGAAAAACATAGAAATAGCCTCAAAATCGAAAAACCCCCAAATTTATTTTTAGGTTTCCGGTGAATCAAGGAAGTTTTGGCACAAGAACAAAAAAAAACGGTCACAAGGCACGCTCCCAACGTTCACAAGGATCGGCCAAAACTGGCCGATATATATGTAACATTCGTGGTTTTTGACTTGTATTAACGTGATTTAAACGTGATTAATTGTGATTTAATTCCACGATTTAGTGGCTTAACTTAATTTCGACCCGTTAACTTAAACGTGCAAATGACTAATTAATTTAATTAGTTAATTTCATTTAATGTCTTCTTGACAATTTGATAACGTGAAATATGATAGACCGAATTATATAGACGTCTTACTCGACGTTGTGATGTAAGTTAACGTTTAATTAAATCAGAAATGTAATCGGGTGATCCATGGGTCGACCCATGACCCATGAACCACCACATTTGACCCAACCCTATCCACCCAACCCAAGTCTTCCACCTCTCACCTCATCCATTCATTCAATTCATCTTCCACCCACCTCCCTCACAAATGCAAGACTTTCATACCTCTCTCTCTCTAAATTCTTCTCTTCATTAAATGTGTTCATGCTAATTTAATACTAGAATCATCATCATTTCCATTATCTAATCATCTTATCCAAAGATCAAAAGTCAAAGTGCAAGAAATTGGGTGTTATAGCTTAAATTCGGAATTTAAGGCTTTATTGGAGGATTTTGGTAAGCAACTTGTCTCAATATTATTGTTTTATGTTTATTGTCATTATTTTGGTTAAAACAAGTAACCTTGGGTCAAAATTTGTGTCAAAACCCTTATGGGTCGTTTTTAGGGTTTTGATGAACAAAGTGGGTCAAAACGGGTTTATTGTTTGATGTAATGGGTCAATCCTTGGTGTGGGTTATGTTTGTAGTCACATTTCTATCCAATATAATCAATCTCTGGCCGAAATTCAAGTCAAAAATTCAATGAAATTTAAATTAGGGTTTTTGTTCATATATATATAACACATATTTTGGGTCAAAAACAATATTAATTATAAAAATGATGATTTATGATCGATTTAAAGGGTTTGGAGTTTTATACCTAGATTACTAAAGCTTAAAACAAGTTAATTTCATCAAATCGTTTTTCCATGCACGAATTAGGGTTTTAAGAACTAAAAGTCAAGTTTGACTTTCTGGTCAAACACTGCTTGTTCTTCATGAAACTACCCAGAATTTCTATGCTTTCCCGGCCACCGTACCATACGCCGGATTTGGCGTGGCTTACGCTGACTTGTTCCTTGTTGGCGTCAGTTACGGTCCTTGGGCCGTAGCTTACGCTGAGCTGCAAACTCTATTTGGACCTTACGCCCCATCTTCTCTGTCTACGCCATAATTTCGTGTTCTAGACGCTGAAAACCCTCATTCCTGACCACCGTACCTTACGCCGTTTCCACCGTAAGCTACGCCAGCCCAACTTTGTACTCCGTACCTTACGCCCTCATATGCCGTCCTTTACGCCCTCTATTATTTCTCCACCGTAACCAGACGCCACCACCACCGTACCTTACGGTGGTGGGGATTTCTTGTTTTTCCAAATTATCTAGCTTTCTTTCCCTCTTCTTGTATCTTGCCCGACCAATTGTGGGTCCCCTCTAGCCTCGTGGTGTCGTGTCTAGTTCGGTGAAGACGTATGAAAGACGGGAAATCCCTTGTTCGTTTAATGACATGTTAATATAAGAATTTCTTATATATATGTACTTGTGTATTTATTATGTAAGTCGTGCCAGAAACGTATATCGCGCATTATTTATTATGTAAGTCGTGCCAGAAACGTATTTCGCGCATTATTTATTATGTAAGTCGTGCTATGGCGCATTATTTATTATGTAAGTCGTGTCGGTATTGCGCATTATTTATTATGTAAGTCGTGCCAGAAACGTATATCGCGCATTATTTATTATGTAAGTCGTGCCAGAAACGTATTTCGCGCATTATTTATTATGTAAGTCGTCGGTATATCTGCGCATTATTCATTATGTAAGTCGTGCCAGAAACGTATTTCGCGCATTATTTATTATGTAAGTCGTGCCAGGTATATCGCGCATTATTCATTATGTAAGTCGTGCCAGAAACGTATTTCGCACATTATTTATTATGTAAGTCGTGTCGGTATATTGCGCATTATTTATTATGTAAGTCGTGCCAGAAACGTATTTCGCGCATTATTTATTATGTAAGTCGTGCCAGAAACGTATTTCGCGCATTATTTATTAAGTAAGTCGTGCCGGTATGTTGCGCATTATTCATTATGTAAGTCGTGCCGTTATAACTATTATTTAACGTAGACGTTGACTTGTGTTGATTTGTGCGAACGTAATCCCTTTTAGGGTTTCCTTGGAACGTGATTAGGTATACTAATCCTCGTATATCGTTAACGGTTGATATCCCGACACTTGATTTTTATTACTTAAACCTACGAACTCACCAACTTTATGTTGACACGTTTTAGTACACTTTTCAGGTGAACAGGTTAACCAGAGACGTGTTGGATGATTGATTGATTTGTTGCATGCTAGGATTGGACTTGGACTATTCTTGGATCCGTGATTCATAGTTCCCGCTTATGGGTTATGCTTAGGATCATTTACCATCTTTTGAACTATTATTTTGTAAACGTTTGATGGGCGTGCTCCTTATGCATTATTCTTGATCCGGTAATTGTATTTGAATGATTTGTATGGATTGTCTAATCCTTTTAATGCATTTAGACTTGTCTCTACTTAATTTCCATGTCGTGCTGTGCTTAGTATGTAACCCTCATGATTCCACCTTGTTGGGGTGTTACAGAATGGTATCAGAGCCGTGGTTGTAGAGAATTAGGTGGATTGACCTAGCCTATAACCATTGCACCCACATTTCATATTAGCATGCATGATAGGAAATTTTGTGTGCAACGTGAATTGTATGATGCATAAAACTTGTTTAAACGGAGTTCGTAGGTTTTTCATGATTGTTGACTTGATTGTTATGTGATGGCTTGATGGACGTATGTGTTAGTGTCGGGATACACCGTGACTTGCCGAATGAACGTTGACGTATATTCTTATAGTTTTTATTGTTTAACCCTAGCAAAGTGAAATGATGGCATTAACGGAGTATGACACTCGGTAACCCTAGAGGCGCCTGATCAACAAATCTATGGTTACCCTATGTCATATAAAGTTAATGACCTCGTGGATTGCGCATTGTGGATGAAGTATAGTAGGTAACCCGGTATGCTTAATGAGGGTTGGTTAGGTGGAGGGTTAGCCGCTGGTACACCCTGTATACATACCCGACCAATACTTAGAGGGCATAACGGAACCGAGTCCTGACATCCATTCAATATATTAACGGTGTGGAGGGTTAGCCGCTGGTACACCCTGTATACAAGCACTTTTAATGTGTTGAATGTTGAAGTTAGATTCGGACTATGCTATACCCACCTTGTTGTGACTTGACCCCTTTTATATGTGTGTTAATTGGCTTGTGATTGTGATGTTGATTATGAATTGCATGAAACGATGATGCCTTAGATTATTGCCATGATAATATCCCCATAGAATTATATGTTCTTGTAACGGTTTAGAAGGGATTAAGTATATATTGTTTGTTATATGACGGCCGGTTTCGATTATTCGTGTGTGAATGTGAGAATTAACTTGCTAATCTAACACGTGTGTTCAGGAAAGAATGGTTAGACCGAAAAGAGTTGTTCGCCGCCCTCGTGCTCAAGAAGAAGAAGAAGTTGTAGGCGGACGTGGGGGTAGAGGTGGTCGAGGTGGTAGAGGAAACCGTGGAGGCCGTGGTGGCCGGGTGGTGCCAATCCTCGGGTATCAACCGAGGCTATCACTCAAGCCTTAAATGATCTCATGCCGGATCTAGTGGCCCGAATCTCGGTGGCCATGGAAGCTAGGGGTGATCAAGAAGAACCGGAAGATGAAGCGGTTCATAATGAAAATGAGAACGAAAATGAAAATGAAAATGAAAATGAAGATGTGAATGTGAATGGCGGTGAGAATGGAGGAGAAGGTTTTGTTCAACAAAGAGGTTATGATGCTTATCAACAAGGATGCTTGTTTAAAGACTTCAAGCTTTGTGGAGCTCCGGAATTTAGTGGAGAAGGTGGTGCCACGGGTTGTTAGAATGGTTGGAGAGAATTGAATCAATCATTGCTCGAAGTGGTTGCGCTTATCACCAACGAATTTCTTATGCCACCGGTATGTTGAAGGGTGATGCCCTTGAATGGTGGAATGAGGAGGTTGATGCATTGGGGATCGATGGGGCTAACAACCTACTTTGGGGAGACTTCAAAGAGATGATGATTGCTAAGTATTGCCCGGCACACGAAATGAGAAACTTGCAAGTAGAATTTTCTAAACTTGCCATGAAGGGAGGAGACTATGAGGGTTACACTCGCCGTTTTGGCCAACTCTCTAGGCTCATTCCCCATTATGTGAGGCCCGAAAATGTGAAGGTTGAGAAGTATGTTGCGGGATTGCCTCATGAAGTGAGAATGCTTGTTTCTCACCCCACCATGCCATTGACATACAAAGAGGCAACCACCCGCACCGCTAGTGTGACATTGGAGCTTATAAGGGGTGGTAAGTTGAGTAAAGGTGATGGCAAGAGAAAAGAGGTGGCCGAGTCGAGTGGCACCAAGAAAGATGAGAGGCGTGATCATAAACGCCCTAGTCGTGGTGGGAAGGTTTATGCGGCGGTTGTGCCGGCGGTGGGTCCTCCAAAAGGTGGTTATGCCGGGGCTAGTCCTTTATGCCCTAGGTGTAACCGTCACCATTGGGCTAATGTGAGATGTGATGTTTGCTTCCAATGCAACCAACCGGGTCACACTTCAAAGTTTTGTCCAACTAACCGTTGAAATGCACCTTTAAATGTTGCTCCTCTAAATGCAAGACGTCCCCCGGCTCCGGGCACTTGTTATGAATGTGGTAGCCAAGACCACTACCGCAACCGGTGCCCTAATCTCATTGGCCAACAAGTTCAAGTGACCGTGCATCCTAATCAACTTCAAATTGCCGGTCCCAATCAAAACCGGGGAAATCAAGGCCAACAACAACAAGCTCCACAACAACTTGTTCCCCGTGGACGAGCTTTTGCCGTGAATGCGGCCGAGGCTCGTGTTGATCCAAACGTCGTGGCAGGTACCTTTCTTCTCAACAATCAATATGCCACCGTATTATTTGACTCGGGTGCCGATTTTAGTCTTGTTTCAAATGATTTCATACCGTTGATTGATGCTAGCCTTAGTCCGTTATCTTATTACTTTGAACTTGAAATGGTAAATGGCGGGTTAACAAAAATTGATCAAGTTGTTCGTGATTGTACTTTAGAGTTATGTGACCACCCGTTTCTTATTGACCTCGTTCCTTTCGATATCGGTAGTTTTGATGTAATAGTGGGTATGGATTAGATGTCGGCAATGAATGCGGTTATTGATTGTGGTAGTCGGGTAGTGAGAATTCCATTAGAAGACGGGGAAGAGTTAGTGGTTCAAGGCGAGACGACCGAGCCGTGGGAAGGAAAAATTTATAATGTCAACGTCACAAAAGTCGAACTAAAAGCCGTGCCCGTGGTTAATAGGTTCATGGATGTATTCCCGGATGACCTACCGGGTTTGCCTCCATCTCGTGAACTCGATTTCCGTATTGATCTCATTCCAAACGCTTCTCCCGTGGCCAAAGCACCCTATCGCTTAGCCATAACCGAAATGCAAGAGTTGGCCGCCCAACTCAAAGAACTTCAAGAAAAGGGTTTTATCCGCCCTAGTCATTCACCGTGGGGTGCACCGGTCTTATTTGTCAAAAAGAAAGACGGTTCCTTTCGTATGTGCATCGACTATCGAGAACTAAACAAACTCACGGTGAAAAATCGTTATCCTCTCCCAAGGATTGATGACTTATTTGATCAACTCCAAGGTGCTCGTTTCTTTTCAAAAATTGATTTGCGGTCGGGTTACCACCAACTACGTGTCCATGAAGATGATATCCCCAAGACAGCCTTTCGTACGTTATGGGCACTTTGAATTCACGGTTATGCCTTTCGGGTTGACAAATGCACCGGCGGTGTTCATGGACTTGATGAACCGGGTGTGTTCGCCCTACTTGGATGAGTTTGTCATTGTCTTCATTGATGACATCCTTATCTACTCCAAGACTAAAGAAGATCACGCCGAACATTTGAAGAAAGTCTTAGAGTTACTTCGGAAGAGAAATTGTATGCCAAATTCTCCAAATGTGAATTTTGGCTTGAAGAGGTCCACTTTCTTGGTCACGTGGTGAGCAAGGAAGGAATTCATGTGGATCCAAGTAAGATTGAAGCGGTAAAGAATTGGAGACGACCCGAGACGCCAACCGAGATTCGCCAATTTCTTGGTTTGGCGGGTTATTATAGACGATTCATTGAAAAATTTTCTAAGATTGCCCAACCTTTGACCTTGTTGACTCAACGGGAAAGAAGGTTTGATTGGGGCAAAAAACAAGAACAAGCATTTCAATTGTTGAAGGATAAGTTGTGTGATGCTCCAATCTTGAGCTTGCCCGATGGAGCCGATGATTTTGTTGTTTATTGTGATGCATCCGGACAAGGATTGGGTTGTGTCTTGATGCAACGGGGTAAGGTGATTGCTTATGCATCTAGGCAATTGAAGGTGCATGAGAAGAATTACCCGACTCATGACTTGGAGTTGGGAGCGGTTGTATTTGCTTTGAAATGTTGGAGGCATTACTTGTATGGCACCAAGAGTGTGATCTATACCGATCACAAAAGCCTTCAACACATTTTTGACCAAAGTGAATTGAATATGAGGCAACGAAGATGGCTTGAGCTTTTTAGTGACTATGATTGTGTTATCCGGTATCACCCGGGTAAGGCAAATGTTGTAGCCGATGCTTTGAGCCGAAAAGAACGTATAAAGCCAAGACGAGTTAAAGCCATGAGCCTTGTCGTGCAAAGGAGTGTTCGTGACTCCATCATTGAAGCACAAAGGTTGGCAACTAGGCCGGAAAACTTCATCAATGAAGCATTACACGGCTTAGAAGAACAATTTGATAGAAAGAATGATGACGGGTTATACTTTGTTGAACGATTGTGGATTCCCATTCTTGGCGGGTGGCGGTTGAAATTGATGAACGAAGCTCATAAGTCGGCCTACTCGGTTCATCCGGGTTCCGACAAGATGTATTTTGGCTTGAGAGACTTGTATTGGTGGCCGGGAATGAAGAAAGACATTGCTAGATACGTTAGTGAATGCATCACGTGTTTGCAAGTAAAAGCCGACCACAAGAAACCACCCGTTTGCTAGTTCAACCGGCGACACCGAAGTGGAAATGGGAAGATATCGCCATGGACTTCATCACGAAGTTACCTAGAACGAGTAGTGGTCGGGACACCATTTGGGTGATAGTTGACCGGTTGACTAAGTCGGCTCACTTCTTAGCCATCCGGGAAGATGATAAATTTGACACCATGGCACGCTTGTACATCAAAGAGGTGATATCCAAACATGGAGTGCCGATTTCCATCTTAACCGATCGGGATGCCCGATTTACTTCAAAATTTTGGAAGGCGTTCCAAAAAGCAATGGGTACTCAACTTAACATGAGTACGGCGTTCCATCCTCAAACCGACGGTCAAAGTGAAAGGACGATTCAAACGCTTGAAGACATGTTACGGGCTTGTGCCATCGATTTTGGTGGCAATTGGGACGCACATTTACCGCTAGTCGAATTCTCCTATAATAATAGTTACCATGCTAGCATTCAAATGGCTCCATTTAGAGCTTTGTATGGGAGAGATTGTAGATCACCTTTAGCTTGGGCGGAGGTTGGTGAAAGCCAACTCATTGGGCCCGAAATTGTTATTGAAACGACGAAAGTGATCTCACAAATCAAAGAAAAGTTGAGAGTAGCCCGGGAAAGACAATTAAAGTATGCAAACGTGAGACGACGCCCCCTCGAATTTGAAGTTGGTGATTATGTGTTGTTGAAAGTGTCCCCGTGGAAAGGCGTGGTTCGGTTTGTGAAACGTGGCAAGTTGGGCCCGAGATATATAGGCCCATTTAAAATCCTTGAACGTATTGGCCCGGTGGCGTATCGATTGGAACTTCCTCAAGATTTGAGTGGAGTTCATAACGTTTTCCATATTTGTAATCTTAGGAAGTGTTTGGCCGATCCAACACTTCACGTGCCTCTTGAAGAAATTCGTGTTGATAAAACGTTAAAATTCGTGGAAGAGCCGGTAGAGATTCTAGACCGGCAAACTAGAAAACTAAAGAATACCCGGTATACACTCGTTAAAGTGAGATGGCAAGCTAGACGTGGGCCCGAATTTACTTGGGAACGTGAAGACTCTATGAAAGCCAAGTATCCCCATTTATTTACCGTGACTAGTTAGATTTGAATTTCGGGACAAAATTCCTTTAACGGGGGAATGATGTAACATTCGTGGTTTTTGACTTGTATTAACGTGATTTAAACATGATTAATTGTGATTTAATTCCACGATTTAGTGGCTTAACTTAATTTCGACCCGTTAACTTAAACGTGCAAATGACTAATTAATTTAATTAGTTAATTTCATTTAATGTCTTCTTGACAATTTGATAACGTGAAATATGATAGACGGAATTATATAGACGTGTGCTCGACGTTGTGATGTAAGTTAACGTTTAATTAAATTAGAAATGTAATCGGGTGATCCATGGGTCGACCCATGACCCATGAACCACCACATTTGACCCAACCCTATCCACCCAACCCAAGTCTTCCACCTCTCACCTCATCCATTCATTCAATTCATCTTCCACCCACCTCCCTCTCTCTCACTAAATGCAAGATCTCTCTCTCTCTCTCTATAAATTCTTCTCTTCATTAAATGTGTTCATGCTAATTTAATACTAGAATCATCATCATTTCCATTATCTAATCATCTTATCCAAAGATCAAAAGTCAAAGTGAAAGAAATTTGGTGTATATAGCTAATAAATTCGGATTTGATTTATGGAATATTTTGTATATATATATATATATATATATATATATATATATATATATATATATATATATATATATATATATATATATATATATATATATATATATATATATATATATATATATATATATATATATATATATATATATATATATATATATATATATATATATATATATATATATATATATATATATATATATATATATATATATATATATATATATATATATATATATATATATATATATATATATATATATATATATATATATATATATATATATATATATATATATATATATATATATATATATATATATATATATATATATATATATATATATATATATATATATATATATATATATATATATATATATATATATATATATATATATATATATATATATATATATATATATATATATATATATATATATATATATATATATATATATATATATATATATATATATATATATATATATATATATATATATATATATATATATATATATATATATATATATATATATATATATATATATATATATATATATATATATATATATATATATATATATATATATATATATATATATATATATATATATATATATATATATATATATATATATATATATATATATATATATATATATATATATATATATATATATATATATATATATATATATATATATATATATATATATATATATATATATATATATATATATATATATATATATATATATATATATATATATATATATATATATATATATATATATAGGGTTTCTACATATATATATACACATATTTTGGGTCAAAAACAATATTAATTATAAAAATGATGATTTATGATCGATTTAAAAGAGGGTTTGGATTTGTTAACGTATACCTATTGGATAACGTGAAATATGATAGACCGAATTATATAGACGTCTTACTCGACGTTGTGATGTAAGTTAACGTTTAATTAAATCAGAAATGTAATCGGGTGATCCATGGGTCCCATGACCCATGAACCACCACTTTGACCCAACCCTATCCACCCAACCCAAGTCTTCCATCTCTCACCTCATCCATTCATTCAATTCACTTCCACCCACTCCTCTCTCTCACTAATGCAAGATCTCTCTCTCTCTCTTTCTCTAAATTCTTCTCTTCATTAAATGTGTTCATGCTAATTTAATACTAGAATCATCATCATTTCCATTATCTAATCATCTTATCCAAAGATCAAAAGTCAAAGTGAAAGAAATTTGGTGTTATAGCTTAAATTCGGAATTTAAGGCTTTATTGGAGGATTTTGGTAAGCAACTTGTCTTAATATTATCATTTTATGTTTATTATCATTATTTTGGTTAAAACAAGTAATCTTGGGTCAAAGAATTGTGTCAAAACCCTTATGGGTCGTTTTTAGGGTTTTAGGGCAAAGTGGGTCAAAAATCGGGTTTCCCATTGTTGATGTTATGGGATCAAATCTTGGTGAGGGTTATGATTGAAATCAAGTTTATAATCCAACATAATCAATCTCTGGCCGAAATTCAAGTCAAAAATTCAATGAAATTTAAATTAGGGTTTTTGTATACATATTATTATCTATACTCCTTTATAATAGAGGAACCCCCTCCCAATTTCTCAAATTACAACGTTGAACTACCCAAAATACCCCTCTTCTTTATTCAATAATTTAAATATCTTCACCCACCTCCCTCTCTCTCACTAAATGCAAGATCTCTCTCTCTCTCTCTAAATCCTTCTCTTGATTAAATGTGTTCATGCTAATTTAATACTAGAATCATCATCATTTCCATTATCTAATCATCTTATCCAAAGATCAAAAGTCAAAGTGCAAGAAATTGGGTGTTATAGCTTAAATTCGGAATTTAAGGCTTTATTGGAGGATTTTGGTAAGCAACTTGTCTCAATATTATTGTTTTATGTTTATTATCATTATTTTGGTTAAAACAAGTAATCTTGGGTCAAAGAATTGTGTCAAAACCCTTATGGGTCGTTTTTAGGGTTTTAGGGCAAAGTGGGTCAAAAATCGGGTTTATTGTTGATGTTATGGGATCAAATCTTGGTGAGGGTTATGATTGAAATCAAGTTTATAATCCAACATAATCAATCTCTGGCCGAAATTCAAGTCAAAAATTCAATGAAATTTAAATTAGGGTTTTTGTTCATAATATTAGGTCAAAATGATATATAATATATTATAAATATTATATATATATATATACATATTTTGGGTCAAAAACAATATTAATTATAAAAATGATGATTTATGATCGATTTGAAAGGTTTGGATTTGTTAACGTTACCTAGATTACTAAAGCTTAAAACAAGTTCAATTTCATCAAATCGTTTTTCCATGCACGAATTAGGGTTTTAAGAACTAAAAGTCAAGTTTGACTTTCTGGTCAAACAACTGCTTGTTCTTCATGAAACTACCCAGAATTTTATGCTTTCCCGACCACCGTACCGATACGCCGGCCTTGGTGTGGCTTACGCTGACTTGCTCCTTGATGGCGTCTGCTACGGTCCTTGGGACGTAACTTACGCTTGCCTGTAACCTCCATTTAAGCCTTACGTCATTTCTTCTGTTTACGCCACATAATTGCCTACGCTTCTAGACGCTAAAACAAGCTTTTCCAAGCCACCGTAACCTACGGTGGTTTCCACCGTAAGCTACGCCAGCCCAACTTTGTACTGTCGTACCTTACGCCTTCAATGCCGTCCTTTACGCCCCCTACTTCTGCCCACCGTAACCAGACGCCACCACCACCGTACCTTACGGTGGTGGGAATTTCTTGTTTTTCCAGAAATTGTTTCAGTTTCTTTCCCTCTTCTTGTATCTTGCCCGGCCAATTGTGGGTCCCCTCTAGCCTCGTGGTGTCGTGTCTAGTTCGGTGAAGACGTATGAAAGACGGGAAAGCCCTTGTTCGTTTAATGACATGTTAATATAAGAATTTCTTATAATAAATCATGCATACACATGTGTATATATATATATATATATAATATATATATAATATATATATATATATAAGATATATATAAATAAACATATATTATATTAATGAATTTATAAACGTATTGATAGGTCGTGAATTTTGAAGGAATTCGGGACATTTATAATTCGTTGAATACTTATAATTTAATTGTAACTCGACGTTCAAGGCAAAGGTGAGTTTCGTAGCCCCTACGTTTATCTTATTTTGGGGTGGAAAGTGTACTTGTTGTTAAACGGTTGTCGGTTGATTCATTTTGTTATGATATGGAACGAGACGTTAAATGCCTACTTGGTTGCTTGTTTACGTGTTTGTATGTGTTTATGTTTGCGCATTATTTATTATGTAAGTCGTGCCAGAAACGTATATCGTGCATTAACATATTTGACATATATCATATATTCATAAATATCATAATCTTATTATTTGCATCAATCGTAATATGATAGTTTTTATAATATCAAAAACTATGATAATACTGTAACTGTCAATATATTTTTATTTACGTTTCGGTCGGCCGGACAACGTCCGGGTTTAATCTAGTATATATAATAGAAGACTCCAGATAACTTGGTATCTAAAAAAGTTTTTCTTTATAATAAACTTTAGAAAAATATATCAATCAAACAAAGCTAGAATTGAAGCTTAAATCTTTTTAGAATATAAAATCTCCTTCAAAACATACCCATCGTAGTTTTCTACTTGGCCAAAAATCCAACTTTAGATGAGCAATTTACACCTAAGTGATTGATGATGACATGAATTCCTAACAACTATCACCGATATATATGAGTGTTTGGTCACACCCTCCTTGAATAAATTACATCATTATACGTAACTTGCTACACATGCAAATGATGCAGTTCATCATCCATATCATCATTATATATACATTGTGTAAGCAATTAAGTATATAGATATAATTTACTGTATAATATTGGTCACTATTATATATCCATTTTCCTCTTCATTGTTGGCTAAACTTCAATACCAATATGACTGGAGAAAAGGTTAAGTGTATTGGAAGGTTGAGAGTGATTATATTGTTGAGAGTTGTAGCATTAATTGCAACAGCTACTGCTACAATTGTTATGGCTCTTAACAAAGAAACACACACATTCGCGGTTGCTACAATAGGAAATAGTCCAGTTAAGATCGCTCTCACGGCCAAGTTTCAACACACTCCTGCAAATGTGTAAGCTTTTCTTCTAGCTCCTATTAGGCTTATCGGTTAATTTACTTCTTCACTCGTAAAAGCTTAGGAGTAAGTTTGAGTGGTTTTGTTATAAGCCTCTTAACCTGCCAATGTGGGGTTAACATTTGATAAAGACTATTGTCTTTTAAGATAAAGAACAAAGTTCATATTTGGCATGATGTTATTTAGTAATATTTGGGGTTGTTTAGAATTAAAATATAGGATTTACCGTTCAAAAGAAAGAAAAAAAAAAAAAAACAGGGGGTGAATCAGTGAACGAACAATTGCTTTAGGCCCAATCGCTCAAGATTGCAAAGGCCGGCCTCAGAAAAATCTTAAGGTGGTGAATCAGTAAATGAACAATTGCTTTAGGCCCAAGATTGTAAAGGCCCGGCCTCATAATTATCCTTGTCGTGTCACGTGTGTATGACTAATTGACTTATCACTTCACTCTATCAGGTATAAAACTTGTAATTCCTTTTACCATCTAATTTTGTGAAGTCAAATATAAAACTTGTTCCATCTAAATATCAAATCTTACAGATTTAGATATTATAAACTCAAAAGTTTAAAGTTTTATTTCAGAACATATATGTCATAAATATAGATATAAATATAACTATAGTCTCTAGATTATATTATTAAATTATATTATTATTATGTATATGTATTCATAAATCATAATCAAATAATCGATTTAATAATTAGTTGAAATCATATCGATTTCTTATTGATAAATTTGCATTAAAAAGCTCAAAAAGATGATGTTAAGTAGGAAAAACGTAAGTACTTTTTATCACACAAAAAAATTTTAGACCCCCTATGAAAATTTCGTTTTACTCCGCATAAGACCATGAGACCCTGATTATATTTACATGGATGGTGATAACTTACATAAATTTTTATCTATCTGACAACAATTAGTGCATTATACAGTTTCTATAATACAACTTTATGTTGCAGCAATTGTTGTGGATCGATAAAAAATTATATGAAGTTATATCTCTTATCCTCTTCATGTATGCATTCATGCTACTATTTATAAGGTTTACTTATTTATGCAGAATGTTTGTAATAGCTAATGGAGTAGCGACTCTTCATAGTCTCCTAATGTTATTACTGACTTTTGTCAACTACAAGAATGATTTCAAAGGCCTACGGTTTGTAATCGTAGCAGCATTGGACATGGTAATTCTCAATCTCCCTCTGTTATATGATAATAAGGTGTGTTATTAAATATTATAACTTCTTGAAAAATGATATAGGATATTTTAGTATATTTATAATAATATCCAGCTATCGATTGATTACGAAACTTAATATGGATAATTGCATAAATTAAATTAAATTGGAAACGTCTTGACCCTTGGATTGAAATTAAAGGTCAAGATTTAAAGATAGACTTTAAATAATAACCCTTGATTTGTAATATAACGGTTGAGATTCCTCTAATTTGACTAGTCAAGTTTGAGGAATTTGGATACCATTAGAAATCATGTCTTATGGTCCGAATTGAAAACAGTAACATTATGGATATATAACGTGATAGTTACATGAATGGGGCTTTCTATTATGGTTATGTGGCCAAAATTCATTTATAGCGATGGTCGATGGACAATATATAAGACTTGATCTGCTTGTCTAACGAATATCATTTTGTTGTTGGTGATGATTTTAGATCACAATTGCAATAGTATCCGGGGCAGCAACCGCAGTTGCTTTCATGGGAGAATTAGCCAAAGACGGCAACTCCCACGCACGATGGAACAAAGTATGTGACAATTTTGAGAGATTTTGCGACCAAGCATCCGGGGCCATGCTTGCGTCTTATATCGGGATCTTGTTCATGATGCTTGTAAACATGCTCAACGTCTTTGAACTTGGAAGATTTAATACTTACAAGAACCCTATAGTTGCATAATCAATGTATTTTAGTCAAATACAAGTGTGATATATGTTGATTGTTGAAAACAAACTTTGTATTAATTATTTGAAGATTTCATTTGTCAATCAAGTTGTTCCTAGTTCAATTCATCCAACCAATTTTCGATTTAAGTTTTTTATAAGGAGGTGATATTCGTACCATTGTTTCTGATAAATGTATCACAATGTACAAGTTTTATTAATTACCTTTATAAAAATCTATCTTTTTAGTTTTTTTTATAAATAAATACAACTATACATATATATCATAAAACTTTCTAAAAGCACCTATAAAATTGGCAACTATAGGAAAAAGTTTTACTCTTTTTTTTTTCTTCATTAAATGTTGTGAGATTCTCTAAGTTAAAAGTAACTTGACGTAAAATTGGAGGGTTATTGACCATTAGATTAAAATCAATGGTCAAGATTCATTTATCATTTTTGAATCTTGACCATTGATTTTAAATCAATGGTCGAGATCATCTAACTTTAACCCTCAAGTTACCCCTAACTTGAGGGGATCTCAACCCTTTTTATTTATATCTTCTTTTTAGCATTAAGCAAGTATGCATCTACAAAATGAGAGTACTGTATATGTATATTTGATTTTTATCATTCTATTTTTTTTTATTTAGAGTGATCATGAAATAAACTATGTTACTTGAATGGCAAACACATCAGAATCGGAAACATCATTTAATTTATATCTAAAAGTGTATAATTGTTTCATAAACTCTTAAGATAACTTTATTGTTACAACTAGATGGGCCCTAAGCTATTACTTTTGTTACTTGATTTTGGTTTGTGATATACATATCAACTATAATCATAAACGAATGTTCACTCGTGACAACTCTGATTTCATAACAGTTATGAAATACAAAACCATTATGCTTGCTTAATATGATTATATTTATATGTGTAGATTATGGACTTAAGGATTCAAATAATGAAGTCAAGGGACTGAAGCTGTACAAGAGTGAAAGATATAAGTTTATATTAAAAGTGTTCAAGACTAGAAGAAGAGGGTAGATATCATAAATATGAGATGTATATATACATCTCATTCTGCTGCTAGGGTTAAAGTTTTTTTTGATTCAATCAATTGATATTTTCTCTATATTTTCTCTATATTTCGTCTGTATAAATATATATATATATCACATCGATATATATATATATATATATATAGGGTAAGATCCAGAGAGAAGGTAGCTTAAGGAGAGAAGGTTCATTTTTTATTTTTTTTCGCTTGTTTTTTTTATTTTTAATTTTTTTTAATTTTTTTTAATTTTTTATATTTTTTTAACATAAACCCATTCCAAAAAAAATCAAAAAGTTTTAAAAAATAAAAAATATAAAAAAATACAACTTACACATGTGTAGAGATTTTTTTTTTTTTTTAATTTTTAATTTTTTTTTTGGAATGGGTTTTCAGTAAAAAAAAAATAAAAAAAAAAAAAAATTTAAAAATGAAAAATAAAGAAGAAAAAAATAAAAAATGAATCTTCTCTCCTTAAGCAACCTTCTTATTTGATCTCTCTCATATATATATATATATATATATAAAATATATATTATATATTATATATATATTCCGATCATAACCATCTTTTAATTATGTTATTTGTTCGGATTGTATATAGAAAACTAGATTAAACCCGCACGTTGTGCGGGATAACCGAGAACATAAATAAAAAATACAATAACTGATAGTTACATTATTATTCATAATTTATGTAAAAGACTGTCAGTCGTAAAATTACGACTGATACAAACAATAAAAATATAATTTATGGATATATGATATACACAAATATGTAAAAGCATGACTAATGAAACATAAATATTTATAAATCATAAAAATCTTTCTTATGATATATAATTATTAAATATAATATAATAAATATTTTTCAAAAAAATAAACATAATATAATAAACAATCTTATTTGATAAAAGATAATTATCATTGAATAATAAAAAAACGTAGTATAATGTATATAATCTTTGTACTTATATAGAAAATAGAAAAATAAATATTAATGATTAGGATTATGATTGATGATTAGGATTAAAATTGATGATTAAGATCATACATGACAACATAGATATAGCAATTTAAATGAAAAAAATGACACCTCATTAAAAATCCAATGTGGCAAAAAACTAAAAATGTCACAGAAAAAACATATTCTCTGTTTGTTTCTGTTAGGAAAAAAGAATACATGGATACAATTTAGTTAAGGTGACCTATATTTGTTTTCTACAACTATAGTTTAGAAAAAATGAACGCAATTATGGTTTTTGAACAAAATTTATGTCGTGAAAAAAAAATGTAAATGTGACTTTTAATTTTTTATTTGTAGAACTTACGTTTAGAGAGAAAAAATACAATTATATACATAAATATGATAAGATTATTTATACAGATATTCTAGTATGAATAATAATGGAGAATATTTAATATATATTATATAATCATTTATAAAATATTTGATTGTAGATAATAATATATATTATATATATATATTATATATATATATATATATATATATATATTATATATATATATATATATTATATATATATATATTATATATATATATATATATTATATATATATATTATATATATATATTATATATATATATATATATTATATATATATATTATATATATATATATATATTAGATAAAATTAAGATAAACAAATCTAATAAATATTTTATAGAAAGAATTATCGTTGAACAAATTTATTTAATATATTAATACATAAATAAAGATAATATAAAATATAAGGCTATTAAAAAAGATAGACTTTTAACCACAATTTTACACATAGGAAAAAAGCTTAGTTGTCAACACAAAAGAATTGCCACATAAGCACTTAGCTATCATCTCTTAGTTATATAGAGAGATAACTTTTTAAAGTCTTAATATTCATAATAATAATTTTGTGTAATCTGTTCTTGTTGATCCGATTGTAAATCTGGGTTTATATTGATATTTTTACATGGTATCAGAGCCATCACCATGATTGGTGATTATTGTTTCGTTCGTTGATTAAATTGATTAGATCTAGGGCGTATTCCATCTGGAACCCTAGATTTGATTTTTTGGGTATTTTGTTCGATTGAGTTAGGGTTTGTTAAATCAAACCTATTCTGGTTCTTCCGCTGCAACTTCTGGTGATTTACCCTAAAAATTAGGGTTTTCTTATTCAGATCCTGATTTATCTCTTGACTAAGTGAATCAAGAGTAAATTAGGGTTCCTCTTCCTTCTGCTTATTGCACTGTATTGTTGTTCCTATCTCTTATCTCTTTTATCTTTTTGATCTATTTTTAATTTTTTTTTATTTTCTTATTCTCGTAAAAACAACTGTGTTAAACTTGACCTGCCTCCGTGAGAGGTTAGGAATCCTGTCCCTGACACTTTTGTGAGAATTAAGAGTATTTTTAAATTTATATATATATATATAAATTTAAATTTCTGGTGATTTGATTGATTAAATATATGTTCTTATTTGTGTTTATTTATGGTATTTTTTGATATATTTGCTTGTTACTATCTGAATATTTGTGTTTGTTTGAAATATATATCTGCTTATTATTTGCAAATTGTGATTGTTACTTGTTGATAATTGTTCTTGTTTGCAATGATTAATATAATAACAACAACAACAACAACAACAACAACAACAACAATAATAATAATAATAATGAAGATTCTGATAATAATTCTGAAATCTCTATTGATGCTGAAACTAGAATTAGTAAATTGGATTTTGGTGATCCTTTGTACTTGCATGCTAGTGATACTGTTAGCACTCCTTTAATTGGTTTTAAATTGCTTGGTACTGATAACTATAAGGTATGGGCTTGTGCTATGGAACTTGCTTTACAAACTAAGAATAAAATTGGTTTTATTGATGGTACATGCTTAAAATCTGTTGATAATCCTGTTCTTGCAAGTCAATGGGATAGGTGTAATGCTGTTGTCCTTAACTGGATTCTTGGTTGTGTGTCTCAAGAATTGTATCTTGGTCAAATTTTCTCAAAAAATGCAACTGTTGTTTGGCAAGAACTTAAAGATACATATGATAAATTGGATGGTTCTGTTATTTTCAATCTGCATCATAAAATAAACTCTTACTCAAAATGGTGCTTCTCTGTCTGAATATTATCATAATTTGACATCTTTGTGGAGACAATATGATTCTATGGTTACTTTGCCTATGTGTACTTGTACTGCTGCAACTACTGTTAAGAATCATAATGATATGTTAAGATTGATGCAATTTTTGATGGGTCTGGATGATGTGTATATGGGTGTTAGGTCTACAATTTTAACTAAAGAACCTTTGCCTTCTGTTAAAACTGCATATGCTATAATTTCAAGAGAAGAATCACATAGAGCAGGGGTTACTGATAAAACCAACACTGCAAATGCCTTTGTTGCCAAAACAAATTTTTCTAAGAATTCTAATGCTAAAAATGGTTTATATAAACCTCCTTTTGATTCTAAGAAAACTTTTGACAACTGTTGAGTCAAGGATTCGCTGACCAGACTTGGTCGCTGACGTGTGTCGTCAGCGAGTCATCAGCGAAGTCAGTGACTCTCGTCAGCGGGTTGTTTCTTTCCAAATTGTGAGTCAAGGCGGGAAGAATTCAAATCAAGTAAAGACAAGAGTCACATGGTGGTTCTTCCAACTGGATATTACCTTATATGGAAAAGGTACAGTTGGGACCAAAACAAGGGTTTTCTCTTTCATACCCGTTTTGGTAAAGAAGACAAAGGCTTCTGGATCCAAGTACTTCGAGCAAATGAGAAGTCGACAACCACCATTCTATCACTATCATTGTAAGGCTGTGTTGCCCTAATTCCTCCCCTATATAAAGCAACACAGCCGCATCATTTACACTTGTGTTTGTCACCACAAGTGTGTGTCACTTATTATTTCTTGTAATTGTTTTAGTTTTCTAGTTTGTCTAAAACTAAACAATTATATTGTTCTTGTAAGACAAGTTGTAATATCGACCATGTATTCACTGTTTAATCAATGATACATATGATTAGACTTGCATAGTTTCTTGTACTTGAACTTTATTCTTGTTCTTGTTCTTTACTTTCTGCACTTACTTTCTTGTCTTAATTAATATCATATAAGTGTGCAAATTGTGGACTGTCAAGTGGTATCAGAGCCACTGTTTCTAAATTATTGAAACAAAGATCTGTTTGCATACTTATTTCTTTCTAAATTTTGTTCTTTTCTTATCTAAATTCTTATTTCTTTCTTAAAATACAAGAACATGTCTGCTGTACCAACTCTTGTGAACACACGTGACTTTGGTTACGTGTCTGTTCCTCCAAGATTCGAGCCTGAAGACTTTGGATCTTGGAAGGAAAGAATGCTTCTTCACATAGTTGGTGTAGAACCCTACCTTATAACCATTATGACCAAAGGTCCATACGTACCTACTCTGGTACAAAGAACACCAGGAGCAACTGCTGATGCTCCTGAGATTGTGATTGACATTGTCAAACCAGAGGTACAATGGACCGATGATGAGCGTAGACTGGTAAATCTTGATTCCAGGCTCAAAAACATGATTGTCTCTACCCTTCCTACTGACATCATGAAGCTCATCATCAAATATCCCACTTCTAAAGAAGTCCGGGATAGGTTATGTAGCATGTATGAGGGCTCTGCTGCTACCATTGCCACTAAAAAGATAGACCTTAAAAGAGCCTATGAAAAATTCTTTTCTCTCCCAAATGAAGGTCTCAATGGCACCTATACCCGATTTAAAGGGTTGCTAAATGACATGACCAATGTTGGTATCACCCATGACAACTTTGAGGTGTGCCACAAATTCATTGATAGTCTTCCTATCAAGTGGCAAGGATTGAGACAAATCCTTAGGACCACAGAGCGACTCAATGGTCTTGATCTTGAATCTCTCTTTGGCATGCTTCAGTTTGAAGAGAGAGCTCTTGCTCAAACTCTAAGAGCTGTTGCTGACGCACAACATAGTGCTGGTCCCTCCTCTTCTACTTCTTCTTCAGCATATTCTGTTATTGATCCCCTTGCCCTTGTCTCTGCTGAGCCCATTAATCTTAATAATGGTGCCAGCTCCTCTCATCTCCCCACCTCCTATTCAATCTCTTGTTAATGATCTCGACGCTGATGAGAAACAAGAGATGTTCAGCGACTTCATGGACTTTGCCCTGGTCGCTGGCAAGAGGTACTCACGAAAATGGAACAACCGTAAGTCGGTTGCTCCATATAAGCCTCCTATTGACAAATCTCAAGAGGAGTGCTGGAGATGTGGTAGGAAGGGACACTACCAAAAGGAGTGCAGAGTTGCTCTTCTAACTCCTGCTGCTCCTAAATCTAACCCATCTAAACCTGCTGATGAGTACAGGAACAAATACTATCAGCTTAAAGCAAAGGTTGCTGAGATGGAGGAGGCAAAAACACCAGCAAAAGGGCTGGTCGCTGAAGAACATGACTGGGCTGAATCAGATGATTCAGACAGTGAAGAGTACGTTGATGCCATGTGTCTTATGGAACTCGCTGATGGTGATGCACTGACAAAAGACCAAGTCTCTTCCAGTCAGTGGGTAAATGTCACCATTAAAAAGGTACGTGCTCACTCTTCTGCCTCTGATGAAGATAAACCTAAAATCTTCGAATCTCTTCTGTGTGATATCCAGTTCGTTGAATCTATACGAGCTGATATCCAATCTAAACTTGACTCTGTCTCCTTAGAGTTAAGTGACAAATCTGAAAGACTCAATGAGCTGAGAAATGTTCATGTTGAACTCCAATCTCATGAGTTGCTGGCACAAAAGTTCAGCTTGAGAATGAAAAACTCAAGCTTGAAGTTGCCAACCTTAAAAAGATTGTGACCTCCTGGTCAAAAGCTTCCAGGTTTCATCATAAGTGTCTAAATGAACAAGTCCCTGCCCAAGTTCAGGCAGTCATTGGCGGTAACTTTGAGGCCGCTGCCACTCTCTCTGACTTGTTCAAAGATGATGTGAAACCTGAAATCTCCATTCCTCCTTCTGCTGTCATTTCTCCTAAAGAAATGAAGAAATGGTATTTCGTTAGGGGTCTTAATGATTACCATAATGAAATGGAAGCTGGTTCTACCTCTACCTCCACCAGCGACCCATCTACCCCTGCCGAGGAAAATGGTGCTAGCTCCTCAGCAAGCACTAGCAATCCTTATCCTCATCTTCCCATTATTGGCATGATGCCTAATGAAGGAAGAGTTCAATACTCTTCTGGGGAATCTTTTGAAGGAGATATTGGCAGTGATGGTTTTAAACCAGTCGCTCCTCAGCAACTTACTCTTAAAGCTGCTGAACCTTTTAAGAGAAGCACAGTTGCTGTACCATATGACTACAGCACGCCTCAGCGTGATAACTCTGTCAGTCAGCAAACACAACAAGTTGCTTCTCAAACCCCTTCTTTCTCAACCTCTCATCAAGCACCTGCACATACTGACAGTAAATCTGATCAGCATGATCGTCTTATGAAAAGACGCGTCAGGTTCGGTGACGCTAGATATCAGCAAGTAGGACCTTCTCAGGTCAAACCTGCTGATAGACATGTCCATCAGCAGGCACAACAATCCATGCCTATTCCTTCCAATATGAGGTATAAAACTCCTCAAAAAGAAAGAATGCCTCATACTCAAAATAGGTCTATCACTCCTCAGAAAGGATACTTGCCCCATCAACAAGTAAGACCTATCACTCCTCAAAGAGGACACTTGCCTCATCAGCAAGTGAGAGCTACTACTCCTAACAGGCAGTACCTACCTCATAGGCAAATGAGGTCAGCTACTCCTAATCAGCAGTCTAGACCGATCACTCCTAAAAGAGTGCATCAGTCTCATCAGCAGGGTCCTTCTTCTTCTTCTCACCCTGCTGTTAAACAAGCTTGGAGTATAGTTAAGGGATCACAAAATCCCTCTACTTCTCAATCTGAGGATCCAAAAGGAAAGTCCATTTTGGGTCCTGCTCCTAAGATGCCTCAGCTTACACTTAAGCATAAGCAAAAGTCAAAGCAAAAGAAAAGGGCATCTTCCTCCTCTGACCCTAAAATTAACGAGCTCTCTCAGCGAGTTAATGATCTCTCTTCTCAACTGAAGGAATTCTTCCTTCAAAATCAAAAGGGCAGCACCTCTGGTAAAAAATGCTACATATGTGGCAGCAGAGGTCATGTTGCTTCTGATTGTGATGAAGATAACTCGAGGGATGCTCCTGAGGTTGTCATTCAACCCAATCCTCCTTCCTCAACGGTTGCTTCCTCCTCCACTATGGTCAGCGAAAGTTCTTCTTTTGCTGAACATGAAAATAATGAAGGAGATACAACTTTTCTCACTGAGGAAAACATTGCTGAATTCATTGCTGCTCAGCGAATCTCCTTTCCCAGTCTCAAGAGATCATTTCTAATGGTCATGGTAGCATTCTGGTCGAGTATGGGAACAACAATCAAGTCAGCAACTTGACTGTTCTAGATACTGGAAACACTGTCACCTCTGCTGATCAATACTTCACCTATGAGGTTACTCGTGACATGCTTCCTGCTCATCAACTTGTTGATAACTCTCCAAGAGATGAGAATACTGACCCAAGTGCTCCTCTTCCTCACTCTACTAATGACACTATCAGTAGAGAGGAATCCTCTGAAGCTCAAATCTTTAATCCCGCTGACATGGCTGTCAGCGAGTTTAACAGTGAACCAGTCTAAATCCTTCTGTTATATCCATGCAGGGCTCGCTGGGAAAAGGTGTGTGGTACTTGGACAGTGGCTGTTCAAAACACATGACTGGCACTAAGACCCTGCTGGATAACTACGTAGAGGCTGTTGGCCCTACTGTAGTGTTTGGTGATAACTCCACTGGACAAACTGAAGGATATGGTCTTCTCTCTAATGGTCTCATCAAGTTCACCAAGGTTGCTTATGTAAATGGTTTGAAACATAATCTTATCAGCATAAGTCAACTTTGTGATGCTGACTATAAAGTGATTCTTGATAAACATCAAGGCACTGTTGTAAATGTAAACAAGGAAGTCGTCTTGGTCGCTCCAAGAAAACGAGATGTATATCTGGTGGACTTCACTCCTATCAAAACTGATAGTGAGACTTGTTTCTTTGCTAAGTCAGCAGCTGAACTCAATTGGTTATGGCACAAGCGTATGTCGCATGTGAATTTCAAAACCATTAACTCTCTGGCCAAAAAGAACCTTGTTCGTGGCCTTCCTCATCTCTCTTTTGAAAAGGATAGACTCTGTGGTGCTTGTGAAAAAGGTAAAAGCCATAGAGCTACCTTCAAAACTAAGTAGGCCAATTCTATCTCTGGCTGCTTTCATCTTCTTCACATGGACCTTTTTGGTCCTGTAAATGTCCAAAGTCTAAAGGGTAGCAGATACACTTTAGTAATTGTGGATGAATATTCACGATATACTTGGACTATTTTTCTTCGTTCTAAGAGTGATGCTGCTGAAGAGATTATCAATTTCATCAAGAAAATGGAAAACCTCAACAGCATAAGGGTTAAAGAACTCAGAAGCGATCATGGTACTGAGTTCAAAAACCACACTCTTGAATCCTTTTGTGCTGATCAAGGGATCTCACAAAACTTTTCTTCCACTAGAACTCCTGAGCAAAATGGTGTTGCTGAAAGGAGAAACAGAACTCTAATTGAGGCAGCACGTACTATGCTCAGCGAGTCTTCCTTGCCGAGTAAATTCTGGGCAGAAGCTGTCAGCACTGCCTGTCATACTCAAAATAGATGTCTTATTGTCAAAAGACATGACAAGACAGCTTATGAGGTTTTGAAAGGTAAGAAACCTCAAATTAAATACTTCCATGTCTTTGGATGTCCTGTCTTTATCTTAAATAACAAGGATCACCTAGGAAAATTTGATCCTAAAGCTGATGATGGCTACTTCCTTGGTTATTCCTCCATCAGCAAGGCTTTTAGAGTATTCAATACTCGCCTTCAAAAGGTTGATGAATCAATCCATGTAACCTTTGATGAAAGTTCATCAGCTCTTAAGGACATTCAAACTACTTCATCTGAAGTCATTTTCAATGAGCTCGCTGATCCTCACTTTCAGGAAGCTGACTCATTTGTTGATGCATCTTGCTCGCTGCCTGATAATAATCAGCATGACAAACATGATAGTTCAGCAGATGCTGAACCAGAGCAAGTTGCTGCTCATATCTACTCGATTGAGCCAGTTGAGCCTATCTTAAGATCAATCCATGCAGCATCAGCCAAACCTAGATCACTGGCTGATGACGTGCATGCTGATGACTCTACTGAGGAAGAATTTCATGATGCATCAGCTAATGCTGATGATATGGAGTCAGCTGATGACTCCAACATCAATGATAACTCAAATCAGTCGAATGACTCTACTGATCTTACTCCTGAACCCATTTTTACCATTGACTTCTCTCCTTACAATAATCTCTCTGCTGGACCCATCTCTCAGTCTTCCGCTGACACTCAACTAGGTTCATCAAGTGTTCCTGCACTTAAATGGACTTCTAGTCATCCAGCTCACCAAGTGATTGGTGATCCTTCTCAAGGGATTGTTACTCGATCATCGACTAGAAACACATGTCTCTATGTGAATTTCTTGTCGATGATCACCCCTAAGAATATAGGAGAAGAAATGGCTGATCCTTCTTGGGTAGAGGCTATGCAAGAAGAACTTACCCAGTTCAAACGACAGCATGTCTGGTTTCTTGTCCCTCTACCTACTGACAAAGAACCCATTGGCACAAAATGGGTTTATAGGAATAAAATGGACGAAGATGGTGTTGTTACTCGTAACAAGGCTAGGCTGGTTGCACAAGGATACCTTCAGGAAGAAGGTGTTGATTACGATGAAACCTTTGCACCAGTGGCCCGATTAGAAGCAATTCGCTTATTTTTGGCACATGCTGCTTACAGAAACTTCACAGTATATCAGATGGATGTTAAGAGTGCCTTCCTAAATGGAAAACTCGATGAGGAAGTTTATGTTAAGCAGCCACCTGGTTTTGAAGATCAGCCAAGCCACACCATGTCTATCGTCTTTATAAGGCTCTATATGGCCTTAAACAGGCTCCTAGAGCCTGGTATGACACTCTTTCTGAATTTCTTCTCTCTAACAAGTTTCAGCGAGGGTCCATTGACAGCACCCTCTTTATCTATAGAAAGGGTGCTGATGTTCTTTATGTCCAGATATATGTGGATGACATCATCTTTGGGTCCTCCAGCAAGAAACTCTGTACTAAGTTCAGCTCACTGATGTCTTCTCATTTTGAGATGAGCATGATGGGTGAGTTGACTTTCTTTCTTGGTCTACAAATTCGACAACTCCCAAATGGGATTTTCATTAATCAGGAGAAGTACATTCGAGACATGCTGGCTAAATTTGACATGTCCAATGTGACCACTAAAGCCACTCCTATGTCTCCTCCTAATAATCTCCATGCTGATCCTGATGGTAAGCATGTGAATCCCACTCACTATAGGGGAATGATTGGCTCGCTGATGTATCTCACAGCGAGTTGTCCTGACATCATGTTTGCTACTTGCTTATGTGCAAGATATCAAGCCTCTCCTAGGGAGTCTCATCTTCTCGCTGTCAAGCGAATCTTCAAGTATCTAAAAGGTACCTCCACACTGGGTCTCTGGTATCCCAAAGACTCCAGTTTTGACTTAGTTGCATATTCTGACTCTGACTATGCTGGTTGCATGTTAGATAGGAAAAGCACCAGTGGTGGATGTCAACTGTTGGGGGGGGGGGAAGCTGACTAGTTGGTCTAGTAAGAAACAACATACAGTATCCATCTCCACTGCTGAAGCAGAATATGTATCAGCAGCGAGTTGTTGTGCACAAGTCCTCTGGATGAAAAACCAACTCGCTGACTATGACTTAGAATTCTCTAAGATTCCAATAATGTGTGACAATACAAGTGCAATTGCTATCACACACAATCCTGTTCAACATTCTAAGACCAAACACATAGACATTAGGTACCACTTTATTCGTGACCATGTCATGAAAGGAGATGTTGAAATTTACTTCATCCCCACTGATGACCAACTTGCTGACATATTCACAAAACCCTTAGATGAAACCAGATTCAAGTATCTGGTCAGTAAGTTGGGAATGTTGAATGGTGAATCAGCGACATGACTTGTCATGTCTGCTGATGCTTCAACTTACATCTCTCTTATAAGTTGAAAAGTGACCTTATGGTCAAAATTTCTTTCAGCAAGTTCAAGTGTGTCTTACTTGCTAAACATAAAAAGCAATAGAGAGCTAAAAGTTTCTATCTAGTCCAGCAGCAAACGGCTGCTGGTAAAGACATCTAAAATCCGTTGATCCCTGTTGCTTTGGAAAAAGCAAAACAAAAGCAATAGAGAGCTAAAAGTCTCTATCTAGTCCAGCAGCAAACGGCTGCTGGTAAAGACATCTAAAATCCGTTGATCCCTGTTGCTTTGGGAAAAAGCAAAACAAAAGCAATAGAGAGCTAAAAGTCTCTATCTAGTCCAGCAGCAAACGGCTGCTGGTAAAGACATCTAAAATCCGTTGATCCCTGTTGCTTTGGGAAAAAGCAAAACAAAAGCAATAGAGAGCTAAAAGTCTCTATCTAGTCCAGCAGCAAACGGCTGCTGGTAAAGACATCTAAAATCCGTTGATCCCTGTTGCTTTGGGAAAAAGCAAAACAAAAGCAATAGAGAGCTAAAAGTCTCTATCTAGTCCAGCAGCAAACGGCTGCTGGTAAAGACATCTAAAATCCGTTGATGGCTGACAATTTGCCAAAAATTGTATTCTTTATTCATCAGCGACCAACGTTTGCCGTGAAGTCGCTGACTGAAACTCTTTCTCTAAATAAGGTAACCAGATTTTCTAAATTTTCAGTGGATATACTTCAATCTCAACTATTTTATCGTGTGAATATATCCACCAAGTATTTTTATTAATATTTTATTGAAATCTCAAAACGGTTACCTCGATTTTCTCCCTAATGGGCAACTTGTACACTGTATCCGCCGTAAAACTCGAGTACTTTTGAAATAATGGTACAAGTTGTCACATCAATCCATTTTTATACGTTACTCAAATACGTATATATATGTATATATTACGTATGAAAGAGAGTATTGGTGACGGTTCACTGTCATAGTTATGGGGCCCATATCCATGCTATATATATTCAAATCGTTTCAATCACCATCCTTTATACTCTCAAAATTCACCTTCTTATTTTCTTATTCTCCAAATCTCTCAAACTTCTCAAAATTCTCTCTATCTCCTCTCACTGTTCATCTTCTTCTTCCCATTTCTTAATCTTAATCTAAAATGGCTTCTTCATCTGAACAACAACAACCATCAGAAATTCAAAACCCTTCATCAGAAAATCAACCTAAATCTCCAACTCATGTTGAGTTGTCTGCTGAGGATCTAGCCACTAAGAAAGCTCTTAAACATGTCCCTCTATATATGCATTCTGAAACATTTGATCCAGAAACTATTCCTTCATCTCAAAAAGTAAACTTTCAAGCCCAAAGACTCACCATAAAATCCAATAATTATCTGGGTTCCCTTGAAGTTCCATCCGGCATAATTGGGTACCAACATATGCTTGATTTCATAAAAGCGTGCCCAGTGACAAATGCCATTTATTCCGATCCTGAAGATATGTACGTCTATCTTCTCCGGGAATTCTGGTGGACATGTGATTATCATGTAAGTATCGGTGCTATTAATGGTACAGTGAAGAAGAAACAGGTACGCATAACAATCACACCCAAAATTATTCGCACTGCTCTTGGTCTTCCTGATCAAACAAAGGAGAGACCATTTGTGAATCCAGCAACTATAGAACAATGGAAGAAATGGTTGCCAACCATTGGTTATGGTACAAACCTGGAAAAGCCTGAAGCTGTACCTAGCAACCCAACCAAGAAAAATCTCCCTGGTGTTTGGAGATTATTGTTTGCTCATGTCATCCAGTGTTTGGGTGGCAACTCTGGATCCTTTGATCAGGCTACTGCCTTAAACATGCAAATCATCCATGCTTTGGCCACTGGAAGATTTATTGATTTTGCCTCAGTTATTTTTGAAGATATGAAGGCAAAAGTTCAAGCCAGCAACCGCTCATATACTATTCCATTCACCAGGTTCTTCTCTCTGATTTTCAAACAAGAACTTAAAGAAAAATACAATCAATTTGGTGCTACTGTCTGCAAGCCACCAAGAATTGGTCACTCTGTCTACAAACAGCCTGCTTGTGATCCTGAATTCTTTGACAGCAAGTTTGCTGAACTCACTCCTCCAATGAAAGAGGTACTTTTCTCTTCTTATCCACACTTGTACATAAGAGCACCCTCTGGTGTGGATGCTGGCACAGTAATTATTCAAGAAATCACCAAGGCTGCAAAGAAAGCCAAAAAGGCATGATCCAAGTCTTCCAAGACTACTGTTCCTTCCTCATCTGCTGCTGATGTTCCCAAAGGAAAAAAGAAAACAACAAAGGGACTCACGATTAAGGGGTTGGAATCCTCTCAGCTGTCTCTCATTGATGAGGAAGAAACCTCTACTGCTGAAGAGAACATAGAGCAGCACCATGTTGAATCAGAGGCCCTTCATTCTCCTTCCCCTCTCAACTTCTCTATAGCTGAAAGAGAAGCAGCCACTGCTGATCAACCTGAAGTGCAAGCTGCTGAAGATGATGTTGGAACTGGGAAGGATGTGGTAAGTATTGAAGGTGCTAGTGTTAATGTTGAAACAGTTGCAACTGCTGGTAGGAATGTAGAAAGTGTTGAAGGAGATGGTGGAAATACTGAAGCAAATGAAGGTGCTGGTGTTAATGAAACAATGGTGGAAGATGTTGAAAGAAGCAATATTGATCTTGGTGATGTGTCTGCTGTTGAAAATGTTAGTGGTAGGCATGAAGAAATTGTTGAAGATGATGGTGTTGATGATGAAAGTGATTTAGAGTTGGGCGATTTTGTTGCTGATGAATTTCAGTTGGATTCCTATAACTATGCTGATGAAAAGGAGGCCAGTGACATGGAAGTGGAAGAAGATGAAGAGACTGTTGAACCTACTAATGTAAATATCTCTCAAGAAGTTCAAGTCACTGAAACCACATCTGCAGAAGCAGATACTGAGCCAGCAGTTCTCACTGCAAGGCCCAAAACTCCACCAGTGCAACCAGTGAATACCATGCTATCTCTGGGCATGCCTTCTTCCTTTCAAGCTATTCCTGGTTGTAAATCTGTTATGCCCAAAGAAGTGGAGTCTCTTCCAAAAGAGTTGGGTATTTCTTACTCTACCAACTCTTCTAGCAGACTAGAAAGGGTAGAGCATCAATTAAATGATCTCACCAAAGCTGCCAATCTTGCTATTGAATTGAAGGATAAGGAGTCTGACAGGCTGGTTTCCACATTGACCAGCTGGTACAACAAGCAAAATGAGAATAGCAAAGCTATAGACACGCTGAAAGATAACACAACCTCCATAGCTGATGCTCAAGACAAAATAAATGCCACAACAAATGTTATCAAGCGTGATCAGCAGATCATTAAATCTGGTGCCTTGTCACTGATCAAATGTGCTAATTCTACCAGCTACTCAGCAAAGAAGGCAGCCTCTACCAGCAAATCTGCTGCTGCTAATGTAAAGAAGCTGAGTGATCTCATCTCCCCTCTGACAACACAAGTTGAGAACAACACCAGGGCTATCCAAGCCTTAGAAAAGCAAGTTGCTGATCTTCCTGTTCCTTCAGTTGCTTTTACTGAGGAAGATCGTCAGAGGCAAATCAACTTGGAGAAGGAGGTAGTTGAAATTAAAAATCTGTTGGCCCAGCTGGTAAATCAACAATCTAAACAGCCAGCGACTGTGGAAGTTGTTATTAACAATACAACTTCCAAGGGGGAGAAAGTTGACGCTGCTGTTCTAGACTTGGTTGGTGAAGCAGTGAACAAAGCCCTTGAGAAAATATATGAAGAATCTGCTGAAGAGGTTATGGAAACTGATGATGCTACTACTAACACCGCCAAAGCTGATGAAATGGCGATTGTGGCAGTTAGTGATGAAAAGGAAAGTAAAGTTCCCCCTGCTGGTGTTGAGGGGGAGTCTAATGAAAAAGAAATTGTAAGTGTTGAAGTTCCCCCAGCTGGTGTTGAGGGGGAGCAACAGATAGTTAATACTAATGTACCCCCTGCTGCTGTTGGTGAGGGGCACATTGAAGTCTTTGATGATATAGGGGAGCAGTTTGACCCCAAAGAACTCAAAGCAGCATGGGAGGCCAGATTTGCTGATGAGATGGCCACTGACAGATCCAAGGAAGTCCTTCCAATTTTTCATAAACGATATCTGGCCAATGCTGAAATTACTCCTCTCTCTGATACTCGTCGAAAACAGCTCACTGATTCTGGATTCTTCAAGAAACCTCCCACCGCTCTTCCAGCAGAACAAGTGATCGCTACTTCATCTTCTCTCTCAGCTGCTCAGCTACCCATCCAATCTTCAGCAGGTCATCAACACCAAATGATTGATATTTTGGCACTGACTGCTGATGGAAAAACTCAAGAAGAAGCTATCAAGGAGTTGGATAGGATCAAGGAAAATCAAGAAAATGAAAGAAAGAATCTTGAGTATATCAAGCAGCTACCTCTCCTTGAAAAAGATCAGTTGGATGGTGAGCAAAGAATGCTGCTGAAAACGGGTGGTGCTGAAGCTTTATACAGGCATAAGCATACAGAAGTTGAGAAGCAACTCAGCGAGAAAAGAGCCAAGTTTGAAGAAGAAAAGGCTAAATGGTTGAAGCATATGGAGGACAGAAAGAGGCCTCAAAAGATTGTTGCTGCTGAAGCCTTTCGTGCTGAAATGGGTCTTAAGACCAACTTGAAAATCTTAAGAGAAGGTGCTGACAAGCCAATCAAACTTGAAGGGGTCAAACCAACCACCTTGGGTGCCTCTGAGTGGTTTGAAGTTTACATGCTGGTGAAAGACAAGAAGGCTGTCAGCTATGAACAACTCCAAAATATGCTCAAGGAATATTTTGAGAAGGCCAGAGAGTACGAAACCAAGTTCAAAACTGATTTGCCAATGCTGAGGCAAGTTTTTGGTACTCCAGCAGCTATCTCCACCTCAGCAGGAAGAAGGATTCAAAGAAAGAGGAAAGAAGAGCATCGAACCATAGCTGTTGACCTTCCTCCTATCACTGGTGATGCCTTGCTGAACACCAGACTTCCTCCCAGAAGCTTCTCTTTGAGGAAGGAAGAGTGATAGAGAATCCTGCTGGCATCTTCTTCACAAACTTTCAGAACAATCAACTGTTCTTTCGCCTGGCTGAAATTGAAAAAGCGTCCACTAGGTTCATCTTAAGCATAAGAAGAAGGTGTGCTGAAACATCCAACAACAGATGGTTTATCAGCAAGTTGGATGAAGAATTGATAAAGCCTCACAGAAGGGATGACCCAGCAATCAGGATCGCTAAGCAAGAGGAAGCTTGGGAAATTGAAGCTGCCAATTTGTAGATGTCTTATAATGAAAATACTATATGTATCAGCTTGTAATGTTTAAAGATGATATATAAGACATCTTTTCATCATTCCTTTATTCTTATCAAAGTCTAGTCTACTCAGCAAGTCTTCTCAGCGAATAGGGGGAGATTGTTGAGTCAAGGATTCGCTGACCAGACTTGGTCGCTGACGTGTGTCGTCAGCGAAGTCAGTGACTCTCGTCAGCGGGTTGTTTCTTTCCAAATTGTGAGTCAAGGCGGGAAGAATTCAAATCAAGTAAAGACAAGAGTCACATGGTGGTTCTTCCAACTGGATATTACCTTATGGCAAAGGTACAGTTGGGACCAAAACAAGGGTTTTCTCTTTCATACCCGTTTTGGTAAAGAAGACAAAGGCTTCTGGATCTAAGTACTTCGAGCAAATGAGAAGTCGACAACCACCATTCTATCACTATCATTGTAAGGCTGTGTTGCCCTAATTCCTCCCCTATATAAAGCAACACAGCCGCATCATTTACACTTAGTGTTTGTCACCACAAGTGTGTGTCACTTATTATTTCTTGTAATTGTTTTAGTTTTCTAGTTTGTCTAAAACTAAACAATTATATTGTTCTTGTATTTTTCTTGTAAGACAAGTTGTAATATCGACCATGTATTCACTGTTTAATCAATGATACATATGATTAGACTTGCATAGTTTCTTGTACTTGAACTTTATTCTTGTTCTTGTTCTTTACTTTCTGCACTTACTTTCTTGTCTTAATTAATATCATATAAGTGTGCAAATTGTGGACTGTCACAAATTTTGAATCTAAGAGAACTTTTGATAATAATCTAGAACTTTTAGTCCAAATCCTAATCTTCAATGTACAAATTGTCACAGAATTAGACATACTGTTGAGAGATGTTTTCAACTTGGGTATAAAAGATCTTCAAATCAATTTAATAAGTTTTCTAACAATAATGCTCATGTTGATTCTTCTTGTTCTAAACCTTCTTCTTCTCATACTACTTTGAATGATTCTGTTCCTTCTTCATCTACTCCTTCTTTGACTACTGATCAAATTTCTAAACTGCTTAGTCTTCTAGATGTCAAATCTGGTTCTTCTTCTGGTCTGCATGCTAATATGGCAGGTATGCCTGGTTTGCCTATTGTATTAATTCTTGGTTTATGAGTTGCAATTCTGTTTTATTAGATGCTATATTAAATGGATCATAGATTCTGGTGCAAATCAACACATGACTGTTTCTGAAAAATATTTAACAAATGTTGTTGATATTTCTGACTTAAAACTTAAGATTGGTCATCCAAATGGTACTTCTGCTATTGTTCAAAAGATTGGTAACTTGGTTCTTAAAAATGGTATTGTATTATATGATGTACTTGTTGTTCCTGAATATTGTGTAAATTTGATGTCTGTTCACAAATTACCTAGGGATAACAACTTGTTCATAGGGTTTGATCCTGCTAAGTGTTATATTCAGGATTTACATCAAAAGAATCTTCTGGGGACTGGTAGTGAGCAAGGTGGTCTTTATTTGTATGATGATGATATGTCTAATTGTTCTTCTGTGGTATGTAATTCTGTGAGTGCTCCTTGTGTGTCTAAATTGTTATGGCATTTAAGGCTTGGTCATCATGCTGATCAAGCTCTCTCTGTTTTTGATAAAAAAAACTTAATATCCCAAGTGGTCATGTTGGTCCTTGTGATGTGTGTCACAAGGCTAAACAAACTAGACAACCTTTTCCTTTAAGTGAACATAAAACAAAAAGACTGGGTGATTTAATTCATTTAGATGTGTGGGGACCTTATAGAGTCCAAAGCAAAGATGGTTAATATTTCTTGACTATAGTTGATGATTTTACAAGGGCTGTTTGGACTTTTATGATGAAAAGTAAAATTGAAGTGTTTTCTCATGTAACTGCTTTTCTTAATCTCCTTGAAACACAATTTGAAGTAAAAGTAAAAATTGTTAGGAGTGACAATGGTTCTGAATTTGTGAATGATAATGTTTCTAATCTGTTCACTTCCAAAGGAATTGTGCATCAAACTTCTATTCCTTATACACCTCAACAAAATGGCATTGTAGAAAGGAAACATAGACACCTTCTTAATGTTGCTAGGTCTCTTATGTTTCAGGGGGGAATTCCTTTATACTTGTGGAGTGATTGTGTGCTAACTGCTACATACTTAATTAATAGAACTCCTTCCTCTATTTTAAAAGGAAAAACTCCTTTTGAATTGGTGTATGGTTCTGAACCTTCTTTAAGTCATTTAAGGGTCTTTGGTTGTTTATGTTTTGCAACAAAGCTAAATGTTTCTGATAAATTTGAGTCTAGGGCTGAAAAATGTGTTATGCTTGGTTATTCAAATTCTAAGAAAGGTTATAAACTTTTCAGTCTTGAGTGAAAACAATTTGTGTTTTCTAGGGATGTTAAATTCTATGAGAATATATTTCCTTTTACTATGAAAGTTAATAAGTCTAATTCTGAACAAATTTCTTTAAATCAATTAAATTTTTTTGATAAATATGATACACCAATTCCAGAGGACAATGCTAGTCCCAATGATGATGAGGAAGGATTGGAGAAAGATGGTTTAGTTGGAGGTGAGCTCTGTCAAGTCTTAGGAAGTCCTTTGAGGTCTACCAGACTTGATGTTGAGCCTGCAACCACTATTCATGATGATAGTAGCATTAATTCTGAGGGGTCTTCTAGCAGTTCTTCTGAGTATCATATTAACAATCTTTTTCAAAATGGAAATGAGTCTGAAACTGAGATCAATGATCTTATAAGATCAAATATAAATTCTAATCTTCCAAATTGATTAAAAGATTTTCAGATTGAAGGGAAAGTTAAATATCCCTTAAAAAGGTTGTTAATTATGCTAATCCGTCTTCTGATCTTTACTGTTTTGCTACTTCTTTGAATAAAAGTTTTGAACCTTCCTCTTTTAATGAAGCTTCTAAAGATAATAATTGGATTAATGCCATGAATGAGGAAATGGAAGCCTTACTTAGAAACAATACTTGGACTTTGACTGCTTTACCTTCTAATAGGGAGCCAATTGGTTGTAAATGGATTTATAAAATTAAATACAAGTCTAATGGGGAAATTGAGAGGTATAAAGCAAGACTTGTTGCAAAAGGTTATAGTCAAAAGGTTGGTATTGATTTTGATGAAACTTTCTCACCTGTTGTAAAAATGGTGACTGTAAGATGTTTATTAACTGTTGTTGTTTCTTATAACTGACCTCTTTATCAGTTAGATGTTAATAATGCATTTCTTTATGGTGATTTGAATGAAGAGGTATATATGCAACTTCCTCCTTGTTATTTTCATAAGGATAGTAATATGGTTTGCAAGCTGAATAAGTCTTTGTATGGCTTAAAACAGGCTCCTAGACAATGGAATCATAAGTTATGTTGTGCTTTACTTGAGTATGGTTTTCAACAAAGTAAGTCAGATTATTCTCTTTTTACTAAAAAGGATAAAGATGTATTTGTTGCAATGCTTGTATATGTTGATGATATTGTTTTAACTGATAATAGTCAAGAAGAAATTGATAAGGTCAAGGTGTTTATGAATTCCAAGTTCAAAATTAAAGATTTAGGTAAACTAAAGTATTTTTTAGGTATTGAAGTACTTGAAAATGATTCTGGCTTATGTTTATCTCAAAGGAAGTATTGTCTTGAATTATTAATGATTTTGGTCTTTTAGGGTGTAAACCAGTGAATACACCGTTAGAAATGAACATGACTTTAAAGTCAGATTCATCTAAAAAGCTTGAGAATAGAACAGTTTATCAAAAGTTGATCGGAAAGTTAATTTACTTAACTTTAACAAGACCTGATATTAGTTATGCTGTTCAATGCTTGTCTCAATTTATGCATGCTCCTACTCAAGATCATTTTAATGTTGGCTTAAGAGTTTTGAGATATTTGAAGCAAGCTCCAGGTAAAGGTTTACATATTCAGAAATCTCACAATTTGAACTTGACTGGATTTGTGGATTCTGACTGGGCTAGATGTTTGACTACAAAAAAGTCAATCACTGGGTTTACTCTGTTTTCTGGGTAACACCTTGGTATCTTGAAAAGTAAGAAACAAAACACAATTGCCAAGTCCTCTGCAGAAGCAGAATATAGGGCTTTGGCATCTGTGACTTGTGAAAGTATTTGGCTTTTGAACCTTTTAAGTGACATTGGTATTAAGACTGAAATTCCTATTAGTTTGTTTTGTGATAGTAAATCTGCTTTGCAAATTGCTGCAAATCCTGTTTTCCATGAGAGAACAAAGCATTTTGAAATTGATCTTTTCTTTGTTAGAGAAAAAATTTGTACAGGAGTTATTAAAACTAATAAGATTCAGTCTGAACTTAATGTAGCCGATTTATTGACAAAAAGTTTAGGTTCAACAAAACTCTGTCAAAAGTTCAGCACTCTTATGTCTAGCACTTTTGAAATGAGTATGATGGGTGAATTAACCTTCTTCTTGGGGTTACAAATTAAGCAGCTTCCCACTGGAATATTTATCAATCAAGAAAAATATATTCGGGATATGTTGCATAAATTTGACTTCACCCATGTCACTCCAAAAGGAACTCCCATGTCCCCTCCTAATAACCTCCATGCTGACCCAGATGGTAAGTATGTGAATCCTACTTACTATAGAGGCATGATTGGTTCGCTGATGTATCTCACAGCGAGTCGACCAGACATCATGTTTGCAACATGCCTCTGTGCTCGCTATCAAGCTTCTCCTAGAGAATCTCATCTTCTAGCTGTCAAGCGCATCTTCAAATATCTTAAGGGTACACCCACGCTGGGTCTATGGTACCCAAAAGATTCCAATTTTGAGTTAGTTGGTTATTCTGACTCTGACTATGCTGGGTGCATGCTTGATCGCAAAAGCACCAGTGGAGGATGTCAACTGTTGGGGGGGAAGCTGACTAGCTGGACTAGTAAAAAGCAACACACAGTTTCCATCTCCACCGCTGAGGCAGAATATGTCTCTGCAGCGAGCTGTTGTGCCCAAATTCTTTGGATGAAACATCAGCTTGCTGATTATGATTTGGAATACTCCAAAATTCCAATCATGTGTGATAATACAAGTGCTATTGCTATTACACACAACCCTGTTCAGCACTCTAAAACTAAGCATATTGATATTCGATATCACTTTATTCGTGATCATGTCATGAAAGGTGATATTGAAATCTATTTCATTCCAACTGATGATCAAATAGCTGATATTTTCACTAAACCATTGGATGAAACTAGATTCAAATTGCTTGTTAGCAAGTTAGGAATGCTGAATGGGGAATCAGCAACATGATTTATCATGTTAGCTATTTCAGCGAGCTTAAGTCTGTCTTGCTCACTGATCTTAAAGCAATGAAGAGCTTAAAGTCTTCATCTAGTCCAGCAGCAAACGGCTCTGGTAAAGACTTCTTAAATCCGTTGATCCCTGTTGCTTTGGGAAAAAGCAAAATAAAGCAATGGAGAGCTAAAAGTCTTCATCTAGTCCATTAGCAAACGGCTATGGTAAAGACTTCTTAAATCCGTTGATCCCTGTTGCTTTGGGAAAAAGCAAAATAAAGCAATGGAGAGCTAAAAGTCTTCATCTAGTCCATTAGCAAACGGCTATGGTAAAGACTTCTTAAATCCGTTGATCCCTGTTGCTTTGGGAAAAAGCAAAATAAAGCAATGGAGAGCTAAAAGTCTTCATCTAGTCCAGTAGCAAACGGCTCTGGTAAAGACTTCTTAAATCCGTTGATGGCTGACAGTTTGCCAAAAACTGTAGTCAGCGACCAACGTTAGTTGTGAAGTCGCTGACAAAACATTAGACATGCTGAGCATCTTCCAGCATGTGGTCTTTCAAAATAATTAAATGTCATCAGCATCCAAACTTCTTTTCTCAAAAGGGTGCTGAAGTAAGAGGCATTTAATTGTGTTAAATATCTTTCTAAACCTTAATTTCTCAGTTAATAAAACATAGGATATTTTCTGAAACTAAGTGTTTGTGAAGTAACTATGTGAGTGACGTGGCAGAATTTTGAACCACATGTTTTTAAAATTCAAACTGAAAGGTCACCTCGATTTCTGCCTTGATCACGTCATTTGTCTGTATATGACAGTCTGATTGACAGGTGATGTCTGCAAATACGGCGTATACTCAAGTATTTGTAGATATTATTTTCTTCCTTTTATCAAAACGTTACTCACAAAAGTGTTTTTATATATATTATAATCGTATATATACGAAAACAGTTGGTTACAACTGTTAAGAGGAGAGAGAAACTTTTTAATCATATCTTTTCGTGTGTGAAAATGTGACCCACCACCATACCCTATAAATTCAAATCTCTTCACACACACACATACACACACACACATATCTTTTCATATTCTTTCAAACTTACAACTTTCCATATTTCTCTCTCTATCTATTCATCTTCCTCTCCGATCAATATCTCAAATAAATCAATGGCATCTTCATCCGATATTCCTCAATCTACTGAAAATGTTGAAATCCCTTCTTCCTCGACCGTCGCCGTACAAAATCCACCGGTTTCTGAACCACAAGTTCAGGAACAAGAACTAACCACTTATCTTAATTCTCTCGAGTATGTGCCAGTAAATGTCACAAAATCCTCGAAAATCTCCTTTTCTCCCTCAAAGATGATTGTCAAGCCTAACAATCATCTTGGCACGTCTGACGTACCAAAAGGTACAAAAGGATATAGGCCAATTCTTGATTTTCTTCATGCCTCTCCCACAGATTATTGTATGATGGCAGACCCAGAAAAGATTTTTGTTCACCTTCTTCGAGAATTTTGGTGGACTTGTAATTATGATGATGAGTGCAAGTCCATCACCGGAACAGTTCGACAGGGGGAGAAATCAATCACAGTCACTCCGGCGTCTCTTCGCCATACTCTAAGGCTGCCACAAGAAACTGATGATGTTAAGTTTGTGGAGCCAGTCTCTGAAAGTGAATGGAAGGAATGGTTGCCATCGATTGGGTACAACTATAATTTGAAGAGCCCTCCAGCGATCCCCAGCAACCCCTTAAAGCAAAATCTCCCTGGGATCTGGAGAGTTCTATTCACTCATGTAATTCAGTGCATGGGTGGAAATTCTGGGTCTTACAACCAGGCATCATCAACATCGATGCCCATAATCCACGCTCTTGCTGAAGGACGATTTGTGGATTATGCCCAGCTGATCTTCAATGATATGAAGAACAAGATCAGCATGAACAATAGGTCACACACTGTGCCCTTCACAAGATTTTTCTCCCTTATTTTCAAAGAGGCGCTGGGAGATGAATATGAGCTGCCTAATGCTTCAACAATTCCAACAGCAAGGGTTGGAAACAATATATACAAGCAGCCTGCTGAGCATCAGGTTGCTGGCTTTACCTCACACATGAAAGAGGTACTCTTCTCCCTTAACTCTTCTTTATACCCGAAAGACAGCGACTGGGAGGCAGCACTTCTTTCTGATGAAGTGGCTGATACGGTCGCTGTGGATCCTGGAATGCCTTCTGAGGCTGGTTCGCTGGAAAACCCCCCAGCGACCTCCAAAGCCTCTAAAAAGACCAAAAGCAAATCCAAGGCAGCATCCTCAACACAAAATATACAATCTTCACCCTCCGCTGACGTCCCAAAACGTAAGCGGAGTGTACCAAAGGGCAAAACCAAGGTTAAGAAGTCCACAGCGCCCATGGACATTAGTACCCAAGCCACCCCATCAGCAGCCTCCCAACAGGCTGTTGACGAGTTAAATGGGACCAGCAAGCAGCCACCTCAAACTTCTGTAGGCGAGGTTGGTGAAGATATTGGGTCACCCCAACCCACTAGAGGTCAAAGTCCAACTCCTCCCCCAATAAATTCTCCTTCTTCTCAATTACCCTCTGAGTCGTTGTCAGCAGCCAGATCACAGGTGATGCTAGAGACAACACATTCTACGGCCGATGAGGTCTTGGTGGAACAACACACTGAGACTGAGGCACCAGGTTCCCCTACCCAAATCTATTCTACTGTCTCGGAAACTGTTTGTGCAGGGACCGAGACAAATGTTTCTCAAGATGATAATGTAAGTGATGAAGAGTTAGGCAGCGAGTTTAGCCAACAAGATGATGAGGCTGAAATCAAACTCGCTGCCACTGAAGAAAATGAAGAAGAAATGGTCAGTGGTTTTCTGGATGCTGATATGGGCTACCTGTTAATCTCCTCACCACTAACTGAATTTGAAGATGGTCCAGTGTCACTATCGGATATGCCTCCACCTCCTTCTTACTCACCAAGGCCCACTGCCTCTCATGAACAAATTGGGCACTTTGGAGATTATGTGCCGGCCTTAGATGATAATGAACTCCTCAGGAGGATGCAAATTTGTCTAGAGCACATCCACAAGGCTGATGTTTTTAATATAAAAGAGGATGTTGATGATGAAATCATCATGGAAGTGCCCTCATTGCACCATCCAGACTTTTTCAAGGTACCTTGCTCTACGTATCCTATCTCTTTGAAGGATCTCAGGGTTCCCTCTGCTGATGAAGCCACCACTGCTTTCACTGCTGTGAATATGCCTGGTCTTGACTATGTTGAAACTTATCAATTGCAAGAAATGTTGAGAAGACTGCAGATTGTGCAAAGTCAAGGAAACATGCATGGTTATCTATATGCATGGTTGGTAGATAAAATGGCCGAAATGAACACTGGGCATTGGCCAAGTTTGGAGAATTGGTTTCTGGAAACAATGAATTGCTCGATGAGCTAGCTGAGCTGAAGGACAGAGTGTTTGGCATCACCAAAAAGCAACATGCTGACACCCTGTCCAATGCAGATCTATTTAAGAGAAATCAAAAGCTGCTTCACCACAGCATGCAGAGAGTCAGCAATTCCAACTCTAAAATCTCTGCATCGCTGGATAAACTGAAAGCTGAAGTTAAGTCAGCGAATGTCGCTGAAGTGCCTGGTCTTTTATCCTCTCTCCAACAACTCTCTCAATCCAACATTCTTTTCACTGCTCACCTTCGCCAACTTCATAATACCATTTCCTTCTTTTCCAAAAATCAAGATGATTTTCACACTTCTCTCACCCAAGAAATTAATTCTCTCAAAAATAAACTCTTCTCTCACACGCCTTTCCAAGTTGCTGTTGACAAGAAGTTACTTGAAGAATCTGTCAGCAGGCAGCGAAAACTTGAAGAAGAGGTTGGGAATCTTAAGGAAATGATGGGTACAATGCTGGAACTCCTCAAGAAAGAGAAAGTGGAAGTAGCTAGTTCCTCAGCTGCTTCCAAGGGGGAGAAAACTGCTGAAGAAGCCCCAGCAACTGAAAATGTAAACTCTGGAAATGCTCCCCAAGCTGAAACTGAAAGTGCTGATAGGGTCGTTGAACCGACAGCAAGTGTTGAGGGGGAGCAAGCTGAGAAGGTCGTTGAACCGACAACAAGTATTGAGGGGGAGCAAGCTGAGAAGGTTATTGAACCGGCAGCTGATATTGAAAAGGAGAAAAGTTCAAACACCGCTGAGGATGTGCCAGCGAGTGTTGTGAAAATGGTCGCTGCTGAGAGTATTCCAGCGAGACCAATCAATGTCTCTATCTTCAAGCCTACCGCTGAGTTCCACGCTGCCCTTGAAAAGAAATATGCTGATAAGGGTAAAGCAGCTGTGGCTACTCAAAGCAAGCCACCCAAAGTTTCCACTTCAGCTAGAGTACAACAAGAAAAGCTGATGTCTGGAGCTTTCCCCAAGACAACATCAACTCCACAAGCAACTGCTGAACTTACTCCTGAAGAAGTTGTGCTTCAGGAGGAGCTAAAAAGGAAAAAGAGAGAAGAGGAGCTCTCTCAAAAATTTATAAGTGAGCAGGTTGTTAGTGAAGAATTAAAAGATGCTGACGATGAAGTAAAGATGTTGGCTCAGCAGTCTGGTGGTCTTGAAGCACTTAAGAAAAATGAGGAAGAGTTCTTCGCTAAGAAAAAGAAAAACTTTGAAGAAGGTCAAAGACTCTACCTCAAATCAAGGGAGATAAGGCAGAGAAAAGAAGAGATCATGTCAGTCAAGGTCACTCTAACCCAACAAGGGATGAATCTTACCCTACAAAGAAAAGGAGTGCCCAAGTTGTATACTCTGAAAAATGTTACTAAAGATACACTTGGGCCAACTGAATGGATCAAAATTTACAAGCTGGTCAAGGACAAGACAGCTGTGAGTTATGAACCGTTGATCAAGATGGCAGGTGAGCAGATAAAGCATACTCGCAAAATGGAACAGAAATATAAAGTCAAAGACTCTCTGCTCAGCGCTGCAAGACATCCCTTCCCTCCTCCACCTCAGCAACCCAGAGTTGGATCAAAGAGATCAGCGTCTGGATCCCAAGTTTCTCGTCTCCCCACTGTACTCAGAATGGTTCCCATGACTGATATAGATGAGGAGCCGCTGCTAAATTTGAAGATGCCTTCCAGAACTCTTTTTATGGAAGGTACCTATGATGAGAAGCTGGGAGGTTTTGCTTCTGCAATGTCCATGGTCATGAGCTCTTCTTCAGGACCAATGAAATTGGAATTGCTCCCTCTGCCTTCCTTCTAAAAATAAGGAAGTATTGTGCTCAGACTTCCAATGATCCCGAGTTTATAAAGATGATTGATCAAGAGCTGCTGAAGCCTGAAAGACAACAAGATAAAGCATTTATCGAGGCCAAGCAAGAATCTCAATGGGATTAAGTAGTCTTATATAATTCATGTAATGCTGATTATTGTAAAGTTGTTTGTCATATAAATAATATCAGCATTCCCTCATTCTACCTGCTACTCTTAAAAGTTCAAGCGACTTCTACTCAGCTAAGTCTCCTCAGCGAATAGGGGGAGATTGTTGAGTCATGGATTCGCTGAAAGACTCAGCGAGTGACTTCGTCAGCGAGCTCTCAGCGACCATCAATTATCTTCGAGTTAAAGGATAAGTTCAATGACTCACCGTCATGTTTTGTAAGTCAAATATGGGCGGGAAGATGAAGATAAGAAGGCTGGTCTCCAAGGACACGTGTTGATAGATCAGAATGAAGACATGTGACCTTGTACCAAAATGGTACTAAGGTGTTTCTTTTTCATACCGTTTTGGGAAAGAAACAAGATGGTAACCAGAGATTCCTGAAGACCAGTCTTACACACCAATAGATAGTTGACAACCTTCATGTGTCAACATCTATTGGGTTGTCATGTGATGTCTTTTCTCTCCTATATAAAGCATCACTTGACCTAGCCGCAAAGTGTTGGTATGTGCCATATTTACACTTAGTGTGTTTTTCTCTCTTTGTATAATTGTTAAGTTTTTAGTGTGTCAAAAACTTAACAATATTTTCTCTTTTATTTCTTTGTAAACCAACCATGTATTCACTGTTTAATCTATGTTACTTATGATTAAACATCTTTACTTTCTTGTCTTATGTTCTTAGTGTAATTTACATTAGTTGTTTAATTACTTAATCGTTGCAAACTTGGGACTTTCATAAACATCCGGGAAAATTTCCTGCTGTAAATCTGTAAAAGTTAGTTTTGGTTTGGATTTTCAGGCGAGAGTTTCTCTAATATTTTCACATATATTTCTTCTGTATAAATATATATATATATATATATATATATAGTTTCTGTTATATAATCATCTTGTTGATGATTATAGTGTTCTGGATTGTAATAATAATAACTCTTTAATTCTGTAATCTTCATAATAATCATTGTCTATTCTGTTCTTGTTGATGATTGAAATCTATAATCATAAACGAATGTTCACTCGTGACAACTCTGATTGCCTTGGAATTAGTTGGTTCGCAAAGGTTAATCAGAAAAAATAAACGCACAAAAGTGAAGAAAATAATGATATGGAAAGCTTTTCTAATCCAAGGTTGTCTTTTTATTACCTAATGGCGTATAGGTCATAGAATCAACGCATCAAGTTTGAACATTGTGAGTGTGGAATGCATCAAATGCACGTGTGTTACATGGAAATGGCCTAGCACTTTGAGTGGCTTTTAACAATAGGTTTCATTTTGTTAATCTATTTTGGTTTTAGTTTTCACATACTATTTATAGTTTCAATCTTTTGATTTGGCCTTTTATTCAATTGATGAATAAATGTTGTAATCGTTTAATTAATGAAATTTTTTGATAGACCATATTTATTTGTTGAGTCAAGGATTCGCATGAAGACTTGGTCGCTGATGTGGGTTCATCAGCAAAGTCCAGTGACTCTTTGCCAACATCTTCATTCTTATCCAAATTGTTGTCAAGGCGGGTAATTCAAATAAGATGAAGACAAAAGAGATAGGTGGTTTCTCTTTCATACCCGATATGGTAAAGAAGACAAAGTCTGTTGCAAGTACTTCTAGCCAATGGGAATTCGACAACCACCATCACATCACAATCAAGTCACGGTTGTGTTGCCTTATCTCTTCCCCTATATAAGGCAACACAATTTCTCACAATTCGTGTGTTTGTCCACCAAGTGTGTGTCACAAAAAGTGTGTTCTTTCAATTTACATTTGTTGTAATTTATTGTTTAAGTTTATAGTTAGTCTAAACTTAACAATTGTAATTTCATTTACATGCTTGTAAGTCAAGTTGTAATATCGATCATGTATTCACTGTTTAATCAATGATACATATGATTAGACTTGCATAGATTGTGTTCTTGAATTCTTACTCTTGTTCTTATTTACTTACTGTTCTTACTTACTTGTTATAGTTAATTAATCATAAGATTAGCAAACTTGTGGACTTACTGTTCTTACTTTCTTGTCTAGTTAGTAATTAACATAAGATTAGCAAACTTGTGGACTGTCATTTGTTCGATACTTTTAATTTTATATAATATAATTTATCCTATAACTAAAAGAGGAGGTTGGGGGTACACTTGGCACCCCTAAAAACTCTTGAAATTATATTTCCCTCCTTCTCTTTACTCTTTAAATACCTAAATGTGTCACTTGGCTAAGAGCATCAGGTATGGTGCTCTGACGCCGACCCCGAACAGTGACATGGCAATCGGCGCCGACCACTTCTCCATAACTCCCCCTTTCGGCAACGATGAAGAACCCGGGATTCTTTGTGAATTTGCCGATGCTCGGCGTCAGAGTTTCTTTTGGTTTTTAGTGCATTTTTCATTTGTCTTTTCTTCTTTTCATTTTTTCTTTTTTTCTTTTAGCTGCTAAAATAGATGAGAAGAAAAAAAATTCTGAGATTAAATATTATTATAAGAGGATTAAAAGTTACCAGTAACCTTCATCGAGTGTTTGTATTCAAGGAAAATAGGACTGATGATTCGGCCGGACTTTTCATGTTGCTCTGTAGATTGCCTCAGATCTAGTTTAGTATGTGTGAGAAATTTTATTCTTTTTATTTTATTTAATGATAAAGGGAAAAACAATAATGGGAGAGGATAGATATCAGTATATCACTTACTATTTACTGGTATATGTAAATGTGGCCCATATGTAAACTGTAAACATAGATTTTTGTGTATTATGTTTTTTCTTTTATGTTATTTTCAACAATAATAGATAGAATATGGGTTTACTTTCAAAAATAAAGTTTGCTTCGACAGATATAGGCTTGAAAAGTATGATTTATATTTGTCCAAAATAATATTTTAATAGATAGAATAATGTATATTAGGTTTTTATTAATGTAATCTCAAGTTTGTTTTTAATAATGTATATTAGGTTACTATATTAGTGTATTATTTTTAATAATAATATCTTTTAGTTTTAATTATTATATTATTTTTAAAAAGTAGTTAAAAAAATAATTTATGTGATTATAAAGTAAAAAAAAATGAAAAAAGTGTGTTCTGCGTTCTGGATGGTTCTGCATCCATAACGGCTTAAAACTGATGAAATTGAAAAGCTGATTTGGTGTTGACGTGGCGTTCTGGATGGTTCTGTATACTACTACCATACCTGATGCTCTAATAAGGCCTTTCATTTTGTAAGGCGTTTTATATTTTAGAAACTCGAATAAGTCCTTATTTTATAAAAAAATACTAGTGCTCAGGTCCGTCCAATGGACGGGTAGTCTCAAAATATATTAATCAAAGCTAAAAATTGGAATTCAAGTATATTAAATCCCTATGACCAATATCACAATTTAATCAATACGAAAAATAAAGAAGGAAACATATGAAAATTAACTCCATATTAATATTGATTCCAGTTTACCCTTTTTTTTTCAACTATAGTTAAATAAAAAATTTGCAAGTTGTTATATCTAAACTTACTACAAACACAAACAACAATTTTAGACTAAACGATTTAGAGTTAAGCTCAACAAAAAGTGTACAATATATAATTTGAAAAATACATACCAATTCATCAACAAAGACCATCTCGAACGTTTTGATTTTCTTCGGGTTGTTCCACTCCGAAACAGTCCATACATGCACAACATGGAGTCGTAGATGATGGTTAACATGTGTTGGCTTAAGATCTTCAAGATGAACTAATGCGGTCTTATGTTTGTTGTTGAAGAAGAAGCCATAATGAACCTATAATGGACAACAAACTAAATTAAAAGATATATAATATAATAATAATAACATAATAATAATGTAATAATAATAATAATAATAATAATAATAATAATAATAATAATAATAACAATAAAGATGCATGTTTGGATGTCACATGTATTTCTCCCTTTGCTGGTATGGGAACGACTTCCTTTGCACCCGGGATAGCCTTACACAATGCCGTGGAGAAGAAAAAGAGGAAGTATGCATCCAAATGTGAGGACAACGGATACAAGTTCATACCATTCGCTTTCTCTACTTTTGGGGAATTTGATAAGGAGGCTTTGGACACACTTTCACGTATTAAGTCTATTTCTAGTAGTCACTCAAATAATGCTAGGAGTGGTACTTTTATCTTTCATAGAGTATGTTTTTGTATTCAAAAAGGAGTGGGAGCACAACTTGTATCTAGACTCCCATCCAACTTCGTGTAAAAACTATTTTATATTTGAAATTATTATTATTATTATTAAAAATAAATAAAATAATAATAATATAATAATAATAATAATAATAATAATAATAATATAATTAATAATTAGAATCTACTAACAATATTAAATCGCAAGTAGGAAACAAATGTATATTGTTTCCGTCGAACAAAGCTCACAACCAATCCAAAACTATTATTATTTATTAGACTATGTGATTAGCATAAATAATGTTTTGGTTTCTTTGTGTTCGTTTTGTTAGTTAATTATTGAAAAAAATTAAAAAAAATAGAGAATTAATGAGAGAAATGGACTTATCATTATGCCATCAACATGGACTTAATCGTTATGCCATTAACATGGACTTAATCGTTGTGCCATTAACATAGACTTAATCGTTATGCCACAACCGTGGACTTAATCGTTATGCCATTAACATGGACTTAATCGTTATGCCATTAACATGGACTTAATCGTTATGCCATTAACATGGACTTAATCGTTATGCCATTAACATGGACTTAATCGTTATGCCATTAACATGGACTTAATCGTTATGCCATTAACATGGACTTAATCGTTATGCCATTAACATGGACTTAATCGTTATGCCATTAACATGGACTTAATCGTTATGCCATTAACATGGACTTAATCGTTATGCCATTAACATGGACTTAATCGTTATGCCATTAACATGGACTTAATCGTTATGCCATTAACATGGACTTAATCGTTATGCCATTAACATGGACTTAATCGTTATGCCATTAACATGGACTTAATCGTTATGCCATTAACATGGACTTAATCGTTATGCCATTAACATGGACTTAATCGTTATGCCATTAACATGGACTTAATCGTTATGCCATTAACATGGACTTAATCGTTATGCCATTAACATGGACTTAATCGTTATGCCATTAACATGGACTTAATCGTTATGCCATTAACATGGACTTAATCGTTATGCCATTAACATGGACTTAATCGTTATGCCATTAACATGGACTTAATCGTTATGCCATTAACATGGACTTAATCGTTATGCCATTAACATGGACTTAATCGTTATGCCATTAACATGGACTTAATCGTTATGCCATTAACATGGACTTAATCGTTATGCCATTAACATGGACTTAATCGTTATGCCATTAACATGGACTTAATCGTTATGCCATTAACATGGACTTAATCGTTATGCCATTAACATGGACTTAATCGTTATGCCATTAACATGGACTTAATCGTTATGCCATTAACATGGACTTAATCGTTATGCCATTAACATGGACTTAATCGTTATGCCATTAACATGGACTTAATCGTTATGCCATTAACATGGACTTAATCGTTATGCCATTAACATGGACTTAATCGTTATGCCATTAACATGGACTTAATCGTTATGCCATTAACATGGACTTAATCGTTATGCCATTAACATGGACTTAATCGTTATGCCATTAACATGGACTTAATCGTTATGCCATTAACATGGACTTAATCGTTATGCCATTAACATGGACTTAATCGTTATGCCATTAACATGGACTTAATCGTTATGCCATTAACATGGACTTAATCGTTATGCCATTAACATGGACTTAATCGTTATGCCATTAACATGGACTTAATCGTTATGCCATTAACATGGACTTAATCGTTATGCCATTAACATGGACTTAATCGTTATGCCATTAACATGGACTTAATCGTTATGCCATTAACATGGACTTAATCGTTATGCCATTAACATGGACTTAATCGTTATGCCATTAACATGGACTTAATCGTTATGCCATTAACATGGACTTAATCGTTATGCCATTAACATGGACTTAATCGTTATGCCATTAACATGGACTTAATCGTTATGCCATTAACATGGACTTAATCGTTATGCCATTAACATGGACTTAATCGTTATGCCATTAACATGGACTTAATCGTTATGCCATTAACATGGACTTAATCGTTATGCCATTAACATGGACTTAATCGTTATGCCATTAACATGGACTTAATCGTTATGCCATTAACATGGACTTAATCGTTATGCCATTAACATGGACTTAATCGTTATGCCATTAACATGGACTTAATCGTTATGCCATTAACATGGACTTAATCGTTATGCCATTAACATGGACTTAATCGTTATGCCATTAACATGGACTTAATCGTTATGCCATTAACATGGACTTAATCGTTATGCCATTAACATGGACTTAATCGTTATGCCATTAACATGGACTTAATCGTTATGCCATTAACATGGACTTAATCGTTATGCCATTAACATGGACTTAATCGTTATGCCATTAACATGGACTTAATCGTTATGCCATTAACATGGACTTAATCGTTATGCCATTAACATGGACTTAATCGTTATGCCATTAACATGGACTTAATCGTTATGCCATTAACATGGACTTAATCGTTATGCCATTAACATGGACTTAATCGTTATGCCATTAACATGGACTTAATCGTTATGCCATTAACATGGACTTAATCGTTATGCCATTAACATGGACTTAATCGTTATGCCATTAACATGGACTTAATCGTTATGCCATTAACATGGACTTAATCGTTATGCCATTAACATGGACTTAATCGTTATGCCATTAACATGGACTTAATCGTTATGCCATTAACATGGACTTAATCGTTATGCCATTAACATGGACTTAATCGTTATGCCATTAACATGGACTTAATCGTTATGCCATTAACATGGACTTAATCGTTATGCCATTAACATGGACTTAATCGTTATGCCATTAACATGGACTTAATCGTTATGCCATTAACATGGACTTAATCGTTATGCCATTAACATGGACTTAATCGTTATGCCATTAACATGGACTTAATCGTTATGCCATTAACATGGACTTAATCGTTATGCCATTAACATGGACTTAATCGTTATGCCATTAACATGGACTTAATCGTTATGCCATTAACATGGACTTAATCGTTATGCCATTAACATGGACTTAATCGTTATGCCATTAACATGGACTTAATCGTTATGCCATTAACATGGACTTAATCGTTATGCCATTAACATGGACTTAATCGTTATGCCATTAACATGGACTTAATCGTTATGCCATTAACATGGACTTAATCGTTATGCCATTAACATGGACTTAATCGTTATGCCATTAACATGGACTTAATCGTTATGCCATTAACATGGACTTAATCGTTATGCCACAAATGTGGACTTTATCATTATGCCATCAACATGGACTTAATCGTTATGCCATTAACATGGACTTAATCGTTGTGCCATTAACATAGACTTAATCGTTATGCCATTAACATGGACTTAATCGTTATGCCACAATCGTGGACTTATCGTTATGCCACCAAAGTGGACTTATCCCGATTATGATCATGCCGGGTGTGGATTCGTCAATCCACCGTCACGTCAATACATAAATAATATATAATATACGTCATACGTCATACGTCATAAGTATAACATCGTCATAAAGTGGCCATGATCATAATGGGTGTGGATTCGTCAATCCACCGTCACGTCAATACATAAATAATATAATATACATCATATATAATCGTCCAAAAATACGTTTCACAAGTAAACAGTCAAGTACCAATCGTCTTGTTTCATATCATAACGTATATAGTTAACGTCAACACAATGCACATACATTTCATACAATTCTACTTTCAAGGAATCTTAGATGCTTATATATAGGGTCACCCGCAGCCTTCCCACCACATCTGCAACTCATTGAAGGCATAAATCGTCTTCCATGTATGTATAACTACCCTAACCACAACATATATTCATAATCGAAGTAATCAATCAAGCGATCAAACAAACAATCAACCAATCAATAATCAATAAATCAACAAGTATGTACACTTTTCAGCCCGAATCTCAATTGAGTAGGGAGGAGTACGAAACTCACCTTGAGCGCCACACGATCACAACCTATCAATGTACATCTCAATACAATCAAATTCAACTCTAATAACCCTAACAAGTTGGTCTAGCAAGTTTAAGTCGAGTCACAAACCCACTAGCGCTTAAACAACCTTCCCGAGTATAAACAAGACACTTTGACTCGACATTTTTAGAAATGTAGGAAGATTCATGTAACACCCGTTGTTTAAAAACCTGGATTTTCAAAACTTTCGCCCAACGGCGTTTATTAATAGCGGAAAAGGATCTCATATAAATCTGCCCATCCGTAACCGGATGAAACATTTATAAACTTTTGGTGTTACTTAATTGCATCATCGAAATAATAAAAGAAAATCCAAGTCTTGGCACCAACATAAATGCCAAATATTATTACATGATCTTACGTCATAATATCGTAAATAAGTAGCCAAACATCAGACTAAGGGTAGTCTAAGCATTAAGAACATAAATGCTATCATCTTTAATGTCTCTACCCATCCTTACAAAGCTATCCTTTCTCTAGCTCCGTATGCACCTAATCTGATGGCACAACATTTTCAAAGAGCAAGTGTTAGCTAATAAATTAGCTAAGTAAGATAACATGGTATTGAAAACGTTTGCCAATTAAATATATTAACAAAATCATGTCATCATTATATGTTTATATCATGTGAGCAACATGAACATCATAAACATAAGGAACATCATGAACATCATAAGTATCATATAGCATTACACATTAGGAACATCATAATCCTAAGTGTGCCTAACTTTCTTCGTAACTTTCCTTACTTCGTATCTTTCTTTATTTCGTATCTTTTCTTTACTCCGTATCTTTTCTTTGTTTCTTTGCCTAGACGTAGGCTAAGTGACTTATGCCACTTACATAGGGATGTGGGGTTGTGTGTAGGCGGTCATAGACCATACAGGGAGTCCTCACACCCGACATGATGGGTAACCAATAAGGGGTCCATCGGCATCGTTAAGGAAAGACAAAGTCATTTCCAACTGAATAAACCATTTATGCCTTTACGCATTGGTGGTTAGTTACTCCACCCGGAATAAACAAACATAACTATGTCACAAGGAGCAACTCAAGTGACCACGTACGCACTAGCTTTACAACTAGCACGGGTTAAGCTTAACACAACTTTAAATATGCTCGAGACTTCATTATTATGTTAGTTTAGGCTACACTTTCACCTAACTAACCACTTTTATCTTTCTTTACTTTATCTTTGATTAGGCTACACTTTCACCTAACTAACCACTTTTATCTTTCTTTACTTTATCTTTGATTAGGCTACACTTTCACCTAAGCTAAGCACATAATTCATTTCTTTAGTTTAGGGCCCTTAACGTGCACGTGAACATGGCAATTCCTAATCAAAGGACTAGTGACTAAGTGATCAAGCCACACATGTAATCATATCATAAACATGCCACCATTTCGTGTTCACATATCAGAAGCATAACATCATATCACGATCAATTAATCTTAAACATAACATCATATCATGATCACATAACATAAACGTGGCATCATATCATATTCACACTTCATAAGCATATCATCATTCCATAATATGGGAACTTACCTTATGCCTTTGCAACCTGCATATACATGTCATTCATCATAGAAAAGTAAGCATCATATCCCGTATCAACCTCCCATAATCCCCTTTACTTTACTTTTAATCATACATAAACGTTTGGAAGGTTTTACTTATGAAAACGTGTTTTGTTATACCACCAGGTGACAAAAGATGTTATCTTACCTCGAAGCAGCTTAACAAGTTAAAAGTATCTTATAGTGCTTGCTAAGGGCTCCCGACAACCTAGAACGAGTATAAGATCGAAATACAGCTAAACGAAATACTTGTGCAACCTGGGCATCAGGTGCGTCGCACCTAACATGTGGTGCGTCGCACAAATCCATCAGAAAATTCTGATCATAAGCAGGTGCGCCGCACCCACCCTTTGGTGCGCCGCATATCGGGCTCTTAGCTGAAATCCACTTTTTCAATTTGGGCTGTGGTGCGTCGCACCACCCTCCTGGTGCGTCGCACCTGGAGTGTCGACCAGAACCCTAATTTTATTCTTTGATCAAACGAATTCCATACGAACCCATACCCCAAATCCAACCTGGGGACTTAAAGTTAACCCTTTTAATTGTACTTTCATCAACTTTAATCATCCTATTAATCCTTTAATCCTTTACATCATAAATCGAACATTAAAACACCCGAATAACATGAATTCGATAAATGTTTGATCCAATAACCCAACCCAAACCCCATGGCCTGGATTGAAAACTCAACTAAGACTCATAAGATCAGATTTCAAAGATAATATTACCTATATTACCTATGGATGACTTAGAGGATTCAAGATCTAATCAAAACTTGATCAAAACGATACAACACGATTGAATCTTGAAAGAGACTTTGCTTTGGAGAGGGAAAGGATCGGCTGGAGGGTTTCACACACATAAGCTCTGATTTTGTGACAATTAGGGATACCTAATTGCACCTAAAACCCTGGCCATCAACTCCTAATGTTACACTTAGGACCCCTCAACTTCATAACTTACTTTCTTAGCTTAATTCTCTTACCGGGAGACTTAACGATCTACAAGCACTTTACTTTCATGAATTTACTTTAATTACTTTCATTATACATCATATTAATCATTTCACATATCATACATAAGCATTTATCACATAATCCCAATAAGGGCACATAACTTAACGAATCTAACATTGACTAACGGTCAAGTCCATAAGTCAAACTCGAAAAGTTTGGGATGTTACAATTCATCTCACATGAATGTTATCACAAGAAACTAGACTCTCATACGATTCCAACGATAGGTCATATGACTCGATTGGACTTACGGATCAAAAGATATATATATATAAATGTATATAGTTTGAGTTAGTATCTCAAGTTTGGTTTCAAAAGTGACTCACGACTTTGAACGAATGGTTTGTCTTGTGTAGGGCACCAATAAGGTCATAAGAGGACATTCCGGAAAGGTCGGGACGATCCTAGGATGCTAGAACTGAAGCTAGGAAAAAGTTAAGTAATTAAAGCCCCCAATTGCGCCGCAACTTAAGGTTGCGCCGCAACCTAAAAACAGACATTTAAGTTGCCCCGCAACTTGTCTAGTTGCGCCGCAACCCACCCAGTTCAGCACCAGCAACAACATTTCGAGCCAAACACCCCAAAAACACCCATTTAGACCCCATAGTCGACCAAGGAGGATCTAGGACCCGATTCCAAGCTTGAATCCACACATTTGGACATAAACAAACTCAAATGAACACAACCCATTCCATGATTTCATTTCAAAACATCAAATCTAGTTTCAAATTCGTTTGACCCATTACAAACCCTAATAAACCCTAATTCGACTTTTGGCTCGATTTGTGACCCGAAAACACTTGGTTACAACTAGAAACAAGTTTATAAGTATGAAATGATGAATAAGTCAGTGACTCTTGTCAGCGGGTGGTTCACTTTCCAAGTTGTGTGTCAAGGCGGGAAGATTTCGAATCAAAAGAAGACAAGGAGTCACATGGTGGTTCATCCAACTGCAATTTACTTAGTATGGCAAAAATGCAGTTGGACCAAAAAGAAGGGTTTTCTCTTTCATACCCGTTTTGGTAAAGAAGACAAAGGCTCCTGGATTCAAGTACTATGAGCCAATTAGATGTCGACAACCACCATTCTATCTCTATCAATGTAAGGCTGTGTTGCCCTAATTCCTCCCCTATATAAAGCAACACAGCCATCTCATTAACACTTTGTGTTTGTCACCACAAGTGTGTGTCACTTACTTTCTCTCTAAATTGTTTAAGTTTATAGTTTGTCTAGACTTAGCAATTATTAGTTCATTTGTATTCTTGTAAGACAAGTTGTAATATCGACCATGTATTCATCGTTTAATTTAATGATACATATGATTAGACTTGCTTAGATCTTTGCACTTGAACTTAATTCTTGTTCTTGTTCTTTACTTTCTGCATTTACTTTCTTGTCTTAATTAATCATATAAGTGTGCAAATCGTGGACTGTCAAGTGGTATCAGAGCCACTGTTTCTAAATCATTGAAACAAGATCTGTTTGCATACTTACTTTCTTCTTATAATTCTGTTCTTTCTTTTCCTTCTTAAACTTTTTATCTTTCTTTAAAACAAGAACATGACTGCTGTACCAACTCTTGTGAACACACGTGACTTTGGTTACGTGTCTGTTCCTCCAAGATTCGAGCCTGAGGACTTTGGATCTTGGAAGGAAAGAATGCTTCTTCACATTGTTGGTGTAGAACCCTATCTAATGACCATAATGACCAAAGGTCCATACGTACCCACTCTGGTACAAAGAACACCAGGAGCAACTGCTGATGCTCCTGAGATTGTGATTGACATTGTCAAACCAGAGGTACAATGGACTGATGATGAGCGAAGGATGGTAAATCTTGATTCCAGGCTCAAAAACATGATTGTCTCTACCCTTCCTACTGACATCATGAAGCTCATCATCAAATATCCCACTTCTAAAGAAGTCTGGGATAGGTTGTGTAGCATGTATGAGGGCTCTGCTGCTACCATTGCTACTAAAAAGATAGACCTTAAAAGAGCCTATGAAAAATTCTTTTCTCTTCCAAATGAAGGTCTCAACGGCACTTATACCCGATTTAAAGGGTTGCTGAATGACATGACCAATGTTGGTATTACTCATGATAACTTTGAGGTGTGTCACAAATTTATTGATAGTCTACCTATCAAGTGGCAAGGATTAAGACAAATCCTTAGGACCACAGAGCGTCTTAATGGTCTTGATCTTGAATCTCTCTTCGGTATGCTTCAGTTTGAAGAGAGAGCTCTTGCCCAAACCTTAAGGGCTGCTGCTGACGCACAACATAGTGCTGGTCCCTCCTCTTCTTCTACTTCTTCTTCTGCTTATTCTGTTCTTGACCCCCTTGCCCTTGTCTCTGCTGAGCCCATTAATCTTAATATTGGTGCCAGCTCCTCTCATCTCCCACCTCCTATTCAGTCTCTTGTTAATGATCTCGACGCTGATGAGAAACAAGAGATGTTCAGCGACTTCATGGACTTTGCCCTGGTCGCTGGTAAGAGGTACTCTCGGAAATGGAACAACCGTAAGTCGGTTGCTCCATACAAGCCTCCTGTTGACAAATCTCAAGAGGAGTGCTGGAGATGTGGTAGGAAGGGACACTACCAAAAGGAGTGCAGAGTTGCTATACCAACTCCTGCTGCTCCTAAGACTAACTCTTCCAAACCTGCTGATGAGTACAGGAACAAATACTATCAGCTCAAAGCAAAGGTTGCTGAGATGGAGGATGCAAAAACACCAGCAAAAGGGCTGGTCGCTGAAGAGCACGACTGGGCTGAATCAGATGATTCAGATAGTGAAGAGTATGTCGATGCCATGTGTCTAATGGCTCTTGCTGATGGCGATGCACTGACAAAAGACCAAGTCTCCTCCAGTCAGTGGGTTAACGTCACCATCAAAAAGGTATGTGCTCACTCTTCAGCCACTGATGAGGATAAATCCAAAATTCTTGAATCCTTATCATGTGATATTCAGTTCGTAGAATCCATACGAGCTGAACTCCAGTCTAAACTTGACTCTGTCTGCTTAGAGTTAAGTGACAAATCTGAAAGACTCAATGAGCTGAGGAATGTTCATGTTGAACTCCAATCTCATGAGTTGCTGGCACAAAAGGTTCAGCTTGAAAATGAAAAACTCAAGCTTGAAATTGCAAATCTTAAGAAGATTGTGATCTCCTGGTCAAAAGCTTCCAGGTTTCACCATAGTTGCTTAAGTGAACAAGTTCCTGCCCAAGTTCAGGCAGTGATAGGCGGTGACTTTGAAGCCGCTGCCACTCTTTCTGACTTGTTCAATGATGATGTGAAACCTGAAATCTCCATTCCTCCATCTGCTGTCATCTCTCCTGAAGAGATGAAGAAATGGTATTTCGTTAGGGGTCTTAATGATTACCATAATGAAATGGAAGCTGGTACTACCTCTTCTACTACCAGCAACCCATCTGACCCTGCTGAGGATAATGGTGCAAGCTCCTCAGCAAGCACCAGCAACCTCTTTCCTCATCTTCCCATTATTGGCATGATGCCAAATGAAGGAAGAATTCAATACTCTTCTGGGAATCCTTTGAAGGTGATATTGGCAGTGATGGTTTCAAACCCGTCGCTCCTCAGCAGCTTACTATCAAAGCTACTGAACCCTTCAAAAGAAGTAAGGTTGCTGTCCCTTATGACTATAGCACGCCTCAGCGAGCTGATCCTATCAATCAGCAACCTCAACCAGTTGCTCCTCAACCCTCTTCTTCTTCATCCTCTCAGCAAGTTCCTGCCCATGCTGACAGTAAAACTGTTCAGGATGATCGTCTCATGAAAAGACGTGTCAGGTTTGGTGATGCTAGATATCAGCATATAGGACCATCTCAAGTCAAACCTGCTGATAGACAGGTCCATCAGCAGGCTCCTCAATCTGTGCCTATTCCTTCTAATATGAGGCACAATACTCCTCAGAGAGGAAGAATGCCTCATTCTCAAAATAGGTCCAACACTCCTCAGAGAGGATACTTGCCACATCAGCAAGTTAGACCTATTACCCCTCAGAGAGGACACTTGCCACATCAGCAAGTTAGACCTATTACCCCTCAGAGAGGACACTTGCCACATCAGCAAGTAAGGTCCACTACTCCAAAAAGGGAGTATTTACCTCATAGGCAAATGAGGTCAGCTACCCCTAATCAGCAATCTAGACCGATCACTCCTAAAAGAGTGCATCAGTCTCATCAGCAGGGTTCTTCTTCTTCTCATAACCCTGTTGTTAATCAAGCTTGGAGTATAGTCAAGGGATCACAAAATCCCTCTACTTCTCAATCAGAGGATCCAAAAGGAAAGTCCATTTTAGGTCCTGCTCCTAAGATGCCTCAGCTGACACTTAAGCAAAAGCATAAGTCTAAGCAAAAGAAGAGGGCATCTTCCACCTCTGACCCTCAAATTAACGAGCTCACTCAGCGAGTTAATGATCTCTCTTCTCAACTGAAGGAATTCTTCCTTCAAAATCAAAAGGGCAACACCTCTGATAAAAAATGCTACATATGTGGCAGCAGAGGTCATGTTGCTTCCGATTGTGATAACTCCAGGGATGCTCCTGAGGTTGTCATTCAACCTAATCCTCCTTCCTCAACGGTTGCTTCCTCCTCCACTATGGTCAGCGAAAGTTCTTCTTCTGCTGAACATGAAAATAATGTAGGAGACACAACCATTCTCACTGAGGAAAACATTGCTGACTTCATTGCAGCCCAGAATGTATCCGTCCCTCACTCTCAAAGGGTTATTACCAATGAATTTGGTGAACCAGCTATGATAGTTGAGTTCAGTGATACTGATGTGGTCAGCAATGTGGTCTTCATTCAATCTAATAATACCACAACTCCATTTGATGGTGATGAATCATCTTATGGCACCTTTCCTCTAGATTCTCTTCCTCCTCATCCTTCTACACAAGCTGAAGAGGAAACCTCTGAAGCTGCTGCTATTAACCCTGCTGATCTTGCTGTCAGCGAGTTTAATAGTGAACCCGTCTAATTCCTTCTGTCATATCCATGCAGGGCTCGCTGGGAAAAGGTGTGTGGTACTTGGACAGTGGCTGTTCAAAACACATGACTGGCACTAAGACCCTGCTGGATAACTACGTAGAGGCTGCTGGCCCTACTGTAGTGTTTGGTGATAACTCCACTGGACAAACTGAAGGATATGGTCATCTCTCTAATGGTCTTATTAAGTTCACCAAGGTTGCTTATGTAAATGGTTTGAAACATAATCTTATCAGCATAAGCCAACTTTGTGATGCTGACTACAGTTGTAAATGTAAACAAGGAAGTCGTCTTGGTCGCTCCAAGAAAACAAGATGTATATCTTGTGGACTTCACTCCTATCAAGACTGACAGTGAGACTTGTTTCTTTGCTAAGTCAGCAGCTGAACTCAATTGGTTATGGCACAAGCGTATGTCGCATGTGAATTTCAAAACCATCAACTCTCTGGCCAAAAAGAACCTTGTTCGTGGCCTTCCTCATCTCTCTTTTGAAAAGGATAGACTCTGTGGTGCTTGTGAAAAAGGTAAAAGCCATAGAGCTACCTTCAAAACAAAGCAGGCCAATTCTATCTCTGGCTGCTTTCATCTTCTTCACATGGACCTGTTTGGTCCAGTGAATGTCCAAAGCCTAAAGGGTAGCAGATACACTTTAGTAATTGTGGATGAATATTCACGATACACTTGGACTATCTTTCTTCGTTCAAAGAGTGATGCTGCTGAAGAAATCATAAATTTCATAAAGAAGATGGAAAATCTCAACAGCATAAGGGTTAAAGAACTCAGAAGCGACCATGGTACTGAGTTCAGAAATCACACTCTTGAATCCTTTTGTGCTGATCAAGGGATCTCACAAAACTTTTCCTCCACCAGAACTCCTGAGCAAAATGGTGTTGCTGAAAGAAGAAACAGAACTCTAATAGAGGCAGCACGTACCATGCTCAGTGAGTCTTCTTTGCCTAGTAAATTCTGGGCAGAAGCTGTCAGCACTGCTTGTCATACTCAGAATAGATGTCTCATTGTTAAAAGACATGATAAGACAACTTATGAGGTTTTGAAAGGTAAGAAACCTCAAATAAAATATTTCCATGTATTTGGATGCCCTGTTTTCATTCTAAACAATAAGGATCACTTAGGAAAATTTGATCCTAAAGCTGATGATGGATACTTTCTTGGATATTCTTCCATCAGTAAAGCATTTAGAGTATTCAATACTCGCCTTCAGAAAGTGGATGAATCCATTCATGTTACCTTTGATGAAAGTTCATCAGCTCTCAAGGACATCCAAACTACTCCATCTGAAGTCATTTTTAATGAGCTCGCTGATCCTCTTACTGAGGAAGCTAACTCATTTGTTGATGCATCTTGCTCACTGCCTGAAAATATTCAGCATGACACACAGGATAGTTCAGCTGATACTGAACTAGAGCAAGTTGCTGCTCATATCTACTCGATTGAGCCAGTTGAGCCTATCTTAAGATCAATCCATGCTGCATCAGCCAAACCTAGATCACTGGCTGATGATGTGCATGATGATGACTCTGCTGAGGAAGAGTTTCATGATGCATCAGCTAATGCTGATGATATGGAGTCAGCTGATGACTCTAACATCATTGATAACTCAATTCAGTCGAATGGCTCATCTGATCATACCCCTTCTGATCCCATCCTTACCATTGACTTCTCCTCTTACAATGAACTTTCTACTGAACCCATCTCTCAGTCTTCCGCTGACACTCAACTAGGTTCATCAAGTGTTCCAGCACTTAAATGGACTTCTAGTCATCCAGCTCACCAAGTAATTGGTGATCCTTCTCAAGGGGTAGTTACTCGATCAGCGACGAGAAACACATGTCTCTATGTGAACTTCTTATCAATGATCACTCCTAAAAACATAGGAGAAGCAATGGCTGATCCTTCATGGGTAGAGGCTATGCAAGAGGAACTTACCCAGTTCAAACGACAGCATGTCTGGTTTCTTGTTCCTCTACCTGCTGACAAAGAACCTATTGGAACAAAATGGGTTTATAGGAATAAAATGGACGAAGATGGTGTAGTTACTCGTAACAAGGCTAGGCTGGTTGCACAAGGATACCTTCAGGAAGAAGGTGTTGATTATGATGAAACATTTGCACCAGTGGCCTGATTGGAGGCAATTCGCCTATTCCTGGCACATGCTGCTTACAGAAACTTCACAGTATATCAGATGGATGTCAAGAGTGCCTTCCTAAATGGAAAACTCGACGAGGAAGTTTATGTTAAGCAGCCACCTGGTTTTGAAGATCCAGCTAAGCCACACCATGTCTATCGTCTTTATAAGGCACTTTATGGTCTTAAACAGGCTCCTAGAGCCTGGTATGACACTCTTTCTGAATTTCTTCTCTCTAACAAGTTTCAGCGAGGGTCCATCGACAACACCCTCTTCATCTATAGAAAGGGTGCTGATGTTCTTTATGTCCAGATATATGTGGATGACATCATCTTTGGGTCCTCCAGCAAGAAACTTTGTACCAAGTTCAGCTCCCTGATGTCCTCTCATTTTGAGATGAGCATGATGGGTGAGCTGACCTTCTTTCTTGGACTGCAAATTCGCCAACTCCCAAATGGAATTTTCATTAATCAGGAGAAATACATTCGTGACATGCTGGCCAAATTTGACATGTCAAATGTCACTACTAAGGCCACTCCCATGTCCCCTCCAAACAATCTCCATGCTGATCCTGAAGGTAAGCATGTGAACCCCACTCACTATCGGGGAATGATAGGCTCGCTGATGTATCTCACAGCGAGTCGTCCTGATATCATGTTTGCTACTTGCTTGTGTGCAAGATATCAAGCATCTCCCAGGGAGTCTCACCTTCTCGCTGTCAAGCGCATCTTTAAGTATCTGAAGGGTACTTCCACTCTGGGTCTCTGGTATCCCAAAGACTCCAACTTTGACTTAGTTGCATATTCTGACTCTGACTATGCTGGTTGCATGTTAGATAGGAAAAGCACCAGTGGTGGATGTCAACTGTTGGGGGGGGGGAAGCTGACTAGTTGGTCTAGTAAGAAACAGCATACAGTGTCCATCTCCACTGCTGAAGCAGAATATGTGTCAGCAGCGAGTTGTTGTGCACAAGTCCTATGGATGAAAAATCAACTCGCTGACTATGACTTAGAATTTTCTAAAATTCCCATAATGTGTGATAATACAAGTGCAATTGCCATCACACACAATCCTGTTCAGCATTCAAAGACCAAACACATAGACATTAGGTACCATTTTATTCGTGACCATGTCATGAAAGGGGATGTTGAAATCTACTTCATTCCCACTGATGACCAACTTGCTGATATTTTCACTAAACCGTTAGATGAAACCAGATTCAAATATCTGGTCAGCAAGTTGGGAATGCTGAATGGTGAATCAGCGACATGATGTGTCATGTTTGCTAAAATTCAACTTATCTTTCTCTTTATAAGTTGAAAATTGACTCGTGTAGTCAAAACCCTTATCAGCGAGTTTTAGTATGTCTAACTCGCTGAACTAAAAGCAATGAAGAGCTTAAAAGTCTTCATCTAGTCCAGCAGCAAACGGCTCTGGTAAAGACTCCTCAAATCCATTAATCCCTGTTGCTTTGGGAATAAGCAAATAAAAGTAATGGAAAGCTGAAAGTTTCCATCTAGTCCAGCAGCAAACGGCTCTGGTAAAGACTTACCAAATCCGTTAATCCCTGTTGCTTTGGGAATAAGCAAATAAAAGAAATGGAAAGCTGAAAGTTTCCATCTAGTCCAGCAGCAAACGGCTCTGGTAAAGACTCACCAAATCCGTTAGTCCCTGTTGCTTTGGGAATAAGCAAATAAAAGCAATGGAAAGCTGAAAGTTTCCATCTAGTCCAGCAGCAAACGACTCTGGTAAAGACTAACCAAATCCGTTGATAGCTGACAATTTGCTAAAAATTGTATTCTTTATTCATCAGCGACCAACGTTTGCCGTGAAGTCGCTGACTGAAACTCCTTCTCTAAATGAGGTAACCAGATTTACAAAATTGTCAGTGGATATACTTCAATCTCAACTATTTTAACGTGTGAGTATATCCACCAAGTATTTTTATCAATATTCTATTGGAATCTCAAAACGGTTACCTCGATTTTCTCCCTAATGGGCAACTTGTACACTGTATCCGCCGTAAAACTCGAGTACTTTTGAAATAATGGTACAAGTTGTCACATCAATCCATTTTTATACGTTACTCACATACGTATATTAAACGTATTCTTGTAAATTAAAAATCAGCTTTTATATATATGTATATATTACGTATGAAAGAGAGTATTTGTGACGGTTCACTGTCATAGTTATGGGGCCCATATCCATACTATATATATTCAAATCGTTTCAATCACCATCCTTTATACTCTCAAAATTCACCTTCTTATTTTCTTATTCTCCAAATCTCTCAAACTTCTCAAAATCCTCTCTATCTCCTCTCACTGTTCATCTTCTTCTTCCTATTTCTCAATCTTAATCTAAGATGGCTTCTTCATCTGAGCAACCCACTCCTGAACAACAACAATCAGAAACTCAAAACCCTCCATCAAAAAATCAACCAGAATCACCAACTCATGTTGAGTTGCCTGCAAAGGATCTAGCCACCAAAAAGGCTCTTAAACATGTCCCTCTCTATATGCATTCTAAAATATATGATCCAGAAACCATTCCTCCTTCTTCAAAAGTCATGTTTCAAGCCCAAAGAATCTCCATTAAACCTAACAATTATTTGGGTTCTCTTGATGTTCCTTCTTCCACTACAGGGTACCAGCAAATGCTAGACTTTATAAAAGCTTGCCCTGCAAAAAATGCTATCTATGTTGATCCTGAAGAAATGTATGTTTATCTCCTTCGAGAGTTTTGGTGGACGTGTGACTATCATGTAAGTATCGGTGCCATCTCTGGCACAGTGAAAAAGAAGCAGGCACGTATAACAATCACTCCAAATATTATTCGAACAACACTTGGTCTTCCAGATCAAACGAAAGAAAAGCCTTTTGTGAATCCAGCAACTATTGAACAATGGAAAGAGTGGTTGCCCACTATTGGATATGGAACAGATGTTGATCCACCTGAAGCTGTACCCAGCAATCCCACAAAAAAGCATCTCCCTGGTGTGTGGAGATTACTATTTGCACATGTTATTCAATGCATGGGTGGCAACTCTGGATCACATGATCAAGCTACAGCAGCGAATATGCAAATCATCCATGCCTTGGCTAATGGAAGATTTATCGATTTTGCCTCAGTCATATTTGAAGATATGAAGGCAAAAGTTCAAGCAAGCAATCGCTCATACACCATTCCATTTACAAGATTCTTCTCCTTGATTTTTAAACAAGAGCTGAAGGAAAAATACAATCAATTCGGTGTTTACAAGCAGCCTGCTTGTGATCCTGCCCTCTTCGATAGTAAGTTTGCTGATCTCACTCCGACAATGAAAGAGGTACTTTTCTCATCCTATCCAAACATCTACATAAAGAAACCTTCTGGAGAAATTGCTGAGGGTCTCGCTGAGAAAGCACAGCCCAAAGCTGCCAAACCATCAAAGAAAGCAAGATCAAAGTCTTCCAAGACTTCTGCTCCATCATCACCTTCCGCTGCTGCCCCTAAAAGAAAGCAAAAAATAGCAAAGGGGTTTGCAATTAAAGGTCTGGAATCCTCTCAACTCTCTCTCATTGATGAGGAAGAAGCCTCTACAGCTGTTGAAAACATTCAGCAGCAACATACTGAAGCAGAGGCACGCCTATCACCTACCCCTATCAACTACTCTATTGATGAAAGGGAAACAGCCATTGCTGATGAATCTGAAGTGCAAGCTGCTGGTGAAACTGAAACACAGGTTGCTGGAAATGTTGATCTCAATACAGGTGCTGGTGAAAATGTTGAAACAAACGAAGATGCTGGTGGAAACGTTGAAACAAATGAAGGTGCTGGTACTGGTGACATATCTGCTGAAAATATTGAAAGAAGAAATGAAGTTGAAAGTGAAGTTACTGTTGGTGATGTAGCTGTTGAACAGGAAGAGACTGTTGTTAATTTTGAAGTTGAGGATGACGAAAATGAAAGTGATTTGGATTTAGGAGATTTTGATGCTGATGAGTTCCAGCTGGACTCATACAACTACGCTGATGAAAAGGAGGCCAGTGACATGGAAATTGATGAAGGTGATGAGGTAATTGAACCATCTGGTGAAAATGTAGCAGCAAATATTCCAGTCACTGAGACAGAAAATGTTGACACTGAAAGTGGGTCAATAGCTCTCACTGCTAGACCTAAGACTCCTCCTATGCAACCAGTGAACACCATGCTATCTCTTGGCATGCCTTCCTCTTTCCAAGTTGTTCCTGGTTGCCCTTCTAACCTGCAAACAGAAGTTGAGCCCCTTGTTGCTAAAGAACTGGGCATCTCCTACTCTACCAACTCTTCTAGCAGACTAGAAAGGGTAGAGCATCAATTAAATGATCTCACCAAAGCTGCCAATCTTGCTATTGAATTGAAGGATAAGGAGTCTGGCAGGCTGGTTTCCACATTGACCAGCTGGTACAACAAGCAAAATGAGAATAGCAAAGCTATAGACACGCTGAAAGATAACACAACCTCCATAGCTGATGCTCAAGACAAAATAAATGCAACAACAAATGTTATCAAGCGTGATCAGCAGATCATTAAGTCTGGTGCCTTGTCACTGATCAAATGTGCCAATTCTACCAGCTACTCAGCTAAGAAGGCAGCCGCTACCAGCAAATCTGCTGCTGCTCATGTAAAGAGGCTGAGTGATCTCATCTCCCCTCTATCAACTCAAGTTGAAAACAACACCAAGGCTATCCATGCCTTAGAAAAACAAGTAGCTGATCTTCCCATCCCTCAAGCATCTTTCACTGAGGAAGATCGCCAAAGGCAGATTAAGTTGGAAAGAGAAGTAGGAGAACTTAAGAACCTGCTGGTTCAGCTGGTAAACCAATAAACAAATAAAGTGGACCATTATGTATGTTTCATGGGTATTTCATTTATTGATGTTAAATAAAATACAAGGTTGTTGCGGAATCAAGATAACACAATTAAGTGAGTATCCTAACAACCTATGAGTTACAATATGATCTATATTTGTCAAATAGCTCTTTAGGATCGAGATACTTAAAGTTGTGAAGTATCCCTGTTTAAGATCGAGAGTATTTGGACAAATTCACTTAAATGCAAAAGGAATGCTTAAAAGTATTTTTGTCAAGGAAATGACTTTGTATTTATAGGCAACAAATTCACCAGTGAATTTGTGCCGTACAAATATGGTTGGCACACATTTAATGATCCGACAAGAACATTAAATGTATTGGATAAGGAATAAGGAGAAAGTCACATCAAGTGCAAGTGTATCCTTTTATCCAACCACCTTAACACACGTATACTTTGTTAAAGAACAAGTGGATTGTTCTTTGGAAAGTGTGTTAAAGGCAAAAGTCAATCCTCGATATTAGTGTTCAGACTTGCAGGATTTAGAACACTAACAATCCTCCAGTGTGCAGATCTGGTAAGACTTCCAGTGGACTCCGCCATTTGTTAAGTCTTCTTCCTTCAGACTTCAGTCTTTGACTCCAGTCAGAATGTCTTCAGTAGAGTAGATCTGGACTGGGGTGAAGTCTTCAGTGAGCTAATCTGGAGAATGCTCCAGATTACCTGTACAAGCAAATGCTCACTAGTCTTCAATTATTTCTGGACAAATCTTCAGAGGGACTCCAGATTCCAAGTCTGGAGTAGGTCCATTAGAATATGTTTTCTGGTCAGATCTTCAGTGAGCTCCAGTAGTCGGGTCTGGAGCGAGACCAGCAAAACAAGTTTCTTAACAAACCTAAATAAGGTTCCAGTAGTCCAGTCTGGAGCCAGTCCGGTAAGTCTGGACTAAATCTGGACCTAACAAATTCCCCCTATTTGTTTAGAAATAATGCAAGTGTTTTCAGACTTATAGATATACAAATTTGTATGTCTGGAAAACACTTGGTCGATTTAAGTCTAAAAAGTCTAAGTTACTGGAAAACACTTTATAGATCATGAGTGTTTTCAGTTTCATCTTTTAAGTTCTAACTTAGACTAAATCTGGTCATTTACTTATGAAAATAAAAAAATTGCAACTATTATTACTTTCACCAAAAAGGAAAATAATTACAACTTTCATAAAACATTTAATTACAATAAGTACAATGATATAAGATTCAGGCCCTTCTTCTTGATGTCCTTTCTGGTGCATCTTCAGTAGCCTTCCTCTTTGGAGATGGAGATGATGGAACAGACACTGGTGGTCTCAGACCCAACACAGCTTCCATTTGTTGAATTCTCTTCCAGACCTTCTCAATCCTCTTCATAAAGGCCTTCACGTCTGGAGAGAGATCAGTCTTGCCTTTGAAAGTCATTCCAATCTCCTTTAGTTCAGTCCATCCAAATGCTTGGACTGAAGTATCTTTTCTTTCATCAGTAAAGTTACCTTCTCTGGTCAACTTTACATTAAACCTGGTCATACCTTGATGATGTTCAGCCAGTGTGATTTCAGCATTAATTATTCTTCTTGCATTGGCCCTGAACGTCATCATTTCTTCAAACTTAGCCTTTTGCTTAGCCAACTAAACCATATCTTCAGTTTCCCTGGATACACCACTCTGTTGTCCTTCAGTGGACTGGTGTTCTTGTCTATTGATCTTCAGAGTTGTATCCAGAGGAATAAAGGTGCTAACATCACCATCTTTAATTGCCTTCAGTTGCTTGGCAGTAAGCTTGGGTAGACCAGTCATTCTCTTCCTGTATTCCAGTTCCAGAGCACCAGCATTTCTTCTTATTTTCTTCTGGAGGCTTACCAGCTCCTCCTTTCTTGTCTGATAAGCTCTGGAATGGTTACACCATAAATCAAGGAATCATATACCTGTTCTTCCTCTGCATAGAACGAGCGTATATATACATCATTCAGTGCATCAAGACATTGTTGAACTCTGGGATCCTCCTTCATCCTTTTAAACACTTCAATATTTATGCCAAGTCTTCCAGCATTGTAGGAATCCAGAGTACCCATTATAGCCATATCCCTATGATGGGCCAGCAGTTCATTTTTCTGGTTTGTCTTGAAAATTTCTATCATGATACACTGTTGTTGTAACTTCCTAGATGTTTCATTGTCAACATCTTCAGTTTGTTCTTCTTCTTCACCAGATACAACCTTTTCTTTTCCTTTGACCGCCTTCAGTGTGGTAGGAATATCTGGGAAGCTTTCGAACTGGGGCTCACTGGCTTCAGTACCAGCAGCTTCTTCCAAAGTTCTCTGGGCAATACGTGCACTGGCATCAGTACCAGTCACATGCCTTCTCTGAACAACGCTTTCAGTAGCGACTGCCCTTACAACCTCTTCTTTTCTCTTCCTTGTTAACTCTTGTTCACCAGTTGATGGAACTGACAATTTTTCCCCTTTGGAATGATCTCTAGTCCTGGACTTTAGATCATTCCACAATTCTTCCATCATTAGCCTATCCAGTGAGCCAAATGTTCTGCCTTGTTCTGGCAAGGAAGCAGTCATACCTTTCTTTAATTCCAGCACTTCCTTCTTCATATTTTCAATTTGTTCAGGCAAGTGCTTAGGTAGCTTCTCATCCAGTAGCTTCTCAAATTGTGGTAAAACCCCATCATAAATACTACGAAGGACAGTCCCAGAAACCTCTTCACATAATTCTTTCAACATGTGGTTTCTGAACTTCCTTGTACATTCATCACTTAAAACACTTACAACTTCTCCTGATCCAGTACGGGCCTACTCTCCAGAGAGCTTACCCTAAACACCAAGTTCTTAACCTCTTCTTTCAGCCCTGCCAGTTCGCCAGTGACTGCAGTCTGAACAGAAGACACCATTTTGGATTCCAACCCCTGGACTGCCACTTTAATGTTTTCAGAATTTTGATTGGTGGCCAGTACCAGTTCATCCAACTTCTCGAACACTAACTTCTCATTCCCAGCGAACAAGTTCATTTCTGAAGAAAGATTATTTGATAACAAAGACTTGAAGTCAGAAATAACCTGGGAAGATGAGTGCAGTGATCTCTCCAGGTCCGCCACCTTACTAAGAAGGCCTTGGACCTCGGTTGAGGAAGAAGTGGAGAGACCAGTGGGTGGTTCCAGATGAGAAGTCAATCTGGTCATTACTGGGATTTGTGCCCAGACCTCTTCAGATTCAACATTTGAGTCTGGCACACTTTGTTCGGTTGGGTTCACTGGAGGTTGAGTTGTAGGAATGAAAGGAGTGAAATATGGAGTTGATTGAGGAATTGAAGGTGGTGGAGGTGGTGGCATTTCTGGTGTAGGGGTAGGTATTTCTGGTGAAGGTGTTGGTATTTCAGGTAGAGTTTCTTCTTCTTGTACATCTTCACCCAGAAAGTTTAAACTTGCATCAAATCCCTCAGACATGGGGGAGTCAACATCATCCCATTCTGGAATATTCCCAACAAATTGTTCACCAGACTGTTCACCAGTCTCTACTTGTTCACCAACCTCAACATTCAAATCTAGTGGAGCCTCTTGCTCACCAGATGCTTCAACCTGCTCAACAATTTCAGCAATATCTTCTTGTACCACAGCCTGGACTTCAGTGTCCACTCTCTGTTCAGTTTGTACAAGAGATTCAATATTTTCTTCAAAGATAGGAGATCCATCAATATTAATTGTATCACCAGGATGGGTTGATGGATTTACCTGGACTCCTCTCCTCATCAGACGCCTATGTGATCTTGGTCGTCTGGAAAGCTCAACTGTTTCTGGTCCACCAACTGGAGCCACTTGTTGAATAGGTTGAACCATTTCAACAACTTCAATATCTTCGCTACCAGCAGGTACTTCAACAACTTGGACCCTGCCTGGTGCCACATTCTCTTCTATTCTTTGAAGTGACAACATTGATTGAGGAATGTCCACCTCACCATCTCTGGACCTTAAGTTGGTCAGATCTCTCATGTACTCACTCATTGAGAAATGAGTGGTTTCAAAATCGTACTGGGCTCCAAGAACGTTCTTAAAAATTATTGAGAGAAACCGAATGTATGGTACAAAGGGCTTCCTACCTTTTACCTTTAAACGTTCTACCAGATCGTCAAATAATATCTGGGCAAAATCAACCCTTAGCCCAAACCACAAACAGTAGGCAATTTGGAGGTGGGTTTGATTGATCTGGTCTAACCCTCCAGAACTACCTCCAAGGCACTCGACAATATGTGTGAAGAAGTATCTCCACGAATCCGTCAGTCTGCTCATATAAATAGTTCCTTTTCTTAGCAACTGACCATGCTCATCCACTATCTCTGTATGCCCCATCAATCTGCATACCTCTCTGAAATTGATACCAGTAGGGAGTGGGATTGCCATCTCATTCTCATCCAGATAGCCTAATTGAAGAGCTGCTCTGAGAGAATCTACTGTAAAAGCCAAGGGTCTGGTCCCTTGCTCAAGAGAAAATTCAATTGATGAATTCGCTTCATTATATTCGGCTGTGTACCAGAATTCACACAAATAATCGTGATACATCTTTTCTGGATTTATTGTTAGAGCACCATATAGAGGACATGAGAGAAAAAAGGTATTTAATCTCCCAATTATTGATTGTGGATCATGGACACTGGATAGCGAGAGTTTTGCCATCCAGTTATTCATATTCATCCTTATAGCCTTTGCTTCAAGGGTGATATGAGGTGCTTTAACGACATCTGCAGCCGGAGCATATTCAGCAGATAGAAGATTTCTAGGTGAGTTTGATTGTCTAGGAGCCATTGGAATTATAAATGAAGATGAAATTGAATGATTTTAGGGTTTATGATGAAGAATTTAATGAATTGCAGTTAATATAGGAGTTATATGATTAGAAAATGAATGAAGAATTTAAGGAATTGAATGAAGGAATTTTAGATTTGGGAGTAAATGTTCGAAGTAAATGAAATTGAAAGTGAAGTGGGTATATATAGGATTGAGAATGTGGAACTCAAACGATTAATTTGAAATTATCAAATACAATTTTGATTGTGTTCTGAGATCCGCATTAATTACATCACATCACACATAAATGCATGACGGTTTACAGCCCACAAAACAGTAACAACTTGTACTTTTTGTTTTCCCAAAGTAAAAAGACCATCATTGTTTTGAAAAACTTACATGCCACGTAGGATTTATAAGATAAATATCTTTGAAAAAGTTTGCTTACGTGGCACATACAAAGATCAAGTAATTTGAAAATATTATGACATATTTCAGTGCATCTGGAGGTTGACAGGACCGTCCAGTATCACTGGTGGATTAGTCCAGTGAACATGTACTGATGGTACACTGGAGGGACACTCCAGTAAAGTACCAGTGAAAACCAATTTTTGAAAGACTGGAAACCTTAAACTTGCACGTCAACTAATACAGACAAATGAGAGGGACACATTTACAAGAAGACATCAGTCAACTCAAACACGCACTTCAACCTGTCCAGTTACCAGTGAGAGGGACATATTTACAAAGCACCAGTAATATTTTCTGAAGAATTTGTCCAGTGAGAAAATAAATTCCCTCTGAACTTAAACATTTTTAAGAGAAAATATTTTTCAAGTCTTCCCTGAAATGTTGATCCAGAAATAAATTTTTGAATCTTTAAATCAAAGATCCTTAGTAGTACACAATGGCGTTCAATACCAAGGTTCCAGATTTAAGGGTTTAACATTCCCAACTCACCAACAAGATATTCAAAAGTTTTTACATCCAGTGGTTTAGTAAAAATGTCAGCGAGTTGTTTGTCAGTGGGAATAAAATGGAGTTCAATGTTGTTTTTCATAATATGATCGCGAATGAAATGGTACCTTAGATCTATGTGTTTGGTTCTGGAGTGCATGACTGGATTGTTGGAGATAGCGATGGCACTGGTATTATCACAAAAGATTGGAGTTTTTGAATATTTAATACCATAATCAAGCAACTGGTTCTTCATCCAGAGTATCTGAGCACAACAACTGGCTGCAGACACGTATTCAGCTTCAGCAGTGGATAATGAAACTGAAGTTTGCTTCTTACTGGTCCCAGCTGACCAGTTTGCCACCTAGGAAATGACATCCACCATTGTGGATTTCCTATCTATCTTACAACCTGCATGATCTGAATCTGAATAACCCATTAGATCCATGCCTGAGCCTTTGGGGTACCAAAGACCTAGACTGGGGACACCTTTAAGGTACTTCAGTATGCGCTTTACAGCAAGCATATGAGATTCCTTTGGATTAGACTGATATCTGGCACATAAACATGTTGAAAACATAATATCTGGTCTACTGGCCGTTAAATACATCAGTGAACCAACCATGCTCTATAGACAGTGGTGTTCACTGGTTTGCCATCTGGATCCGAGTCCAGTGTCAGTGGTGCAGAAATTGGAGTTGGTTTAGATGGTGAAGAATTCATATCGAATTTCTTTAAAAGATCTCTAACATATTTTTTCCTGATTAATAAAAATTCCATCTTTGTTTTGTTTAATCTGGAGTCCAAGAAAATATGTTAATTCACCCATCAAACTCATTTCATATTCAGTGGACATGATTTTAGAAAATTTCTTGCACATGTTTTTATCAGTAGACCCAAAAATTATATCATCAACATAAATTTGTACCATTAACAGATTACCTTTCTCATGAAGAATGAACAAGGTATTGTCAATTGCACCTCGTTTAAAACCATTTTTCAACAAATGTTTAGTCAGAGTATCATACCAGGCACGTGGGGCTTGTCTGAGGCCATATAGCGCTTTGTCCAGACGATATACCCAATGTGGATGCTTGTCATCAACGAAACCTGGAGGTTGTCTGACGTAAACTTCTTCTTCAAGCTTCCCATTCAAGAAAGCACTCTTTACGTCCATCTGGTAGACCTTGAACTGATGATTAGCAGCGAATGCTAAGAAAATTCTGATCGCTTCAAGTCTAGCCACTGGAGCAAAAGATTCATCAAAGTCGACATCTGACTGGCAGTAGCCTTGTGCTAACCAGTCTGGCCTTGTTTCTTATTACGTGGCCATCTTCATCTACTTTGTTTCTGAAGCCCCATCTTGTTCCAATTGGTTCTTTCTTTCCAACTGGGAAAGGAACCAGATACCATACTTTGTTCCTTTCAAACTGGTGAAGCTCTTCTTGCATAGCAGTCACCCAGTTTGGATCTTCCAGAGCCTCGTCAATCTTCTTAGGTTCTATCAAAGATAGAAAACTGACGTATAAGCATTGATTACTGGAGGCTCTTCTGGTCTGAACACCACGACTGGAGTCACCTAAGATCTGATCAATAGGGTGAGCTTTTGTCCATCTGGAGTACTGACCAGGATTGTTACTGACAACAATATCAGTGCAAGAATTCAGTTGAGTCTCCTCTGGAGTTGATTCTGGAGGAGGGTCTTGCCAAATTACTTCAGTATCTTCATCTGAGTCATTTAAATCACGATTTGCATCATGAAATTCTTCATTTGAAGGCATTTCCTGGAGTACTGGTTCAGTATGAAATTCTTCACCAGAAGACATTTCTGGTATGTTCTCAACTGACACTGATACTGGGGGAGTAGTACGCACATCTGAACCAATATTAATTTCAGAGGGTAGTTTGAAAATAATAGAGGGATAGAATGGAGTACTACTGGAGAGTTTCTTTTTCTGAACAGGTTCCAGATCAGGATGACTGGAAGCTGAGTCTGGTGAATCTTCATCTTTGTCGTTTATTGGATCAGATTCACAAAAGACAATTGGTGTTACTGGGGGAGTGTCAGGGACTGGCTTCTTGTTGATTGAGGCATTTGATTCATCAAATGTTACATGAATTGACTCATGGACCTTCTCCAGTCTCTTGTTGTAGACTCTGAAGGCCTTGCGAATGGCTGAATAGCCTAAGAAATACCCTTCATCAGCTTTGGCATCAAATTTGCCTAGCTGACTGGAGTCGTTCAGGATGTAAACTGGACATCCAAAAACGTGAAAATAACCAATGTTTGGTTTTCTATTTCTTAAGACTTCATAGGCTGTCTTTTTGTGTCTTTTGATGTACACTGATCGATTCTGGGTGTGGAAAGCAGTTGCAATTGCTTCCGCCCAGAAACTGGTAGACAGTCCAGATTCAGCAAGCATACTCCTGGCAGCTTCTATCAGCGTTCGATTTTTCCTTTCCACAACTCCATTTTGCTCTGGAGAGCGGGCTGAAGAGAAGTTCTGGGAGATGCCAGTGTCAGTACAGAATGACTCCAGAGTTGCATTCTGGAATTCTGTTCCATTGTCACTTCTTAACTGACACACTTTTCGACTGTACTTGAGCTCAATTTGCTTGATAAGACTGATGATTTCAGCAGCAGCTTCACTTTTGGACCTCAGAAAGATCACCAACAATATCTGGAGAACTCATCTATGATCACCAGGGTGTATCTTTTACCAGCACGAGTCTGAACGTTCACTGGACCAAAAAGATCCATATGAAGCATGTGAAGAGGTTCAGTAATGCTGAAATTCTGTCTGGTCTTGAAACTGGTACGCTTTTGCTTACCCATCTCACATCCTGGACATGGTCTTTCCTTTTTGAAGGAGACTGAAGGTATCCATCTGCAAGTTGTTTTCTGGACAACTTGTTAATGTTTTTGAAGTTAAATGGGATAACCTTTTGTGCCATAACCAGTTTGTGTCTTCATCAGCTTGAGTATAGAAACACTGCTCTGAAGGAGAGCTTTCCATATCCATCACGTACACATTCCCTTTTCTGGGAGCAATCAACACTACCTTCCAGTCCTTGTTGAATACGATGCCCTGAGCAACATTGAATAAGACTTGATAGCATCGTCACACAGTTGACTTACACTGATCAAGTTATATTTCAAACCATTCACAAATGCAACTCGTCTGAACTTGACTTGTCCATTGTTCAGAACACCATATCCCTCAGTCTTCCCACAACCATCATTTCCAACGTGATGGAGGGTCCATCAGAAATGGTGAACTCCTCCAGTAGGGTCTTACATCCGGTCATCGTCCTGCCAGCTGCACTGTCAAGATACCAGATAAGCTTCTTTCGATCGCCCTACACATACACCAGATATTTATCAGTTAGATTTGGGAACCCATCGACTGATGGGTTCACTGGACCCTCCCTTATAGGTCCCTGGGGCAATCTGGTCTAGTTCACTTTGTTCAATAGTGGTCTTAGAAGAGAAGACCACTGGGGTTGATGGTTTTAAAAACTTTTCATTTTTCTCAACTGGAGAAATAAATTTGTCTTTCTTTGAAAAAGGTTTTGTATTTTGTCTAGGGCCAGATGAAGTACCCTCAAGAAAGTTTAATCTTGCATTAAAACTTTGTGATTGGCGAGTCAGAATTTGAATCTGGCTCTCTATCCTGGACAAAATATTTTCTTCAGATGATACCTTAGCCTTTCCAGTCAAAGGCTTTGGTAAGGGATTGGTCTGAGGTAAAGGTCTATTCTGCTTCACCTTTTTAACTGGAGCAGTCATCTGGACAGCTCCAGTCTTAACCTCTGGGGATTGAACTGGGTCTAAATTGGTCTTGGGTGTTACAGGCATATCATAAACAGTTGTGGGCCTTAACACCTCTGGTAACCGATCGATTACTGGTATTAATGATGCAACATTAGTATTTCCATCTAAATATGCACGTTTTTGAGCAGGAAATTGTTTAACTGAAGCATCATATGGCTTTTTAGTTTCTAGCCATGACTTTATTACCAGTTTTTCTTTCTCTAGAATGATCTCAAGATCTTGCTTTTCTTGAATCAATTGTTCAGTTACCAGAACCTGGGCTTGAAATGCCAGTTCAATGTCTTGAAGCTCTTTTAATTTTGATTTTAAAGCATTTATTTCAGAAGAATCTGTTTCTAGACCATTTACACAATCAGATCTAACAGTTTCTACAAAAATCAAATCAGAATTTAAAGCTTCAGCAATGTCCAATTTTAGTTCTTGGTCAGTTGCATTATCATAATCACTAACCTTTTTAATAACTATGTCCACCCATCGTCCAGATGTGACATCTTCCTTCACCAGGTGCTCATCAACTTCCAGAGCCATGTAACAGCAATCTCTTTCTTCTTCTTCATCAGCAGATGATTCATCAGAAGGAACCCACTTCTCTTCAGTTGTAGCAATCATGCACTTATTATTTGTTTCCATTTGTTGTGCCATGAGAGCAATTTGGGCCTTAAGCTTTTTATATTTCAATTTATAGCTATCATCAGGCTTATTATTAGAAGAGAATGGACCAGGCTTGGATGCAAACTGGTTGGACCTGCACTCTTTCATGAAATGACCCTTTTGCCACACTTAAAGCATGTCAAATTGGTCTTGTCAGTGGAAGAACTGGATGCAAATTGTCCAGATGGCTTATTTGCTCTTGCTTTGAAACGGTTAAACGTTTTAGCAATCATTGCAATAGGTCATCATCTTCAGTTTCATCACAACAGTCTGGAGAGACTTGACTGGACTCTCCAGAATCCATAAGTTCAGACACCATCTTCTTCATAGAAAATACATTCTCAGAAGATATCAGTGCTGTACTTTGTGGTTCAGAATAACTAACCACTTTAGGAGTACTGAGGCATGGTTAAAAGCATCTTGTTCTGCAACCACTCTCTGAGCTTGATTTTCTTCAGTGTACCTGAAGGCTCCATATAGAGTTGAGAGAGTGTGTGTGTGCAGAGTTTTACCTTGTCGTAAACAAGTATCATGTGAGACCATTTGGTGGGTAGAATGACACAAAATTTCTCCAGAAGTATATCCTTGTCCTTCTCAACCCCAAGACCTCTCAATTGGTTTATGATACTCATAAATCTGGTGTAAGTACCAGTGAGAGACTCGTTAGGTTGAGCAAAAAATGACTCATACCTCTTGTTTAAGGAGACCTTTCTGGTGACAATGGTGTCATCTCCTCCTTCATGTTGGTTAAGAAGCTCATCCCACATGGTTTTGGCACTAGGAAAAAGAACTAGTGTGGGAATTAGGGTTTCTGGAATGGCCCCGAGGATCATGTTTTTAAGGAGGGTGTCTAGATTCACCAATCTCCTCTCCTCTTCTGACCAATGTTCCTCCCTCTTTTCCCTTCCCCTTCTAGATCCATAAGGATCAAGAAGTGGATTGAGAGGTGATGTAGGTACATAAGGACCTTCGTTTAAGATCTTCATCATGTTCCTCTCAATACCAGTGATATGCAAAACCATCCTAGCCTTCCACGTACCAAATTCATCACTGTTCCCACTGAATTTAGGAACAGGATTATTCGAGTAGTGCACATGCACGTGTGGAGAAGCAGGAGTAGGAGGAGGAGGTGGAGGATTAGTGTTATTAACATTTTGTGGTTCATTTTGATCATGAATATTTACATTAGGATCGGGACCAAGACTAAAACCTTGTGTATTTTCTTGGTTAGCCATCAAGAACAGATCTAGGCAATGATTAGCCTTCTGCTCTGATACCAAATGTGAGTCCTTAATTAACGAGATGGTTAACCAATAGAAAGTGTAAAATACAACAAGTCTAATAATCACTAGATTTGGACTAGTATTACTTGTAAATAAAGATGCAAGATATATAAACAAAGTAATACAAGACTTAAAGCAATAAACAAATAAAGTGGACCATTATGTATGTTTCATGGGTATTTCATTTATTGATGTTTAAATAAAATACAAGGTTGTTGCGGAATCAAGATAACACAATTAAGTGAGTATCCTAACAACCTATGAGTTACAATATGATCTATATTTGTCAAATAGCTCTTTAGGATCGAGATACTTAAAGTTGTGAAGTATCCCTGTTTAAGATCGAGAGTATTTGGACAAATTCACTTAAATGCAAAAGGAATGCTTTAAAAGTATTTTTGTCAAGGAAATGACTTTGTATTTATAGGCAACAACTTCACCAGTGAATTTGTGCCGTACAAATATGGTTGGCATACATTTAATGATCCGACAAAGAACATTAAATGTATTGGATAAGGAATAAGGATAAAGTCACATCAAGTGCAAGTGTATCCTTTTATCCAACCACCTTAACACACGTATACTTTGTTAAAGAACAAGTGGATTGTTCTTTGGAAAGTGTGTTAAAGGCAAAAGTCAATCCTCGATATTATTGTTCAGACTTGCAGGATCTAGAACACTAACAATCCTCCAGTGTGCAGATCTGGTAAGACTTCCAGTGGACTCCGCCATTTGTTAAGTCTTCTTCCTTCAGACTTCAGTCTTTGACTTCAGTCAGAATGTCTTCAGTAGAGTAGATCTGGACTGGGGTGAAGTCTTCAGTGAGCTAATCTGGAGAATGCTCCAGATTACCTGTACAAGTAAATGCTCACTAGTCTTCAATTATTTCTGGACAAATCTTCAGAGGGACTCCAGATTCCATGTCTGGAGTAGGTCCAGTAGAATATGTTTTCTGGTCAGATCTTCAGTGAGCTCCAGTAGTCGGGTCTGGAGCGAGACCATCAAAACAAGTTTCTTAACAAACCTAAATAAGGTTCCAGTAGTCCAGTCTGGAGCCAGTCCAGTAAGTCTGGACTAAATCTGGACCTAAACAGAAAGAGCTAAGTTTGAAGAAGAAAAGGCTAAGTGGCTGAAGAATATGGAAACAAGAAAAAGGCCACAAAGAATAATTGCTGCTCAAGCCTTTCCTGCTGATATGGGTTTAACAACAAATTTGAAGATTTTAAGAGAAGGGGCACCCAAACCAATTTATCTTAAAGGGGTTCAACCAGCGACACTTAGTGCCTCTGAATGGTTTGAGGTCTATATGCTGATCAGAGATAAGAAAACTGTCAGCTATGCTCACCTCCAGAAGATGCTGAAAGAATATTTTGAAAAAGCACTGGAGTATGAGACAAAGTTCAAAGCTGATCTGCCTATGCTGAGGCAAATCTTTGGTACTCCAGCAGCCATCTCCACATCAGCAGGCAAAAGGATCCAAAGAAAAAGAAAAGAAGAATATCGAACCTTGCATGCTGATCTTCCTCCTATATCTGGTGATGCCTTGCTGAACCTCAGACTTCCTCCTAGAAGCTTTTTCGAAGAAGGGAGAGTGCTGGAGAATCCAACAGGCATATTCTTCACCAATTTTCAGAACGATCAACTGTTCTTTCGATTGGCTGAACTTGAAAAGGCATCCACTGGGTTCATCATCGGCATAAGGAAAAGGTGTGCCAAGACAACCAATGCTGGATGGTTCATCAGCAAGTTGGATGAAGAACTGCTGAAGCCTCACAGAAGAAATGACCCAGTGTTAAGAATTGCTAAACAAGAAGATGCTTGGGAGATTGAAGCTGCCAATCCTTAGATGTCGTATAATGTAAATGCTTGATGGTTCAGCATGTAAAGTTAAAATGATGAAATATAAGACATCTTTCTATCATTCTTTTATTATCTCAAAGTCTAGTTTACTCAGCAAGTCTTCTCAGCGAATAGGGGGAGATTGTTGAGTCAAGGATTCGCTGACCAGACTTGGTCGCTGACGTATGTCGTCAGCAAGTCTTCAGCGAGTCAGTGACTCTTGTCAGCGGGTGGTTCACTTTCCAAGTTGTGTGTCAAGGCGGGAAGATTTCGAATCAAAAGAAGACAAGGAGTCACATGGTGGTTCATCCAACTGCAATTTACTTAGTATGGCAAAAATGCAGTTGGACCAAAAAGAAGGGTTTTCTCTTTCATACCCGTTTTGGTAAAGAAGACAAAGGCTCCTGGATTCAAGTACTACGAGCCAATTAGATGTCGACAACCACCATTCTATCTCTATCAATGTAAGGCTGTGTTGCCCTAATTCCTCCCCTATATAAAGCAACACAGCCATCTCATTAACACTTTGTGTTTGTCACCACAAGTGTGTGTCACTTACTTTCTCTCTAAATTGTTTAAGTTTATAGTTTGTATAGACTTAGCAATTATTAGTTCATTTGTATTCTTGTAAGACAAGTTGTAATATCGACCATGTATTCATCGTTTAATTCAATGATACATATGATTAGACTTGCTTAGATCTTTGCACTTGAACTTAATTCTTGTTCTTGTTCTTTACTTTCTGCATTTACTTTCTTGTCTTAATTAATCTCATATAAGTGTGCAAATCGTGGACTGTCATAATATCTTTAAATGTATTAATACTGAAATCAAAACATTTCAGTTCCGTAGAGATATATTCCACCTGTTCTTTTAGCACTATCATGTAGCAACAATTCAGTTCCTTAGAGATATATTCCACCTGTTCTTTTAGCACTATCATGTAGCAACAATTCAACATGGTCCAGTAGATAGTAGTACTAAGTAAAATGTACTTATCCTGCCTAAATAACACTATCAACTTCTAACGGGCCATGATCTAATGAATATGTTAAGAATGCATACAAACTATAAACATGACTGAAAACCAGTTTGATTAAAATTCATGAGAGTTATTTTCAATATATATTTACTGTGATGTTAATGAATAAATACTAAATAAATTTCTCTTCAACTACCACCACAAACCTGTTTTTCAGACAGTTGTATTGCATTGCCATAATAGATGGATCCATTGTATATGGTCTATAAATTTGTCGTTTTTGAAACGATTGAGAAAACCAAACAAATTTATCATAAAATCAATTAAAATTCACACATGTCGTGCAACGTTCGAGTCTTAAGCCCTTGTGTTATATACAAAATACTTACATAGCTAAATAACTAAATGTAACAATATAATAACAATAATAAATATAATTATTCTAATATGATTAAAAAAACCCATACATAAATTGAAATTATATTTGATAAACACGGTATTTTAAATGATTTTTGCTTTGTAACAACAAACAACCGTCCAGTGATCAGTAAATTCATGGATGGCGCCAATGTTTGAGCATAAAATGTTAAGCTCAATCACAAAAGAGGTTTAACCACGAAAATCATCAAAATCTCCTCAATATAAGAGTGCAAACCTACTAAGTTCTTGACGAACCTAAGGTGAATGATGATTTTCCCAAAGAGATGTTTCGATCTTTGAAGGATATGAATATTATGTGATTTTATGTTATGAATTGATTGATGATGAATGTACTAAATATGTTGAATGTGTGTGTAAATGTATGAATTGAATTTTTTTGAAATCTGTCTGACAATGAGTATATATAGACAGCCAAATTAGGGTAACCTCGTGATTGAGTATTTATAGACAGCCAAATTAGGGTAACCTCGTGATTTGGGTCTGTCAGAAATGGGCCTTGGCCTTAAAGTCCAACACGAGTTCAAAGAATAGAATATTCTAGAGCACGTGTCTCCAGAGGCTTTCCAGGCAGAAGGCTCTCCTAGGCCCCACTCCAAGCCTTTCCAAAGCTTTCCACACTTAAACTTATATATGTAAATTAATTAATCCACCGAAAGTTCGATCTATTTGAAGCCTCGACAATATTTATCTTTTCTTAAGGTTAGATGAAGGCTCTCCTGGGCCCACTTCTAGCCTTGACACTCTTTGTCTTTTGCTAAGGTTAGATGAAGGCTCTCCTGGGGCCCACTTCCAGCCTTGACACTCTTTGTCTTTTCCTAAGGCTAGATGAAGGCTCTCCTGGGGCCCACTTCCAGCCTTGACACTCTTTGTCTTTTCCTAAGGCTAGATGAAGGCTCTCCTGGGGCCCACTTCCAGCCTTGACACTCTTTGTCTTTTCCTAAGGCTAGATGAAGGCTCTCCTGGGGCCCACTTCCAGCCTTGACACTCTTTGTCTTTTCCTAAGGTTAGATGAAGGCTCTCCTGGGGCCCACTTCCAGCCTTGACACTCTTTGTCTTTTCCTAAGGCTAGATGAAGGCTTTCCACCCTTTGTCTTTTTCCTAGGTTAGACTGAAGGCTCTCCACCCTTTGTCTTTTTCGTAAGGTTAGACTGAAGGCTCTCCACTCTTCCATAAAATTAGGGCTATTAAGTTGGTGGGTCTTACCATACCTCTTTAATTAGAGATGAGGATATTTGAGCAAGGGTTGGTAAATAATAAAATCAATCAATTATTATTATTTATTTAAACTCTATATAAGGTAAACTAAAAAATACAATCTTATATAAATAAAGTAAAATTGTGATGACATCTATATTTTTCAAGAAAATCTTATTTGGCATCATTAGACTTTTTCTTATTAATTATTTATTTTTTATCTAATTAATTTATGACATCATCTTTTGAATTTTAATTTTTAGTCCCTTCATTTGAAAGTTTTTAAAACTATCAAGCCTAATGTAAAATAAGTCTAATGTATAATAACAAATTTTTTTATGATGTAGTAAAGGTTCAATCTTCTCTTTTCATTATAGCAACATTGATAACTTGCCACTAAAAATATAGACATTTTTACATTACGGTTTTTTATGCTTCATTATGATAATAGACATGTATTTACGAAACTTGTTTAGAATACCCGGGTTGAACCCGGGTTAATTAGCTAGTGATTTATCTATAATATAACTAAAAGAGGAGGTTGGGGTACACTTGGCACCCCTAATCCCCCTCCTTGAGCCTAATACTCTCTCCTTATTAATCCTCTATTTTTTTAATATTTATTTAATAAATGGCCGACCTTTAATAAAAAAATCTAATAAAAAAATCTTTATTATTATTATCTATATATATACCACCTAGAAAAAACCCTCACATATTCTCAACCAAAAAAAAACCTACGGCCAAAAAAAAAACCTACGATCGACTACCAAAAAGGTTTTTTTATTTATATACTTTGTTAATATTTAATCATTATTATTATTATTTAACATTGAATTCTTATGTTATTGTTATTATTATCTCTTTTAATTTAGTTTGTTGTCCATTATAGGTTCATTATGGCTTCTTCTTCAACAACAAAAAATAAGACCACATTAGTTCATCTTGAAGATCTTAAGCCAACACATGTTAACCATCATCTACGACTCCGTGTTGTGCATGTATGGACTGTTTCGGAGTAACAACCCAAAGAAAATCAAAACGTTCGAGATGGTCTTTGTTGATGAATTGGTATGTATTTTTCAAATTATATACTGTACACTTTTGTTTCTCTAACACCCTTCGTTTAAAAATACGGGTTTCCAAAAATTTTCGCCTAACGGCGTTAAAATAAAGCGGAAGAAACATTAATAGTCCAAACCAATTAAAATCTGTTTGGTTTACTTTATTCAATGGTGTTACTAATCGCATCATCAAAACAAGTTTAATAGAAACCCGTCGGCTGCCCAACACAAAACAACCGACTACATAATAATCCAACTCCATTAAAGACAAACATAAACAAATGTCTATAAAAGTTCAGCATCTATGGGTAGCTAAGGACTTCATCAAGCATCCTACCCATTCCTCACTCATCTTCATCAACAACCTCAGCTACGCTAAACCTGAGGGAGCAACACATTTCAAAAGACAAGTGTTAGCTAACGAATTAGCTAAGTAAGATAACACTCAAGTTATAAAACAATTGTCCATTTCAAACATTATGGATTTCAATACTTCATTAAGGCACAACACACATCAAACACACAATACTTCATATTAGGATGAACCACCCTAAATGTGCCTATCCTGTTTACTTCATTACACACATATAACCACATAACTGCTTTCTACATTAACTGCTTTACTACGTTTTAACTGCTTTACTACTTTTTAACTGCGTCAATGTGCAACATAAGTTACACCCGACTAGATGACAACCATTCAGTTGAACATCAAACGTCGTTAAGGAATGGCAAGCCAATCCCCGAGTAATCCGTATGTACAAGACAAATGAGGGCAGGTCAGACCCCTCGTATTACTCAACTGCATCTCAATGACCATGTTGCTAGGAGCCACCCAAGCAACCTACGTCAACGCACTTAGCCGGGCTAGGGCAAGTACGGGTTAAGCTTAACACTTTCCTGCATCAAAGTTTTACGAGCTCGAAACTGCATCATTTAGTTTAGGTGACTACATTACCTAAACATTTACTACGTTAACTGCTTTTACGTTTTAACTGCTTACTACGAAACATTTACTACGTTAACTGCTTTTACGTTTTGGGCCCTTAAACGTGCACGTGACATGGCAACTTAGCAAGTCTAGTGAACTAGATGAGCAAGCCATACAACATGCACAACATCAATCAATAACAACATATACTGCATATCGTAACACTACATTATACTTCATACATAGCACTACATCCTACGTCATATCATAACATGCACTACAATACATATCACGAGGGACTGCATTTCAGGTCTCAAAGGTCAACTACATAACCCATATTACCTCCCGTGTAACCCCATGTACCCATAAACAACGTAAGTTACCAATTGGGAAGTTATAATTATGAAACCATCATTTGTTGAACCCTCAACATGTCAAAAGTAGTGTATCTTACCTCAAAGAAGCGCACGACAATAGGCAACTACGTTACCGTGTAAAGCAAATAGTCTCGTCTACCTATATGCGCCGCAACTTAACTTTCTGAAACCAGTTGCGCCGCAACTTAACTTTCTGGAAACCAGTTGCGCCGCAACCTACATGTTGCGCCGCAATTTAACTTTCTGAAACCAGTTGCGCCGCAACCTACATGTTGCGCCGCAATTTAACTTTCTGGAAACCAGTTGCGCCGCAACTAATTTCTGCCAGTTGCGCCGCAACTTAACTTTCTGGAAACCAGTTGCGCCGCAACTTAACTTTCTGACCAGTTGCGCCGCAACTTAACTTTCTGGCCAGTTGCGCCGCAACTTAACTTTCTGCCAGTTGCGCCGCAACTTAACTTTCTGGACCAGTTGCGCCGCAACTTAACTTTCTACCAGTTGCGCCGCAACTTAACTTTCTGCCAGTTGCGCCGCAACTTAACTTTCTGACCAGTTGCGCCGCAACTTAACTTTCTGGAACCAGTTGCGCCGCAACTAACTTTCTGACCAGTTGCGCCGCAACCTACATGTTGCGCCGCAATTTAACTTTCTGGAAACCAGTTGCGCCGCAACTAATTTCCCAGTTGCGCCGCAACTTAACTTTCTGGAAACCAGTTGCGCCGCAACTTAACTTTCTGGCCAGTTGCGCCGCAACTTAACTTTCTGCCAGTTGCGCCGCAACTTAACTTTCTGGCCAGTTGCGCCGCAACTTAACTTTCTGCCAGTTGCGCCGCAACTTAACTTTCTGGAACCAGTTGCGCCGCAACTTAACTTTCTGCCAGTTGCGCCGCAACTTAACTTTCTGGAACCAGTTGCGCCGCAACTTAACTTTCTGCCAGTTGCGCCGCAACTTAACTTTCTGGAAAGCAAGGTTGCGGCGCAACTTAACTTTCTGGAAACCAGTTGCGCCGCAACCAACCCCGATTCTGCACAACTTCGATCGATTACACCCCAAACCAGATCCAAACGACTCCAAATCAAATACATGACTTTCATACATCAAAATCCTTCATTTTCAAACCATTATAATGCAAATAACTCCTTTATTCAATGGTGTTACTAATCGCATCATCAAAACAAGTTTAATAGAAACCCGTCGGCTGCCCAACACAAAACAACCGACTACATAATAATCCAACTCCATTAAAGACAAACATAAACAAATGTCTATAAAAGTTCAGCATCTATGGGTAGCTAAGGACTTCATCAAGCATCCTACCCATTCCTCACTCATCTTCATCAACAACCTCAGCTACGCTAAACCTGAGGGAGCAACACATTTCAAAAGACAAGTGTTAGCTAACGAATTAGCTAAGTAAGATAACACTCAAGTTATAAAACAATTGTCCATTTCAAACATTATGGATTTCAATACTTCATTAAGGCACAACACACATCAAACACACAATACTTCATAATAGGATGAACCACCCTAAATGTGCCTATCCTGTTTTACTTCATTACACACATATAACCACATAACTGCTTTCTACATTAACTGCTTTACTACGTTTTAACTGCTTTACTACGTTTTAACTGCTTTACTACATTTTAACTGCTTTACTACGTTTTAACTGCTTTACTACGTTTTAACTGCTTTACTACGTTTTAACTGCTTTACTACGTTTTAACTGCTTTACTACGTTTTAACTGCTTTACTACGTTTTAACTGCTTTACTACGTTTTAACTGCTTTACTACGTTTTAACTGCTTTACTACGTTTTAACTGCTTTACTACGTTTTAACTGCTTTACTACGTTTTAACTGCTTTATAGTTTAACTGCTTTACTACGTTAACATTTACTACGTTAACTGCTTTTACGTTTTGGGCCCTTAAACGTGCACGTGACATGGCAACTTAGCAAGTCTAGTGAACTAGATGAGCAAGCCATACAACATGCACAACATCAATCAATAACAACATATACTGCATCTCATAACACTACATTATACTTCATACATAGCACTACATCCTACGTCATATCATAACATGCACTACAATACATATCATGAGGGACTGCATTTCAGGTCTCAAAGGTCAACTACATAACCCATATTACCTCCCGTGTAACCCCATGTACCCATAAACAACGTAAGTTACCAATTGGAAAGTTATAATTATGAAACCATCGTTTTGAACCCTCCAAACACCTCAAAAGGCACATTTCTACATCTTTAAACACGTTACTACATCAATTAATAAGACATTCAAGTCTCGCACGTATAACACATTAACTACATATAAGCATAAAATCTATTGACGACTTAACGACACGTTATGTTGACTTAACGACTCTAGTCAACCGTTAAATAAAAAGATTGAGATGTTACAATTACTCTTTTTGTTGAACTTTTTGTTTCTCTTTTTGTTGAGCTTAACTCTAAATCGTTTAGTCTAAAATTGTTGTTTGTGTTTGTAGTAAGTTTAGATATAACAAACTGCAAATTTTTATTTAACTAAAGTTGAAAAAAAAGGGGTAAACTGGAATCAATATTTATATGGAGTTAATTTTCATATGTTTCTTCTTTAGCTTTCGTATTGATTAAGTTGTGATATTGGTCATATTGATGGTTGCTCGAATCATACCGTTACTGTGTAAATTTTTAAATCGTCTATATTTGATGGAAACCAAAAGAAATTACTGTTTGCTCGCTAGCTTTTCGTTGCATAAGAAAAACACTCTTGAATTAGCTTTGACTAAAAGAACATCAAAAGTTGTCATCAAGAATCAATTTACTAAGAATATATATAGAGATTTATGAAGCAGAAACTTACACATCAAGAATTAGTACTTGATCTTCGTACGCAATGCAACTTCTTTATTTTTTAATTATTAATATATGTTTATGTTTATTGATTGATATATAGTTTAATATAAAAGCAAGCTCTGTTTCGACGACAGGTACATTATTAATAAATCGTCTAAGTTGTGCATCTCTTTTTTTTATCAAGCAACTGCTTTCTATGGATGTTTATTGTGTGTCAGAAGTATGTGATAACTAAATTGTAGTATGTTTTTATGTCAGAACCTATCATTATTCATTACTTGACATGTTGATGACGAAATGCTTGATAGCGATGAATCCAATGATGAAGGTGAATGAAACTATTCAGATGAATCAGAAGACGATCCTATGTTTGATATCGATTATTCTGATAATGAGTACGATTCCGATATGTATGATAGGCCTTCCCCGAATGATTAGTTTATTACGCATTACTTCTTCAACTTTTTGCCTTATTTGAATCGTTTTATGTTTTATTTTTAGGTATTTTAATTTTATTCAGTATCTATTTAATATACTTGAATTCCAATTTTTTAGTTTTGATTAATATATTTTGAGACTACCCGTCCATTGGACGGGCCTGAGCACTAGTAATTATAAAAAAGAAATAAATAAAATTATATAAACAATTCAATGATCCCAATAACTCTAATCCATTTCTTTATGTTACAATGGTATTTGGGGAATTTTGAGTTTATTTTATATAGATAGTTGTACGAAGGTTTATATCTACATGTGGCCTTTATATGGGATATTTTAAGTTTAAAGTTTGATCAATTGATTTGATAAGGGCTGTGAAGTTATTGTATATATGAGGAATAGAATTGGAATTGTGTTATTGGGTCACTGCAATCAACATAAGTTTTTTTCAATTTTTTGCGATTTTAACAATTAAAGTTTCGAGATGGCTCTAGATGTATAAGTTGTATTTAGACTTATATTATTTGTACTTTGAAATCTAGGCATCAAGCACCTTGCTAGTTGATTTTCAGTTTATAATATAAATTTGTTGTCGTTAAAAAAAGAAGAATGATATATAAAACCAGCTTTTGTAAAAAGATATTTATTTTTTTAAGGAGTTTCGAATTGAAACAAACTCTTAACATCAAATGGTGAGATCTTAACTCGACAACGAATAGTCGGCTGTCTAAACCGATACCACGAGATTAGCAACGATGCCAAAGGAAAACTTCACTAGACTCCCCAACAACTAGAGATTAATAGAATATGAATTTGCACTTGACAAGATTCGAACCTCCGCCTCATGAGTAAAACCTGGATGTCTCACCACTTGAATATAGATAGAGATGTAATCACATAATAATGTTCTTATAATAATAAAAAGTTACCAATGGAGTGAAACCCAGTGATACCGTCATCATGTGACCACATGAGCCCACAAATGAAGGCTAGAGGTCACAGGTTAAAAACTTGCCAAAGGCAAGTGGAGAAACTATATCTTGTGATCCCATGTATGAGATGGTGATTTACCGGGCATGAGTTCTATCCGGTGTGCGCTCTGGGTACCAAGACGGTACATGGACCAGAGGGTTCCCACCCATTTACCCTTTTTTTAAGATAAACTAATACGTATATACTATTATAACTTGCATATGCATAGCTGCTAGCTACTGAAATTTCGGGTGTACTTATCTTTTCTACTATATAAAAATTATCCATTCTTTCCTTTTTAAAAAGTGTTAGAAAAAAGTTATTTATGCATTAACAAATATTAGGCCTCCCAATAGCCCTCATCCACACCTCTTCCTCACTGTCACATCAGCTTTTCTATCTCCTAAAACATCTCTTCCACACTCACTACCAATAACACCTTTCCTCACTCTTTCTCAATTTTTTTTATTGTATTTTATTTTAACCCAATATTGATAAAAACTTTTATTATAATAAAAATAAAATTTTATCTCAATATAATATAATTACATAACTTTTGAAAGCTTTAAAATCAAATTATGGACATATTAATACTTTAGGGACTAAAATGAAACTTATTTAGATATGTAGGGACTAAAAGTGTTGACTTTGAAAATACTTATCTTCTCCATCCTCCTTACCTGCAAACACATATAATGGAAATGATTAATCCTCCTAACCAATCTTTCTAAAAATCCTCCTAATTATGTGATCATGACACTTGGTGGAATCAAAGGATGAGATTAGAAGAGAGAATGAGTGGATTACACTTGTGTAAAGTCCCTCACACGATGGTTTAACCCACGAGTGTAAAATAACAAGACAAGTATGAACTAGAATCGGACTAGTATTACTTCAATATAAATATGCAAGATATAAACAAAGTAATAAATGACTTAAGCAATATTTAAACAAGTAAATAAATGGTGGAACACAAATGTAGTTTTCAAGTGTATTTTCTTTATTGATGTATAAACAAAATACAAGATCGTTGCGGAACCTAGATATTACACGTATGTAAGTATCTAAACAATCTTTGAATTACAAGTGATCTATACTTGCTAAATAAACTCCTTTGATCGATATACTTAGAGTTGTGAAGTATAACTGTTTAGATCGAGAGTATTTAAGCAAGTTCACCAATTTGCTAAAAAGTGATTTTTTCAAAGAAATGACTTTGTATTTATAGGCAACAAAATTCACCAGTGAATTTTGTGCCGTACAAATATGGTTGCATACATTTAATGATCCGACAAGAACATTAAATGTATTGGATAAGGAATAAGGATAAAGTCACATCAAATGACTTTGTATCCTTTTATCCAACCACCTTTACACACGTATACTTTGGTAAAGAACAAGTGGATTGTTCTTTGGAAAGTGTGTAAAGGCAAAAGTCAATTACTCGATATCAGTGTTCAGACTTGTAAGGTCTAGAACACTGACAATCCTCCAGTGTACAGATCTGGTAAGACTTCCAGTGGGCTCCACCGTTTGTCAGTCTTCTTTCTTCAGACTTCAGTCTTTGACTTCAGTCAGAATGTCTTCAGTAGAGTTGATCTGGACTGGGGTGAAGTCCAGTGAGCTAATCTGGAGGATGTCTCCAGATTTCCTATACAAGTATTTTGCTCACTGGTCTTCCATTATTTCTGGACAAATCTTCAGAGGGACTCCAGATTCCAAGTCTGGAGTAGGTCCAGTAATTATCATTTCTGGACAGATCTTCAGTAAGGCTCCAGTAGTCGAGTCTGGAGCGAGTCCAGTAAATCTGGACCTAACAAATTCCCCCTATTTGTTTAGAAATAATGCAAGTGTTTTCAGGCTTATAGATATACAAATTTGTATGCCTGGAAAACACTTAGTCGATTTAAGTCTAAAAAATCTAAGTTACTGGAAAACACTTTATAGATCATGAGTGTTTTCAGTTTCATCTTTTAAGTTCTAACTTAGACTAAATCTGATCATTTACTTATATGAAATTAAAAATTGCAACTAATATTACTATCATCAACTGGAAAATAGTTACAACTTTCATCAAACGATTAATTACAATAAGTACATGATAAAAGATTCAGGCCCTTCTTTTTGATGACTGCCCTGGTGCATCTTCAGTATCCTTCCTCTTTGGTGATGGAGATGATGGAACAGACACTGGTGGTCTCAAACCCAACACAGCTTCCATTTGTTGTATTCTTCTCCAGACCTTCTCAATTCTTTTCATAAAGGCCCTTACATCAGGAGATAAATCAGTTTTACCTTTAAAAGTCAATCCTATCTCCTTCAGTTCAGTCCATCCAAAAGCTTGGACTGTTGTATCTTTCCTTTCATCTGTAAAGTTACCCTCCCTGGTCAACTTTATATTAAATCTGGTCATCCCTTGATGATTTTCAGCCAACTTGATTTCAGCATCAACAATTTTTCTAGCATTAGCCCTGAAATTCATCATTTGATCATAAGATGCCTTCTGCTTCGCCATCTAGACCATATATTCAGTTTCCTTGGATACACCACTCTGTTGTCCTTCAGTGGACTGGAGTTGTTGGCGATTAATTCTCAGAGAAGTATCCAGAGGAATGAAAGTGCTCACATCAGCATCCTTTATTGCCTTGATTTGTTTGGCAGTAAGCTTCGGCAGACCAGTCAATCTTTTCTGTACTCTAACTCCAGAGCACCAGCGTTCTTTCTAATCTTTCTCTGGAGGTTCACCAGTTCCTCCCTTCTTTGTCTTATCAACTCTGGAATGGTAACACCATAAATTAATGAATCATATACCTGTTCTTCTTCAGCGTAGAACGAGCGTATATGAACATCATTCAATGCATCTAGACATTGATGAACTCTGGGATCATCCTTCATCTTCTTGAACACTTCAATGTTAATGCCTAACCTTCCAGCATTATAAGAGTCCAGAGTCCCATGATTAGCCATATCCCTATGATGGGCCAACAGTTCATCTCTTTGGTTTGTCTTGAAAATTTCAATCATGATGCATTGTTGTTGCAGTTTCTTCGAGGTGTCATCATCAACACTTGGAAAATCTGATGACCCTTCAACATTTTGTTCTTCTTCTTCAGATACCTGTTCTTTTCCTTTTCTCTTAACAGATTTCAAAGTTGTTGGTATATCTGGAAAAGATTCAAACCTGGGCTCACTGGCATCTTCTTCTTCAGTCTGCACAACACTTTCAGTGGCAACGGCCCTTACAACTTCCTTCTTCTTTCTTATTAACCCTTCTTGGTTACCAGATGATGGAACAGATGATTTTTCCCCCTTGGAATGATCACCAGTCCTGGACTTGAGATCATTCCATAATTCTTCCATCATATGTCTGTCCAGAGAACCAAAAGTTCTTCCTTGTTCTGGCATGGAATCAGTCATACCTTTCTTGAGTGCCAGCACTTCTTTCTTCATATTTTCAATTTCTTCTGGCAAGTGCTTAGGCAACTCAGTGTCTATCATCTGAACAACTTCAGGCAACAAGCTATCTTGAATGGTTCTTAGAACAGAAGCAGAGATATCATCAGTGATTGTTTTCAGCATATCACCCCTAAATTTTCTAACAATTTCATCACTAAGGGTGCTGACAATATCATTTTGATCTAATGTTGGCCTGCTCTCCAGTGAACCAACCCTTGTAACCAGCTTCTCAACCTCTTCTTTCAGACCTGCCAGTGGTTGAACAATCTTACTATCCACTACAGTCTGAACAGAACTAACAACCCTTGTTTCTAAGCCCTGGACTGCCACTTTGATGTTTTCAGAATTTCGATTGGTGGCCAGTACCAGCTCATCCAGTTTCTCAAAAACTAACTTCTCATTCCCAGCAAACAAGTTCATTTCTGATGCTAAATTATTTGACAATAGGGATTTGAAATCAGAAATAACCTGGGAAGAGCTCTGGAGTGATCTCTCCAGGTCCGCCACCTTACTAAGAAGGCCTTGGACCTCGGCAGAAGATGAAGTGGAGAGACCACTGGGTGGTTCCAGATGAGAGGTCATTCTCTCCATTACTGGTACTTGTGCCCAGACCTCTTCAGTTTCAATAGTTTCAGCATTTATAACTGTAGAGTCTGGCACACCTTGTTCAGAAGGGTTGACTGGGGTTTCGATAGGTGGTGGTGGTGGTGGTGGTGGTGGTGGTGGTGGTGGTGGTGGTGGTGGTGGTGGTGGTGGTGGTGGTGGTGGTGGTGGTGGTGGTGGTGGTGGTGGTGGTGGTGGTGGTGGTGGTGGTGGTGGTGGTGGTGGTGGTGGTGGTGGTGGTGGTGGTGGTGGTGGTGGTGGTGGTGGTGGTGGTGGTGGTGGTGGTGGTGGTGGTGGTGGTGGTGGTGGTGGTGGTGGTGGTGGTGGTGGTGGTGGTGGTGGTGGTGGTGGTGGTGGTGGTGGTGGTGGTGGTGGTGGTGGTGGTGGTGGTGGTGGTGGTGGTGGTGGTGGTGGTGGTGGTGGTGGTGGTGGTGGTGGTGGTGGTGGTGGTGGTGGTGGTGGTGGTGGTGGTGGTGGTGGTGGTGGTGGTGGTGGTGGTGGTGGTGGTGGTGGTGGTGGTGGTGGTGGTGGTGGTGGTGGTGGTGGTGGTGGTGGTGGTGGTGGTGGTGGTGGTGGTGGTGGTGGTGGTGGTGGTGGTGGTGGTGGTGGTGGTGGTGGTGGTGGTGGTGGTGGTGGTGGTGGTGGTGGTGGTGGTGGTGGTGGTGGTGGTGGTGGTGGTGGTGGTGGTGGTGGTGGTGGTGGTGGTGGTGGTGGTGGTGGTGGTGGTGGTGGTGGTGGTGGTGGTGGTGGTGGTGGTGGTGGTGGTGGTGGTGGTGGTGGTGGTGGTGGTGGTGGTGGTGGTGGTGGTGGTGGTGGTGGTGGTGGTGGTGGTGGTGGTGGTGGTGGTGGTGGTGGTGGTGGTGGTGGTGGTGGTGGTGGTGGTGGTGGTGGTGGTGGTGGTGGTGGTGGTGGTGGTGGTGGTGGTGGTGGTGGTGGTGGTGGTGGTGGTGGTGGTGGTGGTGGTGGTGGTGGTGGTGGTGGTGGTGGTGGTGGTGGTGGTGGTGGTGGTGGTGGTGGTGGTGGTGGTGGTGGTGGTGGTGGTGGTGGTGGTGGTGGTGGTGGTGGTGGTGGTGGTGGTGGTGGTGGTGGTGGTGGTGGTGGTGGTGGTGGTGGTGGTGGTGGTGGTGGTGGTGGTGGTGGTGGTGGTGGTGGTGGTGGTGGTGGTGGTGGTGGTGGTGGTGGTGGTGGTGGTGGTGGTGGTGGTGGTGGTGGTGGTGGTGGTGGTGGTGGTGGTGGTGGTGGTGGTGGTGGTGGTGGTGGTGGTGGTGGTGGTGGTGGTGGTGGTGGTGGTGGTGGTGGTGGTGGTGGTGGTGGTGGTGGTGGTGGTGGTGGTGGTGGTGGTGGTGGTGGTGGTGGTGGTGGTGGTGGTGGTGGTGGTGGTGGTGGTGGTGGTGGTGGTGGTGGTGGTGGTGGTGGTGGTGGTGGTGGTGGTGGTGGTGGTGGTGGTGGTGGTGGTGGTGGTGGTGGTGGTGGTGGTGGTGGTGGTGGTGGTGGTGGTGGTGGTGGTGGTGGTGGTGGTGGTGGTGGTGGTGGTGGTGGTGGTGGTGGTGGTGGTGGTGGTGGTGGTGGTGGTGGTGGTGGTGGTGGTGGTGGTGGTGGTGGTGGTGGTGGTGGTGGTGGTGGTGGTGGTGGTGGTGGTGGTGGTGGTGGTGGTGGTGGTGGTGGTGGTGGTGGTGGTGCTTGTGGTGGAGGTGGTGGCATTTCTGGGAGACTTTCAACTTGCACATTATCTTCACCCAGAAAATTCATATCTACATCAAAATTTTGACCTTCAGAAATGGGAGACCCATCCAGATCCATTACATCACCAGCCTGTCTTGCTGGGTTTACCTGGATTCCACCTCTCATCAGACGCCTACTAGATCTAGGTCGTCTGGAATGATCAACATTTTCTGGTTGCACACCTTCTTCTGGAGCAACTTGCCTTATTGGTTGTACCATCTCTACAACCTGAACATCTTGGTCATCACCAGGTCTTTCAACAACTTGTTCTTTTTGTCTTCCCAAGGTAAAAATTACCATCATTACCTTTGAAAAATTAACATGGCTGGAGGAATATCTACCTCACCAGCCCTTGATTGAAGGTTGGTTAGATCCCTCATAAACTCACTCACAGAAAAGTGAGTAGTATCATAATCATACTGATCTCCTAGAGCACTTCTAAACATAAGGGAAAGAAAACGGATAAATGGAACATGGGGTTTTCTCCCTTTTGCTTTCAGTCGATCTACCAAGTCATTGAACAAGATCTGAGCAAAATCTACTCTTATTCCAAACCACAAACAATAGGCAATCTGGAGCTGGGTTTGATTTATCTGATCAAGACCCCCAGAACTACCTCCCAGACATTCAACTAAATGTGTGAAGAAAAATCTCCACGAGTCTGTCAGCCTACTCATATATATTGTGCCTTTTCTCAACAACTGGCCATGGTCATCAAGAATTTCTGTGTGCCCCATCATCCTGCATACTTCCCTGTAATTTATGCCAGAGGGAAGTTCGATGGGCAACTCATTCTGGTCAAGATAATTCAACTGTAAAACTGACCTGAGTAAACTTACTGAGAAACTTAAAGATCTGGTACCTCCCCTAAGAGTATAAGAAATTGATGAGGTTTCTTCATTATAAAATGCCGAGTACCAGAATTCACACAAATAGTCATGGTACATTCTCCCTGGATTTAGGGTTAATGCACCATACAGAGGGCATGAGAGAAAGAAAGTATTCAATCTCCCAATGATAGATTGAGCAGGATGAGCACTGGAAAGTTTGGCCATCCAGTTATTCATGTTGATTCGAATAGCTTTTGCTTCAAGAGTGATGTGTCTAGGTTTAGTAACATTATCAACCGGAGCATATTCGGCAGATAAAAGATTTTTGGGCGAGTTTGACTGTCTAGGTGCCATTTATGATTGATAGATTGAGCAGGATGAGCACTGGAAAGTTTGGCCATCCAGTTATTCATGTTGATTCGAATAGCTTTTGCTTCAAGAGTGATGTGTCTAGGTTTAGTAACATTATCAACCGGAGCATATTCGGCAGATAAAAGATTTTTGGGCGAGTTTGACTGTCTAGGTGCCATTTATGATTGATAGATGAAAATGAAATTGAATAAATTAAGGGTTTATGATGAAGAATTTAATGAATTTGCAGTTAATATGAGAGATTTATGATAGGAGAAAGGAATGAAGGAATGAAGAATTGAATGAAGGAATTTTAAGATTTGGGAGTAAATGTTCGAAGTAAATGTAAAGTGAAAGTGAAAATGGGTATATAAAGGAGAGATAATGTGGAACTCAAACGGGTTAATTTGAAATTATCAAATATAATTTTGATCGGGTTTTGAGATCCGCATTAAGTACATCACATCACACATTAATGTGTGATGGTTCACCGCCCACAAAAACTAACAACTTGTTCTTTTTGTCTTCCCAAGGTAAAAATTACCATCATTACGTTTGAAAAATTACATGCCACGTAGGATTATGAGATAAATATCTTTGAAAAGGTTTGCTTACGTGGCACGCATACTGACCAAGTATAAAAAAAATTATTGTGACTCAATTCAGTCCATCTGGAGGTTGACTAGACACTCCAGTATCACTGGTGGATTAGTCCAGTGACGCATGTACTGATGGTACACTGGAGGGACACTCCAGTAAAGTACCAGTGAAAACCATTTTGAAAGACTGGTAACTTCAAACATGCACGTCAACTAATACAGACAAATGAGAGGGACACATTTACAAAGCACCAGTAATATTTTCTGGACAATTCGTCCAGTAAGAAAATTATGTCCAGTGAGAAAATAACTTAATAAATTCCCCCTGAACTTTAAACATTTTTAAGAAAAATATATCTTTCAAAGTCTTCCCCCTGGAATGTTGATCCAGAAATCTATTAATGCAAAGATAGTACACAAAGGCGTTCAATACCAAGGTTCCAGATTTAAGGGTTTAACATTCCCAACTCACCAACAAGATATTCAAAAGTTTTGACATCCAGTGGTTTCGTAAAAATGTCAGCGAGTTGTTTGTCAGTGGGGATAAAATGGAGTTCAATGTTTCCTTTCACAATATTATCACGAATGAAGTGATACCTGAGATCAATGTGCTTGGTTTTGGAGTGCATGACTGGATTGTTTGAGATAGCAATGGCACTGGTATTATCACAAAAGATTGGAGTCTTTGAATACTTAATACCATAATCAAGCAACTGGTTCTTCATCCAGAGTATCTGAGCACAACAACTGGCTGCAGACACGTATTCAGCTTCAGCAGTGGACAATGAAACTGAAGTTTGCTTTTTACTGGTCCAACTGACCAGTTTGCCACCAAGGAAATGACATCCACCAGTAGTGGATTTCCTGTCTATCTTACAACCTGCATGATCTGAATCTGAATAACCCATTAGATCCATGCCTGAGCCTTTGGGATACCAAAGACCCAAACTGGGGACACCCTTAAGGTACTTCAGTATGCGCTTTACAGCAAGCATATGAGATTCCTTTGGATTAGACTGATATCTGGCACATAAACATGTTGAAAACATTATATCTGGTCTACTGGCAGTTAAATACATCAGTGAACCAACCATGCCTCTATAGACAGTGGTGTTCACAGGTTTACCATCTGGATCGGAGTCCAGTGTCAGTGGTGCAGAAATTGGAGTTGGTTTAGATGGTGAAGAGTTCATATCATATTTCTTTAAAAGATCTCTAACATATTTTTCCTGATTAATAAAGATGCCATCTTTATTTTGTTTAATCTGGAGTCCAAGAAAATATGTTAATTCACCCATCAAACTCATTTCATATTCAGTGGACATTATTTTTGAAAATTTCTTGCACATGTTTTCATCAGTAGACCCAAAAATAATATCATCAACATAAATTTGTACCATTAACAGATTACCTCGTTCATGAAGAATAAATAAGGTATTGTCAATTGCACCTCGTTTAAAACCATTTTTCAATAAATGTTTAGTCAGAGTGTCATACCAGGCACGTGGGGCTTGTCTGAGGCCATACAGCGCTTTGTCCAGACGATATACCCAATGTGGATGCTTTTCATCAACGAAACCTGGAGGTTGTCTGACGTAAACTTCTTCTTCAAGCTTTCCATTCAAGAAAGCACTCTTTACCTTGAACTGATGATGAGCAGCGAATGCTAAGAATATTCTGATCGCTTCAAGTCTAGCCACTGGAGCAAATGATTCATCAAAATCGACATCTGACTGGCAGTAGCCTTGTGCTACCAGTCTGGCCTTGTTTCTGATTACGTGGCCATCTTCATCTACTTTATTTCTGAAGACCCATCTTGTTCCAATTGGTTCTTTCTTTCCAACTGGGAAAGGAACCAGATACCAGACCTTGTTCCTTTCAAACTGGTGAAGCTCTTCTTGCATAGCAGTCACCCAGCTTGGATCTTCCATAGCCTCGTCAATCTTCTTTGGTTCATTCAGTGATAAGAAACTGACATATAAGCATTGATCACTGGAGGCTCTTCTGGTCTGAACTCCTCGACTGGAGTCACCTATGATCTGATTAATAGGATGAGCTTTTGTCCATCTGGAGTACTGACCAGGATTGTTACTGACAACAATATCAGTGCAAGAATTCAGTTGAGTCTCCTCTGAAGTTGCTTCAGGAGGAGGTTCTTCATAAACTACTTCAACATCTTCATCTGATTCATTTAAATCACGATTTGCATCATGAAATTCTTCATATGAAGGCATTTCTTGTAGTATAGGTTCAGTTTGAATTTCTTCATTTGAACACAATTCTGGTATGCTCTCAACTGACACTGATACTGGGGAGCAGTACGAACATCTGATCCAATATTAATTTCAGAGGGTAGTTTGAAAATAATAGAAGGATAGAATGGAGTACTACTGGGTTGTTTCTTCTTCTGAATAGGTTCCAGATCAGGATGACTGGAAACTTTATCTTCTGAATCTTCTTTATTGTAGTTGATAAGATCAGATTCACAGAAGACAATTGGAGTTACTGGGGGAGTGTCAAGGGCTGGTTTGTTGATTGCAGCATTTGATTCATCGAAAGTAACATGTATGGATTCTTGTACTTTCTCCAGTCTCTTGTTGTAAACTCTGAAGGCTTTACGAATGGCTGAATATCCTAAGAAATATCCTTCATCAGCTTTGGCATCAAATTTGCCTAACTGAGTGGAGTCGTTCAGGATGTAAACTGGACATCCAAAAACGTGAAAATAACCAATATTTGGTTTTCTATTTCTCAATATTTCATAGGAAGTCTTCTTGTGTCGCTTCACGTACACTGATCGATTCTGGGTGTGGCAAGCAGTTGCAATTGCTTCAGCCCAGAAACTGGTAGGAAGACCAGATTCAGCTAGCATACTCCTGGCAGCTTCTATCAGCGTTCGATTTTTCCTTTCTACCACTCCATTCTGCTCTGGAGTGCGTGCTGATGAGAAGTTCTGGGAGACGCCAGTGTCAGTACAGAATTTCTCCAGAGTTGCATTCTGGAATTCTGTTCCATTGTCGCTTCTTAACTGACACACTTTTCGCTTATGCTTCAGTTCAATCTGCTTGATAAGAGAGATGATTTCAGCAGCAGCTTCATTTTTAGACCTGAGAAAGACCACCCAACAATATCTGGAGAATTCATCTACGATCACCAGGGTGTATCTTTTACCAGCACGAGTCTGAACATTCACTGGACCAAAGAGGTCCATATGAAGCATGTGAAGTGGTTCAGTAATGCTGAAATTCTATCTGGTCTTGAAACTGGCACGTTTCTGCTTTCCCATCTCACATCCTGGACATGGCCTTTCCTTTTTGAAAGAAACTGAAGGTATCCCATTTGCCAGTTGTTTTCTAGACAACTTATTAATATTTTTGAAATTTAAATGGGATAACCTCTTATGCCATAACCAGTTTGTGTCTTCATCAGCTTGAGTGTAGAAACATTGCTCTGAAGAAGAGTTTTCCATATCCATCACATACACGTTCCCTTTTCTGGGAGCAATCAACACTACCTTCCAGTCCTTGTTGAATACAATGCCATGAACAATATTGAATAGAACTTGATAGCCATCATCACACAGTTGGCTTACACTGATCAGGTTATATTTCAAACCATTCACATATGCAACACGTCTGAATTTGACTTGTCCATTGTTCAGAACACCATACCCCTCAGTCTTTCCACAACCATCATTTCCAAAAGTAATGGAGGGTCCATCAGAAATGATGAAATCCTCCAGCAGGGTCTTACATCCGGTCATCGTCCTGCCAGCTGCACTGTCAAGATACCAGGTATGCTTATTTCGATCGCCCTGCACATCCACCAGATATATCAGTTAGATTTGGGAACCCATCGACTGATGGGTTCACTGGATCCTCCCTTATGGATCCCTGGGGGTATCTGGTTGAGTTCACTTTCTTCAACAGTAGTTTTTGTTGAAAACACTACTGGAGTTGATAGTTTAGAAACCTTTTTCTTTTTCTCAACTGGAGAAATAATTTTGTCTTTCTTTGCAAAAGGTTTAGTATTTTGTCTAGGGCCAGATGAAGTACCCTCAATAAAGTTTAATCTTGCATTAAAACTTTGAAATTGACGAGTCAGTGTTTGAATCTGGCTCTCTAACCTGGACAAAACATTTTCATCAGATGATACCTGAGCCTTTCCAGTTGTAGGCTTAGGTAAGGGATTGTTCTGAGGCAAAGGTCTATTCTGCTTAACCTTTTTAACTGGAGCAGTCATCTGGACAGCTCCAGTCTTAACCTCTGGGCAAAGAACTGGGAAAGTATTGACCTTGGGAGTTACAGGCTCATCATAAACAGTGGTGGGCCTGAATCCCTCTGGTAATCGATCGATTACTGGTATTAAGGATGCTACATGAGTATTTCCATCTAAATATGCACGTTTTTGAGTAGGAAATTGATTTACTCCAGCATCATATGGCTTTTTGGTTTCAAGCCATGATTTAATCACCAGTTTTTCTTTTTCTAAAATGATCTCAAGATCTTGTTTTTCTTGGATCAATTGTTCAGTTACCAGAACCTGGGCTTGAAATGCCAGTTCAATATCTTGAAGTTCTTTTAATTTTGATTTTAAAGCAGCCATTTCAGAGGAATCTGTTTCTAGACCATTTAGACTGTCAAATCTAACAGTTTCCATAAAAATTAAATCAGAATTTAGAGCTTCAGCGATGTCCAATTTAAGTTCAGGATTAGTTTCAAGATCATACTCACTAACCTTTTTAATAACAATGTCAACCCAACGACCAGATGTGACATCATCCTTCACCAGATGCTCTTGATCTGCCAGAGCCATAAAACAACAATCTCTTTCCTCTTCTTCATCTACTGATGAATCATCAGAGGGAACCCATGCTTCTTCAGTAGTTTCTATCATGCATTTGTTATTGTCTTCCATCTGTTTAGACAAGAGAGCAATCTGAGCCTTAAGCTTTTTGTATTTCAATTTATAGCTATCATCAGGCTTGTTATAAGAAGCAGTTGGACCAGGCTGAGAGACAAACTGACTGGACCTGCACTCTTTCATGAAATGACCTTTTCTGCCACACTTAAAGCATGTCAGATTGGTCTTGTCAGTGGAAGAACTGGGTGCATGTTGTCCAGTGGGCCTATTTGCTCTGGCCTTAAAACGGTTAAACGTTTTGGCCATCATTGCAACCAGGTCATCACTGTCAGTTTCATCACAGTCTGGAGAGATATCATTACAGACTCCAGAATCCATTAGTTCAGACATCATCTTCTTCATAGAAAATACATTCTCAGAAGATATTAATGCCGCACAAGGTGGTGCAGTATTAGTGACCACTGTGGAACTACTGGAAACATGATTAAAAGAATCTTTTTCTGCCTCAATCCTCTGGGCTTGATTTTCTTCAGTGAATCTGAAGGCTCCATACAATGTTGACAAAGTATGGGAATGCAAGGTTTTACCTTGCCTCAAGACCAGAATCATGTGAGACCATTTTGTTGAAGAATATCACAAAATTTCTCCAAAAGTATATCCTTGTCTTTTTCTACCCCTAGTCCTCTTAACTGGTTATGATGCTCATAAATCTGGTGTAAGTACCAGTAAGGGACTCATTGGGGAGAGCAAAAAATGACTCATACTTTTTGTTTAAGGAGACTTTTCTGGTAACAACAGTATCATCACCTCCCTCATGCTGGTTCACCAGTTCATCCCACATGCTTTTGGAACTGGGATAGAGAACTAGTGTGGGAATAAGAGTTTCTGGAACAGCCCCGAGGATCATATTTTTAAGAAGTGTATCAAGATTTACTAATCTTTTCTCCTCTTCGGACCAGTGTTCCTCTCTTTTTTCCCTCCCACTTCTTGATCCTGTAGGGTCAAGAAGTGCATTGATAGGAAGTCTTGGCACATAGGGTCCTTCGTTTAAAATTTTCATCATATTCCTTTCAATACCAGTAACATGCAATATTATCCTAGCTTTCCACGTACCAAAGTCATCACTGCTCCCATTGAATTTAGGAACAAGATTATTCGAGTAATGCACATGCACATGTGGAGAAGCAGGAGGAGGAGGTGGTGGATTGTTATTTCCAGTGGGTGGTTCATTAAAATTAGTTTCATGAGTTTCTTGTTGATTTTCTGGGATTGCCATCGCGAAACAGATCTAGGTAAGTATATTAACCTCTGCTCTGATACCAATTGTAAAGTCCCTCACACGATGGTTTAACCCACGAGTGTAAAATAACAAGACAAGTATGAACTAGAATCGGACTAGTATTACTTCAATATAAATATGCAAGAATATAAACAAAGTAATAAATGACTTAAGCAATATTTAAACAAGTAAATAAATGGTGGAACACAAATGTAGTTTTCAAGTGTATTTTCTTTATTGATGTATAAACAAAATACAAGATCGTTGCGGAACCTAGATATTACACGTATGTAAGTATCTAACAATCTTTGAATTACAAGTGATCTATACTTGCTAAATAAACTCCTTTGATCGATATACTTATAGTTGTGAAGTATAACTGTTTAGATCGAGAGTATTTAAGCAAGTTCACCAATTTGCTAAAAAGTGATTTTCTCAAAGAAATGACTTTGTATTTATAGGCAACAAAATTCACCAGTGAATTTTGTGCCGTACAAATATGGTTGCATACATTTAATGATCCGACAAGAACATTAAATGTATTGGATAAGGAATAAGGATAAAGTCACATCAAATGACTTTGTATCCTTTTATCCAACCACCTTTACACACGTTATACTTTGGTAAAGAACAAGTGGATTGTTCTTTGGAAAGTGTGTAAAGGCAAAAGTCAATTACTCGATATCAGTGTTCAGACTTGTAAGGTCTAGAACACTGACAATCCTCCAGTGTACAGATCTGGTAAGACTTCCAGTGGGCTCCACCGTTTGTCAGTCTTCTTTCTTCAGACTTCAGTCTTTGACTTTAGTCAGAATGTCTTCAGTAGAGTTGATCTGGACTGGGGTGAAGTCCAGTGAGCTAATCTGGAGAATTCTCCAGATTTCCTATACAAGTATTTTGCTCACTGGTCTTCCATTATTTCTGGACAAATCTTCAGAGGGACTCCAGATTCCAAGTCTGGAGTAGGTCCAGTAATTATCATTTCTGGACAGATCTTCAGTAAGGCTCCAGTAGTCGATTCTGGAGCGAGTCCAGTAAATCTGGACCTAACAAACTTGCCATGATTAAGGTTTTTAAGATTATAGGCTATTTATTAGGAGGATATATCACTTCCCTGTTATAAAAAAAATATATATACAATCTATATATCAAAAAAGGAAGAAAAAAAAAAAAAAAAAAAAAACAAAACACAACCGTCAGCTGCCGTCACTCCTCTTTCTCTCACTCTCTCTCTCTCTCTCTCTCTCTCTCTCTCTTTCCTCCGTCCGCGCAATTTTCGTAAAAAGGGATACAAAGTTTTTGCTTCACGTATTAATATAAGGTCCTCGTCGACGAGGGCTTCCATGGCTTGATACTACTAAATTACCCTTAATAACCACTATGGAAAGGTTATTAGAGATTACCAAATTTGCCCTTAATGAATTAATTTACAATCTAAACCCTTATCTTGCTAATTTACATTCTAAGTCCTTATCTTATAAATATCTTCACTACTTTTATACAATCATTACATCAACTTAACCCTATTGATACCAAATGTAAAGAGTAGAATTTGAGCTTATGTGTGTGTTAGTGTGTGTATCAATGGCGGTTTGAAGTGAGAGAAAGTAGAGAGAGAAAGTAGAGATAGCAGGAAAGATTGGATAGCATAAATGAGGTTAAAGGTTACAAAGTTCATTATGGAGGGGGTTTATATACATATGACTAATTTACACTAAGCCCCCTTCCATACTTAGACATTTACATTCTAAGTACAAATATACAACAAGGAAACAAATCACCTACTACATTTATATTTCTAACAATCTCCCCCTTAGTAGTGATTTGTCAAAAATATCCAGTCTTTGTTTATCTTCAAGCTCTTGTATTCGGTCTGTCTTTGTTTGGATGCCAGAACCAGTTTTCTCCTTCCGGTCTGTCATTTGGAACAATCATATTAGCTTCAAAGTTTCTTGGTGGAATATTTTGTGGACCTGGAAGATGACTGGGCTCGTACTTGATCCAACAACCTCCTCTTCGACGTACGACGTACTTAGACTTCTGAACATTCTTTGCTTCTCTCATCATTCTGATGCTGTCTCTGTACTCGAGTCTTTGATTAATCTTGGAGATTGCTTTATCAAATACTTCCTTTTTCTTTTTATCTTGCTCATCTTCTTTCAAACACAACAAAACATTCTTACAAAACTCTAATGTTCCATCTGAATAAGAAGCAAGTTCATCCATACGAATGAAAATCTTCTTCTTTCTGCTATTCAAAAAGACAACACCGAAGGATGGTTCTTCTATGACATGACCAATATTGAGCTGTTCGATGTCTCCGGTGTAAAGACTTTGATCTAGATATGGTACATTAATCTTTCTCTTAACAACTTCAAAACCAATTTGAAAGTCTTCCAATGAAGCGTATTGAATGCAGCTTGACATGTATCTTTTAACAGCTTCAAAGGCAATAACATCTTCTTTGTATCTTTGCATTGCATTCAAGAAATGGTTGTAGAGAAAAATAATGTCATCTACTGGCAGCAGCTTGAACTGGGCTTCTGTGAATCTGTACATCTTATTGTTATCTCTTTTCACATGGTAACAAGGGACAGAGATAGAAACCCTTTTAACCAAGATTACTCTGACAAGCACCAAAATCTTGTGGTTTCTTTGTTCTTCGAGAAGCTTTGGATTGTATTGCTTGGTGAGTTTAAGAAGCTCTTTGTATTCTTCAATTTGCCTTGCTTCCTTAAACTTGTACATTGAATCCAACTCTGGTCTCTTAGTTTTGGTAACTTTGGTAGCTCCACAGAAGATCGGATAAGCTCTTTCTTCCAGAAATCTAGACTTCTTAGCTACCTCCTTTGGCTCAAGAAGTATCCCCGATTAATAAACCTCCTTTGTTCTTCAGTCAATTCTGTTGGAAAGTAATCAGGAAGAACTTCCTCGGATATGATTGCCTCTTTCAACACTTGTTTATATGTTGACTTCTTGAAATTCTGAGATGCAGCTTCAGGAGACTTTCTCAATTCATCAAAACTATTGAAGTCTTCAAAAGTGTAATGTTGTGGAGTTGTGAAACCATGAGTAGATGATTCTCCAACTTCTTTTCTGCTTGAAGAACCTGTTTCAAAATAATCAAGGTCTGGAAATTCTTCAAACATTGGTTCTTCATCAGCTTCTACATTTGCTGGAGTCTCAACTATTTCCGGCTCATCCAATATTACATTATCTTTTCTTGCCTCAACTTCTGCTTCGTTTTCAGCATATTCCACAATTTCATTTTCTATGACAAACCCTTCTTCTTCATCAACTACAACATTTTCATTCTCTTCTTCTTTTTCTTCATCACTATCTGCTCCAAAAACTTCATTAAACTTTCTTTTGATTTCAGCAACTCTTGCAATCTCCTCTGGATCATCTTCATTGTTTCTTTCATTAAACTTTCTTTTGATTTCAGCAACTCTTGCAATCTCCTCTGGATCATCTTCATTGTTTCTTTCATTAAATCTTTCAGTGAAATCTTTAACTATTTGATCAACTTCTCTTTGAGTTTCATCAGCAAGTTCTTTCCATCTTTTATCAGATCTAGCTCTAACAGCAGCTAATCTTTCAATTTCAGCTTGATCCTCTTCTATATCATCTTGGTTTCCACCCTCAGTTCTTTCTTCCATTACTACATCCTCAACATTCACATCAACTCTTGCCGAAGAATTATCAATATTAGTTTGACCTTCTCCTTGGTTCTCCCCCTCGGGGTGATCATCAGAATCAGGATCATCCCGTCGAGAAGCAACCGAGGCCGGTCGGCAAGATTCTAAAGCTAACAACCTTAACTCAAATGCGGCAAGTTTCGCATCATATTCAGCCTTTTGTCTTTGAACTTGTTCTTGTAAAGCTTTAACTCTTCTTTCATTTTCAACTTCCCTTTCTCTAACTTCTAAGGCATTTAACACTCCCCTTTCAGTCATGGTCAACAAATCTCCCTCCGAACGTAGTATGCCAAGTAACACTTCACATGCTTGATCTTTGGTTGGATTTGTTGAGGTTGATGATATGTGAATGGGTGTTGGTGTTCTTTGTGTTTGTGTTGGAAGTGGAGGAACCAACCCGGAGGTTGTTTGCACACTTGTGGTGTGACCTAAATTCAGCGAAGCTGATTCAGGATTTCCTGCGGATCCTCGGGTTACACCCTCACCAGCAGTTTCAGATTCATGGGCTTTGCAACCCGAATCAATTTGTGTCCTAGACTGTGATAAATCACTGTCCGGGACTTGTTGTTGTTGGGCAACACCTCTAACAACACCGGGGTCACTGAGAATGCCCGTTAATACAGTCTCAGGTTGATCCTGAGGAACAACAGTGTCACTACGACGTTCATACTGTCCCCCAGTCTCGGTTTGAGAACTGTTACCTGCGGCTAAAGCTGGCGTGATGTTAGCTAAGGCAGGATTTCCAAGCTGTCCTTGAGGTCACACAAAGTGGGTCCCTCTCCGCTTGTTCCGGCAACAGTACTAAACTGTGCTTGTGAATCCGTGTGCCTAGGAGATCTAGACTCTTGTGCACGAAATGAAGTCGAGGTGGGGCTGTTCCTCTCTATTTTCAACACTCTCATCCTCCAAATGAGGAGAGTGTGGTGAACGTGGCTGTTCCCCGTGTGTTTGTGAGACTAACTCCTGTTGTGAGGAGTCAGAATGGCGAGGAGAGTTCGGTGCAAGCGAGAATGGGGAGTTCTCGACTTCTACCCTAGGGTTGACATCCCGGCTAGACACATTGGTTTCAACTATCGGAGGGCCAACGTTTTCTTTATGCCCTTGTCCTAACCCGGACCTCTCAACCTCTCTGGTATTTTCAACTCCGCCCTCATTCCCTCCTTGTTCCTCCTGCACATCTGCATCTCCTGTGCTAACATTCTCAGATTGCAATTCAGATAATACATTATCAACAATTCTTGTTACTTGTTCAGCATCAAATTCAGTTGAGGCACCAACTTGTTCATTCAAATCTGCTGAGGTAGATTCATATCTTTGGCTTGCAGATTTAGACGACTTATGTTTCCTTTTTGATTTCTTCTTTGATGATGGCTTTCGACTAATCATTTTAAATCGTCTGCCTGGTGGTGGAGTTGGTTCATCCGGTAATGCTGAAGCAAGCGGTGTAGGATTAAGTACAGGTGATAAACGAGGTGGTGTTAGAGTTGGTGGATTTGGTGAAACAACGGATGGTATTGGTGTAGATTGTGAAGGTGAAGATTGTGAAAATTGAACGGGTGGTGGAGATTGTGTTGTTTGAATGGGTGGTGTTGATTGAGAAACAGGTGAAGAAATAGGTTCAGGTGTAGCAACTTCTTGCTCAAACATAACTCTTTTGGATTTCCTTTTCTTCTGCCCAGAAGTCCCCTCATCACTAACCCCTCTTTTTCTTTTAGATGACCTAGGACCCTCACTTGGCGACCTATTCACAGCTTAGGTAGGAATCTGTCGGTTTTCAGATCCCATCGCTGTGGCTAACCACTCTCTATAAGCCCTAAGGTGAGGACTCTGAGCAGGTACCAAGTTAAGCAGAAATGGTGGAATCGGAAAAGGTCTTGCAATTTCACTTCCTGTGCCTCGTATTCTCATGTTTGACTTATACATTGCAATGACACATTTGAAACTGTTTTCCAGCTTTGGAATCTCTTCAACATTATCAAGTACGTCTTCGATTATCAAAGTGAAGAATCGAATATAAGGAATGTATTTTCTTTCTTGAACATCCTTTCCTTTCACAACTTGTCTCATTTTGTCCCACACAATCTTGGCAAAATCACATTTAACATTATGTGTGACAGCATAGTATATTGACAGTGAGTGCTTTGTCATGGTATCAATCCCCTTCTGAGATGGCATCAGACAGGTGCTTAAGACATTGTACATGGTATGCCATAATGTAGCCACATTCATCCGTTTAAAATCCCTCATGGATGTCAATTCCCCTTCATATCCCAAAGCATGTACAGCAGACAACATTTCATCAACTGATGGCAACTCTTCATACTCTTCTTGTTCAGGAAAACCAATGATCGATCTGAATTCATCTAATGTGAATTGGCAGTTAAACTCATTCTCATCTGATTGAAGAGTATATCTAAAGTATTCTTCTTGATTATGTCTTTTATTGCCTTTCACAAACTCAATTGATTCCCATAGCTCAAATATATACTTTTCAGGAACAATTGCACCACTAGTCAAAGCAGTTTCCAATGGATGATGGCTTAGAATCTCCGTTATAATTGGGAATTTGGATGTGAATGGTATATGAAGAGCTTGATTGGCTTGCATTTTCATAGTTGCACCTTCTTGGAACATCACCATCTTTGTTTTATTATTTTTCTGAAAAATTAGGCTGACCAAAGTTTGACCAGAAAAACAATTTAAACACAGAAAAATAACACACCAACATTTAATAAACACATTTAATACACAAAGACAATGTTTCGCACATATATCAAAAATGAGAAAACAAAGTAGTACACAAAGGCGTTCGATACCTTGCTTCTCACCCTAATATATATACGAAACATGACGATATATAGAATCACATAAGTATTAAAAGATAAGAAAACAAAGGTAGTACACAAAGGCGTTCGATACCTTGCTTCTTAGCCTCAACACTTATGAAATATTATATAGACAAACACAATACACACATACATACATTTTAAAAAACAACAATTTGCCGAAAAAACCTCGGCAAATGGGGTTTTTAAAAAAATTTCTCAAAAATTTTGCCCAGAAATTAATAAGGAACAAAAATTGATTTTGGCAAAAACTTTGAAAATTATCATGATTTGCCGAGCAAAAATCCTCGGCAAATGGGGTTTTTAAAAAAATTTCTCAAAAATTTTGCCCAGAAATTAATAAGGAACAAAAATTGATTTTGGCAAAAACTTTGAAAATTATCATGATTTGCCGAGCAAAAATCTCGGCAAACACGAGAAGTAAGCAGGTCAGGGACCAAGTCATCGAGTGTTGAAGTGAAATCTCGTAAACGCCGAGCAAAAATCTCGGCAAATGAGCATTTCAGACTCGACTTCATTGAATATATGAAATTTCCTTTGATTTGATCAACAAGAGTGTTGACAAATGTTAAAGAAAAATTTCAATGGCAAAATGTGCATTTGCCGAGATAAAATCTCTGCAAATGGCACATTTAAGACTTTGAAAATTTTAACTTGTGAATAACATGCATTTGCCGAGCAAAAACCTCGGCAAATGGCCTTTTTGATTTGAAAATTTTGTTAAGACAAATTATTCACAAGTTTTGTTTGTCAAACAAAATTTTGAAGTATTTGAAACAAATATGCATTTGCCGAGCAAAAACCTCGGCAAATGACCCTTTTTGGTCAGAAATTTTAACTTGTGAATAACCAAAGCATTTGCCGAGATAAAATCTCTGCAAATGGCTTATTTATGACTTAGAAAATCTTGACTTGTGAAAAACAAGCATTTGCCGAGCAAAAACCTCGGCAAATGGCCTTTTGGACATGATTTTCAAAACATAGCATTTGCCGAGATAAAATCTCTGCAAATGGCTATTTCATGACTTAGAAAAATTTGAACATTTTGAGAAAACGATCATTTGCCGAGATAAAATCTCTGCAAATGACCTTTTTGAATCAAATGGTTGACAACAACATTATGAACAAGTTTTGCCAGTTTTATGAAGATTTGAAGAATGATAAGAACAAAATATAACATTTGCCGAGCAAAAACCTCGGCGTATGGCACAAATCTTCAAATGTTCAAAAATTACCCAGCCCTTCATCAAATCATACCCAGAAAACTCAAACACGAGCAGATTCAGGCATAAAGTTTAGATAAACAACAAGCATAAGCCCTAATCATGCAACTAAAACATCATATATACACAATCAATCATCATAACATGCATAGAATTCATGGCAGTTCATTAAGGCAATTTATCAAACAGTTGGAGTGCAAGATTTAAACAAGAATTATTACCTCAAAAACTGAAGATTTGGTCGATGAAACAAGATGAAATAATCCAGAAAATGAACACTTGTTTAACCCCACGTTGATTATTATGAAAAAGATGAAAAATATTGAATGATTGATGTGAAGTTTGATCGGTTTTGAGAGAAAATAATGAGATATTTTGATTTTGAATTTGAAAGTGAATTATTTGGCCCGCCCATTTTCTATTTAAACTCAATTTCGGGTCGCGGGTCTGGGTTTGACCCGCGTGCCAACCCGGATTCCGATTGGTCTTGGGCTAAACAATTCAGTTGGGCTCAATGTTTTTGGACTTTTTCAACATAACAACCAAAATAAAATCACAAACAATTAAAAATAATAAAAAATTTCAGACCAACAAAACAAACAACAAAAAAAGTTGAAAAACAAAATTTAAAAAAAATCTTTTTATCCTTTTTAAAATTTCTAATTTTGTATTTGGTTTTTCAAATTTAAAACAAACACACATAAAAAAAACTTTTAAACAAGAAAAAAAAAATTAAACATACTAGAAAAATAAACAAACAAATATTTTCATTCATTGCACATTCCCCCTCAAATTAAGCATATATCAAGACAGTAAATTTACAAACTCCCCCTTAAATCATGCATTCTACCCTTTTTCTCCCCCTCAAACATTGCATGTAGTAACAAGTAAAACACATCAATGTTTGAAACAGAAAATGAACATAGAATACATTGCATGAAAGCATTTAAGTTTGTAAATCTAGCATTCCCAACTTGGTTTTAAGAAAATTAAACCTTTGTTCGTCCAGAGGTTTGGTGAAAAGGTCAGCAAGTTGGTAGTCTGTTGGGACAAAATAGAGTTCGATGTTACCTTTCTCGACATGATCTTTAAGAAAATGGTACCGAACATCTATGTGCTTGGTCTTTGTGTGCTGTACAGGATTGCAAGAAATAGCAATAGCACTCTTAGAGTCACAGTAGATGGGAATTCTGTTGAACTGAAATCCATAATCAGTCAACTGAGTCTTCATCCAAAGAACTTGTGAACAACAGCTTGCTGCAGCAACGTATTCAGCTTCTGCAGTAGATGTGGATACACAATTTTGTTTCTTTGAAGACCAACTGACTAATCTATCCCCTAAAAACTGTACGCTTCCAGAAGTACTCTTTCGGTCAAGCTTACAACCTGCATGGTCAGCATCCGAATATGCTACCAATTGAAACCCAGTATCCCTTGGATACCAGAGACCAAGGTTCACAGTGCCTTTCAGGTATCGGAATATCCGTTTGACGGCCTGGAAATGACTTTCCTTTGGATTGGCCTGGTACCTGGCACACATGCATGTGGCAAACATAATATCCGGGCGACTTGCAGTCAAATACATGAGTGACCCTATCATACTGCGATATTTCTTTTGATCAAAAGATTTTCCATTTAAGTCAGCATTAATCTTTGTTCGAGCTTCCATGGGTGTCCCAATTGTTTGACAATCCATCATATCAAACTTTTTCAACATGTCAAGAATGTACTTAGATTGACAAATAAAATTACCATTTGACAACTGTTTTACTTGAAGGCCAAGGAAAAAGTTTAATTCACCCATCATGCTCATTTCAAATTTCTTGATCATTAAAGCTGAAAAATTCTTGCAGTATTTAGGGTTAGTTGACCCGAAAATTATGTTGTCAACATAAATCTGGATTAGAATGATGTCACTCCCTTGTCGTTTGATAAACAAGGTAGTGTCAATCAAACCTTTGCTAAAACCAGATTTCACAAGATAAGAAGATAGAGCATCATACCATGCACGAGGCGCTTGTTTCAGACCATATAAAGCCTTGTCTAACCTGTAAACATAGTCCGGATGTTTAGAATTCACAAAACCTTCTGGTTGTTCTACGTACACTTCTTCTTTGAGAATCCCATTCAAGAAGGCAGTTTTAACATCCATCTGGTAAACTGTGAAGTTCTTGTAGGCAGCATAGGCAAGAAACATCCGAATAGCCTCAATTCGTGCAACTGGTGCGAATGTCTCATCATAGTCAATTCCATCTTGTTGGCAATATCCCTTTTCAACCAATCGTGCTTTGTTGCGTACAACAACTCCAGTTTCATCCTTTTTATTCTTGAAGATCCATTTGGTTTTAATTGGCTCCTTGTTCTTGTAAGGATTTGGAACCAATTTCCACACCTCAAGACGTTCAAATTGATTCAGTTCTTCCTGCATAGCTTTTACCCAATCTGGACAACTTAGAGCTTCATTCACTGTCTTTGGTTCAACAATGCTCAGAAAATTCACAAACAGACATTCATTCGCGGATGCGGATCTTGTCTGAACTCCAGTTGTTGGATTTCCAATGACTTGAGAAATTGGATGAGCTCTTGTCCATTTGGTTGTATGAGGTATTGGATCTAGTGGATCACCAGATTCTTCAGAATCAATGAAATCAGGAGAATGTTGCTCTGTCAATTGTTCAAATGAAGTAGCAATTGGTTCAACAAAGTCGTCTGGATCATAATCTTCAGGATTGGTTGACGGACTTGTCACTTGAGAGATATTATGAGGTTGAGTATGCAACTCTGAAGTATCGGTAGGTGGAGGAGAATCAGATGATGAATTAACATCTGATGATTGTGATGGTGAAGACTCATTTGGATCCATCTCTTTTGAGTTTGAACTGGATGGTTCATTTGTAATCACATCAGATTTAGGAACTTTCTTCGGAACTTGGAAAAATTCTTCAAACAAGATATCCAAATCTTGTGTTGTTGGAGTAGAGAATGATGATTTGACATTTAAAGTCTTTGTTGCGGAAGCTTGTGGACTTTGAAGTTCGGGTCTTGAACTATGTTGTTCAAGAACCATTCCCGAGAGTTCATCAAATCTAACATTCATACTCTCTTCGATTCTTTTGGTTCTTCGGTTATATACTCGATAAGCGATGGATTCTCTTGAATAACCGATGAAATAAGCCTCATCGCCTTTTGGTTCAAATTTGCCCAGATTATCTCGATCATTAAGAACATAACAAACACATCCGAATATGTGCAAGAAGTTCACGTTGGGCTTTCTTTTGTTAATCACCTCATATGGAGTTTTATCAAACCTCTTGTTTATGATTGATCTGTTTTGAGTGAAACAAGCGGTAGCAACAGCTTCAGCCCATAGATTCGGAGGCAACTTAGAATAAGCGAGCATTGTTCTAGCTGCTTCAACAAGAGTTCGATTTCGACGTTCAACTACTCCATTCTGTTGAGGTGTCCTGGCAGCGGAAAATTGGTGAGTAATACCCATGGACTTGAAGAAAGAATCAATTGTTGAATTCTTGAATTCAGTGCCATTATCTGAGCGAACAATTCTAACTGATGATTTAAGATTTACTTGGGTCTTCTTTATGAAATCAATAATTGCATTCGGAGTGTCACTCTTTGCATGAAGAAAGAATACCCAAGTGTAACAAGAATAATCATCGACAATCACAAGAATGTATCGCTTGCCATGGATACTTTGAACTTTCATAGGGCCACACAAATCCATATGAATAAGGTGCAAAGGACCTTCTGTACTTAGAAACTTCTTCAGTTTGTGTGATGCTTTCTTCATCTTTCCAATTGCACAAGCTGGACAAACATGTTCACTTTCATACTTGTAATCCGGAAGACCTCAACAAGTTGTTTATCCACGAGCGCATTAATCGTTTGAAAATTAAGATGAGAAAGACGGCGATGCCATAACCAAGAGTTTTGTGCAGTTGCTTTTGAAAGAAGACAAATCTCTGAAGAGTTAGATGGAATGTTGTTGAGATCAATAGTGAACAAATTATTGTCTCTTGTTCCAGTAAGAATATCCACACCATCTTCAGTCTGCACTTTGCATTCATATCTCCTGAATAATACTTGAAGATCATTGTCACAAAATTGTCCAACACTAAAAAGATTGTGTCCTAGGCCTTCAACATAAGAAACTCTCTTGATAGTGACACCATTTTTAACAATGTCTCCATAACCGAGAATAGGAGCGATATGATCATTTCCGAATCTGACGGTTCCCATGAACTTCTCGACAAAGTTTGTAAGAATGGACTTGTTTCCAGTCATATGACGAGAACATCCCGAGTCAACATACCATACACAAATGAGATATTCCTGCAAGGACAAGGAATATGTTTTAGGTACCCATCTAGATTGGGTCCTTGCAGGTTAGAGGGATAACATGCAAGTACACATGAAGAAAAAAAATTAACATCAAGCAAAATAACACACAAACAAACTTTTTATTCAAATCACAAACAAACACACATAATCGTTCAAAGCACAGATACGAATTACAAACAATGAAAATTCAAGGTTTATACACAAGTTTTGGTACAAGCAGGACTAGTCCTAGATGTATTGGCACTATTTTGAGAATTTGATCTACGGACAATCCACACTTGTTTCACATTTGTTGTATTCCCATCAAGCTTGACTTTACTAGAAGCATGCAAAAATCTATCCTTAGGAATCCATCTACTGCTACTAGTTAAGCACAAGTCACCTGAAATACGAACAGTCTTCTTGTTAGCAAACAATTTGTTATTTTCGGTCTTAACAGGTTTCTTCTTGATGGTTTCTGTGGTCTTGTTCACTTTCTTGATGTTATTAGGTGACAACCAACCATATTGATCTTTGTACTTAGTCATTCCAGAAACAGTATCTCTAACCCTTTGTTTTTTTTTTTTTTTTTTTTTTTTTTTTTTTTTTTTTTTTTTTTTTTTTTTTTTTTTACTGAACCACTTTTACTCTTTTTTTTTTTTTTTTTTTTTTTTTTTTTTTTTTTTTTTTTTTTTTTTTTTTTTTTTTTTTTTTTTTTTTTTTTTTTTTTTTTTTTTTTTTTTTTTTTTTTTTTTTTTTTTTTTTTTTTTTTTTTTTTTTTTTTTTTTTTTTTTTTTTTTTTTTTTTTTTTTTTTTTTTTTTTTTTTTTTTTTTTTTTTTTTTTTTTTTTTTTTTTTTTTTTTTTTTTTTTTTTTTTTTTTTTTTTTTTTTTTTTTTTTTTTTTTTTTTTTTTTTTTTTTTTTTTTTTTTTTTTTTTTTTTTTTTTTTTTTTTTTTTTTTTTTTTTTTTTTTTTTTTTTTTTTTTTTTTTTTTTTTTTTTTTTTTTTTTTTTTTTTTTTTTTTTTTTTTTTTTTTTTTTTTTTTTTTTTTTTTTTTTTTTTTTTTTTTTTTTTTTTTTTTTTTTTTTTTTTTTTTTTTTTTTTTTTTTTTTTTTTTTTTTTTTTTTTTTTTTTTTTTTTTTTTTTTTTTTTTTTTTTTTTTTTTTTTTTTTTTTTTTTTTTTTTTTTTTTTTTTTTTTTTTTTTTTTTTTTTTTTTTTTTTTTTTTTTTTTTTTTTTTTTTTTTTTTTTTTTTTTTTTTTTTTTTTTTTTTTTTTTTTTTTTTTTTTTTTTTTTTTTTTTTTTTTTTTTTTTTTTTTTTTTTTTTTTTTTTTTTTTTTTTTTTTTTTTTTTTTTTTTTTTTTTTTTTTTTTTTTTTTTTTTTTTTTTTTTTTTTTTTTTTTTTTTTTTTTTTTTTTTTTTTTTTTTTTTTTTTTTTTTTTTTTTTTTTTTTTTTTTTTTTTTTTTTTTTTTTTTTTTTTTTTTTTTTTTTTTTTTTTTTTTTTTTTTTTTTTTTTTTTTTTTTTTTTTTTTTTTTTTTTTTTTTTTTTTTTTTTTTTTTTTTTTTTTTTTTTTTTTTTTTTTTTTTTTTTTTTCTTGACAGTTTTTTACTTGTTTTGACTTCTTTTTGAATCTTAGGTTCAGTTTTAACCTTATACATTTGTGGTTGTCTAGAAGTCTTTGAATTCTTATAAACTTTGGGACCTTTGTTTGGTTTCGGTCTCGAATCCATCTTAGGTGTTTGATTGGACTTTGGTTTTGAATCAGTCTTGGGTGATGGTTTGGTCTTTGGTTTTGAATCAGTCTTGGGTGATGGTTTGGTCTTTGGTTTTGAATCAGTCTTGGGTGATGAGTTGGTCTTTGGTTGTTGGGTGGTCTTTGGTCTTTGAAATTTATCGAATGGGGAAGGTTGTGAAGAGTGTGACTTTGGAATCTTCTTAAGAAAAAATTCATGTTTTTCCTCTTTTTGAACAAAATGTTTTTCAAATTCAGGAGCAAAATCATGATTTCCTTCCAAAAATGTTGACATTTCATCAGTTTCCAATTTCACACTTGCTTCACTTATCTTAATCGGACAAGGACTTCTCTTGAGTGGAATTGATGCTTTTTCTTTCTCTTTAAAAGATTGAAGTGCTATTTTCTGAAATTGGAATTCAACTTTTAGATCATTAAGTTCCTTTAGCACTTTCACCTTTTGTTCTTTTTCTTTTTCAAACTTTTGTTTGAAAGCATCAATTTCATTCAAGTATGATTGAGTTCCCTCAGAAAACTTGGTAAAGGACTCAGTTTCAAAAGTAGTCGGGAAGAAATAATCATCAACATCAAGTGCATCATCGAATTCATCTAGATCACTATCAGTTTGAACAGACACATGAACAACTTTCTTGATGTCTACATTCACATTTTGAACATGGATTGGATGATTCTTTTCAAACACATTGGTTTTCTTTTTCATAGATAAAATCTTCTTATTGATTTTTTCAATCGATTCAGAAAACTTTCGGTCAAAATCAAGTTTGCACATATCAAAAATCTGTGATTCTTTTTCAGTTTGCACAGAAGCATTTACAATTTCACACATAGAAATCACAGAACATCCAGATTGATCACAAACTTTGGAATCTAACTTGGGTTGGTCAATGATACAGTGATTTTGAGTCTTCAGATTGTCTATCAAAGATTGCTTTTCATCAAGAGACTTTTGCAGATCCTCTATTACCTTTTTCAAAACTTTTTGTGGAACATAAGGTCTCAAGTTTTCAGCTTTTGGAATTGGAAAAGTTTCTTCTAAAGGTTTTTCGTTAAAACACTCAAGAATTTCAGGAATTATAGCCTCATGATTTTCTTTTTCGTCATTTTCTTTTTCCATTTTATGTGCAAGGTGACTGAAAAAATCATATGACTCATCCATTAACTCATAGTTAAAATAGACTTTTGCACCCTTCTTTAGAAAATCATCAGCCTCAAAATCACTATCATTCGGTCTCACAAACTGGTCAGTCATCCCACATCTCAAATAAGATTCCTTATATAATGATGGGACTTCTTCTTGTGCTTTGAGCAAATGATTTGGATTGACATAACCTAACCCTGAAGTGAATATTGTTTCCGAATTTCTTGGCCTATTCAAAAAGATTTGTTGATATGAACGATTAATCTTATACAACTTGTCTTGATAAGACTTGATTTCAGCTTTAAGCTCATCATTTTCTTTATCAAGTTTTTGTTTAAGAGAATCTTTTATACAACACTCATATTTTAGGTCAGAAATTTTGTTTTTAAATTCCGTCAAATCAGGGATAGATTCTTTCAATTTCACATTTAAAGACTCAATGTCCTCAGCCAATGCATTTGCTCGAAACATCTCATTGGTCTTTTCGACTTGAAGTTGTCTGACGGTCTTGCTCAGTTCAAGAACTTTGGTCTCAAGTTCTTGTTTTTCAAGATGCAGTTTAGAGTTTGGAGTAAAAGTGACTGCTGCTTTTTCAGATTTCAAATTCTCAAATTCCTTTTGAAGCAAATCAAATTTACTTTGAAAATCTTTTTCTTTGTCTTCCAAATCTTTCTTTAATTTTAAATTCTTTTTACTCAACTCCCTGCAATCTTTTCTTGCTGTTTCACTCATATCCATATAGTGTTTTAACACTGATTTGGGAAGTGTTAGTACCTGATCATCCTCTGAAGAACTTTCCTCAACATCATCCAACTCCTTTGATTTCTTGATCTTTGTCATGAAGCACACATTTGCTGCAAGTTCGTCTGTCTCCTCATCAGAAAGATGTAACCACTTGTCATCCTCAGCGAGAAGAGCAATTTCACTTTCCTCTTGTCTTGCCAGCAAAAGTTTGTACTTATAGTACTCGGAGTTCTTTTGTCGAGGTTTAGTGCAGTTGATGGCAAAATGTCCAGTAAGACCACAGTTGTAGCATTTCTTGTCTTCATTCCTTTTCTCCATGACCTTCTTCTCAAACTTCTTCTGATTATCAAATTTCTTCTCACCACCAACATATTCCTTCTTTGATTCAAACTTAGGAGCATTCGAATTCTTTGCATACGAAGATACTGATGAAGTCCTAAGCTGATTGTTGGTTGGTTTCTTCTTGAAGAATTTCTTCTTGAAAGCCTTTGTGAAATAAGCGAGTTCTTTGTACATCTCTTTTTGTCTTTCATCCAAGTCAGAATCACTCATTTCACTTGAATCAGAATCTGTTTCAACAAAGCTCTGTTTTGAAACTCTTGAAGTCTTCTTCTCAGCTACCAAGGCCAATGGATCTGAATGAGAACTTTCTTCTTTCTTCTTTGGATCCTCTGAACATCCTCAACATTCAGCTTCAGCTTTTCATACAAGGTGTGAATGGTAAGTTTCCCAAAGTCTGATTGTTGGTTGAGTTGGGTTCCATACACTTGCTATTCCTCTTCCAGATTTTTGATGAATTTGATGTTCAGTTCCATATTGGTTCTCTTCACATCATTCTTTCTAAGCTCATTAATGACATTGCAGAATCTGATGTATACTTCGTTCAATGGTTCACCCTTCTGTTGCTTGAAAGTTTCATACATGTTCAGAACAGTCGACAATCTTATGGTGTTTGACACATCAGATCCTTCCATCTGCTTCTTCACTTCATCCCATATGTCTTTTCCTGTTTCATAGGAGTCCACATTGCAGTAAATGTCATCAGGAAGTGCTTGGTAAAGATAGGCAATTGACATTTGATCAGCTTCAACTCTATTTCTCTGATCTGTATTCCAACTCTCTTCAGGTAAAGCTTCTCCATTAACAGGGTTCTTTGGAATTTCAGGACCATCTTTGTATGATTTCCTTAGAAGTTTTCCATTCTTCTGTCTGTCTATCCAGTTCAGAAACCTTTTCTTCCATTGTGGATAAGATCCTCTGAACAACACAGGAGGTCTCCCTTCAGAACCAAGTGCTAAAGCTTCCCTTGAAGCCATTTCAAACAATTAAAAGACTTAGAAAAAAATTTGATTTTCTACTTGTGAAGAATGCCGAGCAAAAATCTCGGCAAATGGACCAAAAATTTTGAACAAATTTTATTTTCTGCCCACTTGAAGAATATTGATCAAAAATGATGGTGAATCAATTTTCTTGAAATTGAAAATTTTGACAAGTCTAAATGAACTAAGTGCCGAGGTTTTTCTTCGGCAAATAGAACAAGTAGCCAATTCACAATTCGAACACACTGATCAACCAACTTCAACAGTTTGCCGAGCTTTTTCTTCAGCAAATGGTACAACTAGAACTGTATCACCAAAAAAACTTGGTGGATTTTTGTTGAAATAACTATTTGCCGAGATAAAATCTCTGCAAACAGTGTAAGTAGAATCAACACTTAACCAAATTTCCTTGAAACACCTATTTGCCGAGATAAAATCTCTGCAAATAGAACAATGAGCACCACACTTAACCAACTTTTCTTGAAACACCTATTTGCCGAGATAAAATCTCTGCAAATAGAACAATGAGCACCAATACTTGACCAACTTTTCTTGAAACAACTATTTGCCGAGAAATAATCTCTGCAAATAGAACAATGAGCACCATACTTAACCAACTTTTCTTGAAACACCTGTTTGCCGAGATAAAATCTCTGCAAATAGAACAATGAGCACCACACTTGCCAACTTTTCTTGAAACACTATTTGCCGAGCAAAATTCTCTGCAAATAGAACAATGAGTACACATATATATGACCATATTTATTCTATATATATATATATATATATATATAGATTTTAGGTAAAATAAAACAAGTATTAAAATAAAACAAATATATATATATATATATATATATATATATATATATATATATATATATATATATATATATATATATATATATATATATATATATATATATATATATATATATATATATATATATATATATATATATATATATATATATATATATATATATATATATATATATATATATATATATATATATATATATATATATATATATATATATATATATATATATATATATATATATATATATATATATATATATATATATATATATATATATATATATATATATATATATATATATATATATATATATATATATATATATATATATATATATATATATATATATATATATATATATATATATATATATATATATATATATATATATATATATATATATATATATATATATATATATATATATATATATATATATATATATATATATATATATATATATATATATATATATATATATATATATATATATATATATATATATATATATATATATATATATATATATATATATATATATATATATATATATATATATATATATATATATATATATATATATATATATATATATATATATATATATATATATATATATATATATATATATATATATATATATATATATATATATATATATATATATATATATATATATATATATATATATATATATATATATATATATATATATATATATATATATATATATATATATATATATATATATATATATATATATATATATATATATATATATATATATATATATATATATATATATATATATATATATATATATATATATATATATATATATATATATATATATATATATATATATATATATATATATATATATATATATATATATATATATATATATATATATATATATATATATATATATATATATATATATATATATATATATATATATATATATATATATATATATAAATTTTATTTGAATTTATAAATTTCCTTGAAACACCTATTTACCGAGATAAAATCTCTGCAAATAGAACAATGAGCACCACACTTAACCAACTTTTCTTGAAACCACTATTTGCCGAGCAAAATTCTCTGCAAATAGAACAATGAGCACCAATACTTGACCAACTTTTCTTGAAACAACTATTTGCCGAGAAATAATCTCTGCAAATAGAACAAGTAGAACCAGTACTTAACGAAAATTTCTTCAAACAGCTATTTGCCGAGCAAAAAGCTCTGCAAATAGTACAAGTAGCTTCAGTCCTTAGCCAAAATTTGCTAAAACACGTATTTGCCGAGATAAAATCTCTGCAAATAGTACAAGTACGATTAACCCTAGCCAAAAATCTCTGCAAACACGAGTAAACACTAAACGACAAAACAGTCGGTTACTGTTCTTCTTCTTCGTTCAGCTAAGTACCCAAACGCCGAGGTTTCTGAAAATCATTGATATCTTCTTCATTTTTTAGAGTTACAACTTGAAATTTATATCAAAATTCTCAGAAAATGATTGCGAACAAATCCTCGAACAAAATAACAACTAATTTCAATCAGAATGAAATCCCACTGAAACCTTCATTTGCCGAGCTTTCACGAAATGTGATCAAATGATGAAATTGAAATCTGAAATCGATATAGAATGATGATATACTAACAACTAATCGATCGGTGAACAAATTTCAACAACAAACACACTAATTTTGCAGAAATTACTCAAACAGTAATCTCGGCAAATAGACCTTTCAGAAAATAAGCTAAATTCAGAAAATAAGCACAAAATAAGCTTCAATTAAGCTTGTGGATCTGATACCAAATGTAAAGAGTAGAATTTGAGCTTATGTGTGTGTTAGTGTGTGTATCAATGGCGGTTTGAAGTGAGAGAAAGTAGAGATAGCAGGAAAGATTGGATAGCATAAATGGGGTTAAAGGTTACAAAGTTCATTATGGAGGGGGTTTATATACATATGACTAATTTACACTAAGCCCCCTTCCATACTTAGACATTTACATTCTAAGTACAAATATACAACAAGGAAACAAATCACCTACTACATTTATATTTCTAACAATCTCCCCCTTAGTAGTGATTTGTCAAAAATATCCAGTCTTTGTTTCTCTATGTATCTCTCTATCTTTATTTGATGTTTCATCATCTCTTTTATAAAGTAAATATTCATATTACCCCCTCAACCACCGTCATACTAATAGTACTCCCTCCGTCCCATTTTAAGTGTCCTAGTTTGACATTCGCAGTCTTTTTGTTTCTACTTTGACCGTAAATATTTTTGTTTATATTGTATAACATTTCATATAAAATATATGAATAAATTGGGTTTTAAACGAACTTTTCAATAATATAACTTTTATCAAGTATTATATAATACAAACAAAAATATATTACGGTCAAAGTTGAAGAAAAAGACTTTGAAAGTCTAACAGGACACTTAAAATGAGACGGAGAGAGTATAAAATAAATGCATTATAAGGTTGTTGTAAAATTGAAGTATCACTTCAATCTCTTATCTTTAATATTCAATTTTATATTATTTCTTCCGTTTTATAAATATTACATGCCTCTTAATTAAACCTAAAAACAAATCACATCGCCACTTTGTGTGGCCATTGCTTTTTTTAAAATCCATTTTTTGTGTTTCAGTCACTATAAATTTAATTTTATAAATTAATTGTCTTCAGCTTTATACAACTACCGGTCCACCTTTAATGAAAGTTGAAGCTCAAAATGGATATATGGCACTCCATCATCATACATGAAAATAGACATTTTTCTTCACATGTATTCAAACTCACTCCATTATTGATGGTTCCCATGCATCACATTGATGATCCATTCCATTGCTTTGATCAGACTTGAAGCTCAAAATAGGTATATGGGGCAGGCCCGCTCAGGCTTCCATCTTCTCCGTCAGGCATAAAATTTGGCATTTTTCTTTTCATATTCAAGCTCACGACATTGATGGTTTAGTTGCTTCAAGATTTTAGTTAGGTGTTATCTTTCCTCATGTCATTCCCCGTCATCAGACCTCAATATGGATAATATTTGTCCTCACGTATTCAAACCCAACCCCTTGGGATACATGAATTATGAAATAGATGAGACTTCATTCATACTATATAAGAAGACTACGACCATCACCAAAAAAAACAACCACCTCAACTAATAGTAAAAACAAAACCCACCATTATCACCACGTACCCCTAGACTAAAAAAATGAAGGTTGACATCATGAAGGAAGCAAAACACGTGGAAGTCCAACAAGATGAAGCCTTCTGTTATCCGATTGTAATATCGAAAACAACAAGCATCATGTATAGGAGGCATGCGCATGAGGGAATGGTGTTATCACTTAATTTCCTTTTTGATGCTAAATGCGGGTGAAACATGTTTCCGTTTCTTAGGCTATGCATTAGTCTTCATTGCTGTATCGGAAACACATTTCTTCGGCGAGGGTTTGCAACGCTAGGTTCGTGTGTCTAAGACATGTCAAATGGAATGCATGTCGGCATGACATCATTCTCAACAAGTCAGCATCTACGTCACTACAAGAAAAATGATTTTTTGCGACAATCTTTTTTGCAACAAAAATTTTTCGTTGCAAAAAATGAAAATAAAATTTAATTTTTATTTTCTTTTATATAATTTCTTTTTTGCGACAAAAATTTTCGTCACAAATTTTTTTCCAAATTTTTTTGGTCTTTTTTTTCCCGCCGTAGCAGAAATATTTTCCCGCCATCTTTTTTGCAACGAATTTTATTTTAAATTAGTATATGCTATTTTAAATTTATCCACCGGTTTGAGTTTTTTCTTAATTTCTTTTTTTTGTTATGGAGAAGGATGGTTGTTCGTTTTAACACTCCTCTAGGTTCATTAGCTTGAAGGATCAACTATCACTTTAGCCTTCTTGCGCCGGAAGGACATTTTACGACCATGGAACGGACATTTGGTGTAATAGCTACCCAATACCCAAATAATTATTTATTTCGCTTGAGACAGGAAGTCACTCCCAATCAAGTAGTCCAGGTCCAGGAGCTCGTTGTACCAGGAGTCTCCAGAGATCTTTCTGGGCTTAGTCACCATCCGATGAACCACTTTATTTTACGTTCCATAAATGAACGATGGCCCATCTTCATTTAAGGTACGTGAAATTAAGTGGTTCATCGGATGGTGACTAAGCCTAGAGAGATCTCAGGAGACTCGTGGTACAACGGGCTCCTCACCCTGGACCACTTGAATGGGATTTATTTCCTGTCTGAACTACATAATAATTTGGGTATTGGGTACCTATTACACAAAATGGTCGTTCCATGGTCGCAAAATGTCCTTCCGGCGCAGGGAGGCCAAAGTCATAGTTGATCCTTCTAGCTAGTGAACCTAGAGGAGTGTTGAAGCGAACAACCATCCGTCTAAATGAGGGGAAAAATTAGAAAAAAACCAAACTGGTGGATAAATTTAAAATAGCATATACTAATTTAAAATAAAATATAAATATAAATAAATAAAGAGGTTAAAAACTTTACCTTCCAACCTGTTGCAAAAATAGTATCCGGGGCAGCAACCGCAGTTGCTTTCATGGGAGAATTAGCCAAAGACGGCAACTCCCACGCACGATGGAACAAAGTATGTGACAATTTTGAGAGATTTTGCGACCAAGCATCCGGGGCCATGCTTGCGTCTTATATCGGGATCTTGTTCATGCCATGCTTGCGTCTTATATCGGGATCTTGTTCATGATGCTTGTAAACATGCTCAACGTCTTTGAACTTGGAAGATTTAATACTTACAAGAACCCTATAGTTGCATAATCAATGTATTTTAGTCAAATACAAGTGTGATATATGTTGATTGTTGAAAACAAACTTTGTATTAATTATTTGAAGATTTCATTTGTCAATCAAGTTGTTCCTAGTTCAATTCATCCAACCAATTTTCGATTTAAGTTTTTTATAAGGAGGTGATATTCGTACCATTGTTTCTGATAAATGTATCACAATGTACAAGTTTTACAGCTGACTGTACAAGTCAAACCCATGTATTTATGTGTAGATGATGGATCATTGGAAATAAATACTATACATATATATCATAAAACTTTCTAAAAGCACCTATAAAATTGGCAACTATAGGAAAAAGTTTTACTCTTTTTTTTTTCTTCATTAAATGTTTCATATTTATATCTTCTTTTTAGCATTAAGCAAGTATGCATCTACAAAATGAGAGTACTGTATATGTATATTTGATTTTTATCATTCTATTTTTTTTTATTTAGAGTGATCATGAAATAAACTATGTTACTTGAATGGCAAACACATCAGAATCGGAAACATCATTTAATTTATATCTAAAAGTGTATAATTGTTTCATTGCTATGATTATATGAATATAAACGCATTCCCGCACGATACAGCGACGATACTGGCGGCAAGCGGCGATGACGGTGGTGGTGGTGGCGGGTGGTGGTTATTAATGTAAAAGTAATGATGTAAAGGGGTAGTGTATTTATTTTAATGGTTGAAGATATGTTGTAAATTAGTTTCATTAAGGTATATAGGTATATTAGGTGAGATAATTAAATTGAATGATGTTGGGGGATATAATTTGAATCATGGGTGGTAGGTCAAATGATTTGGTCTTGAGTCAAATGGGTTGATAATAATTAGGTTATTTAATTTGGCTGGCCGGCCAAAAATTCCCAACATGAACCTGGCTTTTCTTAAGTTTGATTTTGGGTCGGGTGTGGACAACCCATATTTAACCTATAGTATTGGTTGATTAATATAGATGTTAAATTTCTTCAAATTCGAACTTATCATTTGATATATCATTATATATTTATATTTGAAGTATAATTGTGTAAGTCCCAACTCAAGAGATGGTACTACTGAAGACACCTCTATGTCGATGGTGAGTTAACTTTGCAATACTTACAAGGAACTAGACAAACTGCCAGTTGCAATGTAAAGTATACCAGGTTATCTGGAGGATTACTTATTAAGGTGACAAGTAAATAAGTAAAGACAATGCAATAATAAAATACTTGTAAAGTAAATTGGTGAGACAATATGTAATTTTCAAGTGTAATTTATTTATTAGTGTTAAATAAATTACAAGGTTGTTGCGGAACCAAGATAATACAACAATGTAAATATCCTAACAACCTATGAAATACAATTGATCTAAACTTGGAAATTCTCTTTAACAATCGAAACACTTAGAGTTGTGAAATGTTCCTTTTTGCGATTGAGAGAATATTGCACAAGTCACCAAGAATGCAAATGTCTGAATATGCAAAGTTGTTTCTTGGTTGTGCAAAGACCTCTATTTATAGGCAAAGTTGGTATTGGGATTCCAACTTTGCCGTACAAATATGGTTGAGAGCATTTAAGAAAGTGTATTGAATTCCTTTGAAATGCTTGATAAAGTAAGACATAAAGTCACTTTATCCAACCTGCTTTATGCACTTTTGTACTTTAATCATAGACAAATGCTATTGTCCGGATAATAGTACATAAAGCAAAAGTGTAAAGCTTTGTAAGTACTTTACACTGATGCTCTCCAGTCTTGATCTGGGTAAAACATTCACTGGGCTTCGCTGCCATGAATGTTTTCTATCTTCCACTTGTTGTCTTCGACTTCAACTGGAATGACTTCAGGTCTTGGTCAGATCTCAACTGGAGTGAAGTCTCCAGTGGCATCAACTGTACACTGGCCACTGGACTTCAAATATTTCTGGACAAATCTTCTGGTCTCCAGATGCAACTGGAGACGCTCCAGTTTTCAGCAAAACTGGACCTAACAAATTCCCCCTATTTGTCCTGAAATATTGCCAAGTCTTTTCAAGTTGTCTATCTATACAAGTATAAACTTGAAAGACTTGTTTTGACTAAATCTATCTAATTTTCCAAGGCATTTTTATAGATCATCAAATGCCTTGGGTATTTCTTGTGTTACTTGTTAGATTTAATCAGTTATCTATCTTGTGGGTTACAATCTAGCAACTTGTATATACTGGAAAATGAAATTTACATAAGTTACAAGATTGAAAATAAAAATACAAGTAGATAACAAAGAAGTAGAACTTAAGCAGATGGCCCTTCACCAGTTCTTCTTCTTTTGTGCAGTGAACCAATAGGTTGAGAATCTTCAGGGTCAATATGCAGTCTGTTCTCCAGATGTTCTTTGTGTGAATCTTGCCCTTTAACAAATTTATCCAAGTCTTCTCAAACCAATTTTTCACTTCCTTTGCTTCCAAAAAGTTTACCATTTCAACCCATTCGCTGAACCCATACTGTAAAACTGAAGGATCATCAGTTGTCACTAGTGGCCCTCTAGTGTAACTGACTTGTACTCTGAACACTTTGGTGTCTGGCTTAACAACAACATTGACACCATTAATAGTGCCATTGTGTTTTCTCTTTGCCATGATTGATGAGTAGTAGGCTCTGGCTTCAGATTCATTGGATATCTTGACAGATCCAGATAAGGCAGATTGCACAGCAGCCTTGATATCATCATTTGACACTCTCCAGTTGGTTCAACGAAGGTTCTTAAGTTTGCATCTCTGGGCAAGGTTTCTCTTTTGGTCTGTGCCCTGGACTTGGGTGGATTGAGCACTTTGTTGATTGTTCTTTTGACATGCTCAACTCTTCTTTTAATTCCACCAGCCCTCATTTCTCCGGCCTTCTCCACTGAAACATTTATTGTTCTGGCATCAAATGCAACTTCATCATCTGGGTACTCCTTTTCAAGTTCAATATCCAGTAGTTCCATTATAGCACCAATGATTCTTTGATCATTCTTAACTCTGGCATATTGCTCCAGTGTGATGCCCAACAAACCAACATCATTTGCATCAAGGACACCTAGATCTATAATTTGTTCCCTGGCCAACCTTTGGTCTTCTTTTCTTTTTCTTCTTCTTTCTTTCAAGGCACGACCAATGGCATCCAGGCTTCTTGAGTCACTTTCAGTCACTGGAGGGAGTACATCTTTATTACCAGTTTCGAGCACACTGGCTTCAGTACCAGTTGCTTTTAGCTTGTGTTTCAGTGGCCGGCACAAGGGCAGTTTCATTCACTTTGCCTTTACCCTTGTCCACATTCCCCCTATCAGGTTCATCCTCAAACTGTTTAATTATATGCTGACCAGCATCAGTACTGGCAGCTTCAACCACTTGCCTTTGTTCAATTGTTTGCTGACCAGCATCAGTACTGGCAGCAGCAACAACAACTTGCCTTTCACTTGATCTTGGTGCAAGGACCGCACTAGATCTTCCCCCCTTCGCAGCATCTAGACCTGCACGGATGGCTTCCCAATCAGAGTTACTATGTGGCAATCTGTCTAGACTCTGCCATGACTGCATGTCCTTGCACTCTTTGAAAGACTGTGCAAATCATCCTGATAGTTCTCCAGAGATGATTGGTCTCTCTCGACTGGGCCAGAACATTGCCAGATACTTGGTCCTGGCCAGTCTTCAAATCTTTTAACACTTTAGAATCTTCTTGAGAGAGACCAGCAGTCACGAACTCTTTTTCCTTCACAATTCTTTTTCTTTCTTTGCCAACTTCAGTGGTCAGTTTATCAAGAGCAGTTGAATGTTCAGATACCTTGGTTGCCAATGTGTCCAGACTACTTCTCAACTGGTTGATCTCAGATGTAATTGGGGCCAGATCAACCTGAGGAGAAGCAATCTTGGTGATCTCAGACATCACCCTTTCGATAAGTTGTTGGTTCTCTTGCAGCCAAGGTGTCTTCAATTTTTTGACCCACTGAAGTGGCTAGTTGTTGCCCAAGCTCTGTCACATTAAGAGCAGGTCTATCAAACAATTCTTTGACCTGTCTTTCAATCTCCTTTAAGTCTCCTTCAGATGATCGTACAGTATTGCCAAGTAAGTTGGAGATTGAAGTGGTGACTTTGGTTTGAGTTAGGTCAAAGGCTTCCTTTAGAGAACTGGACAGAGTGTTACAGCCAGTGACCAACTCATTGAGCTTTTTGAATACCAAGTCTTCATTTGTTGCAAACTTGTTGATCCCCAGGTCCACCACTTTTTGATTTGTAAGATTGTTTTTGTTGTACCTGGAGATCGACTTGGCATTCTTGTCAATTGTCTTTTGAACATCCTCCACCCTTTTAATAAGGTTTCGGATGTCGGCTTGAAAGGAGACAAATTGACTGTCCAATGACTGAGGAGAAGGCGTCACTGGACCGGCAATAGGTGCCACTGGAGGGGGTACATCAAGTGTAACAACTTCAGTGAGTGGCTCAGTAGCAGAAGAAGTAAGCAAAATTCGGAAAGAAGAAGGACGGATTGAGAGATCAAGTGGCTGAATATACCGAGTATTCTCAGGTATATTAGCCGGCGGCGGTGGTGGCATGTGTCTATTTCTAGACACAAACAATGATGATAATGATGAAGTTGGTGGTGGTGGCATTTCAGTAAGTACATTTGTGTTGGATGGTGAAACTGAAATTGAAGGATCTGGGGCGAGATCAAGGAAGAAGAGGGTTGATCTTGTACAGAAGAATCAACATTCTCTTGATCTGAAAGTGTTCCTTCAGAATCCGAAGACTCTATTTGGAACTCATCGTCATCAGCACCCATGTCCAGATCCATGAATACTTCAGATGGCTGAACTTGAGGTTCAGTCTCCTGATGAACTTCTCCAGTTTCCTGGATAGTTGCATCAGTTGTTGGCTCAGTCGTGGTGACATCATCGCCAGGAATAGAGGTCACTGGGGTTGCCTCAGTTATAACTGCTCTATCCTCATTCATAACATCATCGCCAAGAGATTGGAACCTCAGTCGCCAGTTGTGACTGGCCAGAGACATCATCAGTTCGTGCAATAGTAGTGTTAGAAGTTTAGCCATCGACACTTTGTTGTGCAGACTCTAACTCTACTCTGGGTTGGGCTAACCCAGTATTCTCTTCACCACTTCCTCCTACAAAAATTGAGAAGTGGTTGCTTGCGGTGTATCCCTTTGACTATCTCCAACATCCTGTTGGGAGGAAACTGGAGGGCTGGCTGGGTTACTACCGTCAGTGGCTAGTGCTGACCTTTGCCTAGGGCGACGGGTTCGTTTAGCCTTTTGGGAAACTGGAAGACCTGTTTGGAGGTCTCCAGTTGCATCTGTAGGAACTGACCTGCTGGAACTGGAGGGGTTAGACTGTTGTTCAGGCCCAACAACTGTCACATTTCCAGTAGACAAACGGTGGGTCCCTCATTGTTTTGAGGCCCGCCCAGTTGCTTTCCGAGCCACCTGGTAATGGTGCGTCGGTTTTAGAGAATGCCAGCAACATTCTTGCAGGAATCAAAACCTCATCGTCATTTGAGACCAATGAGTCAAGATTCCTTAATAATTCTGGGGCAGTGTAGGGTGATGTTGTGTTTTTGTATTCATCACTCCCCAGAATCAATTTAAAGCATAGAGAAAGATACCTGGAGAAGGGGATGCACAGTCCCCTGGAGCCTTTCAGTTTGTTCACCAGAACTCCTACCTATACTTTCAACCAAATGTATAAAGAAGTACCTCCAGGATGATGTGAGGCCCTTCATTTGCATGACCCCTTTTGTTTTTAGGGTACCATCAGGTTCAGTGCATTCAGTGTGTCCCATTTCATGAAGCACTCGCCTGAAATTTACATTTGATGGTAAAATAACTGGAACCTCTCTAGGTCTCTAGTAGTTGAGGTTTAAGGCATCCCTCAACGTTTCAGCAGTCATGGTACACTGCACAGTCCCATTCTTTAGAGTGAATGAAATAGATGTGCAACGGCGATTTAGACTTGCAGTGAACCAAAACTCACACAGATAATCATGATATAATCTGCGTGGATCTAGGGTCAAGGCACCATGAAGGGGAGAATCTCTTAAGAAGTCTCTTATTTTCCCTATCAAGGTATCATCGCCTTGATTCCCTAATAAACTGACCATAGGATTGTTAGGATTAATTTGATGTCCCCTGGATTTATGTGGGGCACCAGTGGCCGGTTTGACATCTGGAGATGGATTATATGGGACAGAAGCAGATTTATATCTCTGCTACGGGATGATTTAGATGCCATGTTTCTACAAGATAAAATTGAAATTGAATAGAATTTGGGAATTAGGGTTTTTGATTTAATGAGCAGAGACAGAAAAGAAGCTATGTTGATGATTGAAATTGAATAGAATTTGGAATTAGGGTTTTTGATTTATGAGCAGAGAGAGAAAAGAAGCTATTTGATGATTGAAATTGAATGAGAATTTGGAAATTAGGGTTTTTGATTTAATGAGCAGAGAGAGAAGGAAGCTATTTGATGATTGAAATTGAATAGAATTTGGGAATTAGGGTTTGTGATTTATTGAGCAGAGAGAGAAAAGAAGCTATGTTGATGATTGGAATTGAATGAAGGAATGTGAAAAGAAGTAAATGGGTTTCGGAGTAAATAAGGGGTATTTATAATGGAATGAAATTCCAAAAGTAAATACCATGAATATTTTAATCTCAAAATACAAATTGATTTGATGTTTTGATAAATAAAAATTTGAATTTTGAAAATAAAATTTAATTCACCGTGTCAGCATTAAATGCTACGACGGCTTAACTTCCCATGAGCCCACTATCTTTTTGCAATCCCAAGAAAAAGTGTTCTCCTTTTACAAAAATGGCCCTGACATGTCATATGACGGTTACAAGTAGGAAAAACACTTGAGTGCCATCACGTGTCACAAGAATTGACCAAGCATTTATAACGTTATGAAATCTGGTTGACCACCAGTTTTAAGACAAGACCAAACATGTACACTGGAGGATTAGTCCAGTGCCAGTTTCCAACTGGAGAGTTCTCCAGTTGCAAATTTTCGAACAAAATAAATTTTAGTCAGAAAAATATTTTGAGTCTTTCCCCCTAGAATGATGATCCATAAATCGATAGTGCCAAGATAGTATCACAAAGGCGTTCGATAGCAAGGCGAGCAAAGATTATATGGATCTCCTCAACTGGAGAACTTCATCAGTGTCACTGATGCGTTCATAACAAAGTCTCCAGTTTTAAGGATTTAGCATTCCCAACTCACTGATGAGATGTTTAAAAGTTTTCTCATCAAGAGGTTTTGTAAAAACATCAGCAAGTTGTTTGTCAGTGGGGATGAAATGAATTTCAATATCACCTTTCATAACATGATCTCTTATAAAATGATACCTGATGTCAATATGCTTTGTCTTGGAGTGCATCACTGGGTTGTGAGATATAGCAATTGCACTGGTGTTGTCACAAAAGATTGGGGTCCTTGTATACTTTTGACCATAATCTAGTAACTGGTTCTTGATCCAGAGAATCTGGGTACAACAACTGGCCGCAGAAATGTACTCTGCCTCAGCAGTGGACATAGAGACTGACGTCTGCTTCTTGCTGGTCCAACTCACCAGTTTTCCTCCAAGGAAATGACAACCCTAGTTGTTGATTTTCTATCTATCTTACAACCTGCATGATCTGAATCTGAATAACCCATTAGATCTAACCCTGAGCCTTTGGGATACCAAAGACCAAGGCTAGGACACCCTTTCAGGTATCTGAAAATGCGCTTAACAGCAAGCAAATGTGATTCTTTTGGGTTAGCCTGAAATCTGGCACATAGACATGTTGCAAACATTATATCTGGTCGACTGGCAGTTAAGTACATCAGTGAACCAACCATACCACGATATTCAGTTGTGTTCACTGGTTTGCCATTTGGGTCAGAATCCAAATTTAAAGGAGCTGCAATTGGTGTAGTTTTCGATGGGATTGAATCAAATTTGTATTTTCTTAACAAATCTCTGACATATTTTTCTTGATTGATAAAAATACCATCATTGGTTTGTTTAATCTGAAGACCCAAGAAAAATGTTAATTCACCCATTAAACTCATTTCATACTCAGTTGACATGATTTTTGAAAACTTTTTACACATTGCATCATCAGTAGACCCAAATATAATGTCATCAACATAAATTTGTACCAGTAAGATATTACCTTTTTCTTTCAAGATAAACAAGGTATTATCTATTGCACCTCTTTGAAATCCATTTTTGAGAAGATGTTTAGTTAAAGTATCATACCAGGCTCTTGGGCTTGTCTAAGACCATACAAAGCTTTGTTCAGTCTATATACCCAGTGAGGATGCTTCTCATCAATGAAGCCTGGAGTCTGTTTAACATACACTTCTTCTTCAGTGTTCCATTCAGGAACGCACTTTTGACATCCATCTGGAAGACTTTGAACTGCAGATGGGCTGCATAAGCCAAGAAAATTCTGATGGCTTCAAGTCTAGCAACTGGAGCAAAAGTCTCATCAAAGTCAACACCCTCTGCTTGACAATAACCCTTGGCAACCAATCTGGCTTTGTTTCTTACAACATTGCCATCTTCATCCATCTTGTTTCGATAGACCCATCTTGTACCAATAGGTTCTTTCTTCAACCCTGGTGGACAAGGAACAAGTTCCCATACATTGTTCCTTTCAAACTGGATAAGCTCTTCTTGCATTGCTTCTACCCAGCTTGGATCTGCCATAGCCTCGTCAATCTTCTTCGGTTCAATCAGTGATAAGAAGGTGACATTCAAGCATTGCTCGCTGGTGGCTCTTCTAGTCTGAACCCCTCTACTGGACTCTCCAATAATCTGATCAATTGGATGTGCTTTGGTCCATTTAGAGTATTGACTAGGACGATGAACAACAATATCAGTGCAAGTCACCTGAGGAACCTCTTCAGTTGTTGCTTCTGGAAGAGGATCAGCCCAAACTATTTCAACATCCTCATCAGAATCAATGAGGTCACGATTTGCATCATGAAATTCTTCAGTTGAAGGCATTTCTTGAAGAACTGGAGTAGTTTGAACTGGTGCTGATATTGGAGTGACACGTACATCAGATCCAATAGTAAGTTCTTGTGGTAATTTAAAACTTATTGAAGGATAAAATGGAGTGTCACTGGAGGATTTCTTCAGTTGAACTGGTTCCACGTCAGTGTGACTGGAAACATTATCTGGTGAACTTTCTGACTGATGAACTGGGTCAGATTCACCAAAACTGATAGGAATGACTGGAGAAATATCAAGGCTTGGTCTTTTATTAATTGCATCATTAGATTCATCAAATGTGACATGAATTGTCTCATGAACCTTTTGGAGTCTATAATTATAAACTCTAAAAGCTTTTCGAATATCTGAATAGCCTAGAAATACACCTTCATCAGCTTTTGCATCGAATTTTCCAAGCTGACTGGAATCATTTAGAATATAAACTGGACAACCAAATACATGAAAATATCCAATATTTGGTTTGCGATTCCTGAGCACTTCATAGGCAGTCTTCCTATGTCTTTTGACATAAACTGACCTGTTTTGGGTGTGGCATGCAGTTGCCACTACTTCAGCCCAAAAACTGGTGGGAAGACCAGATTCAGATAGCATACTTCTGGCAGCTTCTATCAGTGTACGATTCTTTCTTTCCACAACTCCATTTTGCTCTGGAGAGTGTGCTGATGAGAAGTTTTGAGAGATGCCAGTGTCAGTACAGAAGGATTCAAGAGTCTTATTCTGAAATTCTGTTCCATTATCACTTCTTAACTGACAGACTTTTCGAGTGTACTTGAGCTCAATTCTTTTGATGAGAGAGATGATTTCAGCAGCTGCATCACTTTTGGATCTGAGGAATACCACCCAACAATATCTGGTGAATTCATCAACCACAACTAGAGTATACTTCTTTCCAGCTCTAGTTTGAACATTCACTGGACCAAAAAGATCCATATGAAGCATGTGAAGAGGTTCAGTGATACTAAAATTTTGCCTTGTCTTGAAACTGGCTCTTTTCTGCTTCCCATCTCACACCCTGGACATGGCTTTTCTTTATTGAAAGAAACTGGAGGTATCCCATCAGCCAGTTGTTTGCGAGACAACTTATTGATATTTTTGAAATTAAGATGGGATAACCTTTTATGCCATAGCCAGTTGGTGTCCTCATCTGCCTTGGTATAAAAGCACTGCTCTTTTGGAGCTGGTTCCATATCCATGATGTACACATTTCCTTTTCTTGGTGCAATCATCACCACTTTCCAATCCTTGTTAAATATGGTGCCTTGAGCAATATCGAACAATACCTTGTATCCATCATCACAAAGTTGACTTACACTGATCAGGTTATATTTTAAACCATTCACAAATGCAACTCTGGTGAACTGGACTTGTCCATTATTGATTACACCATATCCTTCAGTCTTTTCCATTCTCATCATTACCAAACGTCACTGCCGGTCCATCTTGGACAGTGAACTCTTCCAGCAGGGGCTTACATCCGGTCATAGTTCGGCCAGCTGCGCTGTCCAGATAGCAGGTATTCTTCTTTCGATCGCTCTGCACACCCACAAAAATCATTAGTTATTTTTGTGAACCCATCTTTTGATGGGTTCACTGGACTCTCCCTGGGAAGTCACAGTTGATTCTTGTTGGTTTGAACTGGAGACTGGAATTAGAGCCTTTTTGTCAGCTCCAGGACCAGGAGTAAAAACGACTGGTTTGAGAGGTTTCTTCCCCTTTTTCTTCTCAATTTTAGCTCCAGATTGAGCATTTTGTTTTTGTTTTGAAGGGGTTTTGATATTTTGTTTTTCAACTGAAGAAGACGAAGCTCCTTCCAGATTTTTAATTCTGGCAGTACAACTTTGAACCTGCCTTGACAACTGTTGGATTTGACTTTCCAGTTTTAACAAAATATCTTTTTCAGTAGGCATCTGAACCTTGGACTTAGGTTCAACAGGGATTTTGGTCTTTTGAGTCTTGGGCTCTTTAGACTTTTGAGGCAAAGGTTTGTCACCAAGTGACCTTTTTAACTGGAGCTTTAGCCTGTTCGGCTCCAGTTTTAACCTCAGATGGGGTGGTCTCAACAGGTTCAGTTTTAACAGTCTTAGGCTGGTCATAAGGTGTTTCTGGCCTAAGATCTGGAGGCAAACTATGGATATCAGGAATGATGCCTGCCATGTGCACATCTCCAGTTTTATAAGCAGTTTGTTGTGCATCAATGGTTTTAGAAAAAGCATCATAATTTAAACCAGATGACCTAATCCAGGATTTGATCACCTTTTGTTCCTTTTCCAGGTCAGTTTTTAACTTTTGATTTTCAAGTTCAAGAGCCTCATTTTTTAAAACTCACTCTTTGAGAGCCAACTGGACACTTTGCAAATCATTCAAATGTGGTTTCAAGTTATTGAGCTCAGTTAAAACTGTTTCAAGATATCTTTCACTGTCAGTTCTTACAGTTTCAACATATAACAAATCACTATTGAGTGATTCAGCCAGGTCCAGTTTCAGTTCAGGGTCAATTTGATTATCATAATTACAAACCTTTTTCAGAATGATGTCGACCCATCTTCCTGCAATGACATCATCTTTCACCACATGTTGCTGGTCTTCCAAGGCCATGAAACACATGTCCCTAATCTCTTCATCATCATCAGATGAGTCATCAGAGAGTTCCCACTTCTCTTCAGTTTTGGCCATCATGCACTTATTTTTCTCTTTCTCCAGTGACATGAGGGCAATCTGGGCCTTAAGCTTCTTGTATTTAGCTTTATAGCTATCATCAGGCCGATTGTAATTAGGGACAGAGGGGCCAGTTTGGTTATTCGACTGACTAGATCTGCATTCCTTCATAAAATGACCTTTCTTGCCACACTTATAGCATGTAAGATTGGCCTTGTCCACAGAGTTGGAACTGGAAGCATTGTTGGGTCCACCAAATCTATTAGATTTGTGCTTAAACCTATTAAAGGTTTTAGCAATCATGGCGACCAGATCATCATTGTCAGTTTCATCACAATCATCACTGATTTCAGTGGTCAGGCCAGTTCAGAAAACTGTTTAACATCTCCTTCATAGAATGTGACTGGACACTCTCAGCAGACATTAAAGCAGCACAAGGTTTCTCAGTTAGACTAGCAACCTTGGAACTCTGAGCATGGTTTATAGCATCCTGCTCAGCCACCAGTCTCTGTGCATTATTATCTTCAGTGAATCTGAAGGCTCCATAAAGAGATGCAAGAGTGTGATTGTGCAGGGTCTTACCTTGTCTTAGGACAAGAACCATGTTAGCCCATTTGGAAGGAAGAATATCACAAAACTTCTCAAGAAGAATATCCTTATCCTTCTCAACTCCCAAGCCTCTTAATTGATTAATTAAGCTTGTAAACCTGGTATAAGTACCAGTTAGGCTCTCATTGGGGAGTGCAAAGAAGGATTCATACTTCTTGTTTAAAGCAACTTTTCTGGTGACAATGGTGTCATCACCTCCTTCAAACTGAAGAACCAACTCATCCCACATTGCCTTGGCACTGGGGAACAACACAAGTTGTAAACACGTCGTTTAAAAAATATGGATTTCCAAAAACTTTCGCCTAACGGCGTTAAAAGAAAGTGGAATTAAACTTTAAAAGTCCAAACTAAGAAATCTGTTTGGTTCATTTATTAATTGGTGTTACTAGCCATATCATCAAAACAAGTTTAAATGGAAATCTGTCGGTTGCCCAACATTTAAACAACCGACAACATAGTAAATGCAAAACATAAATCAATGTCTAATGCAAGCAGCCACTATGGGTAAACTACAGCCAGCTTCAAGATCATCTACCCATGCCTCACATCTTCTCACATCTACCTGCTCACTAATGTTGGACCTGAGGGCACAACACATTTTAAAAGAGCAAGTGTTAGCTAACGAATTAGCTAAGTAAGATAACACATCATTAATAAAACATTTGTCCATTTATAACTTTATAGAAAAGTCATTTGAATCGTTAAGGCACAAATCACATCATACATTACATCTCACATAACATATCATCACATCAAACATCATCATAATAGGATGAACCACCCTAAATGTGCCTAGTCATCTTTCATATCTTTTTCACATATCATCTTTGCAAGTGTGACATAAGTCACGCATATCATATAACATATACATCTCATTAAGTGTGACATAAGTCACACCCGACTAGATGGACAAGCCTTACGGCTGTACATCAATGTCGTTAAGGAATGGCAAGCCAATCCAAGAGTAGTCCGTATGTTCAAAGACATTGGTGGGTAATCACGCCACCCGGAGATACTCAAACCACGTAATTATGTTGCAAGGAGCCACCCAAGCAACCACATATACGCACCCGCCGGGCAAGGGCAAGTACGGGTTAAGCTTAACACTTCTCACATCATTTACGAGCTCGGTTTGCATCACATATAGTTTAGGTGTCCACATTACCTAAACATCATCACATATTCATCTTTTATGTTTGGGCCCTTAAACGTGCACGTGTCATGGCAACTTAATAAGTCTAGTGAACTAGATGAACAAGCCATGTAATCATGCACACTTCACATATCATCAACATATATCACATTTCAATTCATCTCAAGGCATTACATAGCATTTCATAGCATATCATTACATCTCATATCATTGCATAACATTTCATAGCATATCGTTATATCTCATATCATTACATGACATTTCATATCATAGGGACTGCATTTCAGGTCTCAATGGTCAATTACATAGCCCATATCACCTCCCGTGTAACCCCGAATACCCATAAGCAATCAAGATAACATTTGGGAAGTTATTATATGAAAACCATGTTTTTGTTGAACCCTCAGCGTGTCAAAGTAGTGTATCTTACCTCGTAGAAGCACACAACAAGTGATAACGTAAGTTACCGAACTTTGCAAGTATTCCCGACTACCTATAATCATTAAACGACATAATGAGCTATCAATTACTCGCTACTTATGGTCATGACTCAAGCCTAGATACCTATAAACATGACCCATGACAAGACTTGATGCATCGGAGGTTCGTTTAATACTTTAGAGCTTACATAACTCGATGGAACTCGGCATTCACTCACTAAATCAACCTTTCTGGAAACTTGACATCATAATCATCTTTTAAAGCATTACCATTAGAAAATAGACTCTCTCACGATTCCGTGGATAGCTTATTTGTCAAAAACGGAGTTACGGTTCAAAAGTTATGGCCATTTGAAAATTCTGTCGCTATTGCGTCGCAATGGGATAATTGCGTCGCAACTTAAGTCACTGCTTTTGAGTTGCGCCGCAACTAGCCCCGATTCTGCACAAAACTCATTGTTTAACCTCCAAAACTTAACCAAACACACCCCAAACGACCCCAAACCTTATGAACGACTTTTGTACCTCAAAATTCATCATTTTTAGACCATAATGATGCAATGAAATCATTGATTAACCCCTACTTAATTTGCATCACAATAACAAACGTTTTAGGTTACCGAATCAACCAAAACACTCGTTTAAGACATCAATTGATCCTCTAATGACCTAGATCAGTTATGGATCTGATTATATGATTGAAATGATATAAAATCAATGTTGTTATACCTTTACTACCTGTAGATTGCAAGGAGGATGCAAAAGGCTTGATTAAACACACTTGAATCACACGTTTTGGAGGATTTTGCAAAGGGAATCGATAGGGAGAGGAGGGGGACGGTTTTGGAGAGGCAAATAGGGATTAGGAACTGAAATTATGTCAATTAGGTTAGCCTAATTGACCCCTAAACCTGGACACCACTTTCACAAACTCTTAGTTAGGTCCCTCCACTTCACAACTTGACATTTAAGGCTCAAATTAGCTAACGGGAATACTTACCGACATATTTAACACCTTTAATCATCCTAACACATTAACACATGAATCATTAAGGTTTTAAAACCTTACACATAAAGCACATTAATCACACATAAACATTAAATCTCCTAGAGACTTAACGGACACGTTGTGTTGACTTAACGACTCAAGTCAACCGTTTATTAAAAAGTTCGGGATGTTACAGGTTGGAATTAATTCTTCAGGAACAGCCCCAAGGATCATATTTTTGAGCTTGGTGTCCAAGTCAACAAGCCTACGATCCTCATCAGACCAATGGTCTTCTGGCTTTTCTCTCTAGCCCCTCCTAGATCCAGTTGGATCAAGTAGAGGACTTATCCCAGGAGAGATAGGCACATGTGGTCCATCCTTAAGGATTTTCAACATGTATCTTTCTATCCCACCAAAATGCAACAGCATTCTGGCCTTCCATGTGCCAAAGGCCTCGTTGGTTCCATCAAATTTTGGAACAGGAGTATTGGAATAATGGACATGGACATGGGGAGAGACAGTAGGAGGTGGAGGAGGAGGGTTTGTATTAACATTTTGAACAGGTGGTGCATTATTAACATGAATTTCATCTTGACCAGAACCATTCTCACCTTCAGTAGTAGACATCAAAGCAGATCTAGACAATAAATTAGTCTTTCTGCTCTGATACCACTTGTAAGTCCCAACTCAAGAGATGGTACTACTGAAGACACCTCTATGTCGATGGTGAGTTAACTTTGCAATACTTACAAGGAACTAGACAAACTGCCAGTTGCAATGTAAAGTATACCAGGTTATCTGGAGGATTACTTATTAAGGTGACAAAGTAAATAAGTAAAGACAATGCAATAATAAAGTACTTGTAAAGTAAATTGGTGAGACAATATGTAATTTTCAAGTGTAATTTATTTATTAATGTTAAATAAATTACAAGGTTGTTGCGGAACCAAGATAATACAATAATGTAAATATCCTAACAACCTATGAAATACAATTGATCTAAACTTGGAAATTCTCTTTAACAATCGAAACACTTAGAGTTGTGAAATGTTCCTTTTTGCGATTGAGAGAATATTGCACAAGTCACCAAGAATGCAAATGTCTGAATATGCAAAATTGTTTCTTGGTTGTGCAAAGACCTCTATTTATAGGCAAAGTTGGTATTGGGATTCCAACTTTTCGTACAAATATGGTTGAGAGCATTTAAGGAAGTGTATTGAATTCCTTTGAAATGCTTGATAAAGTAAGACATAAAGTCACTTTATCCAACCTGCTTTATGCACTTTTGTACTTTAATCATAGACAAATGCTATTGTCCAGATAATAGTACATAAAGCAAAAAGGTCTTCCTCGTAATCAGTGTAAAGCTTTGTAAGTACTTTACACTGATGCTCTCCAGTCTTGATCTGGGTAAAACATTCACTGGGCTTCGCTGCCATGAATGTTTTCTATCTTCCACTTGTTGTCTTCGACTTCAACTGGAATGACTTCAGGTCTTGGTCAGATCTCAACTGGAGTGAAGTCTTCAGTGGCATCAACTGTACACTGGCCACTGGACTTCAAATATTTCTGGACAAATCTTCTGGTCTCCAGATGCAACTGGAGACGCTCCAGTTTTCATCAAAACTGGACCTAACAATTAGTAACCTGCCAACCACGAAACTTCTAATCTTAGTTGAACCAATGTGGCAATAGCCCAGTGGTACCCGTCACCCATGATGCTTAGGGCCCACAGGGGAAGTCTTAAATGACGAGGGTTCGATCCTTGGGGATGCCCATATCCTGTGGGAATTAAGTGAAGGTGTTTCACCGGCACCCAAAGCCTTACGGGGTGGTATAGGTGGGTATCCAAGCTAAAGGATACCGGGGGCAGGGTCCCTTCCTTCAACCCTTTATAGATATTTAATATTAATATTTAAAGCTACAACTAGATGGGCCCTAAGCTATTACTTTTGTTACTTGATTTTGGTTTGTGATATACATATCAACTATAATCATAAACGAATGTTCACTCGTGACAACTCTGATTGCCTTGGAATTAGTTGGTTCGCAAAGGTTAATCAGAAAAAATAAACGCACAAAAGTGAAGAAAATAATGATATGGAAAGCTTTTCTAATCCAAGGTTGTCTTTTTATTACCTAATGGCGTATAGGTCATAGAATCAACGCATCAAGTTTGAACATTGTGAGTGTGGAATGCATCAAATGCACGTGTGTTACATGGAAATGGCCTAGCACTTTGAGTGGCTTTTAACAATAGGTTTCATTTTGTTAATCTATTTTGGTTTTAGTTTTCACATACTATTTATAGTTTCAATCTTTTGATTTGGCCTTTATTAGAACACCCGCCGTTTGGGCCGGTTAACTTTACAAGACTAGTAAATATATATATGTTTATATATTGCCTTTAGTTTTATTTTCATACATTGGAAGTATATATACAATTATTATATATATGACCGATTTCCTTATGTTACAATGGTATTAAAATTTTGGGGAACTTTTAATTTATTTTATATAGATTGTTGTACAAAGGTTTATATGTACATGTGGCCTTTATTTGGGATATTTCAAGTTTGAAGTTTGATCAATTGATTTGAAAAGGGATGTGAAGTTACGAATGATTGTATATGAAGAATACACTTGGAATTGTGAATACGGGTTACTAATGCACATGTATTCTATTTTTGTTTTATATGTGACTTTCGAATAGAATCAAACACATTCCGTGTCATTTGGTGTCAGTTATGTATCTAAAACGGATTACGCTAACACGAGCTGAGACACACTACGTAAAGGAAACCGTGTTATGTTTCCCCCAAAATAGTTATTGAGTTTTGTTATTGTACATTACTTCTATATCTATACATCTATACCCCTTATATAGAGAATTAGGATTAAGAGATTAAGCATATTTTTTCTTCCTAAAATACCCCTACTTAAACATAAAACCCTTATATACCCTCCTTTTCCCCATTCACTCTAATCATACACTACAACAAAACTGGGTTCTTAGTACGCCCAAAAGCGTCCTATAATGCTACTTTATAGGACCTTTCATTTGATAGGACCAACGTAAAAGCGTTTCATGTAAAGGGGTCGTAATAAGTCCCGGAACATAAAAAGCGTCCTAATAAGATTATAAAACCAATTTTAAGGTCGCATAAAATGTATATAAACAACCCAATAAGCGTCCTAATAAAAGCATATTAGGACACTTTTACAATGTTTTAACATGTGATTACCTATCTTTAACCTTTTGATACACATACAAGTGTCCTTAAAAGTTAATTTATAGGACCCTTATGATGTAATATTATAGATACTTTAGTACCAAAAAATAGGTCCTAATAACCCAAATAAGATTATAAAACTAGTTTTATGGTCGCATAAAACGTCTATGAATAATGCAAATAGCGTCCTAAAAAGAACATTTTAGGACCTTTTTACAATGTTATAAAATGTGATTACCTATTTTTTTCTTTTGATACACATACAAAGGTCCTTAAAAGTTAATTTATAGGACCCTTGTGATGTAACATTATAGCTACTTTAGTACCCAAAAAAAGGTCCTAATTCTTATTTGTTCTAAAAAGAAATATAATAACAATGTCCTAAGATGTCATATTATAGGACACCACTTTCATGATACAAAATGGTTTTCAATGAACATGATTCAAAATATCAAAACATATAATACCTCTTTTAACAACAATTTAATCAAATTTGACCTTTAGAAAGGTCATTTCACGTAACATATTTTAACATGTCAAGTTACATCAATAGTTTACAAAGAGGACGGATCAAATATAAAAGTTACAAAAGTCCTCATAGAGAAAACCAAGCTATTAGATTCCTAACTAGAACTTCAATATCTAACTCAAATGAGAGACCCATAACCAAAAGATTAACAAACACATTGTCCATCATCAAACATCCAATGTCTTTAACCCTTCATCAATCTTCATGCACCACCTACAATCAAACAATCATATATTATTTCTAAGCTACATCTATCAGCTTGATTTCATTTCTATCTTGTAACTAATTCTTATTTGTTCCCACTTTATAAAAGTGGCAAGTTCAAGACATTTAAAGCCATGTAAAAATGTAAAACATAACAAATCTTAAAACTAGCTAGAAATTAAACATAATTAAAGGATACCAAACAAAGTTAAAAGCTATTTAACTTAACTTGTGTCCTCTAAAAGGATTTTTTGACTAACCCCTACTACATGGTATCAACTGTATATGTATGATTTACTAATTTTTTTTTTTTTTTAGAACAGCGAAGGGCCGGACCACGGGTATCCGGACTGAATACCGTGGGCCTACCCGATCCCCTCCCCCCGCCCGATCCACCCGGTAAATTCAACTCGCTCGCCAAGAATATTGGCTAGTAACAACGCTCGAGATGGGATTCGAACGTGTGACCCAACTAACTACTTACAGAATTCCATTGAAGTAAAAAGTATCAAAGCCTATACTGTGCAACATTGTGACGGGCATCATTGAACTATTATAAAAATTTGTTGTTGCAAGTCTCCTTGGTGTGGTGAATGAATCATTAACCTTCATCTAGCAATATTGTTATAAACATAAACATTTCATATATAGTTAGGCTAGAGCTAGAATTTGAAATTTTCAAAGGTAAAGGTGCTGCAATGTTACCAATGCATCAATGATTTCCTTAACTGCATGGCTGAAACATTTTTTAACTGTTTCCATCCTTAAAAATACAGGTACATGATCAACTTGAAGTGTTTTTACCTGAAAAGTATGCTGTAAAAATACATTTTCTAGAAAATCTGATATCACCTCTTGAGAACACTGTTATTATCTGGATAGTCAAAATTATTATAGTTTTGAAGAGAAGTTTCATTGACAAAAGGATCATCGGTTTTTAGATTCTTTTCAATTGTCTACCAAAAGTGATCAGAGTACTCATGAAATAGGAAAAAAAGATTGTGATAAGTAGAAAAAAGGCCCCAACGAACTAACCATACTGTGTGAGTAATGTGTGGCAACTGGCAAATTCACAATTCCACAGGCCATCATTTCAACTCCATTGAGCCTGTCACCAGTTAGACCCAAATACTCCCTAGCTGCCCTGCATACAAGTAGATCTTTCGTCTTAATACCAATTTACCATTGTAAACAACCAGTTATCATGACAAGTAACAAATCATAATTTCAGTATCAAGTACCTACACAGCCACGAAGATGTGAAAATAAAAGGAAGCACCAGCATCAGGATGAAGACAAATTAACGTTTTAGGGTAGCAAACACTTGTTGAAATAAAGGAATGGTGAAATCTAATAGAAACCAAGCAAATGCAGTAACGGAAGACCGGGAATTACTAGTATCTCACAACATAAGTTTTATAAGGTGTTCAAAGTTACCCTTTTCTGATTAAGTGGACGGTTTTACATTACGTACTTACAGTTCTATCAGTTTCAATCCTGCGGAGATTGTTGCACCGCCACCAATGGTAATCCCATCTAAGATAGCCACCTAAACATGTCATTCGATTAACATGTCTACTTACTAAACCAAAATCAATAATATTTTAAATTTACTCATCGTTGGTTACGAGTTGCTTACATTTGATTTCAATTATGTAGATACAAAGTATGGAAAAAACTTCCCAAAAGAATTCTTTGCTTCTTTCAACATTGCCTGCGAAAGATGAAATCATGTTAATATGGATAAGAATCCGTGGATATTGATCCGACTAATATAAATTGTTCTTTATTGTACCTTTGATGATCATATCACAGGGACGGAAACGGAACAAAAACCTATACCATTGCACCTATAAACAAAGTCCATAAGTATGGATGAGTTCTTTACGGTGTATATAAACTAGGGCCCCATCCACTTGTAATTTGTATTATTGGATTCTATTTTCTATAGTGCAAACCAAATAACCCACATACAACTCTATCATCTACAAATCCAGTTAATCAAAAAACTCAAAACAAACAACTATTGATTTTGAAAGCAAATGCAAAAAACACCTTAGCTTCATTCGTTAACTTTAATTTTTTTTGCACCTTGATGCGCCAATCATCTTTTCCTTTTTCTATCTAAATACCAGAACATGCTAGAAAAAGGTAATGTCATGGCCCTTTATCTATGTAGAAAGTTAAAATTTCACTGCATAGCATTTTGTAACACCATGAATTCAACAAAGCTACATTACAAACTAAAAATGCTCATATTCAAACAAAATATGTTATATTTAATGATGGATAGATTAAATGTACCTTTTTTTTGCCCTCAATATAAGATCCGAAGGTAACGCTGATATTTCTTCTTATCACCACATGCTAGAATTGGACATCTTAATGTGAAATATCCATGATCATCCCTGGTAGATGTGCTAGTGTAAGATACCAAAACAAATAATAAATCATTATCATAGGATTCTAAATATCTTATAAGATAAACTGTAATTATAACTTGAAGATAATCACCAAACATTCTGCGGATGACTATTATAACTAGAAGGTAATCTCCAAAAATTTTGAGGAACCCGCGAGATGAATGATTGGTGAAAAAAACTTGAACTATTGTTTTTAAATTTAATTAAATTAAATTTTATCTACTATCACTCCAAAACCTAAATATCAATAAAATCAAACCGGAAACTAAAGTGAGACAGAGGGCGATGAATTCCATTCATTTTCTTTGAAACAAGAGTCAAAGTGGAGGGAGGTTGATTAATGAGCGTGGAAATTGGAACCACACAGTGAGGAATTAGGTTAGTCTCGAAAAATTAGATTTTTTTGGGGGGGAATTAGGGGCGGGTTTTTGAGGGTGAAAATTTCGAAAGCGAAGGGAAATAATTTTGGTGGCTTCCAAAATTCCAAGATCGAACTGTACTCTTTTTTTTTTTAATCTTGCGCAATGCAAGTAAAATAAATAGTTAGTAATTTTTTTTAAACTAAAATTAAAAATTATAATCCAAAGATAACTTTTAAATCTTTACTTTTAACTAGCAAGTTTATCTCGTGCATTGCCGCGGGTACCTGCTATCTTTTTGCCTAAGTATCCGATGTAAATTTTAAGGGCGTTACCATAAGCTTAGTTCGAAATCAAAGGTAAGAATAATATTCAATCCAAATTTGTGAATACAATCTTAATTTAATCACATGTTGAAAATTTTAATTTAGAGAAATACATGAATATATATTACTGTATGAAATGGTATATATGAGATATATCTAGATTATAATGATAATACATACATTGAATATATTCAATTGATAATGTCGTTAGTTTTGTTATATATTTTATTTATATCTTTAATAAGATATTGTCGATAAGTCTTACAATAAAAATAATAAAATAAATTATTGATATAAATATTAAGTCATCATCTTTATCAAGTACTAGTAAATGTGTAACTGATGGCTTGATAGAGACGGTAAGATTGAAAGAACGTATGGATCAGCTTGCTGCCACACAAGGCCTTCAAGGGGTGTCAGCGGAGTGTGCCAGTATGTTAAATAATGGATTGGATGCGTATTTGAAGGGGTTAATACGGTCTTTTACTGAACTTAGTGGGGCTAGATCAGGGGTTGAGCCAATGAAGAACGGTTCCATTAACCACCAAGCTCATTTCAGGCCTCTAAACGGAATTAGATCTGGTCATCATTATCAAATACAAAGTAGAATGCAAGAACCTGAGCCGAAACGCCCAGTTTCATTGCTAGACTTAACAGTTGCAATGGAACTCAACCCTCTAGAAAAGATTTGTACACATGCTTTTGAGGAATAAAAAGTTGCAGTTTTTTTGTTAACTCCAATCTTTTAGTTGCTCTGTTGTATGATTAGCACGTCCTGCTGAATATTCTTGTATGTTCTTTGTAATCTAGTGAATGAGATGGTATAGACCAGTTTTGCAGAATTAATTTGTTTAACTTAATAGTTTCTCTCTGAAAAGTTGATAATTGGTAAAACGATTTATTTTATAAATTGATAACGAACCATCCTAGTCAAGAGAGAGAGTTCATTTGACTAGATTCTTGAAACAAAATTTACATATAAACCTAACTTAGTGATTCTCATTTTTTATTTAGTATGCCTCATAGTTAACACAACTTTGTATCTGTTCAAGAAAAAATTTAGGAGACTCAAGTGTTAAGTGTCCTATTATTATATATAATAAAACTCTAGCGAATAAGTGTTCTATAAACTGATGTTTTATGACTCAAATATCAAGTGTCCTATTACAGTGTAATATAATAAAACCACAATGACTAAGCGTCCTATAAAGGTTAAAGTTATAAGACTCATGTGTCAAGTGTCCTATTAAGTTATGTTCATAACAAAACTCTAGCGATAAGCGTTTTATAAAACATTTTTTATGACTCAAATATCAAGTGTCCTATTATAGTGTATTATAATAAAACCACAATAAATAAGCGTCCTATAAAGGTTGAAGTTAAAAGACACAAGTGTGAGATGTCCTATAAAGTTATAGTCAAATATGACTTCGAATAATTAGGGTCCTATAACACTGATCTTTTATGACTTAAGTGTCACATGTTCTATTAGGTTATGTTATAATGGGACCCTAGTGTTTAAGTGTCTTATTACATTATCACATTATAGGACACTCACAATTAAATGTCTTATAAAGTAATTTATTATGACCCATATTTCAAGTGTCATATTAAGTTATATGATAATAGGACCTCAAATAATCATCCATCCTATTCAATAACTTTTTAGGACACCGTTTAAGTAGCATATGTTATATAAGGACCCTAAACGCTCATCCGTCCTATTAAATAGTTTTTTAGGACACTATTTTCATAGCGTCCCACACAAAGGGTCCTATAAAGCCCTTTTTGTTGTAGCATAACATACTCTCATCGACCTTCTATCACCCTTCGCCGTCGCCCTCATTCTCCACCGCCTCTCTCGATCTCCACCACCGCCCTTCATCTCCACCGCCGCCGCAAAACGCGGACACTATACTCGTTATATAATATGTGTTTTAGATACATTGTACCTAACATAAATAACAAATATGTATGTGTATTTCGTTATTTTTATTATATATATATACTAGCTTAAGCACCCGGGTGATACCCGGGTAGTATTATGATAACTGAGTAATGTTAAACGTAAGAACACGACAACACAAAACACGACAACACAAGTAACTACGAAATAAGTAGTCATTTAAAATAGAATACGCTAAAAGTTTATTGCAATAATAAACAATGTAATACTTATACTAAACAATCTAAACATACAAACAGCATAAAGTTTCATAAATATTTATTTAACAACATATACCAATGATTTTGTGTTGTCAATGATATGAATTAGGATTTGGACGATCAATGCGATACATTTAAGATAAATCTGTGTATATATGTAATATGTTATAATAATTATGCTATAAGATTATTGATAAGATAAAAACATATATAATTGAGTTTCTACTTAGAAAAAAAAATTACCTAAGTAAATAACACCTAATGGCATCTTTTACAGGTTTTGGGCGACGATATGCGGGAGAGGTTGAAATATAAACAGTTTTACCCTTAAGTAAAGTAAAAAAAAACTACTTTCTGGTTTTATCAAAGATAGAAAAACCCACAGCCTAATAATCTTACATACTAAGATATTTATATGGGAAATGTTGCGTATTGGAACTTCATGCAGAAATTTTTTTTCATTTTACCCCCTGAATTTTAATAAATGTATATACTGAGTACCCGGGATGTGAGTGTCGTAGTACCTAACATACGTACTACAGGTAGTACGTATGCTTTCCCCTATTTGTATATATAGAAACATGTTTTGTATAACACTTGAACCCATAACACATATAAAAAGAAACAACAAAAAATCTTGAAGAAAAAATCCATCTTTATAATTGACTATTATATCTTAGTTTTTATTTCCACTTATATATATTTGTTCATATTCATGGATAAAAAAATTTATGTATGGATTTCGAGAATATCCAAGCAACTTTGTTTTGTCATATGGTTTTATTATATCTGTAGTATGAGATATTATTTTGGGTATAAGATAGTGATATTATTTCCTTAATTGTTGGTCAAAAAGATGTATATGTTATTTCAGTAATGAGTTTCCTTATTTTGAGAACCATTTTTTTTGTAAGAACCATAAGAACTCTTAAATTATATATTTGTTCACATGTTTTTTTTGTTCATTCACATGTGAAATGATATAAAAATGTATGTTGTAGAAGAAACTTTTTTAAGAAACCTTCAAAGTAGCCTTTTGCGAACTTGTGAATGAAATTGTTCACTTTTTTGTTCACATGTGAGAAACGGCTATATATAAAGTTTTGAAAAAATAATTCTTGTGCAACATATGTTTTTATAACGTTAACAAGTGAATGAACAAAAAAAACATGTGTTCCAATATGAAATTTAGGAGTTCTCACGGTTCTTACAAAAAAATAGGTTCTCAAAATAAGGGTCTCCTTTCGATAATATATTTTAATCGGCATTTTCCAAAAAAAAGTATCCAAGTAGTTCATATATGTATTTATGTAATCATTAAAATAGATAATTAATCAATTATATGATGGAAAAGAAAAGGTTGTACCAAATTGAAAGCATGATGGATGTTAGCCGATTAAAATGATTTATGTATACAAATTAATATGCGTATGTCTTTCGTTTGTGTTTTGTCTGAATGAATTATCTACCTATAAATAAATTAATCACCAATGTATATCTGATACTTTAGTTGCGTTTTGTTCGTTAAAAAAAAAACTACTTTCTGGTTTTATCAAAGATAGAAAAACCCACAGCCTAATAATCTTACATACTAAGATATTTATATGGGAAATGTTGCGTATTGGAACTTCATGCAGAAATTTTTTTTCATTTTACCCCCTGAATTTTAATAAATGTATATACTGAGTACCCGGGATGTGAGTGTCGTAGTACCTAACATACGTACTACAGGTAGTACGTATGCTTTCCCCTATTTGTATATATAGAAACATGTTTTGTATAACACTTGAACCCATAACACATATAAAAAGAAACAACAAAAAATCTTGAAGAAAAAATCCATCTTTATAATTGACTATTATATCTTAGTTTTTATTTCCACTTATATATATTTGTTCACATGTGAGAAACGGCTATATATAAAGTTTTGAAAAAATAATTCTTGTGCAACATATGTTTTTATAACGTTAACAAGTGAATGAACAAAAAAAACATGTGTTCCAATATGAAATTTAGGAGTTCTCACGGTTCTTACAAAAAAATAGGTTCTCAAAATAAGGGTCTCCTTTCGATAATATATTTTAATCGGCATTTTCCAAAAAAAAGTATCCAAGTAGTTCATATATGTATTTATGTAATCATTAAAATAGATAATTAATCAATTATATGATGGAAAAGAAAAGGTTGTACCAAATTGAAAGCATGATGGATGTTAGCCGATTAAAATGATTTATGTATACAAATTAATATGCGTATGTCTTTCGTTTGTGTTTTGTCTGAATGAATTATCTACCTATAAATAAATTAATCACCAATGTATATCTGATACTTTAGTTGCGTTTTGTTCGTTAAAAAGGATAATCTGTTATTAATAATTATTTGGTGTTGCATGACGTCATTAAAAGATTTGTTTAATTTAAGTTAATGAATGAAAAGATTATAGAAATGATAGAAAAAAAAAAGTAAGACCACCTTTCTAGGTCGTTTAGCTAAGATGAAGTATACTGGTGTAGTATTTATTATTATCCATTTAAGAGTTGCCATGAAGTTGCTTAATTTAATATTTTTAACACATCTTTATTTGTTTTGACTTTTTATTTTGAACGGTAAGCTAATCTATATATTAAACTACACGTATCATTAAAACGTATCTTTAGGACGAAACTCAGGACTCTGATACCACTTGACAGTCCACGATTTGCAATACTTATATTAAATTAACTAGACAAGAAAGTAAATAGAAAGTAAAGAACAAGAACAAGAGTAAAGTTCAAGTATAAGAAACTATGCAAGTCTAATCATATGTATCATTGATTAAACAGTGAATACATGGTCGATATTACAACTTGTCTTACAAGAAAATACATGAACATACAATTGTTAAGCTTTAGACTAACTAGAAAACTTAAACAATTACAAGAGAAAATAAGTGACACACACTTAATGGTGACAAACACAAAGTGTTTGTGTTGCGGCTGTGTTGCTTTATATAGGGGAGGAATTAGGGCAACACAGCCTTGCATGATAGTGACAGGATGGTGGTTGTCGAGATCTCATTGGCTTGAAGTACTTGCGACAGACGCCCTTTGTCTTCTTTACCAAATCGGGTATGAGAGAGAAACCCTTCTCTTTTGGTCCACCTGCATCTTTACCTTACAAGGTAAAATACAGTTGGAAGAACCACCATGTGACTTTTTGTCTTCTTCTGATTTGAATTCTTCCCGCCTTGACTTACAATTTGGAAAGAAACCATCCGCTGTGAAGAGTCACTGGACTCGCTGATGACTTGCTGATGAAACACATCAGCGACCAAGTCTGGTCAGCGAATCCTTGACTCAACAATCTCCCCCTATTCGCTGAGGAGACTTGCTGATGAAACACATCAGTGACCAAGTCTGGTCAGCGAATCCTTGACTCAACAATCTCCCCCTATTCGCTGAGGAGACTTGCTGAGTGAATAGAACTTAATAAGAAAATATTACAAGTGTGACAAAGATGTTTTATATAACCAAAATTTGTGTTACATGCTGACATACAAGCATTAAAAAAGTAAAGAACAAGAACAAGAGTAAAGTTCAAGTATAAGAAACTATGCAAGTCTAATCATATGTATCATTGATTAAACAGTGAATACATGGTCGATATTACAACTTGTCTTACAAGAAAATACATGAACATACAATTGTTAAGCTTTAGACTAACTAGAAAACTTAAACAATTACAAGAGAAAATAAGTGACACACACTTAATGGTGACAAACACAAAGTGTTTGTGTTGCGGCTGTGTTGCTTTATATAGGGGAGGAATTAGGGCAACACAGCCTTGCATGATAGTGACAGGATGGTGGTTGTCGAGATCTCATTGGCTTGAAGTACTTGCGACAGACGCCCTTTGTCTTCTTTACCAAATCGGGTATGAGAGAGAAACCCTTCTCTTTTGGTCCACCTGCATCTTTACCTTACAAGGTAAAATACAGTTGGAAGAACCACCATGTGACTTTTTGTCTTCTTCTGATTTGAATTCTTCCCGCCTTGACTTACAATTTGGAAAGAAACCATCCGCTGTGAAGAGTCACTGGACTCGCTGATGACTTGCTGATGAAACACATCAGCGACCAAGTCTGGTCAGCGAATCCTTGACTCAACAATCTCCCCCTATTCGCTGAGGAGACTTGCTGAGTGAATAGAACTAATAAGAAAATATTACAAGTGTGACAAAGATGTTTTATATAACCAAAATTTGTATTACATGCTGTCATACAAGCATTTGAAAGTTGGTATAGAACATGCCAAATGGTTCTTCAATCACAAGACCTTCTTGAAACACCACCCTTGGGGGCAATCTGGTGTCCAAGGTAGCATCTCCAGAGATAGGAGGGAGATCTACATGAACCATCTGGTCATCTCTTTTTCTCTTCAGAGTGGTTCTCTTCCTTGCTGCTGAAGGTTGTGCTTGAGGACGACTTGCTGAGCAGGCATCAAAGTAATTTTTGATCACTGGCAGTTTAGTCTTCAGCCTTCTTTCAAATTCCCTTGCCTTGGTGAAATAACCATGGATCAAATCCTTGATGGGAGAGTAGCTGGGGGCAGTTTTATCTTTTATCAGCATATAGACTTCCAACCATTCAGTAGCCCCCAGATGTGGTCTCTGAACATTTTGCACATGTGAAATATGACCATCATCTCTCTGAATCTTTACATTTGTCTCTTTCCCTTCCTTGGCTAAATTCACTGTAATTGAAACAATCTTTTGAGGCAGGGTTCTCCTCCACATATTCCTGATGAACTTCTGTTTCTCCTCATCAAGTTTGCCCTGCTTCTCTAGCAGTCTTGCTTCTACATCAGCATGTTTCTTTTGGTAGACTGCTAGATGTCCAGAGGTTTCTAGCATCAGAAGTTCTTCAGCATCAAGCTCTTTTCTTTCTTCTTGAACTAGCTGCTTGATGTATTCATAACTCTTTTTCTCTTCTTCTTCCTTCTCCTTTTTCCTTCTTTCCAATTCATCAACAGCTTCTTCTTGTGTTTTCCCATCAGCTGCTAAAGTGAGAACATCAAGAATGGGATGAGCAGCTGATGAAGGACCTTCTTTGCTTGCTGGATGAGTAGAAGAAGGTTTTCTGAAGGCAGCTCTAGAGATATTTTACCTTTGAGCTTCAGTGAGGGGAGTTATTTCAGCTTGAGTGAGGTATCGTCTATGGAAAACTGGCAGCATTTCCTTCGACCTATCAGTGGCCATTTCAGCAGCCATACCAGCTTCCCATGCTTCCTTGATTGCTTTGGGGTCATTTGGGTCAACTTGCTCCCCCTGAGCAATAGCCAGTACCCTGAGCTGTTGCTCCCCCTCAACACCAGCAGTAACTTCTTCATTTATCACATGTCCCTCCCAAGTGCCAATATTTTCTTTTTCTTGTACAGTGATCTCCTTTTCACCAACAGGAGTCACTTCAATCACTTCATTTTCCTTCTCTTTTTCATCCATTTCAGTTTCGGCTGTCACTACCACCATGGCCCTTTCAGTATTTTCAGTAGTCATTATTGCATCAGTAGTGGTAGTGACATCATCAGCAGCAGCTTCAACAACTTTCTCCCCCTTGGAAGTTGCCTTATCATCAACAACTTCCACTTCACTAGTTTCTCCTTGTCAGCAGCTCGACCAACCAGCTGCTGAAGCAAGGTTTTAATTTCACCCATTTCATTCTCCATCCTCTCATGCCTCTGCCTATCAAGTTCAGTGAAGGAGGCATAAGGCTTTGGGATTTCAGCGATCTTCTTTTCGAGAGAGGAGATGGCAGTGGCTTGTTTTTCAATTTGAGCTTGTAGTGGGGCGATCAGTTCATGAACTTTTTGTATTTCAGAAGCAGCTGCTATGCTTGAGGAAGCAGCTCTTCGTGCAGCGTAGGTGGAGGAACTGACAGCCCTCTGGATGGTTGTAGCCTTTGCCTTGAGAATTTGGTGATCACGATTGAGCACATTTTGAGCCAACAGGTAGGCTCGTGTTTGATTATTAGCCAGTGTTTCAGTGTTGGACTTGATAACATCAATATCTTGGCTATTTTCCTGTTGTTTTTCATACCAGCTGGTCAGAGTTTTGATCAGCTGATCATCTTCTTTGTCTTTTATCTTGACCAGCTGTTCAGCAGCCTTTGTGAGATCCACAAGACTCTTTTCAACCTTTTCAAGTCTTTCACTTGCTGATAATGGAATCTGAACTGGTATGAGTTGTTCCTCAGTACTTGTTGATTCTGGAGTAACATGGACTTGAGCAACTGTGTCAGTTTCTGTGTCCATGTCACTGGCATTCCCTTCAGTGGATGCCACAATGTCAAAGTCATCAGCGTTCAAACCCTCCAAATTATATGCATCATCATCAGTGGACTCACCGTCTTCCACATCCTCTATCTCCACAACATCATCAATTGTTTCAACATTTTCACTAGAGATAACAACATTTCCAGCACCTGCATTTCCACATCCTCTATCTCCACAACATCATCAATTGTTTCAACATTTTCACTAGAGATAACAACATTTCCAGCACCTGCATTTCCTTCAACATTTTCATCAATACTTTGTACATTTTTACCACCAGCATCCACATTTTCACCATCAACAACAACCATTTCATCATTATGAACCACTTCATCTGTATCCCTTTCACCACCAGCGGCTTCTGTATCAAATCTGCCCTCATAATCAACATCAGCAACATCATCATTTTCACCCTCATCTCCACCTTCATAGTTACACAAGGCATCCAGAGCCCCACAATCATCAGTGAACATTGTAGTAGTGGCAACTCTGGCAGCCGTAGTAGGTGTTTCAGTACTTGTTGAAACTGGTTCAGCTACAGAAAAATTTAGAGGATTTGGGGAGATAGGTGCTTCAGATTCTTGGTGTTGCTGTACAATGTTTTCATCAGCTGTAGAGGTTGCGGGTTCAGTAATGGTTGAGAGCTGTGAGGATTCCAAACCCTTGATGGTTAAACCTTTTGCTGCTTTTTGCTTCTTTTTAGTGACAGCAGCAGCAGGTGATGATGGAGCAGAAGTCTTTGTAGACTTTGTTCTTGCCCTTTTTGTTGGCTTGGCAACTTTGGGTGCTTCACTTTCAGTGTGAGAGCCAGTGGCCATATCAGATGGTGGTGCAGATTCACTGCCACCGGCCTTTTTATAGATGGAGGGATAAGAGGAGAAGAGTATCTCTTTCATTTGGGGAGTGAGTGTAGCATACTTTTGATCAAATGATTTCAGTATCACGAGCAGGTTGCTTGTACACTGAGAGTCCAATTCTTGGAGGCTTGCACACCGTGGCACCAAACTGATTGTATTTTTCCTTCAGTACTTGTTTAAATAATAGAGAGAAAAATCTTGTGAAGGGAATTGTATGTGATCGGTTGCTGGCTTGAACCTTTGCTTTTAAGTCATCAAATATGACTGAGGCAAAATCAATAAACCTTCCAGTAGCCAAAGCATGGACGATCTGCATATTTGCTGTTGTTGCTTGATCGTAAGATCCAGAGTTGCCACCCAAGCACTGAATAACATGTGCGAAAAGTAATCGCCAGACACCTGGAAGATGTTTCTTGGTGGGGTTGCTGGGTACTGGCTCAGGTTTTGCCAGATCCATTCCATAGCCAATGGAAGGCAACCATTCCTTCCATTGTTCAGCAGTTGCTGGATCCACAAAAGGTTTTTCTTTTGTTTGCTCAGGAAGACCAAGAGCAGTTCGAATTATACTGGGTGTAACGGTGATAGTATGCTGCTTCTTCATTACTGTACCAGTGATAGCATCAATACCTACATGATAATCACACGTCCACCAGAACTCCCTGAGAAGATAGACATACATATCTTCTGGATCAAGGTAAATAGCATTTTTAACTGGGCAAGCCTTGATAAAATCCAACATTTGATTATACCCTTTAACCCCAGAGGGTACTTCAAGAGAACCAAGGTGGTTATTAGGTTTAATGGCAATCTTTTTGGCTTGAAACGTCACTTTGGGAGAAGGAGCGATGGTTTCAGGATCAAAATCTTTGGAGTACATGTATGGGGGAACCTTTTTAAGGGCCTCTTGTGTGGCTAGATCTTCGGCGGATAATTCAACCAGAGTTGATGATTCTGGTTGATTTGCAGGTGAAGGATTTTGGATTTGAGACTTTGAAGGAGTTTCAGCAGTTTGTGGTTCAATGATTTGAGGTTCAGAAGAAGAAGCCATTGATACAAGATATGAAGAAGAAGATGAACAGTGAGGGAAAAGGAGAGGATTTTAGAGAATTAAGACTGAATAAGAATGTGAAAGAAAATATGAGAGAAATTTGGAAGCATAAAAGGTGGAAACTGAAGAGATATGGGTATATATATGGTGTAATCGTGGGTCCCACTTCTGCAAAAGTAAACCGTCAAAACATTTTCTCTTTCTTTCGTGGCACACAAAATACGGATTAAATAAAAATAAATGACTTAAAATATCATTTTATTGAATAATATACATATAAAAATATCTAAACTTTATATATAACAATGTATGTATATACGCATGTGAGTAACGTATAAAAAGAGGCTTGATGTGACAACCGTACCTCTATTTTCAACATTACTCGAGTGTTTACGGCGTATACACAGTACAAGTTGCCCATTAGGGAGAAAATCGAGGTAACCTTTTGAAATTCTAATAAATATTGAAATAAATGCTTGGTGGATATGCTTCCACATAAAACTGGTTAGAATGGAAGTGTATCCACTGAAAACTTTTGAAGATCTGGTTACCTTATTTAGAGAATGAGTTCCAGTCAGCGATCACACAATAAATGTTGGTCGCTGATGAACAATACAGTTTTTGGCAAACTGTCAGCCATCAACGGATTTAGTGAGTCTTTACCAGAGCCGTTTGCTGCTGGACTAGATGAAGACTTTCAGCTCTTCATTGCTTTTGTTTTGCTTTTTCCCAAAGCATCAGGGATTAACGGATTTGGTCAGTCTTTACCAGAGCCGTTTGCTGCTGGACTAGATGAAGACTTTTAGCTCTTCATTGCTTTTATTTTGCTTTTTTCCAAAGCAACAGGGACTAACGGATTTGGTAAGTCTTTACCAGAGCCGTTTGCTGCTGGACTAGATGAAGACTTTCAGCTCTTCATTGCTTTTGTTTTGCTTTTTCCCAAAGCAACAGGGACTAACGGATTTGGTAAGTCTTTACCAGAGCCGTTTGCTGCTGGACTAGATGAAGACTTTAAGCTCTTCATTGCTTTTAAGTTCAGCGAGCAAGACACACTTAACTCGCTGATGAGGGTTTCGACTACAAGAGTCAATTTTCAACTTATAAAGAGAGAAATAAGTTGAATTTTAGCAAACATGACATGTCATGTCGCTGATTCACCATTCAGCATTCCCAACTTGCTGACCAGATATTTAAATCTGGTTTCATCTAAAGGTTTAGTGAATATGTCAGCAAGTTGGTCATCAGTGGGGATGAAGTAAATTTCAACATCCCCTTTCATGACATGGTCACGAATAAAGTGATACCTAATGTCTATGTGCTTGGTCTTAGAATGCTGAACAGGATTGTGTGTGATAGCAATTGCACTTGTATTGTCACACATTATGGGAATCTTAGAAAAATCTAAGTCATAGTCAGCGAGTTGGTTTTTCATCCAGAGGACTTGTGCACAACAACTCGCTGCTGATACATACTCTGCTTCAGCAGTGGAGATGGAAACTGTATGCTGTTTCTTACTAGACCAACTAGTCAGCTTCCCCCCCAACAGTTGACATCCACCACTGGTACTTTTCCTATCTAACATGCAACCAGCATAGTCAGAGTCTGAGTATGCAACTAAGTCAAAACTGGAGTCTTTGGGATACCAAAGACCCAGCGTGGAAGTACCTTTAAGATACTTAAAGATTCTCTTGACAGCGAGAAGGTGGGATTCCCTAGGAGATGCTTGATATCTTGCACATAAGCAAGTAGCAAACATGATATCAGGACAACTCGCTGCTGATACATACTCTGCTTCAGCAGTGGAGATGGAAACTGTATGCTGTTTCTTACTAGACCAACTAGTCAGCTTCCCCCCCAACAGTTGACATCCACCACTGGTACTTTTCCTATCTAACATGCAACCAGCATAGTCAGAGTCTGAGTATGCAACTAAGTCAAAACTGGAGTCTTTGGGATACCAAAGACCCAGCGTGGAAGTACCTTTAAGATACTTAAAGATTCTCTTGACAGCGAGAAGGTGGGATTCCCTAGGAGATGCTTGATATCTTGCACATAAGCAAGTAGCAAACATGATATCAGGACGACTCGCTGTGAGATACATCAGTGAGCCAATCATACCCCGGTAGTGAGTGGGGTTCACATGCTTGCCATCAGGGTCATCATGGAGATTATTTGGAGGAGACATAGGAGTGGCCTTAGTAGTGACATTGGACATGTCAAACTTAGCCAGCATGTCTCGAATATACTTCTCCTGATTGATAAAAATGCCATTTGGGAGTTGGCGAATTTGAAGACCAAGAAAGAAGGTCAGCTCACCCATCATGCTCATCTCAAAATGAGAGGACATCAGTGAGCTGAACTTGGTGCAAAGTTTCTTGCTGGAGGATCCAAAGATGATGTCATCCACATATATCTGAACATAAAGGACATCAGCACCCTTTCTATAGATGAAGAGGGTGCTGTCAATGGACCCTCGCTGAAACTTATTAGAAAGAAGAAATTCAGAGAGAGTGTCATACCAAGCTCTGGGAGCTTGTTTAAGACCATAGAGTGCCTTATAAAGACGATAGACATGGTGTGGCTTGGCTGGATCTTCAAAACCAGGTGGCTGCTTAACATAAACTTCCTCATCGAGTTTTCCATTTAGGAAAGCACTCTTTACATCCATTTGATATACTGTGAAGTTTCTGTAAGCAACATGTGCCAAGAATAAGCGAATTGCTTCTAGACGGGCCACTGGTGCAAATGTTTCATCATAATCGACACCTTCTTCTTGAAGATATCCTTGTGCAACCAGCCTAGCCTTGTTACGTGTAACAACACCATCTTCGTCCATTTTGTTCCTATAAACCCATTTAGTTCCAATGGGTTCTTTGTCAGCAGGTAGAGGAACAAGAAACCAGACATGCTGTCTTTGGAACTGGGTAAGTTCCTCTTGCATGGCCTCTACCCAAGAAGGATCAGCCATTGCTTCTCCTATATTCTTGGGAGTGATCATGGACAAGAAATTGACATAGAGACAAGTGTTTCTTGTCGCTGACCGAGTAATGATCCCTTGAGAAGGATCACCAATGACTTGGTGAGCTGGATAATTAGATGTCCATTTAAGTGCTGGAACACTTGAAGAACCTAGTTGATTATCAGCGGAAGCTTGAGAGATGGGAACAGAAGAGAGATCATTATAAGAAGAGAAGTCAATGGTAAGAATGGGTTCAGAGGGTGTGTGATCAGCTGAGCCATTCGACTGAGTTGAGTTATCATTGATGTTGGAGTCATCAGCTGACTCCATGTCATCAGCATTAGCTGATGCATCATGAAACTCCTCCTCAGCAGAATCATCAGCATGCACATCATCAGCCAGTGATCTAGGTTTGGCTGATGCAGCATGGATTGATCTTAAGATAGGCTCAACTGGCTCAATCGAGTAGATATGAGCAGCAACTTGCTCTTGTTCAGCATCAGCTGAACTATCCTGTGTGGCATGCTGATTATTATCAGGCAGCGAGCAAGAAGCATCAACAAATGAGTCAGCTTCCTCAGTAAGAGGATCAGCGAGTTCATTGAAAATGACTTCAGATGAAGAAGGTTGGATGTCCTTCAGGGCAGATGAACTTTCATCAAAAGTAACATGAATGGATTCATCTACCTTTTGAAGGCGAGTATTGAATACTCTGAAGGCCTTGCTGATGGAAGAATAGCCTAGAAAGTAGCCATCATCAGCCTTAGGATCAAATTTACCTAGGTGATCCTTGTTGTTTAAGATGAAAACAGGACATCCAAAGACATGGAAGTATTTTATTTGAGGTTTCTTGCCTTTTAGTACCTCATAAGCTGTCTTGTCATGTCTTTTGACAATGAGACATCTGTTTTGGGTATGACAAGCAGTGCTGACAGCTTCTGCCCAGAATTTACTAGGCAAAGAAGATTCACTGAGCATGGTACGTGCTGCCTCTATTAGTGTTCTATTTCTTCTTTCAGCAACACCATTTTGCTCAGGAGTTCTAGTAGAAGAAAAGTTTTGTGAGATCCCTTGATCAGCACAAAAGGATTCAAGAGTGTGGTTTCTGAACTCAGTACCATGATCGCTCCTGAGTTCTTTAACCCTTATGCTGTTGAGATTTTCCATTTTCTTGATGAAATTGATAATCTCTTCAGCAACATCACTCTTGGAACGAAGAAAAATAGTCCAAGTGTATCGTGAATATTCATCCACAATTACTAAAGTGTATCTGCTACCCTTTAGACTTTGGATATTCACTGGACCAAAAAGGTCCATGTGAAGAAGATGAAAGCAACCCTTTATAGAATTGGCTTGCTTTGTCTTAAAAGTAGATCTATGGCTTTTACCTTTTTCACAAGCACCACAGAGTCTGTCTTTTTCAAAAGAGAGATGCGGAAGGCCACGGACAAGGTTCTTTTGTGCCACAACCAATTGAGTTCAGCTGCTGACTTGGCAAAGAAACAAGTCTCACTGTCAGTCTTGACAGGAGTGAAGTCAACAAGATAGACATCTCGTTTTCTTGGAGCAACCAAGACAACTTCCTTGTTTACATTGACAACAGTGCCTTGATGCTTATCAAGAATCACTTTGTAGTCAGCATCACAAAGTTGACTTATGCTGATAAGGTTATGTTTCAACCCATTTACATAAGCAACCTTGGTGAACTTAATGAGACCATTAGAGAGAAGACCATATCCTTCAGTTTGTCCAGTGGAGTTATCACCAAACACTACAGTAGGGCCAGCAGCCTCTACGTAGTTATCCAGCAGGGTCTTTGAGCCAGTCATGTATTTTGAACAGCCACTGTCCAAGTACCACACACCTTTTCCCAGCGAGCCCTGCATGGATATAATAGAAGGATTTAGATGGGTTCACTATTAAACTCGCTGATGGCAAGATCAGCAGAGTTAAAAGGAACAGCTTCAGAGTTTTCCTCTTCAGCTTGAGTAGAAGGATAAGGAGGAAGAGAATCTCGAGGAAAGGTGCCATAAGATGATTCATCACCATCGAATGGTGTTATAGTGCTGCCACTATCAAGGAAGGTCATGTTGCTGACAACATTTGTATCACTGAACTCAACTATGATAGCTGGTTCACCAAATTCATTGGGTATAACCCTTTGTGAATGAGGAATAGATACATGCTGTGCTGATATGAAGTCAGCAATGTTTTCCTAAGTGAGAATAGTTGCATCTCCAACACTGTTTTCAGGTTCAGCAAAGAGAGAGCTCTCGCTGACCATAGTGGAGGAGGAAGCAGCAGTTGAGGAAGGAGGATTGGGTTGAATGACAACTTCAGGAGCATCCCTGGAATTGTCTTCATCACATTCAGAGGCAACATGACCTCTGCTGCCACATAGGTAGCATTTTTTACCAGAGGTGTTGCCCTTTTGGTTCTGAATGAAGAATTCCTTCAGTTGAGAAGAGAGATCATTAACTCGCTGAGTGAGCTCGTTAATTTGAGGGTCAGAGGAGGAAGATGCCCTTTTCTTTTGCTTTGACTTATGCTTGTGCTTAAGTGTCAGCTGAGGCATCTTAGGAGCAGGACCCAAAATGGACTTTCCATTTGGATCCTGAGATTGAGAAGTAGAGGGATTTTGTGATCCCTTAACTACACTCCAAGCTTGTTTGACAGCAGGATGAGAGGAAGAAGAAGGACCCTGCTGCTGAGACTGATGCATTCTTTTGGGAGTGATCGGTCTTGATTGCTGATTAGGAGTAGCTGACCTCATTTTCCTATGAGGTAGATACTCCCTCTTTGGAGTAGTGGATCTCACTTGCTGATGTGGCAAGTGTCCTCTCTGAGGAGTGACAGGTCTTACTTGCTGATGTGGCAAGTATCCTCTTTGAGGAGTTGTAGACCTATTTTGAGAATGAGGCATTCTTCCTCTTTGAGGAGTACTGTGCCTCATCTTAGAGGGAACAAGCATAGATTGGGGTGCCTGCTGATGGTGCTGTATATCAGCAGGTCTGGCCTGGGAAGGTCCTACTTGCTGATATCTAGCATCACTGAACCTGACACGTCTTTTCATAAGACGCTCATGCTGATCAGCTTTACTGTCAGCATGGGCAGGAGCTTGCTGAGAAGATGAAGTAGAAGGTTGAGAGACAACTTGTTGAGGTTGCTGACCAACAGAATTAGCACGCTGAGGCGTGCTGTAGTCATAAGGGACAACAACTTTGCTTCTTTTGAAGGGTTCAGCAGCTTTGATAGTAAGCTGCTGAGGAGCGACAGGTTTAAAACCATCACTACCAATATCACCTTCAAAAATTCCCTAGAAGAGTATTGAACTCTTCCTTCATTTGGCATCATGCCAATAATGGGAAGATGAGGATATGGATTACTAGTGCTTGCTGAAGAGCTTGCACCATTTGCCTCAGTAGAGGCAGATGGGTCGCTGGAAGAGAAGAAGTTGAACCAGCGTCCATTTCAGTGTGGTAATCATTAAGACCTCTAATGAAGTACCATTTCTTCATCTCCTCAGGAGACATAACTGCTGATGGAGGGATGGAAATTTCAGGTTTCACATCATCAGCGAACAAGTCAGAGAGTGTGGCAGCGGCCTCAAAGTCACCGCCTATGACTGCCTGGACTTGAGCAGGGACTTGTTCGTTTAAGCACTTGTGATGAAACCTGGAAGCTTTTGACCAGGAGGTCACAATCTTCTTAAGGTTGGCAACTTCAAGCTTGAGTTTTTCATTTTCAAGCTGAACCTTTTGTGCCAGCAACTCATGAGATTGGAGTTCAACATGAACATTCCTTAGCTCATTGAGTTTTTCAGATTTTTCACTTAACTCTGAGCAGACAGAGTCAAGTTTGGATTGGATCTCAGCTCGTATTGATTCAACGAACTGGATATCACAAGACAAGGATTCAAAGATTTTAGTTTTATCTTCATCAGAGGCAGCTGAATAGGCACATACCTTTTTGATGGTGACGTTTACCCACTGACTGAGGAGACTTGGTCTTTTGTCAGTGCATCGCCATCAGCAAGTGCCATCAGGCACATGGCATCCACATATTCTTCACTGTCTGAATCATCTGATTCAGCCCAGTCGTGCTCTTCAGCCACCAGCCATTTTGCTGGTGTTTTGGCCTCCTCCATTTCGGCCACCTTTGCTTTGAGCTGATAGTATTTGTTCCTGTACTCATCAGCAGGTTTAGAAGGGTTAGTTTTAGGAGCAGCAGGAGTTGGATAGCAACTCTGCACTCCTTTTGGTAGTGTCCCTTCCTACCACATCTCCAGCACTCTTCTTGAGATTTGTCAACAAGAGGCTTATAGGGAGCAACCGACTTACGGTTGTTCCATTTTCTGGAGTACCTCTTTCCAGCGACAAGGGCAAATTCCATGAAGTCGCTGAACATCTCTTGTTTCTCTTCAACATCAAGATCATTAACAAGAGATTGAATAGGAGGTGGAAGATTTGAAGGGCTGGCACCAATATTAAGGTTATTGGGCTCAGCAGAGACAAGGGCAAGGGGGTCAGTCACAGAGTAAGCAGAAGAAATTGTAGAAGAAGAAGAAGAAGAACCAGCACTTCGTCGTGCATCAACAGCTGCTCTTAGGTTTTGAGCAAGAGCTCTTTCTTCAAATTGAAGCATACCAAAGAGAGACTCAAGATCAAGATCTTGAAGTCGCTTTGTGGTTCTAAGGATTTGTCTCAATCCTTGCCATTTGATAGGGAGACTATCAATGAACTTGTGACACACCTCAAAATTATCATGGGTGATGCCAGCATTCGTCATATCATTCAGCAACCCTTTGAATCGGGTGTAAGTGCTGTCAAGACGTTCATCAGGAAGAGAAAAGAAATTTTCATAAGCACGTTTTAGGTCAATCTTTTTGGTAGCAATTGTATCAGCAGAACCTTCATATAAGCTACACAATCGATCCCAGACTTGTTTAGAGGTGGGATACTTTATGACGAGTTTCATGATATCAGTGGGAAGAGTAGTGATAATCATGTTTTTGAGTCTAGCATCTAGATTTACTAGCCTCCTCTCGTCATCAGTCCATTGTACCTCTGGTTTGACCATGTCAATCACAATCTCAGGAGCATCAGCAGTTGCTCCTGGTGTTCTTTGTACCAGAGTGGGTACATATGGACCTATGGTCAGAATGGTCATAAGGTAGGGTTCAACACCCACAATGTGAAGTAACATTCTTTCCTTCCAAGATCCAAAGTCATCATGCTCGAATCTTGGAGGAATAGACACATAACCAAAGTCACGTGTATTCACAAGGGTGGGTACAACAGTCATACTCTTGTTTTTAAGAAAGAATTAGAAGGTAAAGATAAAGAAAGAAAAGAAAAGAAAAGAACAATACAGAACTTAATTAAAATACAAGTATGCAAACAGATCTTGTTTCAATAGATTAGAAACAGAGGCTCTGATACCACTTGACAGTCCATGATTTGCAATACTTATATTAAATTAACTAGACAAGAAAGTAAATAGAAAGTAAAGAACAAGAACAAGAGTAAAGTTCAAGTATAAGAAACTATGCAAGTCTAATCATATGTATCATTGATTAAACAGTGAATACATGGTCAATATTACAACTTGTCTTACAAGAAAATACATGAACATACAATTGTTAAGCTTTAGACTAACTAGAAAACTTAAACAATTACAAGAGAAAATAAGTGACACACACTTAATGGTGACAAACACAAAGTGTTTGTATTGCGGCTGTGTTGCTTTATATAGGGGAGGAATTAGGGCAACACAGCCTTGTCTTGATGGTGATAGGATGGTGGTTGTCGAGATCTCATTGGCTTGAAGTACTTGCGACAGACGCCCTTTGTCTTCTTTACCAAATCGGGTATGAGAGAGAAACCCTTCTCTTTTGGTCCACCTGCATCTTTACCTTACAAGGTAAAATACAGTTGGAGGAACCACCATGTGACTTTTTGTCTTCTTCTGATTTGAATTCTTCCCGCCTTGACTTACAATTTGGAAAGAAACCATCCGCTGTGAAGAGTCACTGGACTCGCTGATGACTTGCTGATGAAACATATCAGCGACTAAGT
>CM067168.1:128879189-128887356 GCA_034093135.1 Erigeron breviscapus | reverse complement strand
TTCCAGATGACCTTCCCCAGTTTCCTGGATGGGTACATTAGTTGGTGGATCAGATACCGAAGTATCTTCACCAGGGATAGATGTAATTGGGTTGCTTCAGTTATGGTTGCTCTATCCTCAACCACAACATTAGACGAACTGGAGGGTCCCTCATTATTTTGAGGCCCGCCCAGTTGCTTTCTGACTCACCTTCAATAGGTGCATCAGTTGAAGCGAATGCCAGTTGCATTCGTTCTGGAATTTCGACCTCTCCAGCTTCAGATACTAGAGAGTCGAAATTCCTTAGCATATCTGGAGCAGTGTACGGTGAATCTGTACTATTATAAGCTTCTCTGCCCAGAATATGCTTAAAACAAAGAGAGAGGAACCTTGAAAAGGGGATACACACACCCCTTGTGCCCTTCAGCTTTTGTACCAGGCTTCTAAACAGAATATCTGCAAAGTCCACTCTTAATCCGTTCCACAAGCAGTAAGCCATTTCTGCTTGTGAGGAGTTAATCTGGTCAAGTCCACCAGAACTAGGATAAGCCCAATACAAACTTCTGGATGGCCTGAGACTCGGTACCCACCAAATGAGGAATGAGGGTAGACAACTCTTGAAATCGTCTAACATAGCCCTTGTAATCGGCTCCGTCCATGCTGAGATTAGCAAACTCAATGGTCAAGTTTTGTAGTTCATAGGGAGGACAAAACTTTTCCTTTACTTTGTTCTTGAAATCGATCCATTCCAAGTTATAAGTCCGCCCCAAAGTTATCTCTTGGTTCCACCAACTCAAGGCGTCATTTTTAAACATGCCGGATGCATAAGAAATCCGGTCGTCATATATGCAATGACTTCTTTCAATCACTGCCTCGATCTCTTCAAACCACCTTATACACTCTGTGGGACCGCCTCTTCCATTAAACTCCGGCGCCCCACAACTTTTAAAGTCTTTAAATATACACCCCTGTCGGTATCCTCCCTGTTGATTATACATGGGTATACGGTTATCCACTCTCACTGGTCCCTCTTCTTCGTTTTCCACATCCTGAGGTTGAGCATTTTCATTATTTACATTTTCCGGGGCTTCATTGTTTTGAGCCACATTGTTCTGCCCAAGACTTGCCGTGACTTGAGCAATAATGGTTGGCATGATACCGGCAACCGTTTGAGCGATTAACTCAGCCAAGTTTGGCTCAGGAACTTCACCACGACCCCTTCCTTGGCCCCTACCACGACCTCTACCACGGCCCCTACCTCTACCTCCTTGTACTCCGGTTGAGCTTCCGGTTGAGGTTCTTCCGGTTCAGCCCTATAGTTCGTTCCGGCTCTCCTTGGTCTCACCATTTCTATAAAGCAAGTGACACGTTGACCCTAGAGTTAGTCTCAAATGCTCACATGTTAGTCACACAAGTAGTCAATGCTCTCATACCGATACCACATACTCATTTCATATTATTAAGCTAAGGCAAGAGTGCTAGATCTATGAGATTGTTACTTAGCATATCATTATGTCAATTTCATTACAATCGTTCATTATTAATTCAAGTAATCATGCTTAATACATCATAAAATCAAACAATTAACACCAATGGGTTAAGTATAATCTGAATTCGATATGCTCTTCAGTGGGATTCATATACAACATATCCTCTTCAGTGGGATTCATATACAACATATCCTCTTCAGTGGGATTCATATACAACATATCCTCTTCAGTGGGATTCATATACAACATATCCTCTTCAGTGGGATTCATATACAACATATCCTCTTCAGTGGGATTCATATACAACATATCCTCTTCAGTGGGATTCATATACAACATATCCTCTTCAGTGGGATTCATATACAACATATCCTCTTCAGTGGGATTCATATACAACATATCCTCTTCAGTGGGATTCATATACAACATATCCTCTTCAGTGGGATTCATATACAACATATCCTCTTCAGTGGGATTCATATACAACATATCCTCTTCAGTGGGATTCATATACAACATATCCTCTTCAGTGGGATTCATATACAACATATCCTCTTCAGTGGGATTCATATACAACATATCCTCTTCAGTGGGATTCATATACAACATATCCTCTTCAGTGGGATTCATATACAACATATCCTCTTCAGTGGGATTCATATACAACATATCCTCTTCAGTGGGATTCATATACAACATATCCTCTTCAGTGGGATTCATATACAACATATCCTCTTCAGTGGGATTCATATACAACATATCCTCTTCAGTGGGATTCATATACAACATATCCTCTTCAGTGGGATTCATATACAACATATCCTCTTCAGTGGGATTCATATACAACATATCCTCTTCAGTGGGATTCATATACAACATATCCTCTTCAGTGGGATTCATATACAACATATCCTCTTCAGTGGGATTCATATACAACATATCCTCTTCAGTGGGATTCATATACAACATATCCTCTTCAGTGGGATTCATATACAACATATCCTCTTCAGTGGGATTCATATACAACATATCCTCTTCAGTGGGATTCATATACAACATATCCTCTTCAGTGGGATTCATATACAACATATCCTCTTCAGTGGGATTCATATACAACATATCCTCTTCAGTGGGATTCATATACAACATATCCTCTTCAGTGGGATTCATATACAACATATCCTCTTCAGTGGGATTCATATACAACATATCCTCTTCAGTGGGATTCATATACAACATATCCTCTTCAGTGGGATTCATATACAACATATCCTCTTCAGTGGGATTCATATACAACATATCCTCTTCAGTGGGATTCATATACAACATATCCTCTTCAGTGGGATTCATATACAACATATCCTCTTCAGTGGGATTCATATACAACATATCCTCTTCAGTGGGATTCATATACAACATATCCTCTTCAGTGGGATTCATATACAACATATCCTCTTCAGTGGGATTCATATACAACATATCCTCTTCAGTGGGATTCATATACAACATATCCTCTTCAGTGGGATTCATATACAACATATCCTCTTCAGTGGGATTCATATACAACATATCCTCTTCAGTGGGATTCATATACAACATATCCTCTTCAGTGGGATTCATATACAACATATCCTCTTCAGTGGGATTCATATACAACATATCCTCTTCAGTGGGATTCATATACAACATATCCTCTTCAGTGGGATTCATATACAACATATCCTCTTCAGTGGGATTCATATACAACATATCCTCTTCAGTGGGATTCATATACAACATATCCTCTTCAGTGGGATTCATATACAACATATCCTCTTCAGTGGGATTCATATACAACATATCCTCTTCAGTGGGATTCATATACAACATATCCTCTTCAGTGGGATTCATATACAACATATCCTCTTCAGTGGGATTCATATACAACATATCCTCTTCAGTGGGATTCATATACAACATATCCTCTTCAGTGGGATTCATATACAACATATCCTCTTCAGTGGGATTCATATACAACATATCCTCTTCAGTGGGATTCATATACAACATATCCTCTTCAGTGGGATTCATATACAACATATCCTCTTCAGTGGGATTCATATACAACATATCCTCTTCAGTGGGATTCATATACAACATATCCTCTTCAGTGGGATTCATATACAACATATCCTCTTCAGTGGGATTCATATACAACATATCCTCTTCAGTGGGATTCATATACAACATATCCTCTTCAGTGGGATTCATATACAACATATCCTCTTCAGTGGGATTCATATACAACATATCCTCTTCAGTGGGATTCATATACAACATATCCTCTTCAGTGGGATTCATATACAACATATCCTCTTCAGTGGGATTCATATACAACATATCCTCTTCAGTGGGATTCATATACAACATATCCTCTTCAGTGGGATTCATATACAACATATCCTCTTCAGTGGGATTCATATACAACATATCCTCTTCAGTGGGATTCATATACAACATATCCTCTTCAGTGGGATTCATATACAACATATCCTCTTCAGTGGGATTCATATACAACATATCCTCTTCAGTGGGATTCATATACAACATATCCTCTTCAGTGGGATTCATATACAACATATCCTCTTCAGTGGGATTCATATACAACATATCCTCTTCAGTGGGATTCATATACAACATATCCTCTTCAGTGGGATTCATATACAACATATCCTCTTCAGTGGGATTCATATACAACATATCCTCTTCAGTGGGATTCATATACAACATATCCTCTTCAGTGGGATTCATATACAACATATCCTCTTCAGTGGGATTCATATACAACATATCCTCTTCAGTGGGATTCATATACAACATATCCTCTTCAGTGGGATTCATATACAACATATCCTCTTCAGTGGGATTCATATACAACATATCCTCTTCAGTGGGATTCATATACAACATATCCTCTTCAGTGGGATTCATATACAACATATCCTCTTCAGTGGGATTCATATACAACATATCCTCTTCAGTGGGATTCATATACAACATATCCTCTTCAGTGGGATTCATATACAACATATCCTCTTCAGTGGGATAGATACACAACATAAGCTCACATCCTCTTCAGTGGGATGTATACGATACTTATGCATCAAACAACATCCATACATCACAAGTCCATCAATCATCAAACACCAAACTAAAATAAACTATACGTACATACACTTAGGAGGATTCTACTTTCTTCGAATCCTAGATGCTTATATATAGGGTCACCCGCAGCCTTCCCACCACATCTAGAACCCAACGAAGGCATAACCGACTTCCATGTATGCACGTCTATCCTAGCAGTAATAATAATAATAACAATAATAATAATATATATATATATATCGCAATCCTCTACCAAAATCAATCATAACTACATTGCACATACATTTCATACGACTTTACTTTTAAGGAATCATAGATGCTTATATATAGGGTCACCCGCAGCCTTCCCACCACATCTACAACTCATTAAAGGTATCATCGTCTTCCATGTATGCACAACATTACTAATCACAGTATCAATTCACTACAAGATCATAAGGTGTAAAGCAACCGCGTATAACAAATGAGTACGCGAATTATTAATCGTCAGATCATGTATCATACGTATGTAATATCGTAATGTATATCAAATGCGTATCAATAACGTCACCAATGCAACAATAAAAATATGATTGAGTGTGCACCGCACAAGTCAAGTATAACAAAGCGTATATGAATATCCAACACATTCTAAACATCCAACAATTCCTCTAAACAATGCGTACATCCACTTCGGAGGGTTTTACTTTCATCACATTATAGATGCTTATGTATAGGGTCGTCCGCAGCCTTCCCACCACATCTAAAACCTTTTGAAAGTAAAACCGACCTCTATGTATACACTACTATCCTAATTTATTTAACAATATCACAATCTCATACAAACCCATCGAGCACTAAAGCAAAACTATCCATCATTCATCCAATGCCACCAACTAGACATTTTGTACGTGAGTAAAATCAAACAACACCAACAATCATTTACAAACACAAATAACAAGTAATCACATAAGTTTACACTTTTCAGCCCGAATCTCAAGCGAGTAGGGAACTACGGAACTCACCTTGATTTCCAAGCAAAACGACAAGTTAATATCGAGTTATAAATGTCCAACGACCGCCACGAGCCCACAACCTATAAATAATATATCATGGTGTCATCAAAATCAACTCTATAACCCTACACAAGTTGGTTAAGTAAGTTTGAGTCGCGCCAAAGTCCCACAACGCCTTAATGGCCCTCCCGAGCGTGAACTATAACACTTTGACCCGACATTTTTAGAAATGGAAAAGGATTCAGATCAAAAGAACTTTACCATGAGAAAGTAGACTCTCTCACGATTCCAACGATAGGTCATATGACTTATTTGGACTTACGGATCAAAAGTTATTGACATTTGAAAAACGACGCGCAAACTTTCCAGCTTCTAACCACTGCGCCGCAGTGAGCCTTTGCCAAGCTCACTGCGCCGCAGTGGGCTAGCCAAGAACTGACCAGACCTTAGCCACTGCGCCGCAGTGGGCTAGGCCTAAGCCACTGCGCCGCAGTGGCCCTTTTCTGGCCAGAACCACAAGCAGCAGCAGCAGCAACAACAACAACCCAAAACCCTTAAACTCGACCCAAACCAACTCAAATCGATTTGTAGGAACTTGTAACTTAGTTTGAAGCATAAATAAACATCATTAATCATAAATAAACATAACCCAATCCGCATATCCGACCAAAACATCAAAATCACACCAAAACCTTCAAACCCTAATTGAAACCCTAATTTGACCCAAAACAAGATTTAAGCCAATTTAGGACTTGTAAATGTTCAAGATGACTAGAAATGCATGAACAAACATAAATAGAAGTAAATGGGATGAATTTGACTTACCAAAACCTTCACCTAGTCTCTAACCCGAATTTGACCCGAAATGGCTAGAAATCTTGCACTTTGAAACCCAAATTTTTGATATGTTGTTAAGATGAGGTTGATGATGAAAACCCCAAACAAAATCTTGCTTAATTCCCAATATATGAGATAGAAATCTAGAGAGAGAGAGAGGTATGTGTTTGTGTGTGTTTCTTGGAGGAGAAAAGAGAGAAAGAGAAGAGAAATGAAAGAGGGAAACAAGAGATAAGGAGAGGATTGGGTCTTGGGTGGCTGGTGGGTCGTGGACTACCCACGGGCCGACCCGTTTCTCATCCCAAGCCAAGTTACAATCGTTAGGCATTTAAACACCGATCAAAACACATTATTGACCCAAATACGACACGTTGCCATTTAATTCACGAAACGACCCAAATAGCTTCCACATTGTCATTTAATCACCAAAACGACCCGAATACTTCATTAACCTGTATTGTTAGTCATACTACACGTAAAGTCAACGGGTCAAAATTCACGGATGTTACAACCCAAGTCATTTCGGGTCACAAATCGGATTAAAACTAAAAATAGGTTTTTTGTAGGGTTTAATGAATTAAAACCTATTTTTGATCTTGAAATCTATGTTTGAAGTGAAATCTTAGAATGGGTTGTGTTCATTTGAGTTTGTTTATGTCCAGATGTGTGGATTTAAGCTTGAAATCGGGTCCTAGATCCTCCTTGGTCGTTTATGGAGTCAAAATGAGTGTTTTGGGGGTGTTTGGCTCATGCTGGTGCTGAACTGGGTAGGTTGTGGTGCAACTAGTCAAGTTGCGGCGCAACTTAAATGTCTGTTTTTAGGTTGCGGCATAACCTTAAGTTGCGGCGCAATTGGGGGCTTTAATCACTTAACTTTTTCCTAGCTTCAGTTCTAGCATCCTAGGATCGTCCCGACCTTTCCGGAATGTCCTCTTATGACCTTATTGGTGCCCTACACAAGACAAACTATTCGTTCAAAGTCGTGAGTCACTTTTGAAACGAAACTTGAGATACTAACTCAAACTATATACATTTATATATATATCTTTTGATCCGTAAGTCCAATCGAGTCATATGACCTATCATTGGAATCGTATGAGAGTCTAGTTTCTTGTGATAACATTCATGAGAGATGAATCTTCCTACATTTCTAAAAATGTCGAGTCAAAGTATCTTGTTTCTTACTCGGTAAAGTTGTAGAAGCGTTTATGAGTTTGTGACTCGACTTAAACTTGCGGAGCCAACTTGTTTAAGATTGTAGAGTTGACATTTATGGTATTATGATGTACATTGATAGGTTGTGGACGTGTGGAGCCCAATACTCGCTTATAATCTTATATTAACAATACTAGCTTCTTTTGCCGAACAAGGTGAGTTCCGTAGCTCCCTACTCATTTGAGATTCGGGCTGAAAAGTGTAAACATACGTGCTTTATTGTTTGAGTGATTGGTTGATTTTCTTGATTTACCATCCGTCTTATTGTTTGATTTGTTTGTTAACAAATTGATAGATATAATGACACGCTAGATTGATTCATGTATGATTGTGATAATGGTTGATTAATTTAGGATAGTAGTACATACATGGAAGTCGGTTATGCCTTCATAGGGTTTTAGATGTGGTGGGAAGGCTGCGGGTGACCCTATACATAAGCATCTAGGACTCGTTGAAAGTAGAATCCTCCGAAGTGTATGTACGTATTGTTTAGGCTATTGGTTGATT
>CM067168.1:128796689-128874189 GCA_034093135.1 Erigeron breviscapus | reverse complement strand
AATTTTGGTTTACTATAAAATTTTCTAATTCAAGATGTGATAAATTTGTTTTGTAGACAATTCCATCTGGATTTGTTGAATTATATCAGTTGTATAATTTCAACAAAGTAGTAATAAACGATGGTCATTTGGAGTATTTTGGTGAACTGGGAAAGAAGAAATATATTGGTAAACGGAATCGTGCAAATCATGTTGTTTGCTCCTTAGATTGGAAAAAGTTATTGTCTGAAAATGGAATTCAAGTTGGAGAAATGCTCAGGTTTGAACTAAACTTGGATGAATGCAACGGTAAAACTTGTTATTTTATGGTGTGTTAAAATTATGACTCTTTAATGTATTTATAATATCTAGAAATGTAAGACTAAGTTTGTAAAATATATTGTGATTTGGGAAGGCATACTTTTCTTCCAAGTACATTTTTGCTGAGTTACGCTGATAATTCAAGCAACATATCTAACTTCAGTTATATTTTTTTATCATTTAAATTCGGATATCTTAATTTAACTAATGATTATTAAGATGATTAGTAATAAATGAATGAAATTATTTAACTTCAATGAGATAAAAACATTTAATGAGAAACTAATAGTAAAAATCAGATTGTAGTAAGAATAAAATTATAACAGGATGACTAATTCATAGTCTAGATTGAGAATAAACTAAAAAAAAAAAAAAAAAAAAAAAAAAAAAAAAAAAAAAAAAAAAAAAAAAAAAAAAAAAAAAAAAAAAAAAAAAAAAAAAAAAAAAAAAAAAAAAAAAAAAAAAAAAAAAAAAAAAAAAAAAAAAAAAAAAAAAAAAAAAAAAAAAAAAAAAAAAAAAAAAAAAAAAAAAAAAAAAAAAAAAAAAAAAAAAAAAAAAAAAAAAAAAAAAAAAAAAAAAAAAAAAAAAAAAAAAAAAAAAAAAAAAAAAAAAAAAAAAAAAAAAAAAAAAAAAAAAAAAAAAAAAAAAAAAAAAAAAAAAAAAAAAAAAAAAAAAAAAAAAAAAAAAAAAAAAAAAAAAAAAAAAAAAAAAAAAAAAAAAAAAAAAAAAAAAAAAAAAAAAAAAAAAAAAAAAAAAAAAAAAAAAAAAAAAAAAAAAAAAAAAAAAAAAAAAAAAAAAAAAAAAAAAAAAAAAAAAAAAAAAAAAAAAAAAAAAAAAAAAAAAAAAAAAAAAAAAAAAAAAAAAAAAAAAAAAAAAAAAAAAAAAAAAAAAAAAAAAAAAAAAAAAAAAAAAAAAAAAAAAAAAAAAAAAAAAAAAAAAAAAAAAAAAAAAAAAAAAAAAAAAAAAAAAAAAAAAAAAAAAAAAAAAAAAAAAAAAAAAAAAAAAAAAAAAAAAAAAAAAAAAAAAAAAAAAAAAAAAAAAAAAAAAAAAAAAAAAAAAAAAAAAAAAAAAAAAAAAAAAAAAAAAAAAAAAAAAAAAAAAAAAAAAAAAAAAAAAAAAAAAAAAAAAAAAAAAAAAAAAAAAAAAAAAAAAAAAAAAAAAAAAAAAAAAAAAAAAAAAAAAAAAAAAAAAAAAAAAAAAAAAAAAAAAAAAAAAAAAAAAAAAAAAAAAAAAAAAAAAAAAAAAAAAAAAAAAAAAAAAAAAAAAAAAAAAAAAAAAAAAAAAAAAAAAAAAAAAAAAAAAAAAAAAAAAAAAAAAAAAAAAAAAAAAAAAAAAAAAAAAAAAAAAAAAAAAAAAAAAAAAAAAAAAAAAAAAAAAAAAAAAAAAAAAAAAAAAAAAAAAAAAAAAAAAAAAAAAAAAAAAAAAAAAAAAAAAAAAAAAAAAAAAAAAAAAAAAAAAAAAAAAAAAAAAAAAAAAAAAAAAAAAAAAAAAAAAAAAAAAAAAAAAAAAAAAAAAAAAAAAAAAAAAAAAAAAAAAAAAAAAAAAAAAAAAAAAAAAAAAAAAAAAAAAAAAAAAAAAAAAAAAAAAAAAAAAAAAAAAAAAAAAAAAAAAAAAAAAAAAAAAAAAAAAAAAAAAAAAAAAAAAAAAAAAAAAAAAAAAAAAAAAAAAAAAAAAAAAAAAAAAAAAAAAAAAAAAAAAAAAAAAAAAAAAAAAAAAAAAAAAAAAAAAAAAAAAAAAAAAAAAAAAAAAAAAAAAAAAAAAAAAAAAAAAAAAAAAAAAAAAAAAAAAAAAAAAAAAAAAAAAAAAAAAAAAAAAAAAAAAAAAAAAAAAAAAAAAAAAAAAAAAAAAAAAAAAAAAAAAAAAAAAAAAAAAAAAAAAAAAAAAAAAAAAAAAAAAAAAAAAAAAAAAAAAAAAAAAAAAAAAAAAAAAAAAAAAAAAAAAAAAAAAAAAAAAAAAAAAAAAAAAAAAAAAAAAAAAAAAAAAAAAAAAAAAAAAAAAAAAAAAAAAAAAAAAAAAAAAAAAAAAAAAAAAAAAAAAAAAAAAAAAAAAAAAAAAAAAAAAAAAAAAAAAAAAAAAAAAAAAAAAAAAAAAAAAAAAAAAAAAAAAAAAAAAAAAAAAAAAAAAAAAAAAAAAAAAAAAAAAAAAAAAAAAAAAAAAAAAAAAAAAAAAAAAAAAAAAAAAAAAAAAAAAAAAAAAAAAAAAAAAAAAAAAAAAAAAAAAAAAAAAAAAAAAAAAAAAAAAAAAAAAAAAAAAAAAATCATCCAAATCCACTTGAAAGCTATGATTGCAACACGTTAAAGATCAAATTCTATAGAGTTAACAAGATAATCGTGAAAGGATAAAAATGCTCGCGTGGTACCACCAACCGCTCGCAAATCACCCAAACACCTAAGTTGCTAGTTTAATTACCCAAGCCGGTACCACCAATGTAACACCCCAAGCCGAGGCTCGGAATATCACGGAAAATACATAGCACCAGGTGGAATTACAATAGAACAAACTAAATGCAATTATAGATTCGGTGAATGTAACATCCCGAACTTTTATTTAACGTTTGACTAATGCCGTTAAGTCAATTTGGGGTGTCGTTAAGTCTTTACTTAATATTTGAATGTAGTTATAATATCTAGAAATGTAAGATAGTTTAAAATATATTGGTAAACGGAATCGTGCAAATCATGTTGTTTGCTCCTTAGATTGGAAAAAGTTATTGTCTGAAAATGGAATTCAAGTTGGAGAAATGCTCAGGTTTGAACTAAACTTGGATGAATGCAACGGTAAAACTTGTTATTTTATGGTGTGTTAAAATTATGACTCTTTAATGTATTTATAATATCTAGAAATGTAAGACTAAGTTTGTAAAATATATTGGTAAACGGAATCGTGCAAATCATGTTGTTTGCTCCTTAGATTGGAAAAAGTTATTGTCTGAAAATGGAATTCAAGTTGGAGAAATGCTCAGGTTTGAACTAAACTTGGATGAATGCAACGGTAAAACTTGTTATTTTATGGTGTGTTAAAATTATGACTCTTTAATGTATTTATAATATCTAGAAATGTAAGACTAAGTTTGTAAAATATATTGTGATTTGGGAAGGCATACTTTTCTTCCAAGTACATTTTTGCTGAGTTACGCTGATAATTCAAGCAACATATCTAACTTCAGTTATATTTTTTTATCATTTAAATTCGGATATCTTAATTTAACTAATGATTATTAAGATGATTAGTAATAAATGAATGAAATTATTTAACTTCAATGAGATAAAAACATTTAATGAGAAACTAATAGTAAAAATCAGATTGTAGTAAGAATAAAATTATAACAGGATGACTAATTCATAGTCTAGATTGAGAATAAACTAAAATGATCCAAACAATTTATATCGATACAATGAGATGTAATAATATTTGGAATCGTTTTTATACATAATATATAATAAGAGTTTTAAACAACACTTTTAAATACTCACACACAAAGTCTCTCTAATCTTTTCTTGATTTCTAAAGCAATTAATCTAGTTTTTGGGTCTAACGGTTGGGTATTTTGGTGTTGGAATCAATCAGCCATTTAGTCAAGCAGGTAATCATTGATTTATTGTTTGTATTTCAGATTTAGGGGTTGGTTAATTATGAAACAAATCTGATTAAGATGGGATTATGCAAGTAATTAGGGCTTAGATGGTGTTTTGGTCAATTAACGTGCTAAACGGAGTTAAACTGTAACATCCGCGGATTTTGACCCATTGACTTCACGTGAAATATGACTAACAAATAAGTTAAATGAAGTTTTGGGTCATTTTGATGATAATATGACAATGTGGGTTAATTGGGTCGTTTTGTGAACTAAATGACTAAGTGTTATATATTTGAGTCGATAATGTGTTCACCCGGTGTTTAAATGTAAAACGATTGTAATTTTGGCTTGAAAAGAGAAATGGGTCGACCCGTGGGTCGTACCCGACCCGGCTGCCCTTTTAGGTCCAAGATATTTTCATAAATATCTTTATCTATCTTTTTCTTCTTCTTTTCTTTCTCTTTTTCTCTCAAGAACACAAGACCATCCATCTTCTTCTTTTCTTCTTCTAGCAATCATTTGGTGTTCTTATAACTAAATTTAAGCTAGAATCATAATCATCATCTTCTTATTGTCGCCATCTTTGAAGAATCAAAGGCCAAGTTCTTACCATTTTACCCATTTTTGACCTAAATGCGGAATTGAGCACTAGGAAGAGTTTTGGTAAGTCTAAATCAACCCATTTACTTCTATTTATGTTTGTTCATGTGTTTCTAGTTGATTTGATATGATTTCGAGTCTTTAAAATTGTAAAATGGAGTTTTGGGTTAAATTAGGGTTAGGGTTAGGGTTAGGGTTTGATGAATTTGTGGATGATTTTGGTGTTTTGGTCGAATTTGTGGGTTGGGTTATGTGTATTTATGGTCATTGATGTTTAGTTATGCTTCAAAATGGGTTACAAATCGTTTTGGTGTGGTTGGGTTGAAATTGGGGTGTTTGGGTTCGTTTTGCTGCACTTGCAGCTGCTGGTCCTGGTGTGCAGGTTGTCCCACTGCGGCGCAGTGGGAGGGCATAGTCTCCACTGCGGCGCAGTGGATTCTCTCGGCCATTTTTGCTTCTTAGCCCACTGCGGACGCGGATCTAGCAACCGTGATTGCCCAAGCGGTGATAGACGCCATACCTACTATTGTAGCCCAAGTCACGTCAAGCCTTCAGAGAGGCAATGAAACGCTTGAAGCCGGAATAAATATGGACGATGAGAGGGTGTCAAGTAGAGCCTCATCAAAAAGGAAAGAAATTGGAGAATCTAGCGGGGCAAGGAAGGCGGGTAGGTTTGACCCCAATGACCATAATAAGGGTAGATTCGGAGCGGCGACGGGACTGGCGAGGAGGCCTTATAAGGGACCTCATCCCTTCTGTAACAATTGTAACAAGCATCATCCCGCGAATACCCAATGTGGAGCTTGTCTCAATTGTAATCGACTCGGGCATCTGGCAAGAGATTGTAGAGCTCCGAGAACGGGTCCAGTGAACGTAACCTCTGTTCGAGTCGTCCCTCCTCAAGGCAGTCAACAAAGAGGCGAGTGTTTTGGGTGTGGTAGTCGTACTCGCTACCATAATAAGTGCCCACAATGGACTGGACAACAAGATGAAGTGGCGAGGCCGGCAAGGAAAACTTATTTGGGACCTCACCCGCTATGTGGAAGATGCAACAGTCATCACTCCACCAACGTTCCATGTAGGGCGTGTTTCAAGTGCAACCAAGTTGGGCATATGTCCAGGAATTGTAAAACACCGAAAGCGGCGCCATTGGATCTGGTACCCCTTCAAATCATTTATCCTTCAGCCCACAACGACTCGGAAGCGGCGACAGGTACAATTCTTCTTCCTCGACCACTACAACTCAATGTTACTCGATTCTAGGGCCGATTTCAGTCTGCCTTCTCTTACTAGACTTCTTTCATTAATGAATGTCCGTAGGCTTAGATCTAGATCTCGATCCTCAAATGAATTGTGACGTGTTATATGGGTCTAGTTGAACAAATTGGTAATGAGGGTTGACTATAAATGATATTAAGATCTTCCTTAGCTCTATGTTTCTGGAAAAATTTGAACCTTGGAAATTTTAAAAATATAAATTGAATGACAGTAGTATATACGGGTAATGGTAATGGTAAAGGGTTATCTGAAAACGTCCTCATGTAACAGCAAAATTCTTAGGTTCCGAGTAAGTCTTCAAACTTGAGCGTCTTTAGAGCTACCTTCTTAAGAATCTGAAAAACTAACGCCGTCGCTGTCAACCTTGAGTCTCCCGAGGCTTTTCCGGACGACTCATCGGGCTTGTTCCATCTCGATGTCCTAAATTTCGTATATACTTAACTTTCTAACATCGCGCGCGTAGTCAAAACCCTTATAGACTTTTAGGGATGTAAATAAGCGAGTAGTGAAGGACCAGAAGGAAGATTGGAAGGAAAACGAATTGGAATGGACTTCGCCATGAAGCCGTTGACGACAAGAAGCGATCACGATACGACGAAACCAATGAAATTTGACAACTGGGCACGTTAGCATGTAGAAAAGTGGGTAGGTGCACGGAGAATTGATTTCTATTATTTCAGAGAAGGAAAGTCGCTTAACTCCTATTCAGGGAGCCATCTAATGGACGACGGGCATTCGAACCGACTTGAGACTTGATCGCGCGTAAAGAGTATGTGCTAATGACCAAAACGGAGATCTTATGCAATAACAAGGGTTAAATGAGTATTGAATGTCATCAACCAAAGCACTGAGTAGTGGAGATGTCACTCCCCACCGGATAAACCAAGGATCGAATAAAGCCAATGCAGCGGGACAGGGATATTAATTGGAATGACAAGGACGATTTCTCAAGCTAAGAGAATAGTCCAACTAGCTCGCAAGCTAAGAAAAGAAGTATGCCAATGTGAAACGGAAACTGTTAGAGTTGAAGTAGGTGATTTTGTGCCCTGAAAGTATCAGCGTAGAGAAGCGTTGTCCGATTCGTGAAATGAGGAAAGCTTGAGCCAAGATACATTGGTCCTTTCAAGAAGGTTGAACAAGTTTGGGAAGGTTGTTTGTCGAATTGAATTACCACGAGAACTTAGCAACATACAAGATGTGTTTCATAATGGTAACCCACGCAAGTGTGTGGCGGATCCTACACATCATGTGCCTACGGACGAAATTTAAGTTAATTCGAAGCTGAAGTTATTGGTGAATCGGTAGAGAATTTGGACCGTGAAGTCAAGAAGCTCAAGAATGAGCGTTACATGATTCATGAGGTTAGATGGAATGTTAGACTTGGAACCGAGCTCAGTTGAGATTGAGAGAATCAAGCGGAGTCTAATTATCCGCCTTTATTTGCTAATTAGGGTTAGGGTTAGGGTTAGGGTTAGGGTTAGGGTTAGGGTTAGGGTTAGGGTTAGGGTTAGGGTTAGGGTTAGGGTTAGGGTTAGGGTTAGGGTTAGGGTTAGGGTTAGGGTTAGGGTTAGGGTTAGGGTTAGGGTTAGGGTTAGGGTTAGGGTTAGGGTTAGGGTTAGGGTTAGGGTTAGGGTTAGGGTTAGGGTTAGGGTTAGGGTTAGGGTTAGGGTTAGGGTTAGGGTTAGGGTTAGGGTTAGGGTTAGGGTTAGGGTTAGGGTTAGGGTTAGGGTTAGGGTTAGGGTTAGGGTTAGGGTTAGGGTTAGGGTTAGGGTTAGGGTTAGGGTTAGGGTTAGGGTTAGGGTTAGGGTTAGGGTTAGGGTTAGGGTTAGGGTTAGGGTTAGGGTTAGGGTTAGGGTTAGGGTTAGGGTTAGGGTTAGGGTTAGGGTTAGGGTTAGGGTTAGGGTTAGGGTTAGGGTTAGGGTTAGGGTTAGGGTTAGGGTTAGGGTTAGGGTTAGGGTTAGGGTTAGGGTTAGGGTTAGGGTTAGGGTTAGGGTTAGGGTTAGGGTTAGGGTTAGGGTTAGGGTTAGGGTTAGGGTTAGGGTTAGGGTTAGGGTTAGGGTTAGGGTTAGGGTTAGGGTTAGGGTTAGGGTTAGGGTTAGGGTTAGGGTTAGGGTTAGGGTTAGGGTTAGGGTTAGGGTTAGGGTTAGGGTTAGGGTTAGGGTTAGGGTTAGGGTTAGGGTTAGGGTTAGGGTTAGGGTTAGGGTTAGGGTTAGGGTTAGGGTTAGGGTTAGGGTTAGGGTTAGGGTTAGGGTTAGGGTTAGGGTTAGGGTTAGGGTTAGGGTTAGGGTTAGGGTTAGGGTTAGGGTTAGGGTTAGGGTTAGGGTTAGGGTTAGGGTTAGGGTTAGGGTTAGGGTTAGGGTTAGGGTTAGGGTTAGGGTTAGGGTTAGGGTTAGGGTTAGGGTTAGGGTTAGGGTTAGGGTTAGGGTTAGGGTTAGGGTTAGGGTTAGGGTTAGGGTTAGGGTTAGGGTTAGGGTTAGGGTTAGGGTTAGGGTTAGGGTTAGGGTTAGGGTTAGGGTTAGGGTTAGGGTTAGGGTTAGGGTTAGGGTTAGGGTTAGGGTTAGGGTTAGGGTTAGGGTTAGGGTTAGGGTTAGGGTTAGGGTTAGGGTTAGGGTTAGGGTTAGGGTTAGGGTTAGGGTTAGGGTTAGGGTTAGGGTTAGGGTTAGGGTTAGGGTTAGGGTTAGGGTTAGGGTTAGGGTTAGGGTTAGGGTTAGGGTTAGGGTTAGGGTTAGGGTTAGGGTTAGGGTTAGGGTTAGGGTTAGGGTTAGGGTTAGGGTTAGGGTTAGGGTTAGGGTTAGGGTTAGGGTTAGGGTTAGGGTTAGGGTTAGGGTTAGGGTTAGGGTTAGGGTTAGGGTTAGGGTTAGGGTTAGGGTTAGGGTTAGGGTTAGGGTTAGGGTTAGGGTTAGGGTTAGGGTTAGGGTTAGGGTTAGGGTTAGGGTTAGGGTTAGGGTTAGGGTTAGGGTTAGGGTTAGGGTTAGGGTTAGGGTTAGGGTTAGGGTTAGGGTTAGGGTTAGGGTTAGGGTTAGGGTTAGGGTTAGGGTTAGGGTTAGGGTTAGGGTTAGGGTTAGGGTTAGGGTTAGGGTTAGGGTTAGGGTTAGGGTTAGGGTTAGGGTTAGGGTTAGGGTTAGGGTTAGGGTTAGGGTTAGGGTTAGGGTTAGGGTTAGGGTTAGGGTTAGGGTTAGGGTTAGGGTTAGGGTTAGGGTTAGGGTTAGGGTTAGGGTTAGGGTTAGGGTTAGGGTTAGGGTTAGGGTTAGGGTTAGGGTTAGGGTTAGGGTTAGGGTTAGGGTTAGGGTTAGGGTTAGGGTTAGGGTTAGGGTTAGGGTTAGGGTTAGGGTTAGGGTTAGGGTTAGGGTTAGGGTTAGGGTTAGGGTTAGGGTTAGGGTTAGGGTTAGGGTTAGGGTTAGGGTTAGGGTTAGGGTTAGGGTTAGGGTTAGGGTTAGGGTTAGGGTTAGGGTTAGGGTTAGGGTTAGGGTTAGGGTTAGGGTTAGGGTTAGGGTTAGGGTTAGGGTTAGGGTTAGGGTTAGGGTTAGGGTTAGGGTTAGGGTTAGGGTTAGGGTTAGGGTTAGGGTTAGGGTTAGGGTTAGGGTTAGGGTTAGGGTTAGGGTTAGGGTTAGGGTTAGGGTTAGGGTTAGGGTTAGGGTTAGGGTTAGGGTTAGGGTTAGGGTTAGGGTTAGGGTTAGGGTTAGGGTTTGATGAATTTGTGGATGATTTTGGTGTTTTGGTCGAATTTGTGGGTTGGGTTATGTGTATTTATGGTCATTGATGTTTAGTTATGCTTCAAAATGGGTTACAAATCGTTTTGGTGTGGTTTGGGTTGAAATTGGGGGGTTTGGGTTCGTTTTGCTGCACTTGCAGCTGCTGGTCCTGGTGTGCAGGTTGTCCCACTGCGGCGCAGTGGGAGGGCATAGTCTCCACTGCGGCGCAGTGGATTCTCTCGGCCATTTTTGCTTCTTAGCCCACTGCGGCGCAGTGGGCATAGTCCTTGCTCACTGCGGCGCAGTGCTTTGTCTCGGGTCCTGGTTCAGTTTGGCCACTGCGGCGCAGTGGACATAGTCCTGGTCCACTGCGGCGCAGTGGATAGTCACTGTGTTTTTATGTGTGTCGCTTTTCAACTTGTTTGAGATTGTATAGTTGACGTGGCGGTTTTACGATGAATAATTATAGGTTGTGGACGTGTGGAACCCGTTACTCGTTTGTAATCCTTTACTAGCTTCTTTGCCAATCAAGGTGAGTTTCGTTTATCCCCACTCCTTCGGGATTCGGGCTGAAAAGTGTAAGACTTATGTGTTTACCTTGTACGTGTTGTGTGCTGTTTGGTGGACTTATTGCCTGAAACCGTCCCCCCCTACCCTCAATTCATGCCCAGCTCCCACTCCTTTCCTTTCCCTGCCCGTTACTTGTTTTCCGCTTTCAACGCATTTCTTCCTGACGGCCCTCCTCCTTGCTCACATCCGCTTTCTCCCCTTCCCTTCCCCTCCTGCCCCCCCTTCCTATCCCCCGGCGGTGGATGTGGCGGCGTCATGTGCCCACCACATCTCATATTTCACTCCCCCCTCCCCCTCACCTTCATCTCTGGCGCCCCCTCCCTCCAGCTATCTCCATCCCCTCCCCTCTGGTTTGTCATCCTCCTACCCCCGTAGATATCATTCTTCTTGCAGACCCCACCAGCTCTTGTCCCCCCCCCCTCCACAACAAACACACAACCACACTTTAGTTGTCCCCCCTCTACCCCTGTACCAACTTTATCCCTTCAGCAAAAGTGTAAGACTTATGTGTTTACCTTGTATGTGTTGTGTGCTGTTTGGTGGACTTATTGCCTGTCTAGTTGATTTCTGTTTGATTTCCGATTGGTAGACTATTTTGTTTGTTTCGCGTGATGTTTCATGCACGTATTGGTACCGTCGTAATCCTTAGGATAGAAGTGCTTACAGGGAGGTCGGTTTTCTTTCCAAAGGGTTCTAGATGTGGTGGGAAGGCTGCGGACGACCCTATACATAAGCATCTAGAACTTGATGAAAATAAAATCCTCCGAAGTGTATGTACGTGTTGTTTAGTGTAAATAGGCAGACTCGTGATCGAAATGATTGTGTTGATCTCATTTGACTTGTTGGCAGACTTCCAAGTGTCTTTACACTTGATGATATGACCTTGTACCTATTGACTGGTATACAGGCTTCCAAGTGTTTTACACTTGAGAACATAACTCGTACTTATTGATTTATAGGCTTAAATCACGAATTGTCTTATTGTTCAATTGATTATTGATTGATTTAGTAAAGAACTGTGATAGTTATTTATTGTTATTATTATTATTACTGTTAGGATAGACGTACGTACATGGAAGTCGGTTATGCCTTCATTGGGTTTTAGATGTGGTGGGAAGGCTGCGGGTGACCCTATATATAAGCATCTGGGACTTGAAGAAAGTAGAATCCTCTGAAGTATATGTACGTATAGTCGGTTTAAATTGTGATTAGTGGCTTATGTTGTTGATTATTGATCGTTGGCGTATGATTGTCGTATATTGGTTGTTGGGTTATGTTTGAGGAAATATTGATTGTTGGCACAGGTTATCGTATATTGGTTGTTGGTTTATGAAGTATGCATTTACATTTGGTTGTAAGCATTGCATACATTATTGTTGGACCCTCGGCAGGGGATTGCCGGCATCCTGGTGCATAGATGTATGCACCCATTTTGGATGTAGACCTGACCCCGAGTATATAGACATATATATCTCGATGTTTTTGAGATACAGCCATGTCCATGGCGATGGCAGAGGGGTATCGTTGCATACGTGATTGAAGGTCACGCTTGGGATAGGCATATTTGCTTATTCATTCATTCGGCATTTGCATTGATACATACATCATTTGTGCATCCTCATTACACTCTCATTTCTTTGTGTAATCTTGTTGTTGGATGATATTGCGTTGCTTAGAGGCTCGCTGTAAGTCATGCCTAGCCTCTATTCGTATATTGTGATTATTGTTGATGGTTCTTATGGACCATTACTACGAACTCACCAACCTTGTGTTGACTATGCTTAGTACACTTTTCAGGTAATCAGGATAATCCGGAACATGGAGTTTAGTTGCTTGCTTGTTGTACACCCGGACTATGGACTTCATGGATCAAGGATCCATTTGCCTTCTCTTTTGCATCGTACTTAGAACTGTTATTCGTCTTTGATGTACTATTGTAATCCTTGATGATAACTTACTTCTCTGGTATTCAACACTGGTTTATCTTATTGTATGGATTCACTGAATCCCTTGTCTGCATATAGTTCATGTTCTACATTAATCCCACCTTGTGCTATATGATTTCCGTAATATTTCGAGCCTCGGCTTGGGGTGTTACATAAACGAGTCCAAAGTCGATCTTGATGATCAAAATATGTTTAATTATGTCGAAAACATGTTTTGGGTGAAGCCTAGATGGATCGTTTTCTGGAAAATCGAAGAACTTAGTCGTTTTTGAAAAAAAAACGAACGAATTTAACGAAGCTGTTGCTAAGTTCGTACGAACGAAGGCTATCTTCGTAAGAAGAATTTCTGAAGTTAAATTCGTAAGGCAAAATTAAGTTAGTAAGAAGGTTTTCATGCTATATTCGTAAAGAGGATTAATTTCGTAAACTATCTTCGTTGGTTATATAAATTCGTTCAGAGATAATCTTCGCAAGTTATAATCATTTTCGTAAAGTATTAAACGAAGTTTATGTTCGTACGAAGATTAACTTCATATGAATGATTTTTGGGTTATCTTCAGCAGATCAACTAAATTCGTAAAGAAGCTATTTTCGTAAAGTAGATCGAACGAAGTTTAAGTTCGTACGAAGGTTATCTTCGTAAGGTGTAATTCTGGAATTTTACGTAGTCAGTCTTAAGTTCGTACGAGGGTCCATTTAAGGTCCTAAATGACATACTTTATATGTTAATGTACGATAGGTGTCGGGGATTACTGATAAGCACTATTAGCTATTTGTTTGCGCGCGTACGCTACTACCAGGTAAGATACACTACTCTGACACGCTGGGGGATCAACTAAAAGCCGGTTTCAAATCGTAAACACTTTCATTCGGTATCTTTATAATGCATGTGGGCATATGGGTTACCTGGGAGGTATTATGGGTTATGCAGTTGACCCTGAGACCTGAGATGCAGTCCCTATTGTAGTGTAAGGTAGTATTGCTTAATGTAGTATGTAGCTATGCAGTTGATGTAATTTAATGAAGTATCTTGATATGCATGATATATATAGAAATGAAGTTGATGTGTGATATGCATGCTTGACTTGTACGCCTAGTTCACTAGACTTGCTAGGTTACTATGTCACTTGCACGTTTAAGGATCCAACGTAATGAAGTTAAAGTGTGTGAATGTCTAGGAATGTGTGTTACCTAGACAATATGTGTGTGAATGTTTGGGAATGCAGGGACCCAATCTATATGTGTGAAATTGAGCTCATAAAACAGATGCAGTGAAAAGTGTTAAGCTTAACCCGTACTAGCCTTAGCCGGGCAAGTGCGTAGATGCAGTTGTTGCTTGGGTGGCTCCTCGCAACATGGTCTCTATAACGCAGGGCGAGTAATACGAGGGGTTGACCAACCTACATATACGGATTACTCAAGGATTGGCTTGCCATTCCTTAACGACGTAAGATGAGTAGTCTTTTGACTAATCATCCAGTCGGGTGTGATGCAGGGCACACTTATATGCAGTTAACGAAGATACGTGTGACAATGTGTGAACTAATGCAGGATAGGCACATTTAGGATGAATATCCTAATTGAAACGAAGTTGAAATGCAGTATATGTGTGAACGTGTGATGTGTGTTGTGCCTAATAAAAACTTGTCTAATAATGAAGATTGTTTTAATGGACAAATGCTTTTAAATTAAGTGTTATCTTACTTAGCTATTCTTATAGCTAACACTTGCTTCTTAATGTGGTTGTTCCCTCAGGTTTAGCTTGATGAAATCTAGATGCAGGACGTGTGAGCTTGGGTAGATGCAATGCAGGAGCCTTAGCTACCCTTAGACGATGCTTTCTTTAGACATTCATTACATTTCGTATTTAATGTCGAATTTATGTATTGATGAGTGAACGGTTGTTTTATGTTGGGCAACCGTTGGGTTTTCATTTGAACTATTGTTTGATATGGCATGTAACACCAAATAAATGCAGCAACCGAAATGTTTTTATCGGTTTTGGACTTTTACAGTCTTTACTTCCGCAATTTAACACCGTTAGGTGAAAAGTTTTGAAAACCCATATTTTTAAACGACGGGTGTTACAAGTTGGTATCAGAGAAGTAGTTTAAGTGAACCAAGGCCTAATGACCATAGGATTTGGACTTAAACTTAAGGTGTGCATGCTAGGTACTCGTAGGATGCCTTAGCTAGAGATGACATGTGATGTAGGATGGGTTGGGATGAGTGCGAGTGTAGTAGGGCTTACGAGATGTTTACGTTACGATGATATGTTTTAGCCTTATCTCGGCGAGCTTTTTGTTTTATTTTGCGCTTATCGACTCCACCATTTTATTGAAGGAAAATGGTTAACACTCGCAACCGCAACATCCAACGCGACGGAGCTACTGCTAGCGTTACTCCACCTGTCCATCAGGGTGCAGGTGCTTCTAATGCTGCTAATGCTGCTGCTAATGCTAATGTGAATCGTGTGAACCCCCGCCGTGTTAATCAACCAGGCTCATTGGGTCCGATGCCTCCACCACCTGGCAATCCTCCAAGAGTTAACGATGTAGTGGTGGATCAGATTCCCGATCAGACGGAGATGTATAATCTTGTGCTAACTCTTCAGGCCCAGTTGGCCCAAACGCAAGAACAGTTGAATCAAGCGTTGGCACCTAACGCAGAAGGAACTGGTAACAATCACTATGTGCCTTCTCACCACACTGAGCCACCGGTCGATGATGTTGTTATTCCCTATGCTAATGTTAATGTGGTTCCTCCTAATGATGTTCACGCCCCTCGATTCAAGTTGAAAGTTTCCAGAAGTGTGGAGCTCAGAAATTCTATGGAACACTTAATGCAGTAGGTTGCATGGAATGGCTTGATGATACTGAGATGGTTTTTGAAGCTTGTGATTGTCCCGAGGATAAGAAAGTGTTGTGTGCTAGTAGGATGTTGAAGGAAGGTGCTCGGGACTGGTGGAAGAGCATTACTATTTCGATGACTCCGGCTATGGTAACTGCTATTACGTGGGCTGACTTTAAGCAGAAATTCATTGAGGAATATATTGGGTACATGAGCAGCGTAAAATGGAAAAAGAGTTCCGTGCTTTGACAGCTAAAGTTGGCAAAATTAATGATTATGCTCGTTCCTTTATGGAGAAGATGAAGTTCGTAGGCCATCTGTTCCGTACTGATGCAGATCAGGTTGCTTGCTATGTTGATGGGTTGCCTCCGAGTTATCGAGGTATCTGCAGGCAGCACAAGACTCTGACTGAAGCAATCAAGGAGTCTAAAAAGCTTGATGATGATTTTGCTTCGGACAGGAAAGTAGTTGAGAAAGTCGACGACAAGAAAGTGGGATTTAAAAGAAGGTCAAATTGGTCTTCCAATAACAATAATAATAAGAAGTTCCGTGGAGGTGGTAGTTCGAGTGGTGACAAGGATAAAAAGAAGAATGGTTCATGGTGTACATTTTGCAAGACAATTCATGAAGGGCATTGTACCGACAAGACAAGAAGGTGCCATAAGTGTGGGAAGTCGGGACATTTGCCACTGAATGTAGGGACAAGACTCGTTGCTACAAGTGCCAAGAAACGGGTCATCTCATTGCCGATTGTCCACAGATGAAGAATGCTGGAAAGAAGACCGCCACGACAGCAACAAAAGTGAGAGCTCTTCAAATGACGGTTGAGACGCAAGGAACAACGATGAAGTGGTAAGTGGTACTTCCTTGTTAATGCAAAGCCTGCCTCTGTTTTATTTGATTCAGGTGCAAATAGGTCGTTTGTGTCCACATTATTTGCTCCTAAGCTAGAAAGAGTCACTACCCCCTTAGATTGTTCATTAGAGGTAGAAATTGCTAATGGTACGGTTAATAATATACGTGTGGGATATGACGATTGTGACATTGAGATTGAAGGTCGTTCTTTTCCAGTTCAACTATTACCTACTACCTTAGGTGGTTTTGATGTAGTGATTGGTATGGATTGGTTGGCTAGAAATGAAGCTAGTATTTTATGTTCCCAAAAGATAATTCGATTGCCTATATCCGAGGGCAAAGTGATAACGGTGTATGGAGACAAGAAGAGAGGAGGAATAAAGATTATTAGTATGATGAAAGCTATTAAATGTATAAGGAAAAACAAGAGCCATTACTTGGCTTATGTCATAGATGCAAGAAAAGAGAAGTCTCCAATCGCTAGTGTTGAGGTAGTATCCAATTTCCCCGATGTGTTCCCGATGATCTACCCGGTATTCCCCGATCGTGAAGTTACTTTTCAGATAGATCTTGTTCCCGGTGCTACACCCGTTGCTAAAGCACCTTACCGATTAGCTCCTACAGAAATGAAGGAATTAATGACGCAACTACAGGAGTTACTTGACAAAGGGTTCATACAACCTAGTTCCTCGCCTTGGGGAGCTCCGGTTCTCTTTGTTAAGAAGAAGGATGGATCAATGCGCATGTGTATTGACTACCGTGAGTTGAACAAACGAACGGTCAAGAATAAGTATCCTCTCCCGAGAATTGATGATCTTTTTGATCAACTACATGGTGCTTCGTATTTTTCAAAGATTGATTTGCGGTCCGGTTATCATCAGTTAAAGGTAAAGAAGGAAGATGTAGCAAAGACAGCTTTCCGGACTAGATATGGTCACTATGAGTTCTTGGTCATGCCATTTGGGTTGACCAATGCTCCAGCCGCGTTTATGGACTTAATGAATCGGGTATGCACCCCTACGAAGCTGGCGCGCCTGTGTAGCGGATAACATACGTCAGCAGAACTTCCCCGGGTGGTAGGCTATGAAGCCCAATAATACCTCTAAGGGGACTCGGATCTTTCTACCAGGAGGCGACTCACGGAAGTTCCGCGAACACCCGAAAAGTCCCGGGGAGTGAAACTAGCCGGAGCGGGGTATGCAGAAACTCAAAAACGATGAGAGTAACGTTCTGGTCTGCCGCCCGGCCTCTCCACCTCAGATCTGAGCGGCCGGCGCCCCTCCCTTCGTATCTCTCTTACCCCAAATATTGTCGGTAACTCGACCCGGTAGGGGGTGAGATGTCCCCGCACTTCTGCTCAACGGAATGTGACCCCACATTTCACTTTTCGGACCTTCTTTCTTTTTGAGCAGCCCCCAGTTGGCTCCCCCGTACGTGTACTCCCAGCCGCCATTCCTTCTACCCTCCTTCCCCCCGCTTGACTCTTGTCCTGATTACTCCCTCTCCCCCTGCTTCGACCCCATCTTCCCGCCCGCTCCATCCCTCCCCACCATGACCCCCAACTCTTCCCATCACGAACTGGCTAGCCTCCCCCATCCCTCACCCCTTCTTTCTACAGGAATTTCTACTCATCCTTACTCTCCATCCTCCACTGCCTTTTTCCTCCCTTTCCTTAGTCCTACTCTTTCACTTCTGTATTAGGCCAGCCGATAACATCCAAATAAGCCGCCGCCTTTACTTCGCCAGTCTAGCCATTCCACCCTTTGTCTCATCCTCTCTTCCCCACCCCTGGTACCTCCTCCTCTCCACTTATCCCACCGTTACTCTTGATGCCGACTCCACTCCGTCCTCCCCCCCGGTCTTTCTTGCAGACCCCCCCCTCATTATCTCTTCCACCCCCACCTCACACTGGTTTGACTTTCTTGCCCACCACCACCCCCCAAAATTCACCCTGAAAAATTACTCCGCCTCCCTAACACGTTTCCCCGTGTTCTCTGCTACCCCCCTTACTCCTCCCCCTCCTTCTTACGCGTCTTTGCCTAGGCTCCCCTCTTCCTCTATTCTTCTACCCCGCTCAACTATCTTCCCTTCTTCTACTCCTTCCCGCCCCCTTTTTTCCCCATTTCCATATCATATACCCCGTTGGCGCACTTCTTTATTCCACCTTGGCTGGTGAGAAGGGGATCCTTAAGAGCTGAGAAGCCGGGTCAACCTTCTAGGCGCGCGTCAGCCACTTTATCCCTTATTCATCCCTGTTTCTCTCCTCCACCCCCCCCCTCTGTTCAAGCGCCTTTTCTCACCCCACGATTTTTTTAATACGTCACGCTCTTCCCATCCCTCTTTAATGCTCGTGTCTTCTCTCCCCTTCCCCCTCAACTATTCTCACTCCCCGCTTTGGGGCATCGACGTGAGCATTTGAAAGCAGTTTTGGAGGTGTTGAGAGAGAAGAAGTTGTACGCAAAGTTTTCTAAATGTGAGTTTTGGCTCCGAGAAGTGCAGTTTCTTGGTCATGTTATTACATCGGAAGGTATTAAAGTAGATCCTTCAAGATTGAAGCTGTTTCAAAGTGGGAGCAACCAAAGACTCCTACCGAGATTAAGAGTTTTCTTGGTTTGGCTGGGTATTATAGAAGGTTTATTCAGGATTTTTCCCGAATAGCCAAGCCTATGACGGAATTAACAAAGAAGGGTGTGAAGTACGAGTGGACTAAAAAGCAGGAAAATGCATTCCAAACGTTGAAAAAGAAGTTGTGTGAAGCTCCTATCCTTGCCTTGCCTGAAGGTACTGATGATTTAGTGGTATATAGCGATGCGGGGCTTGAATCTTCTTGCCTTGCCTGAAGGTACTGATGATTTAGTGGTATATAGCGATGCTTCTATTACGGGTTTGGGTTGTGTCTTAATGCAGAGAGACAAAGTGATTGCCCATGCTTCACGTCAGTTGAAGCCTCATGAGAAGAATTACCCTACCCATGATCTTGAGCTAGCGGCGGTTGTGTTTGCATTGAAATTATGGAGACATTACTTATATGGTACTAAATGCACACTTTACACCGACCATTAGAGTTTACAATATATGTTTACTCAAAAGGAGATGAATGTGAGACAAAGAAGGTGGATGGAATTACTTAAAGACTATGATTGTGAAATCAAATACCATCCGGGAAAAGCCAATGTAGTGGCGGATGCACTAAGTAGGAAAGTGCAAAGCTCTTCTTGTAAGTTGATGAGCATGCAAGTTCAGGCCAAGTCGGGTCTATTAGATCGAATTAAAGAAGCAGAAGAGATGGCATTAATGAAGGATAATATTGATAAAGAGAGTATTGGGAAAGAAGAAACGACTTGTGATGGAGACTAATAGCCGTGGGTTTAAAACATACAAGGGTCGTATTTGGGTGCCACTGCTTGGTGGTAACCGAGAGTTGATCCTTGAAGAGGTCCATAGAAGTAGGTATTCGATGCATCCCGGTGTCACCAAAATGTATGCAGATTTGAAGCCGATTTATTGGTGGCCGGATATTAAAGGTGAAGTAGCTCATTTTGTAGCAAAGTGTTTGACATGTGCACGCGTGAAAACGGACCATAAAAAGCCGTATGGTTTGTTGCATCAATTAGACGTTCCCGAGTGGAAATGGGATCATATCACGATGGACTTTGTAACGAAGCTACCGAAAACGCCGAAAGGGAATGATATGATTTGGGTGGTTGTAGATAGATTGACGAAGAGTGCTCATTTTCTAGCTACCCGACAAGATGTGCCTTTAACGAAGATGGCGAAGTTGTACATCGATGAAGTAGTTGCGAAACATGGAGTCCCATTATCTATTGTTTCGGATCGAGACTCGAGGTTTGTGTCAAACTTTTGGAAGGGTCTTCAACGGGAGTTGGGTAGTAGAATAAATTTGAGTACCGCCTATCATCCCCAAACCGATGGGCAAAGTGAGAGAACCATTCAAACCTTGGAGGATATGTTGAGAAACGTGTGTACTTGAATACGGTGGAGCATGGGATGAACACTTGAAGTTGATTGAATTTGCTTATAATAATAGTCACCATGCAAGTATTGGAATGCCACCATTTGAAATGTTATATGGAAGGAGATGTAGGACTCCAAGTTGTTGGATGGAGCCCGGGGAAAAGCAGTTGACCGGTCCCGAAATTATTGAAATTACCTCTGAAAAGGTTAATGTAGCTAAAGAAGCCTTACGTGTGGCAAGAGAAAGGCAGAAAACATATGCAGATAAGAAAAGGAGACCGATTGAGTTTAATGTTGGTGATTAGTGATGCTGAAAGTATCACCTTGGAAAGGAGTTATCCGATTTGGAAAGAAGGGAAAGTTGAGTCCAAGATTTATTGGACCTTTTAAAGTGGTGAAGCGCATTAAAGATGTGGCATATCAGTTGGAATTACCTCCAGAATTGGATGGAATTCACAACACCTTCCATGTATCCTACTTGAGGAAATGTTTAGCTGAGGAGTCGAGTGTGATTCCTATTAAAGACGTGAGTATTGACCCAATGAAGAGAATAGTAGACGAACCGGTAGCGATACTTGGAAGAAAGCAAAAGAAGTTACGCCGAAAAGTGATTGAACTTGTCTGATAAAGTGGAAGCATAATCATGGAGAAAGCTTGACTTGGGAAACTGAAGCAGTAATGAAGGAGAAATATCCCGAGTTGTTCCTTTCTGATGAGATTCCGGGGACGGAATCCTCTTAAGGGGGAGGGATTTGTAACATCCCGAACTTTTATTTAACGTTTGACTAATGCCGTTAAGTCAATTTGGGGTGTCGTTAAGTCTTTACTTAATATTTGAATGTAGTTATGTGTGGGTAACGTAGATAAAGTAGTTAGGTTTAAAAGCCTAAATTTTAATGACGAATAAAAGTGTGATTAATGTCGCTTAAAGGCTATGTAGTGCCTTTAATGAAGGACTAATGTTGTATATGGTCAATAATGCAGTTTGTGGCCAATAATGAAGGGTTTAGAAGTTCAGGGACTGATTTTGACATAGGTTGAAATCTAAAAACGGGATTAAGGCTTTGATGGGTGTAATTAGGGTTGATTGATCAGCCATTAGCAAATAATAACTCACACACAAAGTCTCTCTAATCTTTTCTTGATTTCTAAAGCAATTAATCTAGTTTTTGGGTCTAACGGTTGGGTATTTTGGTGTTGGAATCAATCAGCCATTTAGTCAAGCAGGTAATCATTGATTTATTGTTTGTATTTCAGATTTAGGGGTTGGTTAATTATGAAACAAATCTGATTAAGATGGGATTATGCAAGTAATTAGGGCTTAGATGGTGTTTTGGTCAATTAACGTGCTAAACGGAGTTAAACGAGTCCAAAGTCGATCTTGATGATCAAAATATGTTTAATTATGTCGAAAACATGTTTTGGGTGAAGCCTAGATGGATCGTTTTCTGGAAAATCGAAGAACTTAGTCGTTTTTGAAAAAAAAACGAACGAATTTAACGAAGCTGTTGCTAAGTTCGTACGAACGAAGGCTATCTTCGTAAGAAGAATTTCTGAAGTTAAATTCGTAAGGCAAAATTAAGTTAGTAAGAAGGTTTTCATGCTATATTCGTAAAGAGGATTAATTTCGTAAACTATCTTCGTTGGTTATATAAATTCGTTCAGAGATAATCTTCGCAAGTTATAATCATTTTCGTAAAGTATTAAACGAAGTTTATGTTCGTACGAAGATTAACTTCGTATGAATGATTTTTGGGTTATCTTCAGCAGATCAACTAAATTCGTAAAGAAGCTATTTTCGTAAAGTAGATCGAACGAAGTTTAAGTTCGTACGAAGGTTATCTTCGTAAGGTGTAATTCTGGAATTTTGCGTAGTCAGTCTTAAGTTCGTACGAGGGTCCATTTAAGGTCCTAAATGACTCATACTTTATATGTTAATGTACGATAGGTGTCGGGAATTACTGATAAGCACTATCAGCTATTTGTTTGCGCGCGTACGCTACTACCAGGTAAGATACACTACTCTGACACGTTGGGGGATCAACTAAAAGCCGGTTTCAAATCGTAAACACTTCCATTCGGTATCTTTATAATGCATGTGGGCATATGGGTTACCTGGGAGGTATTATGGGTTATGCAGTTGACCCTGAGACCTGAGATGCAGTCCCTATTGTAGTGTAAGGTAGTATTGCTTAATGTAGTATGTAGCTATGCAGTTGATGTAATTTAATGAAGTATCTTGATATGCATGATATATATAGAAATGAAGTTGATGTGTGATATGCATGCTTGACTGTACGCCTAGTTCACTAGACTTGCTAGGTTACTATGTCACTTGCACGTTTAAGGATCCAAACGTAATGAAGTTAAAGTGTGTGAATGTCTAGGAATGTGTGTTACCTAGACTATATGTGTGTGAATGTTTGGGAATGCAGGGACCCAATCTATATGTGTGAAATTGAGCTCATTAAAACAGATGCAGTGAAAAGTGTTAAGCTTAACCCGTACTAGCCTTAGCAGGGCAAGTGCGTAGATGCAGTTGTTGCTTGGGTGGCTCCTCGCAACATGGTCTCTATAACGCAGGGCGAGTAATACGAGGGGTTGACCAACCTACATATACGGATTACTCAAGGATTGGCTTGCCATTCCTTAACGACGTAAGATGAGTAGTCTTTTGACTAATCATCCAGTCGGGTGTGATGCAGGGCACACTTATATGCAGTTAACGAAGATACGTGTGACAATGTGTGAACTAATGCAGGATAGGCACATTTAGGATGAATATCCTAATTGAAACGAAGTTGAAATGCAGTATATGTGTGAACGTGTGATGTGTGTTGTGCCTAATAAAACTTGTCTAATAATGAAGATTGTTTAATTGGACAAATGCTTTTAAATTAAGTGTTATCTTACTTAGCTATTCTTATAGCTAACACTTGCTTCTTAATGTGGTTGTTCCCTCAGGTTTAGCTTGATGGAAACTAGATGCAGGACGTGTGAGCTTAGGTAGATGCAATGCAGGAGCCTTAGCTACCCTTAGACGATGCTTTCTTTAGACATTCATTACATTTCGTATTTAATGTCGAATTTATGTAGTGATGAGTGAACGGTTGTTTTATGTTGGGCAACCGTTGGGTTTTCATTTGAACTATTGTTTGATATGGCATGTAACACCAAATAAATGCAGCAACCGAAATGTTTTTATCGGTTATGACTTTTACAGTCTTTACTTCCGCAATTTAACACCGTTAGGTGAAAAGTTTTTGAAAACCCATATTTTTAAAAGACGGGTGTTACAGTGAATCAAAAACATCACGAAGCAAGTAACAAAATACAACAGGACCAAATAGCCATCAAAGTTAACATAATAACATCCAAAGATGGCAAACGATCCTAAGTATAATGCAAAAGGCAGGCCAATGAATCCTTGATCCATGAGGTCCATAGTCCGGGTTAAACCGCAAGCGAAACAACTAAACTCCACGCCCTGGGAGAACCTGATTACCTGAAAAGTGTACTAATCATAGTCAACACAAGGTTGGTGAGTTCGTAGTAATGGTTCGTAAAGAACCCACGATAATAATCACAATATACGAATAGAGGCTAGGCATGACTTACAGCGAGCCTCTAAGTAACACAATATCGTCCAACAACATGATTATTCAAGACTAGTAAATGTGTGATGAGAATGCACAAATGATATATGAATCAAAGTAAGTGCCAATGCATGAATAAGCCAACATGCCTATCCTATGCGTGAACTCCGTCACCTATGCAACGATACCCTTCTGTCATCACAATGAACAAGGCTGTATCTCAAAATCATCGAGATATATATGTCTATATACTCGGGGTCACGTTCTACATCCAAAATGGGTGCATACATCTATGCACCAGGATGTCGGCAATCCCCTGCCGAGGGCTCATCAACGATGTATGCAATGCTTACAATCAAATGTAAATGCATAAATCATAACCAACAATCAATATACGATGCACCTGTGCCATCAATCAATATACGATGAACCTGTGCCAACAATCAATATTCATCCAACATAAGCCTACTATCAACATTCATCAACCATAAGCCTACTATCAACATTCATCAATCATAAACCACTATTCACAATTTAAACCAACTATACGTACATATACTTCAGAGGATTCTACTTTCTTCAAGTCCTAGATGCTTATATATAGGGTCACCCGCAGCCTTCCCACCACATCTAAAACCCAATGAAGGCATAACCGACTTCCATGTATGTACGTCTATCCTAATATATATATATATATATGTAATAATTAACGGAGACATAACCCAAATCAATCAAACGAAATGAACTGTCACATCAATCCAATAATCAAGTCAACCAATCAATAAATCAATCAACAAAGTAAGTAAACACACCAGTTTTACACTTTTCAGCCCGAATCTCAAGCGAGTAGGGAGGTACGAAACTTCACCTCGATTGGTTATGAAAGCTAAGATCGATATAAAGTTAAGTTATCGTCGTACAATGTTCACTTCACGTCCAACACCTAAATATCGATCATATACATACGCGTCAACATACATAAACACATATACGCAACTAATGAAAACACGGCAAAACCCTAATTAGGGTTCCAAAGTGTTTCTCAACGTTAAATGGTTTCTAAGACTCTTAATCAATGTTATATAAGATAAGAAGTGAATTAGATTAAGACTCGGCGCTTAAAATGGTCCAGAAAGTCAAACTAGGTCAAACAAGGAAAGTTCAGAATTACAAAGGCCGTAACTTACGGTCAATATGGGCGTAAGGTACGGTGGCATTTTTACAACAGGCGTAAGCTACGGAGGAAAGAGGCGTAAGCTACGTTGGGCAAGTTTTGACGGGGCGTAAGGTACGGTCAGTTTGGGCGTAACCTACGGCCCTCTTGAAATGTCATTTTTGGCGTAGAAGTTGGCGTAAACAGTTAGATTTTGGCGTAAGGTCAAAATTGAAGATAGGGATAGGCGTAAGCTACGACCCTCACTGGCGTAACCTACGCCCAAGCAAAATAGACCTGGCGTAACCTACGCCCAAGTAAAATAGACCTGGCGTAACCTACGGCCCTAAGGGGCGTAGGTTACGCCCCATACTGGGCAGCAACACCACCAGCAGCAACAAGTGCAGAAAAATAAGAACCCAAACCCCCAATTTCGACCCAAACCATACCAAAACGATTTGTAAAGACTTTTAACCCATTTTGAAGTATAATCAAACATCATTAACCATAAATACACATAACCCAACTCACAAATTCGACCAAAACATCATAATCACTCACAAATCATTCAAACCCTAGCCCTAACCCTAATTTCCATTTTTACCATTTACAAGTCTTGGAATCACATCAAAACGACTAGAAACATAAAAACAAGCACAAATGGAAGTAAGAGAGTTGAATTAGACTTACACAAACTTCTCCTTGAGCTAGAACCCAATTTAGGTCAAAATGGCCAAAGCTTGAACTAGAAACTTCCAGTTACGATTAAATGAAGATTATGAGGCAACAATGATGATGATTCTTGCACTATGGTAGCTCCAAAACACTAATTTGATGCAATGAGGGTGAAGAAATGAATTGAGATGGTTCCTTGCCTTTTTACTTAGAGAGAAAGAGAGGAAAGATAGATAGATAGAAAATGAGAGGGGGAGAAATGGGTCTTGGGGGGGCTGGTGGGTCATGGACTACCCACGGGCTGACCCGTTTCCCCTCTCAAGTCACAATACAATTAATTACCCATATAATCACAAATGGGCCCAATTATTTCATTCAACAAGTTTGTTAGTCAAATTACACAAAAGTCAACGGGTCAAAATTCACGGATGTTACAACCAATGCCTAGAAAATCTCCCCAACAATTAGCTTGTTTGATTATCCAATTACCAATTATGCCTATGTGAATGAAAACGTGGTACCACCAACCGTTTCTAAACACGTTTACCGATTAATTCCTATTAAAGATTTGACATTCACCGTCATACCATGAACCGGTGACAACCGACCATAGACAATCGAATTGAAACGATAAACATATTCACCTAGTACCACTAACGATGAACACATAAACCATCAACATCAAAAGAATAAATCACAAGGAATTAATTGATAAAGATCATGACACAACGATAATTGAATCAACTCTTGAATTAAAATATTGCAATCATATCATTCGTCAAGTTTCATCAAAGTGGATGATTAGAAATCTAGCCACTCATGCTAAATTGAAAATAGCAAACGAAATAGAAAGAGAACATATTGTACCAATGATTGTTGAAATTAAATTGCATGACAGAAAATTAGATACGATCTAGATGGGTGTTCTTGAATCTTCAATGAATCCAATGATGAAATCTTGAGATGATCCTTGAAAGAATTCGCGGTAGAACAGCTCCTAGAAAGAAAACTTGATTGTTTGGGAAGTAGGGTTTATTTTTCTATTTATACCTCCCCAAAATCTGATGCAAAAGGCTGAACCATTAGGTTCCCCGTACGGCTGACTGCGGCGCAGTGGGCATGGTGCACTCCTACTGCGGCGCAGTGGAAGATCCCTGGAATTCTGTTCTTATGGTGACTGCGGCGCAGTGGGGCAACATCCCTCCCACTGCGGCGCAGTGATAATCCTCTGGAAATTATATTGTTTTTGATCGACCATGGACTGCGGCGTAGTGGGGCAGCATCCCTCCCACTGCGGTGCAGTGTAAAACCTCTGGAAAGCATTGGCTTGACACCTATTGACTGCGGCACAGTGGGGTTTAAGTCTTCCCACTGCGGCGCAGTGTAAACTTGCTGAAATCTTTGGTTCATCTTTATTAACAGCTCTCGAACACTCGGATCAACATCTTGGCCTAGAATCGTCAGAAAATACACCAAATGGACGCGCAACCTGCTAAGAACCTGAAAGCACTAACAAACACCATAAACGCGCCAAATGCATACAAAATTGACTCAAAACACATACGAAAAAGGCCAATAATGATGTGGGCGATTTATATAAATTGGTCACATCAAATCCCCCCACACTTGAGCATTGCTTGTCCTCAAGCAAATCTGGAAATTAAGCAAAAAGCATTCCTTGGCACGAAGCTATATAAACACATTACGATTATCAAAAAGAAGCCAAACCAAGTATGTCGATGACAAGGACTTTTGGTGAAGCAGTTTTAATCTTAAATGAAAACCCGAAATGTTTGACAATATCTGAACAATCCACAAGCCTCAATAACACGACTAAGCAAAAGTGAAACAAATGAGCCTATCAAAATCATCCTACTCCAACGAACTTACTATTGGGGTTGAATATATATGAATAATCACTCATGCTCGGTCGTGATGCATATCTTACCATAGGCTTGAACAAGGATCATAGCTTCACCGACATGGCGTGAGCACCAAGTACATCATCAAAATATGGCATATAAATCGGTTGTAATGTTAGGCTAAGGGTATTTACAATGGGATTTGGGAAATTTAGGTTAGTGTTAACAGGAAATAACAAAAGTATAAGTTATGTACAAAATAGTCTAATCAAACCCTTACCATTGATTTCCACCAACCCATAAGATGCTATCCCACGAACACACCTCAAAAGTAACGAGCAAAACCCAACACCATTGTGGTGTATCATTCTTCAAACAACTTAGGAACAACCAAATCTTCCATTCTATTCACGAACCAAATGATACAACAATTCTTTTGACATATAAAAATGAGAAGTACCCACTAATAGCCCAAGTTCTTTTCTTTCTTTTTTTTTTTTAATTTTTCTGTTTTTCACTTTTTTTTTCGTCTTTATTATGAACCATTTTTACTCTACTAGTAGGCACTCTCTTACAATGATGAACAATGTCTATAACAATATACTTCCTTTAAACAATCCAAGACATTCGCCAATAACTTGACCAATCGACGTATTCCCATAGACCAAGAATATTCCAACTGATAACCACTGAAGCTCTCCCAAACCGCCCAAACAAACCAATGACAATCAATGGCCCCCCAAAATTAGACTATCGGTATGGCGAGGTAAAGTTTGCATATTTAAGTGGATTTATACAAAGGAAAAGGCTAAGTTCAAAAAGGGTGTCTAAATGTATCTTGCACTAAAGATGAGTGCAACAAAGGTTTACAAAGAAAGGAAATCACTGACCAGAGTAGCCAGCTACACAAAACATGTATATACATGTATAAAAGTATGTATACTAAAGGTAAAAATATACATAAGCAAGGGGTGAATAGAAAGAAAAATACGGGTCAAACCTAGTATGCCAATTCGTCATCCAATGTACTTATATCACAAAAGTGATCTCACTACGGTCTCGTACCGATCACCAGGCCAAGTTCTAGCTCAACACATCACCGGCACACTCATATCAAAGAAAGTAACCCGGAAATGGAATAAATTAACCTCAAATTTGCACATCTTAGTGCAGAGTTCGAGATGGAACCTTTACTCCCGAATAAATCCAAGAGCCTAAGAGAGGGACATAATTACAAGGCAATCAAACCAAAACCGTAAACACCTAGCACATCTATAAATGAATGATGAATCTCACAACTTTTGGGTGTTTGGGATATTTGAGTATGCAAGTAATGTTATCAATCCACAAGGATTAGCCAATAACCGTTCAGAACACATTTCGCCGATTAAATATGTACCAAGGAAAAATTTTTCTAGTAAAGTTGCTCATTAAGTTATTATGAATTAAGTGACAAAAGCAATTTACCACAAGGACAAGCTCAACACAAGTTTCAAATCATATCATCTTCCGTCATCCTACCAAATCGAAACAACCAATCCCAAACATGCACATCATAGTTCAGAGTTCAAGATAGAACCCTTACTCTTGGATAAAATCCAAAAGCCTACGAGAGGGACACATTCACAAGAACGGTTAAATCTCAATGGCAAAACAACAAAAGAGATATATCCGGTTGCTTAAACCTATTTGCCACCCCCCACACTTAAGATGGACAATGCCCTCAATGTCCAACATTCGGTCAAAACAAAGGTAAATAGGGGTAAGCAAAATAGACAGAAATAATGAAGACACATACCGGATCATGGACACATTCCGTTTCAAACAAGTAAGTCGACCCCGCACCACAAATTGCTCTTCCTAAAAAGGAAGTCCAATTTTCTTGACGGGAGAAACAGACTAGTCCAAAACGGAATGTGCGAGAGCTGTGTGCGAAACAATGTCAATAAAGATGCCAATCAAAAATATTGCGCTGAACTTACTGCCAGCATATGCACGTGACATCATAGTGAGCTACTAACACGATCACACAATCAAACAAATCAATGCCACAGAATGTATGTGAGGATAAGAATCTAACGGGTCCTCCCCCACACTTGGGTTGTATAATAGGTATGGCCATCCATTCGGATCAAACCTGCTCAATTACACATCACAAGAACACATCCAAAATATCCATACAAAGTGCAAACTAACAAGAGTATCATGCAGAAAATAAAAGAAACAAAGGAAAGTACAAATGTTTCATCACCCCGTAGGGTGGATACCAGACAATGATAACTAAAGTAACGACATGAAAATACCAACATAACCAAACATCATATGATTCCATCCCACAGTACCGGATGGGAATCATCTCCTGTTACTCCTGGTGACCATGGTAGCCATAGGGTAGTCCAGGTTTTCCAAAAATACTCGTCACCCAATCTTGCTCCTCCTCCTGAGCTGAACCCGAACCACCTGCATCTCCTCCCGAATGACCAGCATCAAATCCTGAATGAGCACCTGCATCAAAACCTGCAAAAGATGAAGAAGCACCGCCATCATGGCCACCCTGAAAGACCCCAAACTGCACTGGACCTCGAGGAGAACCTCCTAAATCATGGGGTGGTGGTGACATGTTCCCCGGGGCAGTCGTATGAGAGAAAAAAGGACTGACCCCCCTGACGATAATCGGGGTGTGAGTCCCTTAAATTACGAGATGGTTAACCAATGAAAGTGTAAAATACAACAAGTCTAATAATCACTAGATTGGACTAGTATTACTTGTAAATAAAGATGCAAGATATATAAACAAAGTAATACAAGACTTAAAGCAATAAACAAATAAAGTGGACCATTATGTATGTTTCATGGGTATTTCATTTATTGATGTTTAAATAAAATACAAGGTTGTTGCGGAATCAAGATAACACAATTAAGTGTGTATCCTAACAACCTATGAGTTACAATATGATCTATATTTGTCAAATAACTCTTTAGGATCGAGATACTTAAAGTTGTGTAGTATCCCTGTTTAAGATCGAGAGTATTTGGACAAATTCACTTTCATGCAAAGTGTTATGCTAAAAAGTATTTTTCTCAAGGATATGACTTTGTATTTATAGGCAACAAAATTCACCAGTGAATTTTGTGCCGTACAAATATGGTTGTATACATTTAATGATCCGACAAGAACATTAAATGTATTGGATAAGGAATAAGGATAAAGTCACATCAAGTGCAAGTGTATCCTTTTATCCAACCACCTTAACACACGTATACTTTGTTAAAGAACAAGTGGATTGTTCTTTGGAAAGTGTGTTAAAGGCATAAGTCAAACCTCGATATCAGTGTTCAGACTTGTAGTATCTAGAACACTGATAATCCTCCAGTGTGTAGATCTGGTAAGACTTTCCAGTGGACTCCGCCATTTGTTAAGTCTTCTTCCTTCAGACTTCAGTCTTTGACTTCAGTCAGAATGTCTTCAGTAGAGTAGATATGGACTGGGGTGAAGTCTTCAGTGAGCTAATCTAGAGAATGCTCCAGATTATCTATACAAGTAAATGCTCACTAGTCTTCAATTATTTCTGGACAAATCTTCAGAGGGATTCCAGATTCCAAGTCTGGAGTAGGTCCAGTAGAGAAACGTTTTCTGGTCAGATCTTCAGTAAGGCTCCAGTAGTCGGGTCTGGAGCGAAACCAGCAAAACAAGTTTTCTTAACAAACCTAAATAAGGTTCCAGTAGTCCAGTCTGGAGCCAGTCCAGAAAGTCTGGACTAAATCTGGACCTAACAAATTCCCCCTATTTGTTTAGAAATAATGCAAGTGTTTTCAGACTTATAGATATACAAATTTGTATGTCTGGAAAACACTTGGTCGATTTAAGTCTAAAAAATCTAAGTTACTGAAAAACACTTTATAGATCATGAGTGTTCTCAGTTTCATCTTTTAAGTTCTAACTTAGACTAAATCTGGTCATTTACTTATAAAAAATAAAAAATTGCAACTATTATTACTTTCATCAAAAAGGAAAATAATTACAACTTTCATAAGTCACTAATTACAATAAGTACAATGATAAGAGTTTAGGCCCTTCTTCTCGATGTCCTTTCTGGAGCATCTTCAGTAGCCTTCCTCTTTGGAGATGGAGATGATGGAACAGACACTAGTGGTCTCAGACCCAACACAGCTTCCATTTGTTGAATTCTCTTCCAGACCTTCTCAATCCTCTTCATAAATGCCTTCACATCTGGAGAGAGATCAGTCTTACCTTTAAAGGTCAACCCAATCTCCTTTAGTTCAGTCCATCCATAAGCTTGGACTGAAGTATCCTTTCTTTCATCAGTAAAGTTACCTTCTCTGGTCAACTTCACATTAAATCTGGTCATACCTTGATGATTTTCAGCCAGTGTGATTTCAGCATTTATAATCCTTCTTGCATTGGCCCTGAAAGTCATCATTTCATCAAATTTTGCCTTCTGCTTAGCCAAACGAACCATTTCTTCAGTATCCCTGGATACACCACTCTGTTGTCCTTCAGTGGACTGGTGTTCTTGTCTATTGATCTTCAGAGTGGTATCCAGAGGAATAAAGGTGCTAACATCACCATCTTTTATTGCCTTTAATTGTTTGGCAGTAATCTTAGGCAGACCAGTCATTCTCTTCCTGTATTCCAACTCCAGAGCACCAGCATTTCTTCTAATCTTTTTCTGGAGGCTTACCAGCTCCTCCTTTCTTTGTCTGATCAACTCTGGAATTGTAACACCATATATCAATGAGTCATATACCTGTTCTTCTTCAGCATAGAATGAGCGTATATGAACATCATTCAGTGCATCAAGACACTGATGAACTCTTGGGTCATCTTTCATCCTTTTGAAAACATCAATATTTACGCCTAACCTGCCAGCGTTGTAGGAGTCCAGAGTACCCATTGTTGCCATATCCCTATGATGGGCCAGCAGTTCATATCTTTGATTATTCTTGAATATTTCAATCATAATGCACTGTTGTTGTAACTTCCTAGATGTTTCATTGTCAACATCTTCAGTCTGTTCTTCTTCTTCACCAGGCACAACCTTTTCTTTTCCTTTAACAGATTTCAATGTAGAAGGAATGTCTGGGAAGGTTTCAAACTGGGGTTCACTAGCTTCAGTACCAGTAACCTCTTCTTCAGTCTGCACAATGGCTTCAGTGCCAAGTGCTCTCTGGGCTATACGTGCACTGGCATCAGTACCAGTCACTTGTCTTCTCTGAACAACGCTTTCAGTAGCGACTGCCCTTACAACCTCTCTCTTCTTCCTTGTTAACTCTTGGTCACCAGTTGATGGAACTGACAATTTTCCCCCTTTTGAATGATCTCTAGTCCTGGACTTCAGATCATTCCACAACTCTTCCATCATATGCCTGTCTAGTGAACCAAAAGTTCTTCCTTGTTTCGGCAAGGAAGCAGTCATACCAGTCTTGAGTGCCTGGACTTCCCTTTTAATATTTTCAATTGCTTCTGGCAAGTCCTTTGGCAGCTCAACCTCAATCATCTTCACAACTTCTGGCAACATAACATCCTGAAATGATCTAAGGATAGATCCAGATATTTCTTCAGTGATCTCTTTCAGCATATCACCCTTAAGCTTTCTAACAACTTCATCACTAAGGGTGCTGACCATATCATTCTGATCAAATGTTGGCCTGCTCTCTAGTGCACCAACTCTTGTAACCAGCTTCTCCATCTCTTCTTTAAGACCTGCCAGTGGTTGTAGAACCTTACTTTCCACTGCAGTCTCAATAGAACTTACAATCTTCTCTTCAAACCCTTGTACTGCCACCCTTATATTTTGAGAATTGAGATTTGTGGCTAGTACCAGCTCATCCAGTTTATCAAATACTAACTTTTCATTCCCAGCAAAAAGGTTCATTTCTGACGCTAAATTGTTTGACAGTATTGATTTGAAGTCAGAAATAACCTGGGAAGATGACTGGAGTGATCTCTCTAGGTCCGCCACCTTACTAAGAAGGCCTTGGACCTCGGTTGAAGAGGAAGTGGAGAGACCAGAGGGTTGTTCCAGATGAGAAGTTAATCTGGTCATCATAGGTACTTGTGCCCAGTCCTCTTCAGTTTTAACATTTGAGACTGGCACACTTTGTTCTGTTGGGTTTACTGGGCTTCAACTGGTGGTGATTGAGTTTGTGTTGGTTGAATGAATGGTGTGAAGTATGGAGTTGATTGAGGAATTGATGGTGGTGGTGGTGGTGGTGGCATTCTAGGTTCTGGTGGTGGCATTTCTGGTGTGGATTGGTTCTGGTGGTGGCATTCGGTTCTGGTGGTGGCATTGGTTCTGGTGGTGGCATTGGTTCTGGTGGTGGCATTGGTTCTGGTGGTGGCATTGGTTCTGGTGGTGGCATTAGGTTCTGGTGGTGGCATTGGTTCTGGTGGTGGCATTAGGTTCTGGTGGTGGCATTGGTTCTGGTGGTGGCATTAGGTTCTGGTGGTGGCATTCGGTTCTGGTGGTGGCATTGGTTCTGGTGGTGGCATTGGTTCTGGTGGTGGCATTGGTTCTGGTGGTGGCATTGGTTCTGGTGGTGGCATTGGTTCTGGTGGTGGCATTGGTTCTGGTGGTGGCATTGGTTCTGGTGGTGGCATTGGTTCTGGTGGTGGCATTGGTTCTGGTGGTGGCATTGGTTCTGGTGGTGGCATTGGTTCTGGTGGTGGCATTGGTTCTGGTGGTGGCATTGGTTCTGGTGGTGGCATTGGTTCTGGTGGTGGCATTAGGTTCTGGTGGTGGCATTGGTTCTGGTGGTGGCATTTGGTTCTGGTGGTGGCATTGGTTCTGGTGGTGGCATTGGTTCTGGTGGTGGCATTGGTTCTGGTGGTGGCATTTCTGGTTTCTGGTGGTGGCATTTCTGGTGAATATCAACTTGTACACCAACCTCAACATTGAGATCAATCTGGGCTTCTTGTTCGCCAGATGCTTGTTCTTCAGTCTGAACAACTTGCTCACTAGCTTGAGCCACATCTTGTACAACAGCCTGGACTTCAGTGTCCACTCTCTGTTCAGATTGTACAGTAGAATCAATATTCTCCTCTTCAAAAATAGGAGACCCATCTATATTCATTATATCACCAGGATGGGTTGATGGATTTACCTGGACTCCACCTCTCATCAGACGCCTGGAAGTTCTTGGTTGTCTGGAGGACTCAATATTTTCTGGTCCACCAACTGGAGCCACTTGTCGAATAGGTTGAACCATTTCAACAATTTCAACATCTTCGCTACCAGCAGGTATTTCAACAACTTGGACCCTGCCTGGTGCCACATTCTCTTCTATTCTTTGAAGTGACAACATTGCTTGAGGAATATCCACCTCACCATCTCTGGACCTTAAGTTGGTCAGATCTCTCATGTATTCACTCATAGAAAAATGAGTGGTTTCAAAGTCGTACTGGGCTCCAAGAACGTTCTTAAATATTATTGAGAGAAAACGAATATATGGTACAAAGGGTTTTCTACCTTTTATCTTTAGACGCTCTACCAGATCGTCAAACAATATCTGAGCAAAATCAACCCTTAGCCCAAACCACAAACAGTAGGCAATCTGGAGGTGGGTTTGATTGATCTGGTCTAACCCTCCAGAACTACCTCCAAGGCACTCGACAATGTGTGTGAAGAAATATCTCCACGAATCCGTCAGTCTGCTCATATATATTGTTCTTTTCTTAGTAACTGACCATGCTCATCCACTATCTCTGTATGCCCCATCAATCTGCATACCTCTCTGAAGTTGATACCAGTAGGGAGTGGTATTGCCAATTCATTCTCATCCAGATAATTTAACTGAAGAGCTGTTCTGAGAGAATGTACAGTAAGAGTCAAGGGTCTGGTCCCTTGCTCAAGAGAATAATCAATATATGAATTTTCTTCATTATATTCGGCTGTGTACCAGAATTCACATAGATAATTGTGATACATTTTTTCTGGGTTTAATGTTAGAGCACCATATAGTGGACATGAGAGAAAAAAGGTATTTAATCTCCTAATGATTGATTGTGGATCATGGACACTGGATAGCGAGAGTTTTGCCATCCAGTTATTCATATTCATCCTTATAGCCTTTGCTTCAAGGGTGATATGAGGTGCTCTAACGACATCTGCAGCCGGAACATATTCAGCAGATAGAAGATTTCTTGGTGAGTTTGATTGTCTAGGTGCCATTTGATTATAGATGAAAGATGAAATTGAATGAATATTTAAGGTTTTATGAAGAATTTAATGAATGAAGTTAATATGAGAGTATTATGATTGGAAAATGAATGAAGAATTTAATGAATGAAGTTAATATGAGAGTATTATGATTGGAAAATGAATGAAGAAAGAAATTAATGAAGGAATTTTAAGATTTGGGAGTAAATGTTTGAAGTAAATGAAATTGAAAGTGAAAGTGGGTATATATAGGATAGAGAATGTGGAACTCAAACGTCTTATTTGAATTTATCAAACGAAGTTTTTGATCGGGTTTTGAGATCCGCATTAATTACATCACATCACACATAAATGCATGACGGTTTACAGCCCACAAAACAGTAACAACTTGTACTTTTTGTTTTCCCAAAGTAAAAAGACCATCATTGCGTTTGAAAAATTTACATGCCACGTAGGATTTATAAGATAAATATCTTTGAAAAGATTTGCTTACGTGGCACACACAATGATCAAGTATTTTGAAAATATTATGACTCATTTCAGTGCATCTGGAGGTTGACTAGACACTCCAGTATCACTGGTGGATTAGTCCAGTGAACATGTACTGATGGTACACTGGAGGGACACTCCAGTAAAGTACCAGTGAAAACCATTTGAAAGACTGGAAACCTTAAACTTGCACGTCAACTAATACAGACAAATGAGAGGGACACATTTACAAGGAGACAAAAGTCAACTCAAACACGCACTTCAACTTGTCTAGTTACCAGTGAGAGGGACATATTTACAAAGCACCAGTAATATTTTCTGAAGAAGTTGTCCAGTGAGAAAATAAATTCCCCCTGAATTTAAAACACTTTTAATAGGAAAATATTTTTCAAGTCTTCCCTGGAATGTTGCTCCAGAAATCCAATAATGCAAAGATAGTACACAATGGCGTTCAATATCTGTGCAATCACCAGATTTAAGGATTTAACATTCCCAACTCACCAACAAGATATTCAAAAGTTTTGACATCCAGTGGTTTGGTAAAAATGTCAGCGAGTTGTTTGTCAGTGGGAATAAAATGGAGTTCAATGTTGTTTTTCATAATATGATCGCGAATGAAATGGTACCTTAGATCGATGTGTTTGGTTCTGGAGTGCATGACTGGATTGTTGGAGATAGCGATGGCACTGGTATTATCACAAAAGATTGGAGTTTTTGAATATTTAATACCATAATCAAGCAACTGGTTCTTCATCCAGAGTATCTGAGCACAACAACTGGCTGCAGATACGTATTCAGCTTCAGCAGTGGATAATGAAACTGAAGTTTGCTTCTTACTGGTCCAGCTGACCAGTTTGCCACCTAGGAAATGACATCCACCAGTTGTGGATTTCCTATCTATCTTACAACCTGCATGATCTGAATCTGAATAACCCATTAGATCCATGCCTGAGCCTTTGGGGTACCAAAGACCTAGACTGGGGACACCTTTAAGGTACTTCAGTATGCGCTTTACAGCAAGCATATGAGATTCCTTTGGATTAGACTGATATCTGGCACATAAACATGTTGAAAACATAATATCTGGTCTACTGGCCGTTAAATACATCAGTGAACCAACCATGCCTCTATAGACAGTGGTGTTCACTGGTTTGCCATCTGGATCCGAGTCCAGTGTCAGTGGTGCAGAAATTGGAGTTGGTTTAGATGGTGAAGAATTCATATCGAATTTCTTTAAAAGATCTCTAACATATTTTTCCTGATTAATAAAAATTCCATCTTTGTTTTGTTTAATCTGGAGTCCAAGAAAATATGTTAATTCACCCATCAAACTCATTTCATATTCAGTGGACATGATTTTAGAAAATTTCTTGCACATGTTTTCATCAGTAGACCCAAAAATTATATCATCAACATAAATTTGTACCATTAACAGATTACCTTTCTCATGAAGAATGAATAAGGTATTGTCAATTGCACCTCGTTTAAAACCATTTTTCAACAAATGTTTAGTCAGAGTATCATACCAGGCACGTGGGGCTTGTCTGAGGCCATATAGCGCTTTGTCCAGACGATATACCCAATGTGGATGCTTGTCATCAACGAAACCTGGAGGTTGTCTGACGTAAACTTCTTCTTCAAGCTTCCCATTCAAGAAAGCACTCTTTACGTCCATCTGGTAGACCTTTAACTGATGATTAGCAGCGAATGCTAAGAAAATTCTGATCGCTTCAAGTCTAGCCACTGGAGCAAAAGATTCATCAAAGTCGACATCTGACTGGCAGTAGCCTTGTGCTACCAGTCTGGCCTTGTTTCTTATTACGTGGCCATCTTCATCTACTTTGTTTCTGAAGACCCATCTTGTTCCAATTGGTTCTTTCTTTCCAACTAGGAAAGGAACCAAATACCATACCTTGTTCCTTTCAAACTGGTGAAGCTCTTCTTGCATAGCAGTCACCCAGTTTGGATCTTCCAGAGCCTCGTCAATCTTCTTTGGTTCTATCAAAGATAGAAAACTGACGTATAAGCATTGATTACTGGAGGCTCTTCTGGTCTGAACACCACGACTGGAGTCACCTATGATCTGATCAATAGGGTGAGCTTTTGTCCATCTGGAGTACTGACCAGGATTGTTACTAACAACAATATCAGTGCAAGAATTCAGTTGAGTCTCCTCTGAAGTTGCTTCAGGAGGAGGTTCTTCATAGACTACATCAACATCTTCATCTGATTCATTTAAATCATGATTTGCATCATGAAATTCTTCATATGAAGGCATTTCTTGTAGTACTGGTTCAGTTTGGTCACCAGAAGACATTTCTGGTAAATTCTCAACTGATACTGATACTGGAGGAGTAGTACGCACATCTGAACCAATATTAATTTCAGAGGGTAGTTTGAAAATAATAGAGGGATAGAATGGAGTACTACTGGAGAGTTTCTTTTTCTGAACAGGTTCCAGATCAGGATGACTGGAAGCTGAGTCTGGTGAATCTTCATTTTTGTCGTTTATTGGATCAGATTCACAAAAGACAATTGGTGTTTCTGGGGGAGTCTCAAGGGCTGGCTTCTTGTTGATTGAGGCATTTGATTCATCAAATGTTACATGAATTGACTCATGGACCTTCTCCAGTCTCTTGTTATAGACTCTGAAGGCCTTGCGAATGGATGAATAGCCTAAGAAATACCCTTCATCAGCTTTGGCATCAAATTTGCCTAGCTGACTGGAGTCGTTCAGGATGTAAACTGGACATCCAAAAATGTGAAAATAACCAATATTTGGTTTTCTATTTCTTAAGACTTCATAGGCTGTCTTTTTGTGTCTTTTAATGTACACTGATCGATTCTGGGTGTGGCAAGCAGTTGCAATTGCTTCCGCCCAGAAACTGGTGGACAGACTAGATTCAGCAAGCATACTCCTGGCAGCTTCTATCAGCGTTCGATTCTTCCTTTCTACCACTCCATTTTGTTCTGGAGAGCGGGCTGATGAGAAATTCTGGGAGATGCCAGTGTCAGTACAGAATGACTCCAGAGTTGCATTCTGGAATTCTGTTCCATTGTCACTTCTTAACTGACACACTTTTCGACTGTACTTAAGCTCAATTTGCTTGATAAGACTGATGATTTCAGCAGCAGCTTCACTTTTTGACCTCAGAAAGATCACCCAACAATATCTGGAGAACTCATCTATGATCACCAGGGTGAATCTTTTACCAGCACGAGTCTGAACGTTCACTGGACCAAAAAGGTCCATATGAAGCATGTGAAGAGGTTCAGTAATGCTGAAATTCTGTCTGGTCTTGAAACTGGTACGCTTTTGCTTACCCATCTCACATCCTGGACATGGTCTTTCCTTTTTGAAGGAGACTGAAGGTATCCCATCTGCAAGTTGTTTTCTGGACAACTTGTTAATGTTTTGAAGTTTAAATGGGATAACCTTTTGTGCCATAACCAGTTTGTGTCTTCATCAGCTTGAGTATAGAAACACTGCTCTGAAGGAGAGCTTTCCATATCCATCACGTACACATTCCCTTTTCTGGGAGCAATCAACACTACCTTCCAGTCCTTGTTGAATACGATGCCCTGAGCAACATTGAATAAGACTTGATAGCCATCGTCACACAGTTGACTTACACTAATCAAGTTATATTTCAAACCATTCACAAATGCAACTTGTCTGAACTTGACTTGTCCATTGTTCTGAACACCATATTCCTCAGTCTTCCCACAACCATCATTTCCAAACGTGATGGAGGGTCCATCAGAAATGGTGAACTCCTCCAGTAGGGTCTTACATCCGGTCATCGTCCTGCCAGCTGCACTGTCAAGATACCAGATAAGCTTCTTTCGATCGCCCTACTCATACACCAGATATTGATCAGTTAGATTTGGGAACCCATCGACTGATGGGTTCACTTGACCCTCCCTTATAGGTCCCTGGGGCAATCTGGTCTAGTTCACTTTGTTCAATAGTGGTCTTAGAAGAAAAGACCACTGGGGTTGATGGTTTTAAAACCTTTTTCATTTTCTCAACTGGAGAAATAAGTTTGTCTTTCTTAGCAAAAGGTTTCATATTTTGTCTAGGGCCAGATGAAGTACCCTCAAGAAAGTTTAATCTTGCATTAACACTTTGTGATTGACGAGTCAGAATTTGAATCTGGCTCTCTAACCTGGACAAAATATTTTCTTCAGATGTTACCTTAGCCTTTCCAGTCCAAGGCTTTGGTAGGGGATTGGTCTGAGGCAAAGGTCTATTCTGCTTCACCTTTTTGACTGGAGCAGCCATCTGGAGCTCTCCAGTCTTAACCTCTGGGGATTGAACTGGGTCTAAAATGGTCTTAGGAGTTGCAGGCTCATCATAAACAGTGATAGGCCTGAACACCTCTGGTAACCGATCGATTACTGGTATTAATGATGCAACATTAGTATTTCCATCTAAATATGCACGTTTTTGAGCAGGAAATTGTTTAACTGAAGCATCATATGGCTTTTTGGTTTCTAGCCATGACTTTATTACCAGTTTTTCTTTCTCTAAAATGATCTCAAGATCTTGCTTTTCTTGAATCAATTGTTCAGTTAACAGAACCTGGGCTTGAAATGCCAGTTCAATGTCTTGAAGCTCTTTTAATTTTGATTTTAAAGCATTTATTTCAGAAGAATCTGTTTCTAGACCTTTTACACAATCAGATCTAACAGTTTCTACAAAAATCAAATCAGAATTTAAAGCTTCAGCAATGTCCAATTTTAGTTCTTGGTCAGTTGCATTATCATAATCACTAACCTTTTTAATAACAATGTCCACCCATCGTCCAGATGTGACATCTTCCTTCACCAGGTGCTCATCAACTTCCAGAGCCATGTAACAGCAATCTCTTTCCTCTTCTTCATCAGCAGATGATTCATCAGAAGGAACCCACTTCTCTTCAGTTGTTGCAATCATGCACTTATTATTGGTTTCCATTTGTTGTGCCATGAGAGCAATTTGGGCCTTAAGCTTTTTATATTTCAATTTATAGCTATCATCAGGCTTATTATTTGAAGAGAATGGACCAGGCTTGGATACAAACTGGTTGGACCTGCACTCTTTCATGAAATGACCCTTTTTGCCACGCTTAAAGCATGTCAAATTGGTCTTGTCAGTGGAAGAACTGGATGCAAATTGTCCAGATGGCTTATTTGCTCTTGCTTTGAAACGGTTAAACGTTTTAGCAATCATTGCAATAAGGTCATCATCTTCAGTTTCATCACAACAGTCTGGAGAGACTTGACTGGACTCTCCAGAATCCATAAGTTCAAACACCATCTTCTTCATAGAAAATACATTCTCAGAAGATATCAGTGCTGTACTTTGTGGTTCAGAATAACTAACCACTTTAGGAGTACTGGAGGCATGGTTAAAAGCATCTTGTTCTGCAATTACTCTCTGAGCTTGATTTTCTTCAGTGTACCTGAAGGCTCCATATAGAGTTGAGAGAGTGTGTGTGTGCAAAGTTTTACCTTGTCGTAAGACAAGTATCATGTGAGACCATTTGGTGGGTAGAATGTCACAAAATTTCTCCAGAAGTATATCCTTGTCCTTCTCAACCCCAAGACCTCTCAATTGGTTTATGATACTCATAAATCTGGTGTAAGTACCAGTGAGAGACTCGTTAGGTTGAGCAAAAAATGACTCATACCTCTTGTTTAAGGAGACCTTTCTGGTGACAATGGTGTCATCTCCTTCTTCATGTTGGTTAAGAAGTTCATCCCACATGGATTTGGCACTAGGAAAAAGAACTAGTGTGGGAATTAGGGTTTCTGGAACGGCCCCGAGGATCATGTTTTTGAGAAGGGTGTAAATTCACCAATCTCCTCTCCTCTTCTGACCAATGTTCCTCCCTCTTTTCCCTTCCTCTTCTAGATCCAGAAGGATCAAGAAGTGGATTGAGAGGTGATGTAGGTACATAAGGACCTTCGTTTAAAATCTTCATCATGTTCCTCTCAATACCAGTGACATGCAAAACCATCCTAGCCTTCCACGTACCAAATTCATCACTGTTCCCACTGAATTTAGGAACAGGATTATTTGAGTAGTTCACATGCACGTGTGGAGAAGCAGGAGTAGGAGGAGGAGGTGGAGGATTAGTGTTATTAACATTTTGTGGTTCATTTTGATCATGAATATTTACATTAGGATCGGGACCAAGACCAAAACCTTGTGTATTTTCTTGGTTAGCCATCAAGAACAGATCTAGGCAATGATTACCTTTCTGCTCTGATACCAAATGTGAGTCCCTTAAATTACGAGATGGTTAACCAATGAAAGTGTAAAATACAACAAGTCTAATAATCACTAGATTGGACTAGTATTACTTGTAAATAAAGATGCAGGATATATAAACAAAGTAATACAAGACTTAAAGCAATAAACAAATAAAGTGGACCATTATGTATGTTTCATGGGTATTTCATTTATTGATGTTTAAATAAAATACAAGGTTATTGCGGAATCAAGATAACACAATTAAGTGTGTATCCTAACAACCTATGAGTTACAATATGATCTATATTTGTCAAATAACTCTTTAGGATCGAGATACTTAAAGTTGTGAAGTATCCCTGTTTAAGATCGAGAGTATTTGGACAAATTCACTTTCATGCAAAGTGTTATGCTAAAAAGTATTTTTCTCAAGGATATGACTTTGTATTATAGGCAACAAAATTCACCAGTGAATTTTGTGCCGTACAAATATGGTTGTATACATTTAATGATCCGACAAGAACATTAAATGTATTGGATAAGGAATAAGGATAAAGTCACATCAAGTGCAAGTGTATCCTTTTATCCAACCACCTTAACACACGTATACTTTGTTAAAGAACAAGTGGATTGTTCTTTGGAAAGTGTGTTAAAGGCATAAGTCAAACCTCGATATCAGTGTTCAGACTTGTAGTATCTAGAACACTGATAATCCTCCAGTGTGCAGATCTGGTAAGACTTTCCAGTGGACTCCGCCATTTGTTAAGTCTTCTTCCTTCAGACTTCAGTCTTTGACTTCAGTCAGAATGTCTTCAGTAGAGTAGATCTGGACTGGGGTGAAGTCTTCAGTGAGCTAATCTGGAGAATGCTCCAGATTATCTATACAAGTAAATGCTCACTAGTCTTCAATTATTTCTGGACAAATCTTCAAAGGGACTCCAGATTCCAAGTCTGGAGTAGGTCCAGTAGAGAAACGTTTTCTGGTCAGATCTTTAGTAAGGCTCCAGTAGTCGGGTCTGGAGCGAGACCAGCAAAACAAGTTTTCTTAACAAACCTAAATAAGGTTCCAGTAGTCCAGTCTGGAGCCAGTTCAGAAAGTCTGGACTAAATCTGGACCTAACACGGGGACATAAATAGGCGGTGGGGAGAACTGAGGAATCGGGTTAGGTCGAACAAACTCCCGACCGTGATACTGAGCATCCCACATCGGCTGATAATAATCTAGGCTATAGTTAGTGTGGGCCTGCTGTGATCCAACCCAGGTGAAATCCTGGTCCATCCTCCGCTGGTAAGCATCAAACTCTTGCCTACTCTTCTGTTGAGACTCATAAATATTCTGAATAGTGTTCCCCAAGAGTGTAAGGTCAAAAGAGCGAGGGACGGGAATGCTACGACCAGTCCTCCTCGGTGGCTCCTGTGGAGCATCAGCCATCTCAACATCAGCCTCCTCCAGATCCAGAGGTGGTCCCTCAACCTCTCCCTCATCATCTAACAACCTTTCTGGCTCATTCCCTTCTTCTTCTTCACTATCTTCGCCCTCATCAACTCATTATAAGAGAAAGTCTCTTGATATACGGGCAAGGAAAGATAAGTTTGGCACTCATCCGAATCAAACACTCTCATTATCTTGTAAATAGTAGTAATGAAATGACCAAAAACCAAGTGTGCATCAGAATGGTTGCACATACGGTCCAAAAGCACAAGAGGCGGCAAAGCAAACTTTTTAGGAGAGCCCTCAGAAAATAACTTAAGTAACCATAGATCATTCTGGTACGCCTTCTCCCAATGAGTAGACCGCTGAATCAAGAAAGTCAGGAGCATACGGTGGAGCAACCTCAATCTGACATTCTTAATCTTCGACACACTAACTGAAGCAGAGGAGCTCCACGTCTCTCCTCCCGTGATCCTTGTGTAATAGGCTTCAATCGACTCTCCATCGCCCAAGTCAGCTTTTATAAAATACCCCTTTTTTAGAATAGCCCTCAGAGCCGGGCTCTGCAATTCTTCCCTCGAATACATCCCAACATAATGACCAAACTCAGCAATTGACAGCTTCCTCTGCTGTCCCCCACAATAAAACCAGACAATTCTTTCCTCAAAAATGTCTTTAACCTTCCCCAGTTCCTTCTTCAGTTTCAAAGTCGAGTAAAATTCCAAACATAACTCACGATAAGCTGGCTCACGGTTAAGAAATACCCGATTCGAAATATCACAGTTCACATCATATCCTCCAGTTGCCCTATCTCCAACTCGCATACTCATGGAAAACCATTTACGAATGTCCTCCTGGACCCCATATAATTGAGCTTGTATAGGAGGTAAATACCTTGCTGGACAAATGGCATGCTTAGCAAGCTTAAACAACTGATTTTTGTAAATGTTCTTATGAGGCTGCCTAATTCTCTCAAATGACAGCCAAGCATGTCTCTCATTCAGTTGACCTTCAAAAAAGATAAGCGGCACCTCCGCCTGTTGCCTAGGGGTTTTAGTAGGAACATCAGCGGCTTCACTAGATTGCCCCTCGCCCTCCTTTCGCTTAGAAGATGGATTCTGCATTCACAAACATTAAAGCAAATAAACGTGAGTAATAGGAATGCAAAGTTGGAACCATATTTAAACAAACGAAAAGCTTGGCAGGAAAGTCCTCCCACTGCGGCGCAGTGGGCATACTTAACCCTCATTGCGACGCAGTGGGGTAAAAAGACAAATCGGGCAGGGGGTTCTCACTGCGGCGTAGTGAGGCACTGTACCCCCTCACTGCGGCGCAGTGAGGTAAAAATCTGGGCAACAAGTTAGGGTTCTTAACGACATGGCACAAAAAAGGGGTAATCAAACAAGCAAATTCAGGGAATAATGAAACAATAATCTCCAACCGTTTTTCAAAACTACAATAACCAACATATACATCTCCCACACTTGTTCATAACAAATCCCCAATTTTTCCAAAACCCTAATTTCAAAATTAAAATCTATAATGGATGAACAAGATGAAAGATTTAACACCCAATTAGCTTCTATTGCCCACAAACATCAAAACCCCTAAATTAATTCTAACATATAAACCCTAGAAATTGAAAATTCAAAATAAAAGAGAAATACAAAGAAACAAAAGAGAAACACTTACACCTCTTCCCATAATGCAATGTATGAAGATAAAAATCTGGAGAAAGGATTAAAGATTGGAAGAGAATGGAAGATCTTGATGGAAGAAAAGGGTGTTTTGGTATTTTTTTTTATGATTTTCGGTATTCAGAGAAGAGAGAAAAGAGAGAAAGTAAATTAAAGGTAAAAAGAGACTTACCCACTGGTAACCTATCTTGACCAACTTACCCGGTCTTCACTGCGGCGCAGTGAGGACGCACCACTCTCACTGCGGCGCAGTGGGAAGTTTTCCAACCTTGGGCAGAGATTTTTGGTTGCTGCGCATCCGGCTTATCCCACCCCCACTGCGGCGCAGTAGGGAGTTTCTGAAAATTTTCCTTCAAAAATATTATGTCAAATCTCAAAACATACTTACCCGGAACCGCATCAAATCGAAACCACACCTGCACTTACTAACAAAACAAGATTAGAACTAACTAATTAAAGGAAAGTAAAATGCGATAAAAGAAACACGGGTTGCCTCCCGAGAAGCGCTTAAGTTATTAACAAGTCTTTACCTAGACTCGACCAACCTTCAAGTTTCAAATTCAAACACGGGGATATCCTCAAATACCCCCTCAACCTGCTCTTCTTCCAAATATAGCTTAAGTCGATGACCATTGACAATGAACAACCCTTCACCATTTCGCTTAAACAACTCAACATAACCCGATGGATATACGTGCTTAATCTCAAATGGTCCAATCCACCTAGAAGTTAGTTTAGGTTGCTTAATCTTAAATTTAGACAAGAACAACAACACTTTAGCCCCAACCTTAAACTCCTTCCTACGAATCCTCATATCATGCCAAATCTTGGTCCTCTCCTTATATAGCCTCGAATTCTCATAAGCACCTAACCTAAGCTCATCAAGCTCGTGAAGTTGCAACATCCTAAGTTCACTTGCCTCCATCAAGTCCAAATTCAAATTCCTCAAGGCCCAATACGCCTTATGCTCTATCTCAATAGGAAGATGGCAAGTTTTTCCATAGAGCAACCGGTATGGCGTGGTGCCAATCGGCGTCTTATAAGCCGTCCTAAACGCCCACAAGGCGTCATCTAACTTTTTCGACCACACCTTGGGGTTATCCCCAACAGTTTTCTCCAAAATCCCCTTCAAGGCCCTATTTGTGTTTTCCACTTGACCACTGGTCTGTGGATGGTACGAGGTAGAAAAATAGTGGACAACACCATACCTCTTCATCACTTTGGCTAACTGATGGTTTGCAAAATGGGTTCCACGGTCACTAATCAATGCTCTAGGGCAACCAAAACGACAGAACAACTGTTTCAAGAAATCAATGACTACACGCGCGTCATTCGTGGGCAAAGCCTTGGCTTCGGCCCATTTAGACACGTAGTCAACGGCGACAAGAATGTACTGAAACTTATTAGACGGTGGGAAAGGTCCCATAAAGTCTATACCCCAGACATCAAATACTTCACATACCTGAATGCTTTGTTGAGGCATCTCATCCCGTTTAGTGATGTTCCCCTGTCGCTGACAGATGTCACAAGTCTCAACCAAAGTCTGGGCCTCCTTGAAAATTGTTGGCCAATAGAAACCTGCATCAAAAACTTTCTTACCCATGACTGAAGGACCATAATGACCCCCAGTTGGCCCGTAGTGACATGCATCCAAAATTTCTCTAGTCTCAGCTCCAGCAACACATCTCCTTACCATACCATCTGCACAAACACGAAACAAGTATGGATGGTCCCAAAAATAATACTTAACATCCGATATGAGCTTCTTCTTCTGTTGGGACGTGAAATCATTAGGTATCTCACCTGCAACCAAATAATTAGCTATATCTGCGAACCAAGGAGCTTCATCAGAGTTAGAAATAAACATTAAAGACTCATCGGGGAAGTGATCATTGATCTCCCCATCACGAAGTTCCTCCCGGTGAGGATCTTCCAAATGACTCAAATGGTCGGCAGCCAAATTTTTAGCCCCTTTCTTATCCTTTATCTCAATGTCAAATTCTTGCAACAAAAGAATCCAACGGATAAGCCTGGGTTTAGCATCCTGTTTCGAGAACAGGTACTTTAGGGCTGAATGGTCAGTGAAAACTATAGTCTTACTTAAAACAAGATATGATCTAAACTTATCAAATACAAAGACCACTGCAAGCAACTCCTTCTCTGTAGTGGTGTAATTTTGCTGGGCGGGGTTCAAAGTTTTACTAGCAAAGTAAATGGGCTTGAAATGTTTCTCAACCCTTTGCCCTAGCACAGCTCCAACAGCATAGTCACTTGCATCACACATCAACTCGAAAGGCAATTCCCAATTTGGAGTTACCATGATAGGAGAATCAGTCAACTTCTCCTTCAATACCTGAAAAGCACTCAAACAAGCATCATCAAAAACAAAAGGAACGTCCTTCTCCAGCAAGTGGGTCATAGGACGAGTAATCTTACAGAAATCCTTAATAAATCGACGATAAAAACCTACATGTCCAAGAAAACTCCTTACCCCTTTCACATTGGAAGGCGGTAATTTGGCAATTATATCTATCTTAGCCCGATCAACCTCAATCCTGACCTTGGACACTTTATGCCCTAACACAATTCTCTCAGTGACCATAAAATGACACTTTTCCCAATTCAAAACAAGGTGTGCCCTCTCACACCGTTCCAACATCCTATCCAAATTACTCAAGCAAGAATGAAAAGAATCCCCAAAAACTGAAAAATCATCCATGAAAACTTCCATGGAAGTTTCAAGCATGTCCTGGAAAATAGCAATCATGCACCTTTGAAAGGTGCCAGGGGCATTACACAAACCAAACGGCATACGCCGATAAGCAAAAGTGCCAAAGGGAAAAGTCAAAGTGGTTTTCTCTTGGTCCTTGGGATCAATGGGTATTTGAAAGTACTCGGAAAACCCATCCGAGAAACAAAAATATTCATTCCCTGCAAGACGTTCCAACATTTTATCAATAAAAGGAATGGGAAAGTGATCCTTATGGGTGGCATCATTAAGCTTACGGTAGTCTATACAAACCCGCCAACCCGTAATAGTCCTAGTGGCCAAAAGTTCCTTATTATCATTTTCAATGACTGTCATGCCCCCCTTTTTGGGCACAGTGGACAGGACTTACCCATGAACTATCAGCAATAGGAAAAATGATTCCTGCATCAAGAAGCTTAATCACCTCTTTCTTAACTACCTCCTTCATATTAGGATTCAGCCGCCTTTGTCACTGGACAACGGGCTTAACATCATCAAGAAAATCAATTTTATGCTAGCAAAAATTAGGACTAATACCTGGGATATCTGTGGTCTTCCAAGCAAAAGCCCGCTTATGGGCTTTAAGCACAGACATGAGACGGTCTTTCTCATCACTCGAGAGTGAGGACGAGATAACCACTGGAAGAGAAGACTCACCTAACAGATATGCATACTCTAAATGGGTTGGAAGCGGCTTAAGCTCCAAGTCAGTAGGTGGTACATCAACAGAGTTAGGTACCCTTGAACTCCCGTCAGCAACTACCTCCTCAAAAGTCTCGTCCTCGGGAGGTGATTCATCCAAGCTCAGTGCCATGACCTCTGCAAATAAAGCTTCATCAGTAATTTCTCCAGATCCTAAATTAGTGATCTCTTCCTCTCCAATATCTGTCTCCATGAACTCCTGAAATTCTTGATCTAATGCATCATCAATGACATCAATCCTGAAACAAGTCTCATCATTAGAATATGAATGCTTGATAGACTTTTCAACATTAAACACAATCCTATCAGTGCCTACACCTAAGGAAATCTCCTTATCCTTCACACGGATGATAGCATCCGCAGTATTAAGGAATGGGCGTCCTAGAATAAGAGGGACCTTCGTATCTTCCTCCATCTCGAGGATAACGAAGTCAATTAGAAAAACAATGTGGCCAACTCTGACGCTAATGTTTTCAGCAATCCCGATGGGATACTGAAATGAATGGTCAGCAAGTCTTATACTCATGCGAGTAGGGCGAAGGACTCCCAAGGACAACTTGGCATAAACCGAGTAAGGCATCAAATTGATGCTAGCCCCTAAATCAGCTAAGGCCTTACAAATAATAGTTCTAATAGAGTAAGTGATAAGAAAACTCCCTGGGTCTTCAAGCTTTGGTGGAATGTGGTTCTGCAAGATAGCAGAACACTCCGCATTAAGAAAAGTAGCCTTTACCTCTTCAAACTTCCCTTTGTCTGTCACAAGCTCCTTAATGAACTTGGCATAATTGGGCATCCCCTAAATAAGATCAACTAAAGGAACATTAATATGAACATTTTTGATCATGTCCACAAACTTGTTATAATGCTCCTTCAGCTTTGCTTTCCTGAACCTCTGTGGAAATGGTATCTTTGGCTTGTATGGTTTAACCTCTGGAACCACAGCCGGTTTTGGTGGAGTGACCGGAGTCTTCACGGTCGGATATTCCTCCATCTCTATCTCTTCATCAACATCAACATCATCACTCCCGTTATCCTGCACATTTGAAACAGCAACATTAGGAATAGGAGGTGGGTCATAAGACCTACCAGTACGAGTGGTGATGGCTTTGGCTTGCTCATTACGGACTGGAGGTGGAGTGTATTTCTGTCCCTGACTAAATTGAGGCCTAGGATTCTGCTGTGTGTTGCTAGGAAGAGTCCCCGTGGGCCTAGCAAGAGCTGCCATCCTACTTTCGAGATCCTTGAAGTTAGCACCCTGATTTTTCATGTTGATTTCCACCTTCCCGTTTATCTGATCCAACCTCTCACTCAAAGCCTTAGTATCCTCCCTGATCATTTGAATGCTAGTGTTTGTTTCAACCTGATTACTAGCCAACTGCTTCATCATCTCCCTCAACTCGGCATTAAGATCGGCATTAGAAGAAGAAGAACCTGATCCTTGTCCTTGCTGAGTCTACTGTTGTGGCTGATTCTGATAATTATCTCTTTGCCACCTGTTACCTGAAAAACGAGGAACATTAGCCTGAAAAGAAGAGTTATAAGAAGGATTACCTGAAGGCCGGTTCTGGAAACCGGTGTTGCGGTGGAAGTTCCCTTGGGGTTGATTCTGAACATAGTCCACATCTTCGGGTGCCCGATTTGGACACTCATCAGAATAGTGCATATCACCACAATGATCACACCCATTGGCTACGACCTTAACATCCCTCTCAATTGCTCCAAACCTAGTCTCTTGAGCAGCAAAGCTCCTATCCATGCGCTCAGATAGCGCCTTAATCTCTCCAATAACCCCTGAATCATTACTAGCTTCAACCTTAGGAACTCTTCCTTTGTTAGTGCCCTTCTTCATCTTCCTTTCATTCTTCAAGAACCTTTCATCATCCATATTTGAGTTATCCTTTGCCATGTCTTCCAAGATCTGATAACCTTCATTGGGTGTAATGTTATTGAAACTACCCCCAAAAGCATATCCCAATTCTCGTTTAGACTTCTTATTTAACCCATCAAAGAAAAGCTCCACATATTGTTCCCTAGTCAAATTATGACCTGGACAATTTCTCAACATCTCCTTGAATCGAACCCAAGCATCTACAACATCTTCTCCATCATCTTGTTCAAAAGACCTAATCATATTCTCCAACCTTCTTTGAGTTCTGAGTGAATAAAACTCACCAATGAAAGCCTCCTTAAGTTGGTTCCAAGTAGTGATTGAATTCTCTGGAAGATCATTGAACCAATCAAGTGCTTCTCCGGTGATTGAGATGGGAAATGTCTCAAGTTTCACGACATTCATTTGATTTTGACCATATTGATAAAGCCGAGCCAACTTTTCAAACCTATCCAAGTGTTGGTAAGGATCCCATTTCCTCTTTCCATCAAATTGTTGCTATTCTATGCTCTTAAGATGATTTCATTTCAAATTGAAAGTGTGATCAATGGCCGGAGGTCTAATGGCGGAGCCACGGCTGGTTGGAATAGTTCGAACCCTCTCGCCATAGCGAGTGTCATTTGGATCCCTTGGTTGTTCGTCGCCCATCTCTTCTTGCTTAACTTCTAAATTGAAGAATTCGTCTAGAAAGAACCCTTCCTCGTCTGAATCAGGAGTGGGTTTAGCTATAGGTGAAAATGGTGTTGGTATTGGTGTTGTGGGTTCAGTAAAGTTAAACCGACGCCCTCTTGGTCTTCTCGGAGTAGACAAAGGACTATTCAAAGGGAGACCCGAAGAACGTAAGTTCATCAACTAAAGAAATATGCCTGCAAACACACAACTAACACAAACACGTCAAATGCACCGGTGATAAGAAAAGAAAACTAAACTAATAAAATAAGTAACTTTCTCACGCGTGAGAAAGGATCAAACCACTAAATTAACAACTAAATCGGCAAACAATCCCCGGCAGCGGCGCCAAAAACTTGATGTGTGAAATCGAGTTTGTAAAATTTAAAAACAAGTATCCACTAAAAACCGACTACTACACACTTTCAGGCAGTGGACCTGATCGCATATAGTATAGTAAGTAGTAAGTCCGAGATCGTTCGCGGGGATTGGTTTTGAAATAATTGTTTGCTAAAGTAGTTTTAGAATAAGGATGGAACCGTAGCCGAATTGCTACCTCACTTTGACAATTTGAAATTAAAGAAATTGAAATGACAAGACAATTGAAAGTAAAGAAAGTTCAGACAATATAAATAAAGATCATCCACTTCGAATCCACTTGACTTAAGCTATGATTGCACACGTTAAAGATCAAATTCTATAGAGTTAACAAGATAATCGTGAAAGGATAAAAATGCTCGCGTGGTACCACCAACCGCTCGCAAATCACCCAAACACCTAAGTTGCTAGTTTAATTACCCAAGACGGTACCACCAATGCCTAGAAAATCTCCCCAACAATTAGTTTGTTTGATTATCCAATTACCAATTATGCCTATGTGAATGAAAACGTGGTACCACCAACTGTTTCTAAACACGTTTACCGATTAATTCCTATTAAAGATTTGACATTCACTATCATACCATGAACCGGTGACAACCGACCATAGACAATCGAATTGAAACGATAAACATATTCACCTAATACCACTAACGATGAACACATAAACCATCAACATCAAAAGAATAAATCAAAAGGAATTAATTGATAAAGATCACGACACAACGATAATTGAATCAACTCTTGAATTAAAATATTGCAATCATATCATTCGTCAAGTTTCATCAAAGTGGATGATTAGAAATCTAGCCACTCATGCTAAATTGAAAATAGCAAACGAAATAGAAAGAGAACATATTGTACCAATGATTGTTGAAATTAAATTGCAAGACAGAAAATTAGATTACGATCTAGATGGGTGTTCTTGAATCTTCAATGAATCCAATGATGAAATCTTGAGATGATCCTTGAAAGAATTCGCGGTAGAACAGCTCCTAGAAAGAAAACTTAATTGTTTGGGAAGTAGGGTTTATTTTTCTATTTATACCTCCCCAAAATCTGATGCAAAAGGCTGAACCATTAGGTTCCCCGTACGGCTGACTGCGGCGCAGTGGGCATGGTGCACTCCCACTGCGGCGCAGTGGAAGATCCCTGGAATTCTGTTCTTATGGTGACTGCGGCGCAGTGGGGCAACATCCCTCCCACTGCGGCGCAGTGATAATCCTCTGGAAATTATATTGTTTTTGATCGACCATGGACTGCGGCGCAGTGGGGCAGCATCCCTCCCACTGCGGTGCAGTGTAAAACCTCTGGAAAGCATTGGCTTGACACCTATTGACTGCGGCACAGTGGGGTTTAAGTCTTCCCACTGCGGCGCAGTGTACATGGTGCACTCCCACTGCGGCGCAGTGGAAGATCCCTGGAATTCTGTTCTTATTGTGACTGCGGCGCAGTGTAAAACCTCTGGAAAGCATTGGCTTGGCACCCATTGACTGCGGCACAGTGGGGTTTAAGTCTTCCCACTGCGGCTCAGTGTAAACTTGCTGAAATCTTTGGTTCATCTTTATTAACAGCTCTCGAACACTCGGATCAACATCTTGGCCTAGAATCGCCAGAAAATGCACCAGATGGACGTGCAACCTGCTAAGAACCTGAAAGCACTAACAAACACCATAAACGCGCCAAATGCATACAAAATTGACTCAAAACACATACGAAAAAGGCCAATAATGATGTGGGCGATCTATATAAATTGGTCACATCAGCTAGAAACTTCATATCCCCATAATAGAGATTCGATTTCTTATAGATATTCAAGTTGTTCCGTCGAACGAAATAAATTGGTATACTCTGTAAATATAAAAATATACAAGTAAACATTATAAATAAATGTATAATAAAATGAAAGATATCTTTTACTTAATATTTTTACCAGTATGTTTCTTGTCAAACAATGAAACGTTAACTCCTTGAAGAAATATTGATTCATGATATTGTGTTTGTGACGACCATTTGTACAATCATGGGTAAGAATTTCCCCATCCTCTTCTGTAACACCCCAAGCCGAGGCTTGAAATATCACGGAAATCATATAGCGCAAGGTGGAATTACAATAGAACAAGAACTAAATGCAATTAAGGATTCAGTGAATCCATTACAATACGAAACAAGTACCAAAATACATAAGGAGCAAATAGCCATCAAAGTTTACAAAAGAACATCCCAAAGATGGCAAATCGATCCTAAGTATAATGCAAAAGAAAAGGTCGATGAATCCTTGATCCATAAAGTCCAAAGCCCGAGTTTAATAGCAAGCAAGCGACTAAACTCCACGTCCGGGGATAACCTGATTACCTGAAAAGTGTACTAAGCATAGTCAACACAAGGTTGGTGAGTTCGTAGTAATGGTCCATAAAGAACCAGCGTCAATAATCACAATGTACGAGTAAAGGCTAGACATGACTTACAGCGAGCCTCTCAGTAACACAATAACGTCCCACAACAAGATTATACAAGACAAGTAAGTGTATACTATGAATGTACGAATGATATGCGTATTCAATGCAAGTATCAAATGCATAATAACCCAACATGCCTATCTTATGCGTGAACTCAGGTCACCTATGCAACGATACCCGCCTGTCATCACAATGAACAAGGCTGTATCTAAAAAACATCAAGATATATATGTCTATATACTCGGGATCAAGAACTCATCATCCATCAGATAATGTATACATCTATACACTTGGATGTAGGCACTCCTCAACCGAGGGATTATGTACAATGTATGCATGCTTACCATCAATCGTATATGCATCAATCAAAATCGTCTGTCATGAACCAACAATCAATATTCGTCAATCATGAACCAATAATCACAATACGATGAACATGAACCAACAATCGATATTCGACAAACATGAGCCAACAATCAATATTCGTCAATCATGAACCAATAATCACAATACGATGAACATGAACCAACAATCAATATTCGTCAATCATGAACCAATAATCACAATACGATGAACATGAACCAACAATCGATATTCGACAAACATGAGCCAACAATCAATATTCGTCAATCATGAACCAATAATCACAATACGATGAACATGAACCAACAATCGATATTCGACAAACATGAGCCAACAATCAATATTGTCAATCATAAACCAATAATCACAATACGATGAACATGAACCAACAATCAATATTAACACCAATTCTATACGTACATACACTTAAGAGGATTCTACTTTCTTCAAGTCCCAGATGCTTATATATAGGGTCACCCGCAGCCTTCCCACCACATCTAAAACCTAATAAAAGCATAACCGACTTCCATGTATGTACGTCTATCCTAATATTAATGAAATACTTAACAAACGTAAACCAAGTCAATCAAACGTGATAACCGTCTCATCAAGCCAACATTTAAACCAAATCAATCAAACAATCAACAACGTAAGTAAACACGCAAGTTGACACTTTTCAGCCTGAATCTCAAGCGAGTAGGGGGATACGAAACTCACCTCGATTGGTTATGAAAAGTTAAGTTGATATAAAGTCGAGTTATTGTCGTACAATGTTCACTTCACGTCCAACACCTAAATATCGATCATATACATTCACATCAACATACATAAACACATATACGTAACTTAACAATTCTCGACAAAACCCTAATTAGGTTCTCAAAGTGCTTCTCGACATTAAATGACTTTTAAGACTCTTATTCAATGTTACATAAGATAAGAAGTGAATTAGATCAATGCTCTACGCGTAAAAAGGTCCAGAAAGTCAATTTAGGTCAAACAAGAAGTTCTGGAAATTACAACTGGCGTAACCTACGCCCCACACTAGCGTAGGTTACGCCCCTTATAAATTTTTGGTATAAAGTAAGGTACGGTGTTCTCAAAAGTGCAATTTTGTTGGAGTCTGGAGGGGCATAAACAGTAGGTTTTGGCGTAAGATGGAGCATTCGGCGTAAGCTACGCCCCAAAGGGCCGTAACCTACGCCCAGTCAAAATAGAACTAGCGTAACCTACGCCCCATAGGGCCGTAGGTTACGCCCCTTACTGGGCAGCAACACGACCAGCAGCAGCTTGTGCAGAAAAACAAGAACCCAAAACCTATTCTCATGAACCAAAACCCTAAATCGAATTGTAAGGTTAAAGGACTCGTTTTGAAGCTACATTTGACATTCTAATGCATAAATATACTTACCCAAACCCAATTTCCATCCATAACATCACAAAATTCTCCAAATCGATCAAAACCTAGCCAAACCCTAATTCGACCCAAAACTCATTTTAAGGCGATTTAGAACTTGTCAATGTACGAGGTGACTAGAAACGAGTAAATTAACATAAATAGAAGTAAATGGGATGAATTAGACTTACCAAAACTTCCTTCTTGAGCTCAAACCCGAAATTAGGTCAAATGGGTTAAAATGCAAGAACTTCCACCTTTGACTCTTCGTATAGACGATAATGAGGTATAGATGACGATGATTCTAGTGTTATATCCTTTCCAAACACCAAGTAGATGATAGATAGAAGAAGAAATGGAATGGATTTTGCTTGCCCTTTTTACTTGAGAGAAATGAGAAAGATAGATAGATAAAAAAATGAAAGAGGGAGAAAGAGATAGGGAGAGAATTGGGTCAAATGTGGCTGGTGGGTCGTGGACTACCCACGGGCCGACCCGTTTCTCTTCTCAAGTCAAATTACAATCGTTAGACGTTTAAACACCAATCAAAACATATTATCGACCCGAATATAACACATTGTCATTTAATTCATAAAACGACTCAAATACTTCATTAACTTATATTGTTAGTCATATTACACATAAAGTCAATGGGTCAAAATTTACGGATGTTACATCTTCTTCATACTTAATAAAATATTCTTTATAATCGAACCAAATTTGTTTTCCTGTCTGAGTATCTGGTTTAAAAAAAGAAAATGTCAAAAATTTAATTATTCAATAATGATATCTATATTGTTACATTTTTAGACATATAATTACCTATTTTTGTTATACTCAATGACACTCCATTTGTGCTAAAGACATCCATTAAATAATTGCCTTTTCTTAAATTTGTAAGCATGATTGTATCACCGATCTTTACATTATTTATCAAACATAAATTTGTCCAACTGATACCTGTTAATCCAACGGCCCGTGTAACATCCATGAGTTTTGACCGTTTGACTTTACGTGCAATTTGACTAACAATTTGAGTTAATGAAGTATCTTGGTTCATTTCGTGATTAAATGATAATGTGGTATATTCGTTGGGTCGATTGTATGACTTATTCAGTGATTAAATGTAAAACGACTTGTGAATTAGCTTGTAAAAGGAAACGGGTCGACTCATGGGTTACCCATGACCCATGAGCCTTCCAAGACCCAACCCTTTCCTTTATCTCTTTCATTTCACCATACAGCCTAATCTCTTTCTTTTCTCTCTAACAAAAGCAAGAACACTCTCTTCCAATCTTTCTCTATTGAACTCTTGAATTAATTGGTGTTGTGCAATTTGTTTAATATAAGAATCATTATCATCTCCTTCTCATCTTCATCATACCTAAAGATTGAAGTTCATAGTGCAAGATTTTAACCCATTTTGACCTAATTTCGGGTTTGATTTCAAGAGGAAGTTTTGGTAAGTCTAATTCATCCCATTTACTTCTATTTATGCTTGTTCATATGTTTCTAGTTGATTTGATGTGATTCCAAGTCTTGAAAATGGTAAAATTGAAATTAGGGTTTAAATTAGGGTTTGAATGATTTGGAAGTGATTGTGATGTTTTGGTCTAAATTGTGGGTTGGGTTATGTGTATTTATGGTTAATGATGTTTGGTTATACTTCAAAATGAGTTACAAGTCCTTACAATTTGTTTTGGAATGGTTTGGGTCGATTTTTGGGGTATTTGGTTAGTTTTTCTGCACTAAAACTGCTGCTGGTAGTGTTGCTGCCCAGAAGGGGGCATAACCTACGGCCCTATGGGGCGTAGGTTACGCTGGTACAAATTTCATTGGGCGTAGGTTACGGCCCTTTGGGGCGTAGCTTACGCCGATCCTTCCATGCGTAGTTACGCTGACAAATTTCTTGGGCGTAGGTTACGCGCAATTTCATTGGGCGTAGGTTACGCTGGACAAATTTCATTGGGCGTAGGTTACGCTGGACAAATTTCATTGGGCGTAGGTTACGCTGGACAAATTTCATTGGGCGTAGGTTACGCTGGACAAATTTCATTGGGCGTAGGTTACGCTGGACAAATTTCATTGGGCGTAGGTTACGCTGGACAAATTTCATTGGGCGTAGGTTACGCTGGACAAATTTCATTGGGCGTAGGTTACGCTGGACAAATTTCATTGGGCGTAGGTTACGCTGGACAAATTTCATTGGGCGTAGGTTACGCTGGACAAATTTCATTGGGCGTAGGTTACGCTGCAAATTATGGGCGTAACCTACGGCCCTATGGGGCGTAGGTTACGCTGGTACAAATTTCATTGGGCGTAGGTTACGGCCCTTTAGGGCGTAGCTTACGCCACTTTGGGCCGTAAGCTACGCCAGTTGTAATTTTGACCACCGTACCTTACGCCCCTGTAGGCCGTAAGTTACGGCCTTTGTTTTTCTGAAATTTCCTTGTTTGACCTAGTTTGACTTTCTGGACCTTTTTACGCGTCGGGCCTTAATCTAATTTACTTCTATTTATGCTTGTTCATATGTTTCTAGTTGATTTGATGTGATTCCAAGTCTTGAAAATGGTAAAATTGAAATTAGGGTTTTGCCGAATATTTAATAACTACGTATATGTGTTTATGTGTGTTGATATGAATGTATATGATCGATATTTAGGTGTTGGACGTGAAGTGATCATTGAACGATAGTAACTTGACTTTATATCAAATTTAACTTCTTTGCCGATCAGGTGAGTTTCGTAGCTCCCTACTCAATAGAGATTCGGGGTGAAAAGTGTACATATACATGTGTTGAATTGTTTGGTTGATTTGATTGACTGTCTAGTTAATTTCTGATTGATCGTTGATTGACAGATAGTTTTGATTGATTGTGTGATGGTTTACGAATGTGATTGTGTTATTGTAATGTATTAGGGTAGAAGTACATATATGGAGGTCGGTTTTACTTTCAAAGAGTCTTAGATGTGGTGGGAAGGCTGCGGGTGACCCTATACATAAGCATCTAGGACTTGATGAAAGTAAAATCCTCCAAAGTATGTGTACGCGTTGTTTAGAGAAAGCGATAAATTTTGGAATTATGGTTGGAATGAACATGTACGTCTTGCTATACTTGATTCGTGTGTTACGCACTCAAGCCTACCTTTATCGTTGTATTGACGAACTTATGAATTAATGTTTGACGATTGAATGATTGATTGAGCGATGGAATAATGGGTTATTGGTTACGTTTATTGATCTTAGTAAAGGATTTTGATATATTATTATTATTATTACTGCTAGGATAGACGTGCATACATGGAAGTCGGTTATGCCTTCATTGGGTTTTAGATGTGGTGGGAAGGCTGCGGGTGACCCTATACATAAGCATCTAGGACTTGATGAAAGTAAAATCCTCCAAAGTATGTGTACGCGTTGTTTAGAGAAAGCGATAAATTTTGGAATTATGGTTGGAATGAACATGTACGTCTTGCTATACTTGATTCGTGTGTTACGCACTCAAGCCTACCTTTATCGTTGTATTGACGAACTTATGAATTAATGTTTGACGATTGAATGATTGATTGAGCGATGGAATAATGGGTTATTGGTTACGTTTATCTGATCTTAGTAAAGGATTGTGATATATTATTATTATTATTATTAGGTTATTGTTATGTTTATTTGATCTTAGTAAAGGATTGTGATATATTATTATTATTATTATTATTATTATTGTTATTATTATTATTATTATTACTGCTAGGATAGACGTGCATACATGGAAGTCGGTTATGCCTTCATTGGGTTTTAGATGTGGTGGGAAGGTTGCGGGTGACCCTATATATAAGCATCTAGGATCCGAGGAAAGTAGAATCCTCCTAAGTGTATGTACGTATAGTTTAATTTGGGTTAATTATTGATGGTTGATGATTGTTAATTCGCGGTTCACACGCAAGCATAATATATATTTATACGCGGTTCACACGCAAGCATAATATATTTGTACGCGGTTCACACGCAAGTATAATCTATTTACATACGCGGTTCACACGCAAGCATAATATATTTATACACTGTTCACACGCAAGCATAATATATTTGTACGCGGTTCACACGCAAGTATAATCTATTTACATACGCGGTTCACACGCTTGTATATTATGTTTAAGCGGTCTTCATGCAAGTACACCCTATTTGGTGCAATTGTGGCAAGGTTGTTATGATTTTGATATACGATATGATATGCATTATGACTGGTTATGCTTTTGGCACATGTATTGATATTTACATCATTTGTGCACCCTTATTACACGCTTACTTGTTTTGTGTGATCTTGTTGTTGGACGTTATTGTGTTACTTAGAGGCTCACTGTAAGTCATGTTTCGCCTCTATTAGTATATTATGATTTTGACGATGGTTTCTTTATGGACCATTACTACGAACTCACCAACCTCGTGTTGACTATGCTAGTACACTTTTCAGGTAACCAAGTTATTCCAGGGCGTGGAGTTTGAGTGTTTGCTTGCTGTTGAACCCGGACTTGGACTTATATGGATCAAGGATCCATTTGCCTTCTTTTGCATTGTACTTAGAACCATTAGCCATCTTTTGATGTTCTGTTGTAATATTTAATGATGACTTGCTCTTTATGTATTTTGATACTTGTTTATCTTACTGTAAGGATTCACTGAATCCTTTATTTGCATTTAGTTCATGTTCTACATTAATCCCACCTTGTGCTATATGATTTCCGTGATATTCTGAGCCTTGGCTTGGGGTGTTACAGCCCGCCATAACAAAATTTGTTTTTCCTCCTCTTCCTTCTTAATTACTTCTGTATTTTCATCAGTATGAATGTAATATACTTCTTCATCTTCTTTACATTCATAGATGACACATACATGTGAGTATTTTTTGTTTGAAAATATCTTTGCAGTTTTACTAATTTTGTTAACCATATCAGCATTTAAATCATCAAGGAAAGAGCAAGGTGTATACTGAAAAAAAGATAAGAATAATTCTAACCTGAGTATGCATCGTATCTGGAGTAACTTTAACAAGACATCTTTTAATACGATCTATTCCATGACCGTCTTTTATGAATTCAATATTATTAGAATCAAAGCAAATGACTTCAAAACAATTTTCATGAATTAACTTGAAACACAATTGTTTTGTAAATTTTGTAATACAGCAATGAACAAAGGATGGCCATTCAGCAAAACGAAGTATGAAGTTCATATCTCCAAATTTCTCAACACAAACATAATATTGCCGTTTGTTTATATCAATAAGTTGGATTGCTTGTACTTCTGGATGTAGTCTAGATTTGAATTCTGCTGGCAGAACCTATATAAATAAATTATAAAATATTTTATTATATTAATACACATAGATAATAAAAATGCACAGATATTACTGAAAAAGAAGTATATAAATTATAAATTAGTAGAATAATTAAACTTACCAATCCTTGTAATAGATTTTGAGTTTTCGAAATATCAACCAGAATTTGAAAACATAAATTTTTGGACATGACGGTACTTATAAAGAAATAAAAATGCAAAATTAAAAAACTTTAGGAATTTCCAGTATTGGTAAAATTACGTTTTTATTTATCAAATAAAGTTATATATATAGGTATCTTTAGATATTTGCAATAGACATTTCTACTTAGAGAGAGCTCTCTAGCACGGACTTGATAAAGACAACGTAATAAAAATTAACATTCTATGTTATTACTTATCTAATAAAAATATTGTAATCAAATATTCTATTTTAATATCTTTTAAATTATTATTTTCCCAATGCTTCTTTTGGAAGCTAACATATTTTAAATATAATGTAGCTTCTTGAATAAGAATGGTACTTAAATTATATTATTATAGTATAAGAATATTAAAAATTATAATTGCTCCAATATTATAAGAATATTAAAAATTATAATAATTTTATATATCATCACAATTTCAAATTTAAAAGACTTTTTTATACAACATCACAGAGCATTGATAATAATAGACATTATGAATTATGTAAAAACTCGTAAAAAACAAATATTATAATATATTTTAGTTATTGACAGAACAAAGAACAACAGTTTAAAAAGCCTAATGAGTGTTAACTGGCTTTTAGCTTGGGAGAACAGCTATAAATAACATAAATATTGATTAAAAATGGTAACCATGTTTTACATATCATTAACAATATAAATAAAGTAGAAGAAAAAAAAATCGAGTAAAAAATTAAAAGAATGGACGGCAATTAACATCCACTATTTTGACCCGTCCAACCTTATGTGTAAGTTGACTAACCTTCGTACTTAAGGATATCTTTGAGTTCATTTTGTGACTAAATGAATTATAATATGCTCGACGGGTCGAGATGACAACTTATTATGCGAAACGTTGCGAGTCAATGTGTGAATAATCTAGTTAAGTGTAAACGGGTCGACCCATGGGCTACCCATGACCCGTCAGCTTTTGACCCAACCCTTTCCCCCTTATCCTCCCATTTTCGCCACAAAACCCAAACCTCTTTCTCTTTCTCCTATCTCTCTAGCAAGAACTCCCTTCTCTCTTAAATTCTTGTATCTTTTTGGTTGTTTAACTTAAATTAGAGATAGAATAATCATCACTATCATAATAACACCATCATATTGGAAGATTGAAGCTTCAAGCACAAGGATTCATTCAAATTCGGTTTTGACTTTTGGAGAAGACTTTGGTAAGTATAACCTATCCATTAATTATCATTCTACTCTTATAATCATGCTACTAGGTTAAATCAAACTAATTTCAGGGTTTGATGTAAGTTTTGGGTTATAAGTTTTAAATGGGTCAGGATGATTTTTAGAGGATTAAATTGGTGTTTGGAATGGATTTAAGTGGTGGGTTAAGTGTAATTATGTTTGTAAACATCTATTGTTGCTGCAAAACGAGCCCCATAACTTCTTGAGTCGAATTAGGGTTCGTGGTTATGAAATTTTAGGGTTTTGGTCGACCTAGTCACTCCTGCTGCTGCTGTTCTTGAGCTGCCTGGCAGCCGGCGTACCTTACGCCCCCTCCCAGGCGTAGGTTACGCTGGTTGAGTGTAGGCTGGGCGTAGGTTACGTCCAGGTTGGGCGTAGCTTACGCTACGAATTTATCTTACGTTGAAACTTCCTGTTTACGCTGCATGTTACGCCTAAAAATCCATCGATTGCAGGCACCGTAAGCTACGGTGGATCTGCCGTACCTTACGCTCGTTCATTCCTAGCCGCCGTACCTTACGCCTGTATGAACCGTACCTTACGCCCCTTCAGCCTTGAACGGTCGTAGCCTACGGTGGACACCACCGTAAGTTACGGTGGTGCTGTTTTATTGTTTTCCTTTTTGACCTTCTGGACACTAGGCTTGTACCGGGCTTCGATCCGAACCATCACACAACCTTGTTAATGGAGTATTGAGTCTTGGAAGTCACGCTAACTTTTGAAACGTGTGAAACCCTAACTTAAATTTGTAACCTCGGGTGTTATATATACATATAAATACATAAATGGACATAAATTAATTAACGACTCGGGATTATTCTTAAACGACTTTTGTCGGGTTCTAACTAACTCTTGACTTTATTAGATACCGTGTCGAGACTTAGTAGTCGATTGAGGCCTTGTAATAAGCTAAAACCTAATTAGGGTTTTAGCAAACAAATGGCGTATATGCGTATATATGTGGATATAAATATTAATGTGTACATATATTAATGATATATAGGTGGTGGATGTGAAGTGAATATTGAACAACATTGACTCGACGTTATATCAAATTAATAACATCTTTTGCCAAACAAGGTGAGTTTCGTATTTCCCTACTCGCTTGAGATTCGGGCTGAAAAGTGTAAACCTTGCTTGTTTACTTGCATTTATCGATTTATTGATTGATGGTCTTGATTTTGGATTGATGTGATGGTTCTTTTCGTTTGATTGACTTGGTTTATGTGTTGGTTAAGTATTTCATTTATATTAGGACAGACGTACATACATGGAAGTCGGTTATGCTTTCATTGGGTTTTAGATGTGGTGGGAAGGCTGCGGGTGACCCTATATATAAGCATCTGGGACTTGAAGAAAGTAGAATCTGTTAGAAATCCAAAAATAGTGATAAATTGTAATCTAGATTAGAGGAATTTCTTGTTGTTAATTCATAGATAGATGATTACTAAGGTTGAGGGGCTAATTGTGACAATTAGCATAATTGTAGAATTAGACTATAAATAGCCCTCTCATACCTTAGAGATCATAACAAGAAGATAACAATTAGATAACATTCCATAACAATTACTCATAACTTTTAATACCAGTTAATTCACACACAGTTACCTTTGATTCTCTCTCAAAACACACACAAACACCAAGAACACACACTATCCAAATCGACATTGATGAATTGAATTCAGTGATAGAAATCGTGTTATAACAAGTGGTATCAGAGAGATCTTGATCTGATGACGATCCATAACTGAATTCAATCACAAATTCAACAAAATCAAAATTATTCACAATTCTGTTCGTAATTTTTTACCTACTGGTTCATCAAAATTCACACTTCAAATCACATAAAATCACAGTTATTTGTTCACCAATAGATTCGTGGTTATTGATAACATAATCCTGTCAAGTTTCAAGTTCCCATTCAATCTATATCTCGAGATTGAATTTTGAGTTTTGGCGCGAATTTTGAGGGATTTGAATCTGTTGTGTTTTGTGCTGAATTTTGTTCATAAACTTGTTGCGGACATGAATTCAATCAGTTTGCAAGTGATTTTAAGTTCAAACTCATAGTAAATCGAAAGTTATTGAATCTTTAAAAAGTTGTCAATGGAGTTTTTCTGGAAAACTGATACAATGAAGAAGATGACTACAAGACGATCTTCACTAGGACGATCTTCCTAAGATCGTCTTAGTCGTTCAAAGCTCGTTTTTCATTTTTGTGCATTTTGGCTTGTTAGACGATCTTCACAAGATCGTTCTAAACAAGTGTGTGTTGTGAAGTGTTTGTTTCTGGCTAATTAATCCGAAAGGATTGGTTTGGTCAATTCAAATACTTAAAAGTTTTTGAGAAAGAAAACAAAACGATCTTCATCCAAGATCGTTTCATTTCCTAGAAACATAAGACGATCTTCACCAAGATCGTTTCATTACCCTCGAAACCTAAGACGATCTTCACCAAGATCGTCTCATTTCCTTGAATAATTTCAAACCAAAAATCACTTTAATTCAAGACCGTTTCATTTTCAAGACCTTTCATTTCAAGATTTCATTTCAAGATCATTTTCATTTCAAGACCGTTTCATTTCAAGATCATTTCATTTCAAGATCATTTTCATTTCAAGACCGTTTCATTTCAAGATCGTTTCAAGTTCAATACTTAACCAAATTTCTTCAAAATCCTAAGACGATCTCACTCAAAACGATCTCACTCAAGACAATCTCACCCAATACGATCTTACCAAGGACGATCTTCTCAAGATCGTTTCAATTTCTGTCATTCTCAAGATCGTTTCATTTCCTGTTCTTCTCAAGATCGTTTCATTTCCTGTTCATTCTCAAGATCGTTTCATTTCCTGTTCTTCTCAAGATCGTTTCATTTCCTGTTCTTCTCAAGATCGTTTCATTTCCTGTTCTTCTCAAGATCGTTTCATTTCCTGTTCTTCTCAAGATCGTTTCATTTTCTGTTCTTAATACAATTCAATTTTTCAAATCAAATCAATTTCAAAATGACTTCTCGTGAAGCATTGGCATTGGGTTCAGATACAAGACCTCCAGTTCTCTACCGTGGTTCCTATGGACTATGGAAGAAAAGATTTATGGACTATGTGGAAAGTCAAACAAATGGTCATATGATGAAAGATTCCATCCTTAATGGACTTGCCGTTCATCGCCATCCCACTACTGATGCAATAATTCTAACTCCTGATCTTTTGAATGCTGAACAAAAAGATCGATCAGCTGCAGATAACAGAGCTAGGTCATGCTTATACAAAGCTCTACCGGATGAAATCTATGGCTCTGTTGACTCTTATGATACGGCCAAGGAGATTTGGGATGAGGTGGCTAGACAGATGGAAGGAGCTGACGTGACTTCGACGATAAGATTGACCAATATTTTGACTGAGTTTGACAACTTCGCGAAATTGCCTAGTGAAACTCTTGAAGCTGTCTACTACAGATTCTGCAATGTCATAAATGAGCTGAGGAAGAACAATGTCAAGAAAACAGAGATTGAGCTAAACATCAAATTCATCAAAGCTCTTGGTCCAGAATGGGAAGATTTTGGAACACAGATCAAGCAACATCAAAATCTAACCAAGTTCACCATTCATACTCTTTATGAATCTTTCAAACTCAATGAAAACCAAGTCCTAAACAAGGCTTTATCAAACAAAATGCCAGAAGTTGTATCTTCTGATCCTTTGGCATTGATAGTTGAGAAGAAAATTTCTGAAGCTCTTAACAGGCAAATGGTAGTTGTTTCTTCGTCTGATGAGGAGGGAGATGATCTGATGGCTACAAGAGATGGTGTTTCAGATGAACTATATCAAGCTCTTGCCGCGGTAACAAAGCATTTCAAGAGGAAATTTTACAAAGCGAGGCCAACAAACAACAATCTCCGCACTTCTTCTACAAGTGCATTTCCCAAGAAGGAACATTATCATCCAAGGAGTAATGAGCAAGGTGAAGCTAATGGATCAAGGTATGGTGAAAAGAAGGAAATCTATGAGAAACACGTTGTTGAGAAGGGTAAGGCATCAGACAAAAAGTGCTACAATTGTGGAATTCCTGGACATTTTGCTGTTGATTGCAAACAACCTCGAAAGCGGAACTATGAGTATTACAAGCAGAAGATGCTGTTAGCCAAACAAGTCGAAGCAGGACATGCATTGCTAGCTGAAGATGACAAATGGCTGTTACTCACAGATGATGAAGATCAAGATCTCTCTGCTAATGTTTGCTATATGGCAAGGTTGGCCAAGAACAAAGACTTTAAAGAAGAAAGCACTGATGATGAATACCCAGATGATGAGGTAAATCTCGACTCTACTTTTTCTTTGATTAAGGACAAAGAGTCATGTAGATTAGCTTTATCAGATTTAACAACTCATATCAATTCTTTAGCCAACAAAAACAAAAAGTTGAAAAATAGCATTTCATTTTCTAAAAGTGAATTTTCAAAACTTATTGAAGAACATTCAAAATTACTTTTTGAACATGAAGCTATTAAACAAGATTTTCAAGCTTACAAAGATAAGATGTTGGTTAAAGAATGTGAGTTGAATGTCTCTCCTGATTCTAAGTTATTACAAAAATGTCAAAATCTTGAAAAGACCATTCATGATCTTGAAAAGGCCAATCAAGATCTTGAAATCCAAAAGACCAATGAATGGCTTCGGGCAAATGCAAGACAAATGGATGTTGATATTCTTAATAAAAAACTCCAAGAAGCTAAACCAAACAATGTTGAATTCGAAAGGAAGATTTCTGATTTAAATCATAATTGTTTTCTAAAAGGCATTGAGATTGAGAATCTTGAAAAACAAGTTGAGGAATTTAAAAAGAATATACTTTTCTATCAAGAAAAGTTATATAAAGTTGAACAAAATCCTCTCTTGAATTTCACTGCCTATTTCAACAAGTCAAAAATTGACAAAACAGAATTTCTTCTAGGGTTGGGATTTGAGAATATCACACCATTGCAAAAAGCCAAAGAGGAAATTGAACCCTTGTATGATGAAAAATTCCTACGTCTTGGTATGATACAACAATTTATTCGTCCATTGGATGACGAATTTGAGACTGATGAAGTTGAGAGAATACCAAAACAAGAATTTTTGGTTAATTATGATGCAATAAATGATTCATACAAAACAAAAGAGTCTTCAATTTTCAAATTGGAAGAAATTGAATCAAATTTTCAAAACCAAGAATCTGTCTGTACTCCACCTAAACCAACTAAAATGTATTTTCCAACCACATTTTTGGAAAAACAAATAGAAGGTTTACAACAAAAGGTAGAATCTCAACAAAAAGTTATTGATCATCTCAAGTCTCAAAGTCCGAATTCAGAGGATAAATGTATTGTTGTTGATACTAAGAAAGTTTGTGAGATTGCTTCTACTCAAACTGACCAAAATGCTTTAGTAGACAATTCTACCCAAACTTCTTGTGATTCATCTACCAATACCTCTACCCAGACCTTGACTGATTTTCTTGGATGTACTTGTCAAAATACTGCTACTTTTATAGCTGAGGATTATGTACAATCTGATGTTTCTTATGAAGAACTTGCACATAGTTTAGTTTTGATATGGTACTTCTATAGGTTTTTCACATGCAACAATGTTGATGAGTTAGTTGTTCACCCTAAGCCTAGTGCTAGTATAGGTGTTGAAACCTCTACTCAATTTTTTTGTGAAACCAAAGATGTGTCAGTTCAAGTTGACCTAATTTCCGAGACTAACCATGATGTGAAGTTGGACACCAAGATTCCTGATTTTCAAAAGATTTCACGAAAGATGATTTTGATAAATTCATGGAGGGAGAATATGTTTTTGATTTAGAAACTGAGAAAAAGATTGAATCTACCAAAATCAAAGTGAAAACAAAAGTGGAATCTCAAAAACCATTGTCCAAAGCTCCAACTTCATATTACTCAAAGAAACGAGTTAAGACCAAACTCGTGAAGACTGAACCAAAGACCATTAAGTTAGAAACCTTTGTTGCTACCCCAGTGAAACATGTCAAAGAGGAACAAGCTGAGAACCCACACAGGACAAAGTACACCAAAGTGAAACTTTCGAAAGACTATCCTAATGCTTCTCAATCTAGCTCTCAATCTAGTTCTATACCTAAGGTATCTAAGTCTAGCACAGTTTCGCTAACTAAGGATGAATCAAATGGTACAACTAGATATAAGGATAGATATGGATGGTTTTCTCATGATAAACCAAAGAAGCAAGAAGTTTCCTCACCTCCAAAAGATTCCAAAAAGATTAAAGTGTTTAAAACTTCTAGTTCTAATCTTCTTAAATTCAATTCAACAGGTGGAAAGAGCATAACTAGTGGTGCTAGATGGGTTGCTAATACTTTAGTACCTAAGTTCACTAGTAATCAAAAGGACGTTGAGAAAAAGAAGAAAAGAAAGAGAAGAAAGAATGTTAATAGGAGGAAGGGTGTTCATGTTAATAAAAACAATTGTTCTTTGTCAAATAATGTTGAAAATACCAAGGCAAGACCTTGTGAGCTTGTAAACAATCTTAATTCTCGTACATGTGTATCTAATGTTAATGCTTGTAGACATGTTACTTTTAATTCTCATGTGAATGTTCGTACTTTTTATTCAAATGTGTTTGTTGATAATGTGCTTGTCAATGCTTATGTTGATTCAAAAACATGTTTGAATGCGAAACCTAAGTTATATACCCTGCCTGTTTTAACTAACCATAAAGGACCCGTCTTCAAGTGGGTACCTAAAAACGGTTAAATTTCTTTGATTGCAGGAAATAACCATCTGTGTTTGGATACTCGATTCCGGGTGTTCGAAGCACATGACTGGAAATAAATCGTTGCTCAAGAATTTTGTTGAAAGATTCATGGGAACAGTTCGCTTTGGAAACAACAATTTCGCTCCTATCTTAGGTTATGGAGACATTGAAAGAAATGGAATTATCATCAAGAAAGTTCACTATATTGAAGGATTAAGTCACAACTTGTTCAGTGTTGGACAATTCTGTGATAACAATCTTCAAGTTCTGTTTCGAAAATCTCTTTGCAAAGTCCAAACTCTAGATGGAGTTGATATTCTTTGTGGTGACCGTGATGATAATCTCTTTACCGTCAATCTCGATGATAACCAACCAACCGATAATATTTGTCTCATTTCAAAGGCTGCTTCAAAGAATTCTTGGTTATGGCATAGAAGGCTGTCGCATCTGAACTTTCAAACCATCAATATTTTGGTCAACAAGCATCTTGTTAAAGGCTTACCTGACTATAAGTATGAAAGTGAACATGTTTGTCCTTCTTGTGCTGTTGGGAAGATTAAGAGTGCTTCTCATAAACTGAAGAAATCTCCAAATTCTTTAGCACCTCTTCATTTGCTTCACATGGATCTTTGTGGGCCGATGAAAGTACAAAGCCGAAATGGGAAGAAATACATCTTGGTTATTGTTGATGATTATTCAAGATATACTTGGGTCAAGTTCCTTGCATCCAAAGATAAAACAACTCAGATGTTGATAGATTTCATCACTAATACTCAAGTAAATCTTCAACTTCCAGTTTGTTACATCCGTTCGGATAACGGAACTGAGTTCAAGAATGCTGTTTTTGATGAATTCTGCAAATCCAAAGGTATTACTCATCAATTCTCAGCAGTTCGCACCCCACAACAAAACGGTGTTGTTGAAAGGAGAAATCGATCGCTGGTGGAAGCAGCAAGGACAATGCTTGCTTATTCCAAATTGCCATCCAATATGTGGGCTGAAGCTGTTGACACTGCATGTCACACTCAGAATCGGTCCATTATCAATCAGCGGTTCGAAAAGACTCCTTATGAGGTTATTAACAAATGCAAACCCAACATCAACTACTTTCATATATTTGGGTGTGTTTGTTATACTTTGAATAATCGGGAGAATCTTAGAAAGTTCGAGAAGAAAGGTGATGAAGGATATTTTGTTGGGTATTCCAAAACATCAATTGCCTATCGAATCTATAACCGTCGAACCAACACAATTCAAGAAACAATGAATGTTTGGTTTGATGAGATGTCAGGCATGATTTTTGAGCAAGAAGGTTTGCTGCCAACAAGTAATGATCCAAGAACTTCAAGTACTTCTACAAGGAAGTCTACCTTAGCTTCAAAATTCAAGAAGTTTCCAACTCCAACAAGTGATGAATTAGATATTCTTTTTGAAGAATTCTATAATTCAAAACCGATTCATGATCAAGAACCTCAAGTCATCGTTGAACCAATTCAAACCAATGAACCTCTTCATAACAACGATCCAGTTCCTTACAACATTCATGAATCTTCATCAAGTTCTACTGAGCAAGAATTCTCTTCTACTGATACTTCTCCAACATTATCTCCTGATAATGCTTCTCAAGTGAATGTTCAAGAACAACCTTCTCGAATTACTCAGACAAGAAATCCGTTGAACACTCCAAATGTGTATGTACCACTTGACTTTGATCATCCAGCTTATGAGGAAAGAGTTATACCAAGTTATGATTCCATCTCTCAACAAAACTCAAGCTTTAATGATGGTGATGTTGATCTTCAACAACAAGATCCCCTTCCTCATGCTCACAAGTGGACACGTATGCAGAAAGACCATCCTACTGATCAAATAATTGGAGATCCACAAGAAGGAGTAACTACTCGTACCTCAGTAAATGAGTGTCTTGTTGCACTTTCTCTTAGCAACATCGAACCCAAAACCATATCTGAAGCTCTTCGTGATCCAGAGTGGGTTAAGGCAATGCAAGATGAACTCGCGCAATTTGAAAGACTGAAGGTATGGAGATTAGTTCCAAATCCTAGAAAAGATGATCCAATAGGAACAAAGTGGATATTCAAAAACAAAAAGGATGAGAATGGAGTGGTAGTAAGAAATAAAGCTCGACTTGTTGCTAAGGGTTATTGCCAACAACCTGGTGTTGACTTCGACAAAACTTTTGCTCCAGTAGCAAGAATGGAGGCCATTCGGATATTCTTAGCTTATGCCGCATTCAGAAACTTTACTGTGTTTCAAATGGATGTGAAGACTGCTTTCTTGAATGGTGACCTCAAAAAAGAAGTTTACGTTGATCAACCAGAAGGTTTTGTTGAACCTCAAAGGCCAAACTATGTCTACAGGTTAGACAAGGCTCTCTACGGTCTTAAGCAAGCACCCCGAGCATGGTATGATTCTTTAACTACTTTCTTACTAAGAGGTGGCTTTACCAAAGGCACAATTGACCCTACCTTGTTCATTCGCAAACAAGGTAAGCACGTTCTACTTGTTCAAATATATGTTGATGACATTATATTTGGATCGACCAGTCAAACATTTTGCCGAAACTTTTCATCTCTTATGGTCAATCATTTTGAAAGGAGTATGATTGGGGAAATGAATTATTTTTTGGGTCTACAAATCAAACAATTATCTACTGGTATTTTTATATCACAAGGTAAATACATAAATGACATGTTGAAAAAGTTTGATATGACTTCATGTTCTTCAATATCTACCCCAATGGCTGCTCGAACAAACATAAATGCTGACACAAATGGGAAACCATTTGACCAAAAGAGATATCGAAGTATGATTGGTTCGTTGTTGTACCTAACAGCATCTCGACCAGATATAATGTTTGCAACATGTATGTGTGCTAGATATCAAGCTGCTCCAACTGATTTACATTATCAAGCTGTGAAACGAATCTTTCGTTATCTGAAGGGGACACCTGATTTAGGTCTCTGGTATCCAAGGGATACTGGATTCAATCTAACTGCATATTCAGATGCAGATCATGCAGGTTGTAAACTTGATCGCAAGAGCACTTCCGGTACTCTACAATTTTTAGGTGATAAAATTGTGAGTTGGTCTTCCAAGAAACAGAATTGTGTGTCTCTATCAACGGCTGAAGCAGAATATGTGGCTGCGGCTAGTTGTTGTGCTCAAGTTTTATGGATGAAGACACAACTAACTGATTATGGTCTGAAATATGATCATATCCCTATCTATTGTGATTCTCAGAGTGCCATTGCCATTGCAGTCAACTCAGTAAACCACTCTCGCTCAAAGCATATTGATGTTAGATATCATTTTCTCAAAGATCATATTGAGAAAGGTGACATCGAGCTCTACTTTGTGGGTACTGACATTCAACTTGCAGATTTGTTCACAAAACCACTGGATGAAAAGAGGTTTAACTTTCTTATCTCCAAGCTAGGTATGTTAAATCTTAAACATTAACTCTTTTGAAGGAATTCTTGACACATTCCAGAAAACCAAAATACAAAATTGCATATTTTTAAAAAATAAACAAAAAGATTTTTACTTTCAGTGGCTTGCATATACTATGTATGTAACCCGTTCTTAAAAGATATATTTATTTATAGAGTGTTTTTACATTCTAAGCTTTTGTTATTTTACATATAAATTGATATAAGATAACATGGAATCGAACGCCTTTGTGTACTTCCAAGTGGTCTTATATGAGTATGTATGTGTAATAGCAATCAAATTTTTCTTTCCTACGAATAATTTTTTTTTTCAAACTTTCAATTGTTGATATGAGAAACAAAGGATCGAACGCCTTTGTGTACTCCCTTGTTATCTCATCTTGAACAATTGATTGGATTTTCATTTGCTTAAACGTTTTAATTGCCTCCAACTTGTTGTTGTAAGATGCGAAGGATTGAACGCCTTTGTGTACTCCCTAGCTGTCTTACTATCAACATTGTTGTTGAAGCAAAACTTTATGTTTTTCAAAATCTTGTTCACTTTAGACTCTCAAAGTTTTTTTTAAAAATATCACAACAAAGATTTTACTACTTTTGATCTCACAAAACCAATTTTTGCTCCACCTTTCTATGAAATTTTTTTTGATCTATTCTTGCATAGATTAAGGAGGAGTTTGTGATTTCAACAACCTTCAAAACTTCAAATGTGTTTCAAATGTTTTCTCTTGCACACATTTGATGTTTTTCCAATGATTTTTCAATCAAATGGAGTTCGGTGTTTAGTTTGCACATGAGTGATAAGTATTTCTCAAAATTTACTCCATGAATTTCATCATCGCCGATGAATTCTAACCCCGGAGTATTCACTTCTTTCATTAGATAGTGAGGGTATTTTGAGTGTTGTTGTTTACGTGCAACTACGATGGAGGGAGTAAAGTCGAAAAGTGAGAGATTACGGTGAAATGATGATGTGAGAAAGGGCTAAAAGAAACAAAAGCCCTCCCTAAATTCTAAAAAAACCGGGTAAACACGTCTCTATCGGATTTCATTTGTTGATTTCTCGATATTGAAGAAGTCTTCATGGACCCAGTGAAGCAATGCACATCTTTTCCTAACCACTCAAGTGTTTCTTAACAAATACTTGTTTCATTTCTCACGGAGATTTTCACATTTCTATTGACTCTTCATTTGGAAGATGTTGATATTGAAAAAGGGCGACATTCTGCTCCAGTCCCTGACTTCATTTTGATCACAATGTGTCTAGAGCTATCTTGTTTGGTCATTAATTTGATCATCATTCATTTATATTAGAACACATTCGAGTCATATCTTTGTGATATAATTGCTTATCTTTGTGATATAGCCGGAACATTCGTAGTGATATCTCAATTGATATTCCACGATGATCGAATGGAAATCCTACCAATGCTAACATCTTTTCCAACGTTGAACGTAGGTCTCATAATTACATTTATGTGATTATTGAGTTACCAAGAAGTCTAAGTGACCTCGGTTTTCCCTAAAAAGTCTTTAAGGATAAAATTGTGGTTATCAAATGCTTCGGTAGTGTTAACCATAATTTATATTCTTTGAAGCAATCTCGTGGTTGCAAAGCCGCAGACTGAACTATGTTAGAGAATTGTTTTGTGCATATCTCAATGATACATAGGATATCCGAAAAATGTTATACATTTCAATCGGTCATTTCATTAATCCTTTCGATTTTTGAACATGCTAACGGATCATTCTTATCCGGTTTTATTTCTCATCACACAAACACAGAAAACACCAACACCATGATATAACGTTTGTACCAACAACTTCGATCTTACATTTTAGTCACCCCTAGGATTTCTTGGGTTGGGCTAATGGTTTGGGTTGATGTTTTGTTGGTTGCAGCTTCTTTATGGTTTCTTTTGATTTTTTAATCAATCAAATGTGTACATAATGACATTGGTTCCCAATGATGTCATTATGAGGGGGAGAAAATATTATGATTGATTCACTAATTGATAAGGAAACAAGGAGAAAAGTTTATGTTTGGTTGTTTTAATTGGGTTTAGGCTTATCAAAGTTCTAGGCTTATCAAAGTTTGTGTATAGGGGGAGAAAATTATTCATGATGTGACAATAGTTTCAGATTTTCACTAGACAATTGGTGATTGAAATTTTGATTTTAAAAAAGGGGGAATCTGAATTAACGTCAAAAATAAGAATGAAACCGAAGATAAAAAGATTTTCACTCATCATGCTTCAAAAGTTCAAAGATGCTCTAAAATGTTTATAATCATGGATTGAGGGGGAGCATGATTACTTCGGAAGAATTTCATCGAAATCTCATTCAATTGCTTACTCTCCAAAGTGTTCGAATTGATATGACAAAGATCAAAGCTTCAAAAAGGATCAGAGATTGGTTAGAAGATTCAAGTCAAAGAAGTAAAAGCTTTAAAAGAGTCTTCATCAAACACACTTCATTCAAAGATCTTCAAGTCACACAACAACATTTTGTTCAAAAAACTCCAATGCATACATTAAAGGGGAGAATTCATTTTCATGAAACTTCATTCCAAGAAGATAAAATTCATTCAAGAATTAAAACTGAAGAATTGAAAAGTTGAATTTCACTCAAGAATTGAAGATTGATACATTCAAAACCAAGATTTATACCTTCCGCATTTCAAAAGACAACTCTGATTCATGATTCAACAATTCTCGAAGATTCAAGTCACACACATTTGTTCGACTTCATTATACTCTTCATTCAAGACTCACACGCATTCATTATTCTCTGTTCTAAAAGAACATTGAGAATCCTCACATGATTTGACTTCAAGAAGTTCAAGACCAAGATCAAGACTGAATCAAGTTCTCCAAAGACAAAAGAGAAAGCTTTGAAGACTTGTTTCAACACCCCAATTGTCTTCACCACCGGGCTCATCAAATTCATTCCTACAAGACAATATAACACGTACCTCATTACAATGTATCACTAAGGGGGAGAATGTTAGAAATCCAAAAATAGTGATAAATTGTAATCTAGATTAGAGGAATTTCTTGTTGTTAATTCATAGATAGATGATTACTAAGGCTGAGGGGCTAATTGTGACAATTAGCATAATTGTAGAATTAGACTATAAATAGCCCTCTCATACCTTAGAGATCATAACAAGAAGATAACAATTAGATAACATTCCATAACAATTACTCATAACTTTTAATACCAGTTAATTCACACACAGTTACCTTTGATTCTCTCTCAAAACACACACAAACACCAAGAACACACACTATCCAAATCGACATTGATGAATTGAATTCAGTGATAGAAATCGTGTTATAACAGAATCCTCTTAAGTATATGTACGTATAGTTGGTTTAAATTGTGATCGTTGGCTTATGTTTGTTGAATATTGATCGTTGGCTTATGTTTGTTGAATATTGATCGTTGGCTTATGTTTGTTGAATATTGATCGTTGGCTTATGTTTGTTGAATATTGATCGTTGGCTTATGTTTGTCGAATGTTGATGGTTGGCTTATGTTTGACGAATATTGATTGTTGGCTCAGGTTCATCGTATATTGATTGTTGGTTTATGATTGATGCATTTACAATTGATTGTAAGCATTGCATACATTGCTGATGAGCCCTCGGCAGGGGATTGCCGACATCCTGGTGTATAGATGTATGCACCCATTTTGGATGTAGATCTTGACCCCGAGTATATAGACATATATATCTCGATGTTTTTGAGATGCCGCTTTGTTCATGGTGATGACAAGCGTGTATCGTTGCATAGGTGACCGGAGATCACGCATAAGATAGGCATTTTGGCTTACTTACGCATATGGCATTGCATTGATACTCATATCATTTATGCATTTCTTATTACACGCTTTTTGTACTTGTGTAATCTTGTTGTTGGACATTATTGTGTTTCTTAGAGGCTCACTATAAGTCATGTTTAGCCTCCATTCGTACTTTATGATTTCTGTCTATGGTTCCTTGTGGACCATTACTACGAACTCACCAACCTTGTGTTGACTATGCTTAGTACACTTTTCAGGTATCCAAGTTATTCCAAGGCATGAAGTTTGATCGATTTGTTTAGCTTACTGTTGAACCTGGACTTGGACTTATATGGATCAAGGATCCATTTGCCTTCTTTTGCATTGTACTTAGAACCGTTAGCCATCTTTTGATGTTCCGTTGTAATCTTTGATGACGACTTGTTCTTTATGTATCTTGATAATTGTTTATCGTTCTGTAAGGATTCACTGAATCCTTTATTTGCATTTATTTCATGTTCTACATTAATTCCACCTTGTGCTATATGATTTCCGTGATATTTCGAGCCTTGGCTTGGGGTGTTACAGGTAATCAATTTGAGAATTGGTAGATGACAAATCACTGTCACCATCATTGCGATATATATACTCGTAGTTTTGATCATCGTATGAATAATTTGATCTTGGAAAAAAAAGGAAATACTATCATAATTTTAATAATATTTTATCTTGGAAAACTGAATTAAGGAAACTAATGTAACTAAGATTCAAGCTGATTGAAATCAAAACTGATTTTAAATAATTCGATTTAAAAATGAACTAAACAGGATGAATCTGATTAATAATTTTTTTTCCTCTTATAGTCAAATATATTTTGAGAATTTAACAATTATCAAACAATCATAGCAATTGCTTTACTGATTTTTTTAACATTTTTTAGGTTTTCGCATGACTATTCAATTGATTTTGAATAACATCTTAAGTTCTGAGTTTCTATTCAAGAATTTTTGAATTTTGTATAAGAATAACTCAATCCAGATCTAATAAAAAGATCTAAAAATGTCTTATTCATCAAAACTCACCGAATCAAAACCATTTCATGCCAACAGTCTTCCAAAATTTGAAATTGGTAAAAATGTTGTCCAACATGGAATTCGGTTTCAGTCGACC